>OX451345.1:276198-876198 GCA_949629155.1 Myopa testacea | reverse complement strand
GTCCGGACGGACTACCAACCGAAAACGTCCATTGGGCTGCCTGCGATTTTAAAATTCACCGGATTCCGGAAGCGGAGCTCCACTCAACTCGACGTGTGTGCGTGGCCCCCCCTCACGCCCTCCACTCCGCTGCAGGATGTCTTAATTTGCAGAAGTGGAAATTTGCGCATATTGTCCAAGTACAACAACAAGAACAATGCAGCATGAGGACAAACACATTTAATGTGTAATTACATTTAAAAGATAAACAGAGAAAAGAGAGCAAGTAAATGAAAACAAAAAAAGGTCCCGAACAGGAAGAACCAAAAAGCAGTGCGATAAAAAGGCAAGTGCAAATATTTAGCATGAGTATTAAATGTGCATTAAAAGTAATCCGCAATGGATTTGAGTATTATTAAGTGCTTCATTGACCGCAGGTGATTTCAGCAGCTGCGAGTTTTTAATACCAAAATTCAAGTTGAAGAATTAGTTTTTAGAAAATTTTTAGTTTATTTCCTAAATATACTTCTATTTTTAACCTTGGATTGTTAGTTGTTGTAAGTTGCTGGTGACGAAATGGATTAAATTATCATCATTTTTATAGTTTCTCATTTCCCTTTCACGCGAGTTACAAGTCGATTTCTCTAACATCAGTACAATCGATATTCATAACCTTCCCCTCAGTAAAGCTTCCGATATACTTTCAACTTTATTTTAAAACAAGCCTCAAGTAGGCCTTCAAAATTATCCACAACAATGACCTCAAAATGTACGCTGGGAATCACTGAGTGTTGAAATATTCCCCTCATTGGCCCTGGCGGAACTTACTTCAATATAAAGTTTCTAAACTTTGCAGACGCTAGAACCCAGTTTCGTCAACTCGTTCTATTCTTCTGCTTGGCGTACTTTTTCTTTAAAATTTAATTTCATAATTAATTGATAAACTTCACACATCGTGGCAGAAAACAAGACGGATGCTGGAAGGGTGGTTTTCTCGACACTTTGACCTTGAAAAAGATGTTCTTTACTCAGGAAAGAACGTGTTGCGCTTGAAGAACGAACCGACTTTAAAACTCTGTACTTTAAAAACACAAGAAAAGTACTTTCAACTTTACGGGGAACCCGAGTAGAAAGTTTCGGTCGTTAATAATAACAAAAAATGGGGTCCTGGCACATCAAAGCCACAATAAAGAGTGCAACACGTTTTGACCCAATTTCTGCCAAAATTAGCACGGAGCCAAAGACTTTTCAAATCAATATTTAAATGTTGCCGGGGCGCGGTGCATCTTAATCTATATTTAAAGTTGAAGAAAGGACACGGGAAAAACTTTGAGGAAAGGTCGACAACCAGCTGCAGTGGTATACAGAAGCCTGTCTTCTGCCTTCGGTTTACGTATGTCAGCCAAAGTTTTCATTATTTTTTGGCGATGGGCGCGGCAGGCAGCCGAGAGGGGCGTTGATTCGGCGAGCAACTGAAAAAACTTGGCTGACTTGCCGAAGTACTGAAGTTCGAAAAGAAACTTTTCGCTGTTTTGACCAAGAACTTTATTTTTATTGAACGAAAACTTTTGCTGGAAAAACTTTCAGATTACAAAAAATAACTTCCTCAGCTTACAACGTAGGCCCAAAACGAGGCATTCCAAGGCGAAAGCGAAAGTAAACCATGTTAATGAATACTTTTTCGGATCTTAAAATATTGCTTTTGTTTAAAAAATAATGATTGAGATTTGATTGAATTTAATTGCGATTTAAAGCACTATCTAGTGTTGTGCTTTCGGCAACAAAATTAATTGTACATTAAAATTAATTAATGGTGCTACTTTTTCTTTATTCCTTTTATTTTTTATAATTTACTCATAACTTTCATTTGCTTAACATTTCATGTTCCTTGAATTTTATTAAACCTTCAAATGTGTAGAAATGCCGCTCCTTGCGTTACTAAATTGAAATTTAATTTAGAGAAGCAAAAATAATCATCAGCATCACAGTTGATCGCAGCTTCGGTTAACCCTTTCATAGCAGATAATTAAAAATGTAAAGGAATAAAAATTAAAAAACCCAAATCAAATTTCGGTTGCTACTTTCTTCACTCATGCTTTGCAGTGGCTGCCACGACTACAGGGACGGGGTCCCGGCTGAGGGTGTAAATCTCAATGGAGCCGTGTTGATGTCGTCGAGCTGAGTCCATGCTTTTATTCGTATACTTATTTCTAGATTCCTACTTGTGGAGTTTGTACTCTTTCATTGCGAATACAGTTCGCAGGTAGGTCGGGCCCTGAAAACATTCCTCGGCGCTTCCGAGTGCCGCATCTCGTAAACTAGGGAAACTGAACTCATCAGAAGAGTTTCCGGAGAGCTCTGAGTGGGCTGGCTGGTTTTCCATTCGGTCCTCCGGTTGTTGCTGTAATTTAAAATTCACACATGATATACGACATGATGTCAGTATAATTTTGACGGCCGACATGCGGGAATTTATCAGCAGACGTCAAGCGTTTCGTTGCGTCGACGTTGTTTTGCGGGGTTGGTGGCTGGTTGCTTTGTGGCAATTTTAAATTAAGTTCCTTCGAAAATTAGAATCATATAAAAGCACACAATCGTCTACGGCAGCCTGATTTTCGCTCTTGAGGCCCACATCATTTCCATTTCAGCTTCCATCAAACCTCAAGCATCGTGGAGAGAACCAAACCATAGTGTGTACCCCGAGGCTTAAATTAAAGTAAATAATCTCAAAAGAAAAGGGTTAAATTAGGCTCATGCTTTCTCAAGCACCGGAAATGCTGGTGGGTTGAGCCAACACCACCCCCGCCCGTGTGGTTCCTCTCCGCGTGTGGTTCCCTTCCCCGCATGCCCGCTGGATCCCGTTGAATGCCGTATGCTTTTGTCGCTTATCGTTGGGTTTTTATCGCGCAAAACATCTTATAAACCGACACACGCCATACCAACGACCCCGCCCCTTCCTCGCCGAGGGGAAGGCGCGCCACTCGGAAGAACTTAATGGAAACAAGCGACTTTGACATTGATTACATCAAGCTTCAGCTTCAGCTTCAGTTGCTGCCAACCCAACCCCGATTCCTTATTTGAATCTTTCACAAGTACACAGGGTTAGAATATGCTTCGCTTTGTTTCTCTCGCTTTAAGATTTAAATGTTTTGAGAGCTTCAGTGAGTCGTGTGTCTTTACCCCTTTTCGCAATATGATTTGTTGCTGGCTTTGTTGCTGTTTGATTGTTTATCAGAACCTCGGCGTTATCAGGAGACGTTCTCGTTCGGAAATAATATAATAATAATAACAACAACGGCAACGACGATAATCCACCGCTCACAGTAGCCTTAATTAAATGTGTATCCCAGAATTTCGTCTCAATTGGAATTGTTTACGGAAAGCCAAAAGAGTGAAATTCTGTGGATTACTTTTAATAATTAAAATTTTGGAGTGTCTCATGGCCAACCCAAAAAAGGATTTGTCCAAATTTTCAAACATTATCAACGATTATCAGGATGGAGGTGAATTATAAGGATAGGAGGCGGTATCGGGCCAAATATAATGAGGTAGAAAGTGGAAACAATCGATACGCAAACACTATAAACGGAACCCATTAAGTGGAACCCATTTATTGAAAGATAAAATAATAAAAGTCTATTCTATGTTAGTTTTCAAAAAATAACACTGAGAAGTGGTTGCGAGAATCGTTGACTATAAAGTTTCTATCTCAAACAGCGACTCGAATTAATTAATTACATGTGCGCGCATAAATAAATTCCACTAACGCAGCGTATTCAGCTTCATACATATTCTAGTAAATGAAAGTCATGAAAGTTGGCAGCATTGTTTTCACAAAACTCGGCAGAGTGATAAAAAGCGCCATCGAGGGAAGGACTCCCATCCGAGTAGCTTACCTGTACAGGAGTTGCCTGTACAGTTACGATACTCGTACTGCCAACAGCGTCATATTTTGACATGCAACCAACTATTAAAAGCATGCGAAATCATGCATCCACCTGAAACCCTTTTTAAATGTTTTTCTTTGTGCTCAACAGCTGTTGTTGTTGTCGTTGATGTTGTCTCCCAAGCATTCTCAAGCTGGCAGCAGCTGATTTAGTAGTTCAACCTCGTAGTCGTCATTCAGAACGCGTTGTCGTCTCAGATAAAACTACAGAAATTTCGTGTTTACACGATGCATGTCTGCGGGCAGATAGGGTATACAGGACGCTGAGGAAGCTCCGCTAGCATAAATCGTTCTTTAGTCAAAACTATTCAACTATCTTCAGGAGCTGCAGGGAGCTGCGAGTGCCCCCGTTAAGTATCGCTGTATGTGTTTCTGTATAGTATGCGCATAATTACCTAATTAAAGTTAAATTACATTGCGTGCTCAGACATATTAAAATTTTCGCAACAAAATTCGGGTTCATGCTGTGCCAGTGACGGAGCAGCATTTCGTTGCCTCGTTTGGAAGTTAGTCCGGGAACCACCGCTAGAATCAAACTCAAACTCGAATTCAAACTCACTGAGTCCAAAAAAACATTTAAGACTCTTTCCGTTTTGAATTAGTGAGATTTTTCATTGTTGGTCCCTGCTTTTCTTCTTATCGATAAGTAGACACATATTCCAAATATTTAGAATACATATTTTGCGACGCTTAAGTCCATTGTTCCGGTGACACTAACAGACTCTTCCTTGTGCTTGATTTCATCTTAAAATCACTACCAAAACACGCACTAAATACACCTCAAAATAAAATTCCCATGCTGAAGTATGCGGAAGGTTCTTATGTCCTTAAGCGGCTTAAGTAACCCCAGAAGATAAAAGGGACTCCTCAAAAGTCATCCGAAGAATTTAGATGTCGTGAAAAAGACGAAGAAAGCGTTATGAAAAAATTGTGTTAAGCATACCCGAAGCGATGAGACGCTATCTTGGATTGTTTTTGGAAGAGAGAAATAAAAAATATTCCATGGTAGTGTAGGGTATCTTTTTCTAGTAGTGGTCACTATTTCGAGATGGTCAACTAATCAGTCAGTATTTTAAGAATGAGTTAAAGGAGAAAAGTTCTTCCTTCCTTTTCTTTGGGGAAGCTTTTTCAAAAAGGATAGATTCCAAAATGACCGCTCCTGGGCAGTGTAGGGTATAAAATCCTACAACGGGAAGGAGAAACAGCAATATTTTTATGGCCGAGTTCCATATCAATGACTGCTAAACAACTTCCGCTCAAGAAACTGTGAAGTGGATGCGCATAAAAATTTATTGCTCAGCAGTGAAAATATAAAAAAGGAATCCGCAAAAAATACACCCTGCAGTAGGAAATCAGATTAAATCAGCATGAGAAAATTTTGCGGTTTTCTACTCGTACAACAAAAAGGCGAAGGCGAAGGCGAAGGAACTCAAGCGTAGTGACCCGTTGCTCAGCCAGTATCAACAACAACAACAACAACAGCATCCTTGACACCACCGCCAGGGGTCATCATCCAATAACAACAACAACAGCAACATAAACAACTCGCCAGCAACTACAAGGAACTCCTTTTAATCTCATCACATATCATGATAACAATTCTGGTCACTTAAGTGAAGCAAATTTATTTATAAGCAGTTTTTTATGTTTCAATACATTACTTTATGTGGCCAGATTTGTCCTCCATCTCCTTCCACTCGGGCTGCTTTGCCCGGCTGGTGATTTGTTTGGGTGAAAGCGAAATGATTTTTTTTGTCTCGTGCAATCGTAGTTTATTTAGCGTCACGCATTAAAGCGCACAAAGCGACGTTTTCTTAGTCGTCTCTTGTGTCGTGTACATTTTTTATGAAGTCGTCAGGATCTCGTACAATAGTTTGGCTTAAGTGAATTAAATGTGTGGATAAGAATGGGATGCCAACTTCGGCTGAGTGTGTGTGTGATTGTGTGTGGGTGTATTTTATTGAATAGTTTAGTACTGTTCTAGTGGCATATAAATTAACAAAAACGTTTTCCGCTGACAGCGAAGTGGGTTTATTTGACTTTAAGTACATTTTTATTCTGTTTAGTCACAGTTTTCAGTTTAATACGGATTTCGTTGTTAATATCACGTTGAATAATCTTATGTATCTGTGCTTTCTCACTCTGTGTCCCTAAAAATGTCCTTTTTTTGTCTATAAATTGATCATCCACCCCCAAAGCACGTCTGAACTGACCGACAACTTTTAGCCATTTATATTATCTCTATGAATTCTCACCATTTTAGCCAACGACAATATTTGAAAATGTACCAAATTATAACATCGCATTCTGTCTCTTTCTGTCTGTCTGCTTTCCTAATTATGCGCGTGAGAGTCTGTCATTGACTTGTCTTACAGCTGTCAACAACGACTGACATGCTGAACGCTCCGGCGGCAACTCATTTAATCCTTTGCTGGCACTCATACAGACAACCATTTGTACACACATGGAATGCATGAAATTTGCATTGAGTCTGCTTAAGGTTGATCTTAAATTTCCAGAAGATTTGCAACATTTTCACAGCACCGTAACATGTGCTGTGAAAAATTCAACTGCAGTGAAAACGTGTGTTCAGCGAAGTGGCCGTTCATGTGTGTGTGTGTGTGTGTGTGTGTGTGTGTGTGTGCCGCATGACCACAATGGAACTCAGCATGCGGAACACAGCCAGCGTTGTGTGTGTTGTGCAGCGATGCAAGACAGCTTGTTTACCTGCCGAGCAGTGATTCGCACGCCTCCCGCACGAGTCGTGTCTTTGTCTCCGTCATTCATGACTTGACAACTCTTCAGTCGCTCCTGAAAAGGCTGCAGCCACCACTTGACAAGGGTTCTTAATGACTCCACCGGCAGGATGCTTCGAACTGACTTTGAAGTTTTAAGGATATAGTTTCAGTTAGTAAAACATCTTGTTCACACTTATTGTTGTGTTGGTGCTGGAATTCAGAGAGAGAGCACTTGTGAGAGCGGGCTGCCAGAGTTCGGGCCGGCAGGAAGTTCAACAAAGGCTCGAGCTGGTGCCAAAAAGTGTCAAACATTCAAAATACTAAAATCAAGTGTCCTTTTGTTTGTATACGTAGAGTCCTCAGAAGGACATCGACGACGACAGCACTTTGTTTAGGCTTTTAAGCCAAAGTTTTTGAGCTAATTGCTTATTTTGTGGAAATTAAGTGCTTTAATTTTGTTTACCAGTCCAGACTGTCGACTGCTGCAGGCGCATTGAATCGCCGTCTATCGATATGTCGGACCAAGAAGGAGACTAAGAAGACGACTAAGAAGAAGAAGAAGACGAAGAAGAAGGCGACTAAGAAGAAGAAGAATGGAATCGCTACACGAGTAGAGGTGGTTGCTTAGCTATTGTGCTACCTTGAGCATTTGTAGGTAGGTAAACATGCCCTACATTCGGCGTCATTGCAGCGCGATGCATAAGTTTTTTACTACGGAATATTAAATTCAAATTTCAGCTCCATCGGCTCCACGCTTTAACTGTTATTCTGCTTGATTACTATTTTTAGTATCACACAAGGTGGTCGCTTTGCATTTCGTGTTCTGCCAATTTTGATAGCTTCATCCAGGGTCTGGCCGGCGCCCCCTCCGCCCCCGTCCGCCCACCACAAGTCTTCTTCGCCGGGTTTGTTGTGGTTTTTATTTCGTTACTTTCGTGTCTTCTTTCTGCATCCCGGCCCCCGCTTTTGGGCGTAAGTTTAAAATTATTATGTTTACTTTGTACTTCGGCATCATTTATTAAAATCTTCAGTGTTGTTATCGACAGACAGTTGCACAGACAGACGGACGGACGGACAGGCGAGCGGGGAGCCGCAGAATTTGGCTGTCTTCTATGCTGACAGCAGATTGTGTTTATAACTTTTTGATGTGCTGCTCCTGCTGCTGCTGCTGGGAGGGCGCTCTCAAGTGTGGCCTCCGATACAATAACCTCAAAGCCGCGTCCGTAGCTCGGGAAAGCGTATTTTCGATATTCCCAAAATTCGATGTTCTGCGATGTGTGCAACGGAAGGAAGAAATATGTTTTTAATGAAATTTTTTGAAGATCTAATGAACTTTAAAAGAGTTGCCCTCTGTGAAGCATGCAGCTCTGAGAACTGACGATTAGTTTGCCTTCTTTCTTCACCGTTAGAAGGTTGAAGCAATGTGGATTCATTTAGTTTATTGAATTTATACAAATTTAAAAACTGAGAGTATTTTTAAGGATCCACTCATTTGTTATCCCAACAAACAATCGTTCTCTAGACTTTTCCGGCCCTTAAAAGTTAAACCCTTTCATATGGATTTCTGTACATAGATAAAAATTAACCTTACCTCAGTTGAAAGTTGCAGAAACTAATGGCCCTGGTCTACCAGTAACTACTGCCTAAGATAGCAACGAGGACAGATGAACCCATTCCATGGAATGCGGTTAATTTGCTTTAATGTCTGTGCGAATGCAGGAGCAGAGCTCGAAGGATCGAGCTTGAGTTAGAATAAAGTGCCGGTGGTAACAACAACAACAACAACAACAACAGCAGCGACATTAATATCAAAAATGTACAGATTCTTGACGTTCGGTGCTAAAGCGCCAAAAATTCAAGATGTTAACCGAAGTACGGAAATCCCACGTAATGACCGTAATAATCGCAGTTAATTAGTCGACGACTGTAGCGCACAATACAACGAATAACAGGCAACAACAACAACCAACATCGGGCAACAACAACAACATGCAACATTAAAGCATTCGAGACTGTAACAGCTTTTATGACTGTAAAAACAAACTTGTATCTGGCCCATCAGCTCACTCCATCCTATCTATTCGTCTTCCTCCACGCCCCGCCCCCACCCCGCTTCTGCTCGGCCCGCAGCCACATTTACGCAACCCCTTCACCAGATAGTGAAACGTTGATTGCTGCCATTAGTTGTTGTGGTTGGTGCCGATTTTGGCTCTATTACGGGAATGCAGAAATTCGACGACTTCTTGTTTTCACGCGAATAGACAGAACATTTGGCTAGCGTTTGTTTTAAAATGCTGGCAGCTCTACGGCACTGGATCGGAGAGGGGTGGTGGGGGACCAAAACTGTTATCTTCGGCGCGAGCTGAAAAGCCATTAGGCACACCACGTTGTATAGTAGTGCGTTGCGAAGACTTCGTTTGGCTCCTTTATCGAGTCCTCATAAAACATTTTCGCATTAACAACTTCGCATAAACGCTACTCCATTTATTTAAATATTCTCGCAGCCACTGAAGCGGAAACAAGAGCGGAAGAGCAGCAACCGGAGATTTAACTGGAACTTTCTTTGCTGCTGCTGCTGCAGAGCCGACACGCATGTCCTTCGGAATGAAAGAGTTGTTAAATTTGAATGCGCGACATTAAGGACGATAACTCGTTGTACATAGGTACGCGGGTGAACCCAGTCTGAAGTGCGACTTCTAATCTGCTTCCAAAGCAGAGTTTCACCGATGTTGCGAATGACATTTCGAGGCATCGAGACGTCGTTCTATTTTGCTATCAGTTTTATTGATATTAAATACTAACACGATTAACACTAAACAAGATTTATATAGAATAGTTTTTCACACATTCCTAAATGATAAAAACTGACAAATTTAATTTATCCAATACGACGGACGACGATTTCTCTCGTGTTTAACGGCTAGTAATTCAATATGGTGTGATCTCGTGGTTTAGAGCTGGTTTTTATTCCTCGTTGCAATCTGGTTCGTCGTCGTACTATGAATGAGCTTTCAACTTTGGTCAGGAGATCTTTAAATCAGTGGTTTGTTATGTAGTTTGGTCTACGTTCTTTGATAGTTAACCGTCTTGATTTGAGACGTTACCCTCTGTGGTGAGTTGAACAGTTAATTTCCTTAATTTAAGAAAATATTCGCTGGATATACTCAAAACATACGTGCATTGTTTGAAAAGTCAACTCTAGAATCTGGAGCACAACTGTCGGTATAACAAATAACGGAAACAAAACAACAACAGCGTTATTACAGTTCCTCACACCTCCATTGTAACGATTCCATTTCGGTTTAATTTACATACCGCCTTGAAAACAATTAAGCGCCGCCAACATACTCATTATATTAAATTAGGGCGCATTAGTGAGACATATTCGTCTGGTGGACGCAGCGGAGGACTTAATAATTACTTCCTGCATGCCGTCCCTTCCCTCCGTCCCTTCGGAGGTCGTCTCCTCCAGTTCCAGGGCTCTTCCGTTTCGACCGAAGCCTACGACATGGCATTAAGCGACACGCGGCTACTTAATTCTATTATGAGCACTCTAGAGCTCGACTGCAATAATGCACATCCACATCCTGTGTACATACACAGTCACTCACACACCCCTATACTGATATCCATGTAGAACTGTTATTTGAAACAAAAGGAAACCGTTAATTTGCATGTTACTCCTACGGAGTGCACACAATGAGGATCACGATGTATTGTGACGGGGTGTGTGTAAGTGTTCTTATGTTTGTGGACATAAATTGTTAATGTTAAGAGGCCTAATTAACTAAACAATGAGTTTGTAAAATTTAAACAATGGAGTGAAGTGAACAGGTCAAGCAAGTGACCTCGGTTGAGCGTACGAATGTAACCACCGATTATTAGAACCGATTACTCACAATGTTTCATAGAAACTTAAGCACACGGACTCCCTAATTTTTAGTCAGTAAACCGCTTACTTTGTACTTGCGGTTGGTTCCTTTAACAGCTCGCTCCATCCGAGCAACACAACGTTTCCTCTTCACCGCCTACTCAAAGCTCCTTGGAGTTAAGGGTTAATTGCACTAGTTAAGTTAGCCATTGCCAGGAGCAAGCACACACACACACACACACACACACATAACGGTTTCTATTTGTATCAATTAACGGAAAAGGGTTAATTTATGGCTTGGTCGTCTTAGCCATGGTCAGTTGGGCATTGAGTGTGCGTGTGTGTCATTTTCACCCTCTTTACAGCAATTGTAATTGATATGTTTTCGTGCTTGGCGCGGATGTTAACCCTCAGCGGCCACAAGTACACAGACACACATATATATCCCCTCAGATCCTACACAAATCGCCCTCAGATCCTTGTGAAAGCCTGCGGAAAGCAAGCTTCAACAGTTTGTTTAACATCGATGGCTGCATGTGTTGCTTTGTAGGTCGGTTGTGTTGCCTGCCTTCAAAGCTGTCCGCTGGTCGACTGTGGAGATCAGGCGCTGTCTGGCGGTCGTGCATTACAGCCCACAGATGCAGCAGGTGGCTAATAAAATGCAGCGCGGCGATTGACATCAATACATGGCTGTCTGTCTGTTTATTGGACAAGTTAATTCCGAAGTTCCAGTTAATTAAAGGTTTATAAAGAAGCACTCGACAGGGTGAATGCGATATTCTAGTTATTCACTTAGTGATGCAAGATTCGAAGAAATACTTTTGAAATCACCTACTTTGGCAGGCCTGAGGGCTGCGTAGAACATGGCAGATAAAATTGTCCCGTTGTTTAGCAGGTGGAGCCATTTAAAGCCTCTTGGAAGAACCGCGACTCGATGTTGTTTCAATTTCGTAACACTTACATACGTTTTTGATGTCAGAAGTTTTGATCGCGACACCGTTTTTATTGGTGTTCGTTCAACCCTTCAGCTTTTCCTACCACTTGGCTTCTTGTACCCTGAGTTAAAGCACATCCATATTTTATGCATGTAAGGCTTGATTTTTATCGCTGCCACAACTTAACCTATAAATAATAAGTGACTCGTTTTAAGGCGTCCCAGGAACACAGCAGATAAACAGGAACAATTGTTTTGAAATAAATCTCAGCTCGCGGCTCTGCACCGATTTACTTGAAGCTCGTCGCACTTGCAACATGCGTGTTTCGTGGTTGTTTAGACGAAACCGCGCGTGGTGCCAACATTTGAATTTTTATCGCTGGCGGGAAGAACGAAGTGCCATCTATCTTTGAATCCCCTCTGGTTTTCTCACTCGATTGCTCTCGCCTCTACGCACAACCTGCCCACATACGACGAAATCAGTGACGAAACACACTTGATTGCCAAGACAGTAAAACAAACGTCAGAGGGTTAAGTGGAGTTGTGTGAGTCCTGGGGAGGAGGATGGAGGAAGGCACAAGTGTAGTGTTCGGTGTTGTTATTCTGAGAAAAAATAACCATTATCGCTTCCACGACGTTGTAAAATTTATGCGGTTTATCGTTTTAGATTGTCATTAAACACATCTCAAAGCTGCAAACAGATTAAGTGACGAGTGATGAGAAATAAAAGTGTGATTTCACACTGTAAAACTTTAAAGCTTTTATAAAACAGATTGCGGCTTAAACACAGCGGCTAAAAAACAGTGTTTGCTCTTATTTCCTCTTTTAAATTATGTTACCTTTAAATATCTATGACTTTTGAAGATCAAACAGTTATCATTACAGCTTTTTCTATAAAAGGCTGTTCTGTTTATTAGTTACGTGTGACAAAATTAAACGAAATAAAAAAAATAAATAAAATACTCACTAAATACACTAAAACTGCCACAGAAATTCACACACAACCCTTTCACAGAACATAAAAAAAACAGAAAAGAATCAAACCAGGTGGCATTATATTTTGACATTAATCTCTCCCAACAGCAACAAACTTCGTTCCCTGAAAGAGTACCCGAAATTACACCCACCGGCGACAATCCTCCTCTGCAATAAAAAAACAGTAAAGCGAAATAAAAAATCTATTAACCACATGCATTGCCACACAAACGGAACAACAACGAGCAACAACGGTAAGCAGCACAACACGTACATATTTCAATCGAGCCACCATCAAGTGACGTTCGATACACATCATCTATCAATGTCAAATTATGAAGTGATCATCATATTTGGATTTATGCCGCAGCCAAACACGGCAAACAACATTTAAACACTCAATAAAAGCTTCCCTGGGAAGGAGCAGCCAGCACTCGGCGAAAGAGTTGCTGGCAAGTGCACAGTGTTGGGAAAGGTGACAATTCTCACTCTTGCCAGTTTACTGAAGTCACACTGAAGATGAATAAAGACGCAAGTTTTGATGATGCAGATACGCGAACAATTAATGGGTGGACTCTGTTCAATCCTGGGACCCGAGTTATACACTGTGAAAGTACTCGTACCATCAAATAAGAAGGTTAAATTAGTAGAGTAGTGAAATAATAAAAACTATTGGGACAGTTAACGAGCTAAGATTAAATTAGGAGAAGCTTATTATGAATTCTAAGCGGAACAATAAACAATTTCACTTAATAATGTTTTCGATAAGTTTTCGCTCTGAAGTTGAATTTGAGTTTAGAATTTGTAAATCAAATCGTTTTTCAACACTGGCAGATGAAACCCTTTCGGAAAAAATCAACCACATTCCGCTCACACTTGTTTATTCAACCCTATCGTAAATGTTCAGATTCACGACTTCATCGACATGCAGCGCACACGATATCAGGACCTCGATGTCCTTCGGAGTAGTCCTGGGCACAGCGGGCGGCCGAGTGCAAGGAACGTGCTCGTAATATTTGCAGTTATTGATATTTGAAAAAGCGGAAAGTTTATACGGCTCGTCCGTTCATGTGTGTGTGTGTGTGTGGGCGGGGGTGGGGTTCAAGGGTAATGTGTGTTTGCGCAATATGAGGCAATATTCAATCAAAAATCGATTAGGTATCGGGAAAGTCAACTGTGGCAACACACTGTACGATTCAAGGCGGCCGCGTGGAGCGGTTATTAATATGAGGACAAAAGGACTTAAAAGACTTACATGGATTACGTGGAGCGGTACGAGGAAGAGCCGCATCGAGCCACTTCGGCGGTAGTCGTTGATGTTTTTCATATTATGAGTAGATATAATGGGTTGTTGTTGTTTTTATTCTCTTCCCTTCAAACAGTGACAATGAATTATTGGCTGCCATGGAGATGGCTGGTTGTTGTGTTGCTCTCTATGCGCGGCTCCGTGTGAAGGGTGCCGTTTCCAAGGGTCGCCGCCGATTGACACACTTTAAAAAACCATTCCGAACCCATTCCCCCCCTCCCCCTTCTCCGCTCATCGCTCATCGCATTGCGTACGTGCGAAGTGTACGATGCACCTGTGCCAAGTCGGGGTATACATAAATTATTGTTCTCCGACAGGCGCTGGAGAGGACGTGAGTGGGTATGTTTCGATCCGCCAATGATTTATTTGCTTATTGATTATGATTCCGTTTGAAGAGCGGCAAACTTCGGGGAATCGCGATTGTTTTCTTGGCCCCTTTTCACTTGATGTGCTAATAAATGGCTAATTAAATTTCCAAACAAGTACGTGTGAGAAAAAACAGATTTCTCCAAATTATCATATCATCTGCTTCACGGGATCCATGCTTTGAAAAAGCATTCGCTCCTGCTGCTGGGCTGCCATTCTATGAACACATATCCATATAATTCACTTAGCACGCTTCAGTTGACGCTCTGCAGCGCGCGTTGAGGGCTTCGTTGAATGCACGGCAGCCGCAGCAACAATGAAAACCGCGGTTCCAGTTTTTTCTGCGGTTGTTTTTTGGCATATTCATTTTTTATCCAATTTAAATTTTCGCAGAAAAAACTTACACGCTTCCGCCTTTGGCAACGCGGGCGCGGTCCGTAATTCGCAATTTAACCACCTTTCAGGTTCAGTAGTCCGCAAAATGCTGTTGCTGTTGCTGTTGCCCCGCTTGGCGGCTTATTCGCTGAAGTTGCGGTCGTTGTTCCGCTTCCGGTGATGCCGAGTGGCGCCCTGTGCTTCGCTGCCTCCCCCTCCAAGAGTCGTGTGATTTTCGCGTACAAATTAAATGAAACTTCAGCAGTGACATTCACTTGTTTGTTTTGACATACGATGCTGCGGTACTCCCGCTGTTGTTGTTGTACCCCTCGCCATATGATTCACCTCGTGAAAAATCTTGTTCCCATCTACATCATTTTATTTTCTTCCCTCGGAATCTGTTGTTGCTTTTTATAAACGTGTTGTGATGTGCGTATTGTTTGAGGATACACCGAGGCCAGCTAATAACGAGCTACAGTATTTTTTTTTTTGTGTCTCTAATATGTTATCCATTAACATTAATAAAGATCTTGTGGTAAAAATTTAAATCAGTTTCATCGAATATCTTTCGTCAATTCATTCCGCATCACATGTGAGCTTCTCCATTTAATGTCCCTTCTCTTAGATAAGTTAGCAAGCTTCTGTCTGGCATCATACAGAAATATTCGAAAAATATACTTTCTCAAGCATCAAAGGAATTTAGTCGAAATTGAAGAAAAAGAAAGAACTCGGGCTATTTTAACGCTTAGCCTTCATTAATTTAAGTACTCCAGCAAAATAATTTAAATGCGGCCCTCCTTCCTTCCATCCTTCCTTCCAGCTGCAACTTTGAAATTTCTTCAAGAAACCAGGCTATCGTCTGGGAAACGAACACCATCTGCAGCATATTTGCGAAGTTTTCTGCGGTTGTGTAAACTTTTCGGGAACTAAAGCGGGCAGGACAGAACACCACACACACACACACACACACACATACATCATACATGAAAAGGTTACATCGTACTACGTGCTGATGGGCAGCATCTTTGAGTTTCAGACGAAAATCCTAAGATGCTGGTCGGCTCGTGGTCACTTTGAAGACGTTATCTTGATGCGTCCCGTTGTTTTGACTCGCCTGCTTGGGTCTCATTGATGACCATCAATTGGAAGTCTTTCTCCATTTGAGGTGGTGTGAGTGTGGCTAATGTTTAGCCAAGTTTTCATTCAGAAGACGAGTTGTTTGCAGAGCGCAGAGGTTTCTTTTGATTTTCTTGAGTTGCTTTATTTTTGAATTATTAGCGCAGAGAAGGTGTGCAAAGCCATATCAAAGGAAGGTTTGAATACGTCTGGTAGAATCATACGTGGAGGAAGGAGGGGTAGACGGCATTTTTAGCTTCAGGATTCGTCATTCTTTCACGGCTTCATCATGCTAAAATCTCCTATTCACTCACTCCCCGCGCTGCCTCTCTTCTTCCTCCCTCGTACTCATTTAATCCACTTGCTTGTGAAGCCAGAAATGCTTTTATTCGTTAAATTCAATTTTCGAAATTCATATCACGTGACCTGATTCAATTAAGTGATTCCATTTCATTTTCACTTTGAGCGGCGTACAGTTGTACAGTTTAATTAGAGACCCCAGCGTATCCACACATCGACACGACGACGCACACAAACGCTCTGAGGCTAAATGTCAAAGGGGTGTCCGAGCCACTTAAGCATGGACACAAGTAGCCGTTTAAAGCTCAGTGCGGCGATAGAAACATTGGGATGTGTGGCCGAGCAGTCAGCTCGATAGACCGACGGCCACCTGATAGCCATGTGGTTCACACACATTAAAAGGGTTATTAACTCATAAAAAATGGGCGGCCCAGCGCGGTGCGTGCTCGGAACACGGCGCAAGGGTTAATCAAATATTCTGCGTATGGACTGTCATTCAGCGCCTCTCATATTAAATGATTAGATTAAAGCTGACCTTTGGCATTGTCACTGCCACATGCTATTTCACAGTTGCGTTTGCAGTGGGAAAGACAGGGACGGATAGAAAGTCTTCAAACTGCTGAAGACGATAAATGAACAGTTTTATTATAACAGTTATAATATAGAAATACTATAAACACAACATTAAAGAAAAGCAAAAGCGTATCTCTTTCGATCTAAAAGTGTTTTGGTGCAATTAAACCAGTTAAATTTATCGAAAATACTCCTAAAGTCACATCGAATCAATTAATCAATTAAAAGAATTAACCGAAACTAACTGGCAATATTTTAACTTCCATTCTTATAATCTGAAAAGTGGGTTTGGGTTTTCTTAGAATTTCTACGTCTTTCGGCCACTCCTTCCCCATCAAATGTTCGATAGACTTTAATTAGATTTAAATGCCCATTCCACTCACTCCTCTCTGCCCAGCCTTGTACACCTGCCATCGCCACTTAGAGCTTCCTTAGCAATAAACAAAATAGTGTCCCATCGCATGCACCGTCGTCCTTGCTGCCGTACGAGGAGGTTTCTAAGCAACCACCAAATAATTGCGGTGTTAAATTTACAACTTGACGTGGTGCCGCCGCAACAACATGTAGCTTAATACCAGTCGCATATTCATTGCGGACCGAGGAATGCAAAATTTAGCAGACAAAGCAGAGCAAACAGAGCCAAACAATAAAATTAAGCAACACAGAATCCCGGCAATTACATGGACGAGATGTTGCAGCGGCACAGCGGCAGAGCATGTAACAAAATATTGCCGCTTGATTTACTCGTTCATATTCATTTCTGAATCCTCGCAACACGTAAGGATTCCTCGTTGAGCTCGCCGGCCTTTAAAGCCAAGTTTAATAATCATGCATATAAAACATAAAATAAATCTTGTTGCTCCAGAAGAAGTTCGGAAGTTTGGCCGGCGGATGTGATTCCTTTCTCCCGACTACTAAAGCTCCTTGTATCTTTCGCAGACGATGTCGCATTAGTTCCAGACCATGTATGCTGCCTGGCTGTCGCCCACACCCACACCCACACATACACATACCATATACACACCTAGGCCATTTCCAGAACCAAGACAATCCAGTTTCTTGTGAAAGCAGCTCAAATGCGTCGCAGCTCAGGGCTCTTCTTGGGCTTCTTTGCGCGACTTTGAACATTTTATGAACGTCTAAACGGCGAACGGAAGGGTTTAACTGGTACACGCCAGAATGGTCCACGTTGCACTAATGGGACGAACTCACCCATTCAGGCGGCAGAAACAATGAAACGGAACACAGTGAAACTATTGCCAGGATTAGCTTTGGCCTCAGCTTCTGCCCGAACCGCGTCTGAGGTTGCTTCGGTTGCGCTGCGTTAGTTAGCTGCCCCAATCAACCTGAAAAGACCACGTCGCGAGCGTCGGTCCAATGGAAGTGCCGCAGCGGTATGACTTCAATTTCAATGTCTGATCCTACTTTATTGTGTTGAAATACATTTTATATTAGTTTGGGTTAAAAGGCTTGGCAT
The DNA here is from genome assembly GCA_949629155.1 of Myopa testacea. Classification (NCBI taxonomy): domain Eukaryota; kingdom Metazoa; phylum Arthropoda; class Insecta; order Diptera; family Conopidae; genus Myopa; species Myopa testacea. The sequence continues at coordinate 858,242 of OX451345.1, read as the reverse complement.
GGAGATTGAAAATGAAAGCGGTAGGAAGTCTGTTCGTATGAGGTTAGAGTTCAGATCGATTTGCTGGCTGGAAGACTTTAAAGGTTACGTTAAAGCTGCATTGAGAAGCTAACGTATTTTGTTGAGTGTGTTTAATATGAAACAGAACTTAACCCTTGGCCCATGATTATTGCTGTTGCTTTGTTTCTGCCACACTTTTATTTGTTTTAACGAGAGTGAAGTTCCTCACTTTTTCGACTGTAGGAGGTCGTTTTTTCTTAATTTTATTATAGTTATGCACATGTACTATATTTAATGATATGTCAGCGCTTCATCGTAAATAGTTTGACTTGAAGAAACAGTGTTTTCTACAAATATACATGACATGTGCCCATAAAAAGTTTATTTACAGCTATTTTATGAAGTCACACTGGTTCCTCCATTCGGCGCATGGAACCTACAATGAAGTCAGGATTTCCATTATTTTTATTTTATAGGAGAATAAAGAACAACATAAAAAAATTTGAGAGCGTCGGCTCTTTGAGGGTCTTGACTAAACATTCATTTATTTAACTACCAATTTCGACAAATCGAAGATCAAAACAATCTTTGAAAATAGAAAAAATTCTTCATGTTAGTTAAAATGAAATGAAAGTAAGTTCAAACTTAATTGGAAATTTAAAGAAATATTAATGGTCGCGATAAGTTTGGTTTTCTGTTGAACGTCGTTAACCTGCATCGAGTCTGGGCACTTGCGATGAAAACCGAATAATAGTTGGAAGCAAAGAATATAATCAAGGAATATTCAGGTAAATAAAGACAAAGAATGAGGATCAAGCAAGCGCATTTGATTTCATCGAATACGATTAATCTTTCTACTAACATTTTTGCTGATGGCAGATAAATGGACTACTTTTGGCGGACCTCATTTCGCAATATATCATGTACCTATATTTCTCAAGTGTACTCGTATTTGTTGCGCATGTTGGTGGCTAATAATTTCAGTAGTTCCTGAAGAGCCCCTCTCCATAAATACTTAAGACTAATGAAGAACTCATGACAAGAATGTCAACAATTAAGTTAATCCACTAGCCCCCTCCAGCGCTTCTTTTCTCGGCCCATCGTTTATTGTTGTTGCTGTTGTAATTCTGTGAAGACGCTCCGTGGAATTTGTCAAGATAGCGCACGGCTCGGCCGCCGCTTTCTGAGTTATGGCCACTAATCAACTTAGATGGGCCAAACATCCGCCGACTGTCATAAGTCAAAAATAACCTCGAGCTGGCAAACAAGCTCAATCTTCTACAGGAAAACCACTTCAAACTCCAATCAAGCATTCAACTGTGAATCACAATAAACAACCAGCAAAAACGAAGAACACTGAAAGAGGAAAGTACTCACAAAGAAAAATATTATTTCGCTCTATTGTTCTCGATATTTTTGACAAATCGTTGGACGGCGCATACCGTCGAGTCCTCCCGCCAGCCCCCCACCCCGCCACCCCGCCGACGCATTTGCTGCAGGCATGTCAAATATGGTTTTTTTCCTTCTTCACTTCTGGGTTGATGTTATCCGTTGTGCGGTTGGCTGTGTGTGTGCGATGCTTGGTTATTGTTCACTTGTTCCTTTCACAGAGGGCGACACTGACGAAGAGTGGCGCCAACAATTTATTTTTTCACTTTGCTTTTGCTACCCTGCCTCCTCCCTGCTTCGAATGAGTGGGGGCGTTCTGAGGAATGTGTTGAGCTTTGAAGCCATCACTGCAGCAGCTCAGCTCTCTAATCCTAACGGTTATTGCCAAACTGACCGTACAAATTAGTTTACTTCTCCGAGCTTCCAGTAGAGTTGTTGTTAAATAAGGCGGATTTTATCGCTGATCTGCCACACTGTGTTGTTGTTCTTGAGCTGTCAAATTGTAAACTGTGTTACGGGGAAAAGTGTTCATACACAGGAATATAAATAAAATATTGGAGATCATTTGTTAAAATTTCGGACGATATCTAAAGTCCACAATAGCAGGTAAGAAGAACAGCAGATCTACGACAGAGAAGTCTTTCGAGTTTCTCCTTCAGAACCGAATTGAATAGCAGTATTAAAGGTTTTATTGTGCAGCCATTTAAGAAAAAAAGGAATTTTTTACAGAACTTATTTCGGTACGAGTATCCGGTGATAAGCAGTCACCCGTTGTCCGTCCCGTTTTTTATTTATTTAGCCAGTTCAAAAGATAAATTTGATTAGTGGAGAAAAAGTTTTCACACTTTTCGAACACTCGCCATACGATTTTTTGTTGTTGCTACCAAAGCAAATAGAAATGAAGAAAGTGCAAAAAAGTTCTGAATAAATATTGAGAGAAGAGTGTTGAGTATGGAAAAGCATCCGTTAATGAAGCCAAAAATGTGCAAATTTCGTTATCCTTTTCGAGAAGCAGTGAAACGTTATTTGCATACGTTATACGTGCTAAGTTTTGTACAAAAGACTTGATTCACGTTCCGCACACTTCGAAACTCGAGAAGGCGCAAATCACTCAAAACTCTGCCGCATCAAAAGCGGCATCGCTGAAGGGTCACGCATTTCAAACAGTCTCCAATCAACACATCCATAGCATTTTGCATAAGTATATACATGAGTACATGCGTATGTGTATCACGGTGAGGTGTGTTATATGTACATATGTACACACATCTTGTGGACAAGGCTTCCTCCTCAATCTGCAGGCAGGATAAACACTTAATTTATTAAGAAAAATGCTGCTCGTTATGCTAATAAATGCGCCATTTTGCAGCCGGTATCTTCCGGACTTCAAAGTGGTGCAGCTGTTGTTCCTGTCCTCTTTCACAGTCAATAGCATAACTTTGCTTATCACTGGCTGGTCCTGGGGCCAGAAGTACACGCAGAAGTGTACAACACTTTATTACTTAGCGTTTTATGTGCTGCTTTTATTATTTCGTACAGTGAACGAGCGTGTTCGCTACATGAGTTTTGAATGTGAATCTGAGAATTTCGGTACCTCAAAACCGAGAAACTCAGTGCGTGTCCTCGCTTCCAGCTACAGACAATGTTGCTGTTATCAAGGGAAAAATTATCAGCTGCTAAGAGTCTTTATGTGTCCGGAAACAAGATACAAATGTGTGCAGCGTCGGACATACAGACTGTAGTTCTACAGGTTTGTTGCTAAACGTCAAATGGAAATGGAAATGCAAGTGGGTCGGGTGGGCCAGATTGCTTGAACAATAGTGGAATTTGCAAAAGCGGTGCTGTGAAAGAATTGAAATTAAATGGCGAAATGGTCGCGTTTATTTCGGTTAAGTTCTCCGACATCGCTAACTCAAGAGATAGTTTTATGGTATTCTGACTGAATTCGGGTACTCGTATTGTCAGAAGGAGTGCTCTTCAGTTATGAAGCTACAACAACCCCGGTTCATTTCATCCTCAACTCCTTAGCTTGGGATGTGGCTTTTTTAATTTTTACTTTTTTATTAAATTTGATGGTACATCCCTTTACCACTTTCGAGTGTTATTCTTTCTCTTTCCGAAAGAGTCCAAATAAACTGCCAACTGCACTTCAAAGGCCCGAAAACCGAAAACTAATAAAATAAAAACTAACTTTCATTCGACTTTGTCCTCGCCGTGTACAGCACAAGGAGAGCTCATTAGAGCTGGCAAAGGGTTTTAATTACTTACACCGTTAATTTAGCAGCACTTGCTTACACGCTGTTTAACAAGCCAACCTTAATTTTACTTCCGTTTTTTCACAACAACTGCAAAAAAGGAAGAACAACTTTGTTTACACTCTTAATTAAAAATGGTATCAAAAGCAAAAAGCGCTTCATTTGGAGTGAACCTCGGGGAGAATAACGAGCGGAGAGCATTTTTCAGCACTAGACGAGTTGGCGCACGGAGTCTTCCGCTGCGGAGTAGATGCCTCTAAGATGCTCCAAGCAGCGTGAAGCAGCCCGGCCTGCCTCTTCAAGTAGCGTTTAATTAGTAACGCGCCAAAGTACCTGTGTTCGCAAAGTACTGCCAGGGCACTAAATTGTGGCCAAACCATCTACCCGAAGAAGGCGCGCGTAACGAGTTCTCAAGGAAACGAGTTGCACTGGCTAACTTCCGGTACTTGTTGTTGATTTCTGGCAACGGAGTGGGTTGGATAGCTTAAAGTTTTCCCTTGAACAAACCTTTTAATGCCGGGTCTTTTAAATACCGGACATTCGCATCGATATCGGACACCTGAGTCCGCATCTTCACGGTTTCTATCTATCAAAATAGTGGAGATTTACAAGCAACTCCTCTTACTATCCTCTGCTTACGGCGACATTACCGAATTTAGTATCCTGCTGATGCGCTTTTATTGCTCTTCGCTTGCTTGTGCAATGACTCCGTTCGGCTTCTTGCACTTGTAAAATACTTCGGGGAGTTCGACGAGTTGTAGGCAGGAACGCGCCCGCCTACTGATTGTCTCCGTATGTCACAAGGATTGTTTTCTTTCTACGGATAAACTCAGCCTCACAAATCCTTTAACTGTCGCTGGCTGCTCTTACAACTACAATGACAGCAATAGATTTCACCCAGGGGGGTAATCGACGACCTAAGATTCGATTCGATTCGATAATTCGTAGCATCGGTGGATGCGAAGCATGCTGTCGAGGAAGGCAGGACGACCGGAGCCTTTGTTTTGCCGCTCGTCACTGATTTGTAGGGTTGTCAGCCATCGCCATCTGAGTAGTGTGTCGAGGTTAAAGTTAAGAGGTGTCTTATTGCGGTGTCGTTTGCCGAGATTGCTTTTTAATCGATTCAATTTCGAAATAGATTAGTTTTCCTTGAACGTGCTCTTTCGCTCACCACCGCATCATCACCGAGTACCTTTCGGCTGTCGCTAGCAGAGATTTATTAATACTCAATTTTAGGCGACTTTATTTTTGTTCAGCTATTTCGAGTTTTTCGTACTACTCACTTTTAAATACTAAATACAAAACCTGGGTCCAGGGCGTGAATTGTTCCAGGTTTATGTTTCATAGTGTCTTGAAGAGTGAAAAGGAGCGAATGGGAGTTGATTGGATAAAAATATATCCTTATGCATTCATATGTTCATCAGAAAATATAAGGAATTAAGCAAAAAGACGAAGGATTAGAAGACTTAAATATCTTATTTCTAGAGAGAAGGATGCTGTATAGAATGACCTTTATTATGTTATGTGCAGGTCCTTGCAATCGAAGGTCCCTCCTTTTCGCCTACTATACGATGTATGCTTTTCTTCCTTTGTTTTAATGTTGTTTACCAGACTTCGCTTAAGCGCTTAAAACACTCACCGCATTAACTTGTCATGCTGCCTCATAGGATGTGAAACATATTTTCGACATTTCGAATTCATGTTCCTGCGAAAGTGTAATCTTTTGTAATGTGTTGCGCGATTGAGTTCGCCTTCGATTCTAAAAGCTTTTCGCAATATTCCTCGATAATTTAGATACTTGCCGCGGATGATGATGCGATGCGCGGGGGAGGGGGAAGGGGCAGATGAGCGTCTTCGCCTTGTTGCCAGGACCAGCGATTCCCTTTTTTGCATTTATGGGCGCAGTCAGTCTATCGAACAGCAGCAGTCAGAGCTGCAGAACATTCAAATGAAAATTTATGTGTGCATTTATGAATTTTTATAAAGTGTTGCCGCGGTGGGCGGGCCACATCCGCGGCGGGGAGGTTATTCGGCATTTACGCGTTGTGAGTTATGTTCTTCGCCGTCGCCGTCGCCGTCGACGAGGATGACGATCGTGATCGGGGCTGCGGTTTATGAGCAGTAAATTATACGGAAAATCTGCACCGCGTATGGCACAGTAATAAATTCTGCATTTTATGCTAATGAGAGGAAACAGAAAGCAAACAACATTATTTGGACATGAAAGTTATTTGAGCGAAGAAGGGGCGGATTCTGTATTGTGCACTTCTTCCTGAAATGTCCGAAGAAATTGAATAGCATTTTAATTACTGTATCTGGGGACAACTAGATTCATTGCTTTTGAGGATTCCTGTAGTCGCTGCAAGTGTTCAATCCTTTCTCACCTCGTTTCCGGACTCATTACTCATTAGATTACAGTTCAGAAATTACTCAGTGGTGCCCCAAAATACAGCCCAAGATACAGCTGGAAACCCTGCCACTCTAAATTCGGGAAGATCATTAAAACTCCAAAACATAACATTTTCTTAAGCACAAGGTTTTTAACGACTTTCTGACGTTTGGCCCATAACATTCGTGAAATGTGAATCTGTGCAGACAAAGAAGCCCCGAATCTGAATACTTAAGGACATAAAAAGTGTTTTAGGATGTCCAGAGCAACGTAAACAGCAACAAAGGCAGGATGCTTTATTATAAAATCATAAAAACGCGCTGTTTCCGTGGTAGTTGTTGTTGTTGTTGTTTTTGTGGTTGTGCTGATGTTGATGCCGCGCTCGGGCTCGCACTCACTCACTCAACTCGTCTCTAATGCGCTGAAAACCATAAATTTTTTAAAACTTAATCTCCATTTGCGTGCAACCAGTCAATGCGGCGTCCTGGCATCGCTGGCAGACAGGACAGGAATCAGGACCCCTCCGCCCACCTCCTTGTAGTCGTGCGGCGTTCAATAACGGGCCGTAATGAAGACACAAAGCCTGCAAATTTGAGGCCGCTGGCAGCACTCAGAGCCACAAGCAATTCCTGCGGGATAGCAAACTCGCTTTTGCAAATGCGAAATATTTAAATAACAGCCACTATGGCCTTCGATGTCCCACAAGGGGAAGCACTGGTCCGCTGTGATTTGTTGGTGTCTAAATGCGTCCGTTTGGCGCGTAACAATTTGAATTGTTAAGTGAGCACATCAATTATCTTCTGCTGCCCTTCCCTCTTTCATCCTAAGGGCCCAAGTGCAGGATGATGATCGGCAGTGATCACTGAGGTCTCATATTCATCTGAATCTCTTCTCCGTCTTACAAGAGGTCTTACGGTTTCATAACTTCGATCGGTTTCTCTCTCTTCCCCTTAAAAAACGCATCTGAAGCCAAGATTCTTCCCGAAGCCAGACTTTTAAACCTATATTTTCGTATTTTTATTCCTTTTCCTTAATTCCAAAACTGCTTCCACCGTCGTTTTTCTTTGTTGGAGTAAAATGACGAATTTCGATAATAAAAAATTAGTCTTTTTTGCAACCACGAAGAACTCACCATAAAATCCCACCAGTTGCCAAACAAAATGGATGACTGGCCATCAATTTGCGTTCATTTTGCAAATAATTATGGTTATGGTATGGCAGCAAACTCGAACAGTGACAAATGAATCGTTCCAGATAAACCCAGTTGCAAAATATTTATAGAGTAATCACAGGAACAAACAACAAGTGCGACACAACTCATACTCCTCGCATGGTTCCTCACCACACCATATCTGCGATATTATTCAATAGTCAGAAGGTCGTGTTCGATTAAGGACCAACATATGTATGGCCCCTGCCCCTTCGTAGTCGGTATGCAGGCTCCTTCCACCCGGCCGAACTGACAAATAGGCAAATGATGCGACCGAGCCAGGGACCAGGCGTTAAACCGCAAAAACACGCTGAGCGAATTCCAAAATGTGGCTCAACATGTTGTCCAAAATGTATATAAAGCACCACGGGGAGGAAGTGGGGGCGGGAGCATTTCATCTACCCTGCTGTACGCAAGGTCTTCTCGGAATTATTAATGGACTCTGCCGGACATCGTCGTCAATATCGATTACAGCGAAGGGGTTACATGTTGCAGGCGGCAGCCCCAGAAACGGAATATTTAATCACTGCTGTGATGCTTGCGTCCTCGTGATTGATTTTAAAATGCTTTCGATGACCAGGATTATAAATGGTCGTCCGTTTAGTTGTGGGGGGGGGGGAAATCAGTAGGTGGGGGAGATGGCTTGGACTCGGAGCTCGATTGGGGTCCAGTTGAATTGATCTACACTTGTTTGCTGCTCTGACATGTGTTGTTATTGTTGTTTATTTATACTCGGCAATTATTCAAGATTTGTTTCACTGACAATGGAAGGTCGCACGGGAAGCAAATGAAGCATCATATCGTGGACTTGTTTTTCATTTGATGGCCGTGATTTGTCAGAAATTGATTAATTAATCGCTTATTTGTATGCGTTTTTAATTCGTTTTAACATATGAATAACATTGGAGTGAGCAACAAATTAGTTTTGTCATACGACGTGTTGGATGAGTCGTGTTGGTTCAATTAATCGAATGTGTACAGAACTCTAAATCATAACATAACAGATTCCTAGCTATAAAGGATGCACAGGTACCAATTAAAGAAACTCGCTCCGAATTACTCAGTATTTTAAGTTGCTATGGTCAAAGATAAACTGCATAAAGCATCGAATTTTGAGGCTTTCGAGTTTCATAAAATTAGAAATAACTTAGATAAGTTTACATTTATTTCATACACGTATCTGGAAATACTCTCGAACACTCCTTCAAGACTGAATGCCGAAAACTGCAGGACTCCTAAAAGGAAGCTGCGCACGATTTGCTCATCTTTCACGTAAAAGTTACGTTGAATTGATAAACAAAAACTGACAGCTGTCCTTAGTCACTTCAAATGCTTATCTCGAATTTAATATGTCCACACCGAGTGGCCGGTCCAAATTAAAATTCGAAAATCATGAAATGTTTCTACTCTTCGGAAGCGACGAGCGACGAGAGACAGCGTGAATCGCGTGGCACCACGTCGACAGCAATCTGCTAGGACGGAGGAGATGGTGAGTTGCTGCAGCCATACTCCGGGGGGGGGGGGGGGTGGAGGGGCTGCCGTATGAACTGGCAGGTATGCCAGGCACGTCGCACGTTAAAACCACCGCAGATGTCATCAGCGAGACTTGATGAGATTGTGTTGCAGATGAGCTGGATGAAGTTGATGTGGATCACCATGGAAGGTGATTACGGGGGGTGATGTGGTGGTGGTTCCTTCCTGATTTTCTGATTTTGAGTGACAATGTGTGCTCAAGAGATTTTCACATAATTTTCTGGAATTCTTTATGAGCTTCAAATGATAATTAATGATGCTGTTGGCGGCTCTTTCTTTTCAATAGAGGGCCTGAATAGCTTTGGACCTGGCTAAGATTATTTAGGATTTTTATGTTTTGTTTTCATATGAATTTAATCTGGACATTATTCAGGAAGTATTCAAAACATGTAACAAAATTACTTCTAATTAATCCTGTTAATTTGAAGAGGAAGTGAAAGGAGGCCACATTTTCAATATTTTGATCGCGCAGGAAGGAGCTCAAAAAGGATCAAATCCTTTCATCATCAACGTCTGTGAACAATATGAATGTTTTTAAAACGTCATCGTCATTGCTATCATCACCATAATCGTTATCATTGCCAGCAGCTCCCCTACTGCCATCATCATCAGCAACTGCCAACCCTCTCAAAAAAGGGCAACGTGCTAGCAAGCCAGCCGTAGAGTCTAAAAACACCTGGCAAACAATCGCAACGACAAACGTGGCTGCAGAACGTCACACATGTGATTCCTTCCTCTTGTCACATGGTGCTGTTCGTCTACGTTGTATCGTAAGGGAGCATGTTGACTCCGGCAGCACAACGTAACGTAACAGAATTTCGTACTGCATTTTCGCCCTTTGTTGTCATTTGATATGCGTCGAGTATTAGCCATGAGGGTGTTGTTAGCCGGTTACCGCAGTGATGTGTTCGAGGGTATTTTTGATTTTTTCAGGGATTTAAGAATGATGCCGAGGTTGTCAGGTCATCCTCAACATGCTCTCAGCATAAGTTCATCTTCTGCTAATGATTATCAAGTCGCTTTATTGAGCTTACGTTTTCCAAACTTGAGTGAAGAAAAGATCATGAATAATAACCATAAATTTCGAGTTAACTTTATTATTTTATTATGATTCTTTCTTCATGATTATATTTATAAGTACATATAATGGAGGAAGTACATATAATTCATTTAGTTCAAAGTAATTATCGATCACTGTAGAAAATGACAATCATTATAAATGATGTCTCCAATTATTTCAAAGTTTTATATCCGAGCTCATGTTTTATTACGAAATAAGTTCGTCTAAATTCATTAAACAATCTCAAAGTATCTGTATAACGTTCGTCGATTTGATTATCAGTTTCAGACGGACTCCTTGTTGTGAGCTGGGAGGACTCATTGAATAGCTAGTCTGCCATCTGCTAGTAGGACGAACATTCGTAGGCTGCTCACATTAGTTTCACATAAAAATTCAATAAAAGCATGAGCCCAAATCCAGAGCAGTAACAACGGAAAGCATTCCAAGTGAAGGATTTCTAGGTAACTATATCATTTTTTGTTGTTATTTTATTACTATGTCCGGCATGTTTAACTGAAAATAAAGGCAATAAGCTTGAAGGATGCTTGTCCTTCTTTTCCATAAGTCTATAAGTGACCCCTCAGAACCGTCAGTTTCCTTCCTTTCCGACCTTTGCACATATTGTTTTTAGCTGTATCCTGCTTCTGTTTGCTCGTCTTTATTGCCGAATAAATCAGAATTTATTTGCAACAAAAACGAATTAAGTTGTTCAATAAATTTTTTTTAAGTACGAGTGGATACTCTGAGCGCTGACATGCTTCAAAGGAGTCACCGAGTCGTCTGTGCATCGCGCGCCTGTTGAATTCTGAACATCTCGGGGCTTCGCAGCCAACTGAGTGACATCCGTTTAAAGGCAGACATACTGGAACGTATCTGAACCTGGGCGAACGTGATGAGCATTTTTGTTGCCTTTTTATTAAAGTCAGAAGGACTTGCAGCCGTGAAAAAACAGGACTGCAGTGGAAGTAAAAAAGCCGAAATCTATTAAAAGTAGAAAAAATTACAAGTTAATCCCGTGTGGAGTAGCCTTGTGTTTGTTTACAAGACAAATTGTTGCCACGTGAGTCCATTGAGGCGTGTTATTTAGGAACTCGCTGGGACTGCAAATGGTTTGATATTCGCTTTTATTTGTTGAAGCTGATCGTTTTGTGTGTTTTTAAAAGCGGCAATCGGACTTTATTTCATTTCGCCAATAAAAGCAGCTGTTAAGTGTTACCTTTACGATAGGGTTCAGAGGATGTTATGTGCTCTCACTCTATTCTTCTGGTTCCACGTACAAAGGATCATCTGTACGTTGTTGGTATTTATTGACCATTCAGACAATATTTGATGTCAACCGATACAGCTTGGGAAGTATCTCGGTAAGTTTAGTAACTCATAAACGATGCCTGTTTGAGGTAACTTTTCGGTGTAACGGCAGGCATTAAGTGCCTCGAGGACCGTTTTTGGAGTGTGGTCCAGAAAATAAAACCTCGTAAGCAGGAAGAAGGTTTGTGATTAAATGTGGGTCGATTTTGAGCTTTAAAACTAGCATTTTTTTTTGAATTTAAAGTCTGTGATTGCTTAAAATTTTTCGTAGAATTGTAAATAAAAATAATTACAGAATTAATGTCATTCGTTGTTGTTGTTTAATAGAGCTATTTAATGTTTAGTTTTCACTCTTTCACATTTCACTGAATTGGTAAAGAAATCACCTTGTTTCAAGACAAACAACTCAACTCAACGGATTTCACTACCGTTTTCACAGGTGACTAAGTTTTCCTCTTTTGGGGCCTCGATTTCTCCGTTCACTGAAGCAATTTCCTTATTTTATTACTTTTCAGACATCGAAACCTATTTTTGCACATTCTCGCATCAGAGGCTGCTCTTCGGTGCTGCTGATGCTGATGCGCTGCCGTCGACGGGCGACACTGATAACGAATGCGTCCCCAGAGTGCCATCGATTTGCGGAATTCCATTATGCGATTTCCGCCGCCAGCCGTCAAACGATTCGCCGTTGTTTATTTTGAGGTGCGCTTCTCAGGCCGCAGCATGGCATCGCCTCCGCTGCGAGCTGCAAAGTGAGCGGAGCACAAAGTATTTATTCAAAAAAGAAAACAGAATATACTCATAGATTGTCAAAATGAACAACAAAACTAAATACAACAGCAGAGCATTCTAACGTCTGCCAAATGCACGTCTAAAAAACCTGTAAACGGTGAGTAGATTAGAGCCAAGGTCTTTGTTGTCGTTGTTGTTGTTTCTGCGTTGGCCCGGTTGAACTAAAAACAGGCACCTGATGGTTCGAGCTACGAAATGTAATGCAAATGAGCTCAAAGCGTGGCAAAAGCCAGGTGAATATGGTGTCGAGTAAAGGAGCAGATTACGCCACAAAATGTTTTAGTAATATCGAAAAAATGAGAAAAACAAAGATAAATTTTTTTGGGATCGGAATTTACTATGTAGAAAAGTTTTCAGTCGCAATCTGATTCCTTGGCATACATTATTTTAGGCTAATTTTCCCGAGTTAAAAAATAACTAGTTAAGTAAATCAAAGCTTAACTTCATGAGCTGCAATAACTTCACGCGCCTGAAAGCATGCCTTCGATTTTCGGTGCTTATAAAAGATACTTGATTTTGTGTTCATTTTATTATCAGCTGCTGGGTCTGTCTGGGGAACACCACCACATGTCGAGCTCTTGTGCGGCGTGCTGTCTGTTTATCTGTCTGTCTGTCCACCGGTTCGGTCCTCCGTCCGTCCCCGTGTTCATCTGCTGCGGCTTTACTGAGAGTCCAGAGTCAAATAAAACCCTCCAAAGCAACAGCAGCAGCGCGTTGTGATGCATTAATTTTGCGTCTGCATTCAAGTTCGACAAACCTCTATTTATGAGTGTGTGTATATGTGTGTGTGTGTGTTCAGCATATTCAGGCACCATCCTCACACATCCACATGGACGTGATAAATTTTACTAGCTTTTGAGTATGAAATTAGCTCTGCTGCACGTCGTTATTCTCGTTATGCCAAAACTAAAGCATCGCACCCCGACGGCAGTTCCTCCCCGACTCCCATTCCGTCGTCCCAGAAGAGAAGGACGGAAAAAGGTCAACAGCAGCCCGCTTCTCCTGTCCTCCGAACCACGCCAGTCCTTCAGCTACATGAAGCTACACTCCCAGTACGTATTCATGTATCCAAGCTACGACTTGGATACGTTTGTGCTCTAAAATTATTACCCTGTCTAACTTTTCTTGGCACACATAAAAGTCTCTACCCGTCTCTACGAGTCACCGAGCTCTCGAGATCCTAATTAAAAATCTTAAATATAGTTCACACTTCTACGCTTTCTGTGCGCTTTGTATTTGTTACTCATTGTCTAGTGCAGTTATTGTGTTTTCTAGCAGTAGTGCTCGCAGCGTTTCGTCACTTCGCTTGGTCCCTGAATTCCTGGAGTGTGAGCGAGAGGAACGGAGTTTGTTTACACAACAGCCAACAAAAGCTTAGCCGAGCATTAAAAACGGAAATTAAAATTACGCTCAGTGAAGAGTGCTTCGCCTCTTGAAGCTAACTCTTCAGATACTTCGGCTGCTTTAAAAACTGATTCTCGGAAGGCTCAAACTTGGTCGATTATTTCGCATCGAATCATTTTTAGTTCTTTGCTAATTTCTATATTCAATTTGTTCACAAATTTGTCCAAAGAGTTGACTAGGTTAGGTTTGAGTTTGAATTGATTTAAGTTTTAGTGTTTAGATTTGATCCCAATTTTATTTCGTAAAAAGCTTTATAATTTGCTGTAGTATGCCGTGAAGAGCTGCCAACCGGTAAAAAAAGAAATCTAGTATTCTTTTGGGAAATTTTGTGAAAATTGCGAAGTATATAAACATTATCGTTTATGCTAAAGCAGAGCAAAGTACCGACTGTTGGGGAAAATTAACATATTGACACAATTTTCGGGAAGCTCCGGCCAACAGCGCCGTCCCACTTAAGCGCTAAACGCTTCACGGTATCTGTTCACACGCCCTAAAAAGCTCTAAAGTGTCATTTCGAGCCCACTCAAGAGCAGTTAAAATGCATGACGACAAGTGCGCGGTACCCGGGATGGGTGTCGAATGGCAGGGCAGGCGCGCGGGCGGTCCGATGGGCGTCCGGCACCCGATTGTAAATCTACACACGGGGAGCTGTAAATTTTTCGCAGCTCTTTATTTTTCCCACTTGTTTGTTCTCGCTTCTTTTTGTTTCATTTGTTGTTGCTGTTGGGCTGCCTGCGACACAACTTTATTGTCCAGGCATCAATGAGCAGCGCGGCCGCTGTTGGGGCCCACAGCTCAGATGCCCAGATGATGGTTGGGGGGATCGGTGCGCCTCTCGCCAGTCAGCCAGCCAGCCACGCTGCCAGACACTCTTTGAGCTCTGGCGACCGAGGCGGCAATTGAAGCGATCAAAGAGCATAAAATTATGTAAATTAATTTCACGCCTTTTTAGATATGCGATTCTTCTTTTTTGCTGTGGCTGAAGTGTTGTTGTTCGTGTTGCCTGGCACTCGCCTGAAGGGCCTCAAGGACCTGATTTTTATTTCACGTAAAACAGCTTTACGCGGCTTCACTGCCTGGAGTGGAGTGTTTGCGCATCCTTCAAATGCGTCACGGATGTGTGCACTGACCTTTTATTATGGTACTTAAGTACCGCAGTCCTCTTAAGGCGGTGGCGTCCCCAGGAATCAACTAAATTTTGTAGCAATTCTTTAAATTTATTGTTTTGTCTTTAATTGAATAGAATCGGAGTTGCACTTCGATGGAGTTGCACCCCTCGTATTTAAAGAGGCCAGTTATACGTATTGGTCTGGCTTAAAAGGTAACCATAACTAACGGTAAACTAACGGTTTATTTGTTTGTTGCATGTTAATCGTTGCAACCACAGCAACAAAGACATCAACAACAAGTTGAATGAACAGCGGTAACTTTAAACACCAGAACAACAACATCGAAGGTAACAAAAACAACAACAACAACAACAACTTGACTTAATTATTGTACTCTAAAGTGGAATTCATAATTGAATTTTGCAGCAAACAAACAAACTAACAAGACGGTTGTCTGCTTCGTCTTCTTCTTCTGCTTCTTCTTCTCCATCTTCCTCTGTTGCTGTTACGTCTTAAGCAGGTTGTTGTACGGGAAAACTTGAAGGTTTCCTAATTGCCAGCGACCACACATGCACCATATGTTGCTAGAAGCGTGCATGTTGCTGTGTGTGTGGAAAATATTAAGTAAATAGTTGTTGTTGTTGTTGTTAGCATGCAATGTTACTGTTATTATTCCAAACTATTTTGGAAAATATGGCAGAATCAATACAGAGTAATGAAGGTCTTAAGTGGCTCAAAATATTCGTGGAGCTCCACTCAGTTTAGCAGAGGCTTCGAATGTCCTTTTAATTTTTAAATTTGAACTCTTACATTTGAAATGTTGCAGAAAACTCGCCCGCCACCGCCCTCCGTGCGTCATCCTGCCGGCGATCGGAACAAAATAATTCTGCAGGCGAAACTAATTTTAAAATGAAGGTCTGCGTCTGCCAGGACAACGCAGGACAGTCGACAGGACACCAACATTTTCTAATACATCATAATCAGGAAATCGTGCAACTGCTGCGTCCTTGAAGGACGAAGGAACGGCGGAGTAGGAGGAGGACGAGGAGGGGGAGGGGTCCGAAAATGTCAGCAGCAAATAATAAATAAATGTGCTGCATAACACACACATATTCACACATCGCACTGCCAGCACCACCACCACCTTCAAGCAGGGCCGGTGATAGGGTTCGAGGGCCCTTTTTTCGCCGCTTCACATGAACTGAGTTGCTTAATTCTCCACCTGAATGCGCTCCTGCCTTCATTCTGTCTCACGGGTTTCTAGCACTAGCATAAAAAGGATGAAATAAGCTTTTTAATTTTATTGCGATTGCGAACCACAACTCATACATCCTCCATGCAAACGAGCGACGGAAGAGTCCTTGTGGCCCAGTGTCAGTCGTTGTTGCTGCGGAGTTGCAAGCTGCTGCTCTTGCCTCCTCTGAGCTCTGCACGATGACGAGCGCAGCTGTGATCCAAGCCGAAATTCAGGCAGTTCTTTTGTCAGAGCTCAAAAAGGCAACTGTTGTAATTTTTTGCTGCCTGGAAACGCTGGACAAACACGAGAAAAGGGTATCCGTCTTTTCGCAGCCACGGCGGCCAACCCTTGCGGCTGGAGTGTGACTTATTCTAGCTTTGGGACATTTCCGCACTTACCAATATTAACGCACACCCCACCCCACCATCACCCCCCTCGCCCATGCGGGGCACTGACGAGTGTGTCCTTTCTTCGAATTAAGTACGTCCGTGTGTTGGTGTGCGTGTGTTTTGCGTAAATCTGATTAAAATTTTTGAATTTGCCTTTTAATGTGATTTTTTGAACTCGAGTGCGTGAGGGACAAAGCTTGGGATGGGCGGGAAGCGTGGAACGTGGGGCGGCAGAAGGATGTGGGTTCAGTGCAAGTAATTTGCAAAGCATGTAGGAAGCTCCGGAACATGAAATCCGAAAACCATTTCGATGTTAAAGTAGGCAAATCTTCGTGCTGAACAAACGGATGGTCGACGGGTGGCTGGTGGGAGGGAGGAACATCCGAAGAGCTAAAAAGAAACGGACACTTGAAGTTTGGGGCATTTAAGGTATGCGGCTCAAAGTGAGTGCGTTATTAAAAATGAACGGTCAAAATGACAAAATCAAAAGTTACGTGGACCGCAGAAGCAGTGGCTAATTAAAAATGTGAAGCGTGCTCTTAGGCTGAAATTAATTTGGAGATTCGTCCAACTGCCGCCGAGTGTAGAGACTGAGAGCCATTTAGGACGAAGTGGTTTGACCCACACCCACACCCACACTAAGTGGGTGGCCTCTCGTGCGTCGTGTGCGCTACGTTTCCATACCCTACACTTTCAGTACAATCTACTTAACTATAGTTTTTGCTTGTTTCGCTTTTTAGTGCAGTTTGATTGCTATCGACGGAACTGAAAGAAGGTTTCTCAAGATTTTAGCAACCCAAAAACAGGGCACCCTTACAAAATAAAAAAAAAGTAGGAAAAATGTAGAATGGCAGGTTAACCAAAAAGTATTGTAATTGTTATATTTGGCTATGAATTTATTTAGATATAAATATAAAGAGTATTTAATTATTACAGTTAAACGCATCAGAATCCGTAGTTTAGGGAAGCTGTCTGTAGGGCATCGAAGTTTCTGCTGAGGGCCTTCGGTTCCACTTGAAATTCCAGGTCTTGTGGGTGTTTTTACTTGATGTCTCCCATTGCGCCCGTATTTCGTCCACAAAAGACGCTCACGCATTTTTGTATCCATGCACAGAATTCAGTGAAAGTCGGTGATGCAGAAATTAATGTTAATTAAGGAGCTTTTTTTACACGAACACTGTGGGTGTTGTTGAGTCCTGCACCGAAATGAGTACTTTTTGTGATATCGTCTTCTTTCAGCTGACTTTGATTTGTTTGTGTTCGCTTAAGTAACGCTTCCTTGTTTTTCAGTTTGTGTTTTCGTTGTTGTTCCTCTGTTTACTCCTCTTCTTACTGTTGTTCTTCTGTTGATTGAGTGGTTGGTCACTTTGATGTGGTTGTTTTGTGGGCAACGCATAATTTATTTTTATAGCACGCATTTGATGTTTCCGCAAAGTCAAATAAACAGCAAAAAAACCTTTTTTAACTTTGAACTCTGTGGGTACGAAGTGAATCACGAAGTGAATCAATCCGATGCACGTTTTTTAGAACACATTTTAATTGGCTGCGGAGGGAAGAAGGAGGAGGTTCTTCTATCACAAGTATCGAGCATTACATTTCCATTATTTTAAAGATTATTAAATCTAAATTCAATGTGTTTTTTAGTGGAATTTACGTCCATGTTTATTAAATAATCTATCATTTTATTACTTCAGAACGATTCTAGACAGCAACTTGTCTGTAGCTTAATACTGTATACTGAAACAGTATTTAGTCTGGACTCCCTGCACTCCTTGTAAATGATGAACATTTGGCGAATCGTACCATCAACTGAACGGCGATTTTATTATCAATCCCAGTTCGAAGCTACAAAGTAATCGTGGTTGATTAACATCCACGAACCTCTCCGATGTGTCCACTACATGAAACCCAATCCGTGTTTAGACAGACCATGTTTCCTAATTGAATTCCTTAAGTGCAAAGTAATTTTCTCGAGAGCATCTCAAAGAAGCATTTCTTCGGTTACATTCAGACATTCCTTTCACATGCAAATCCAACTTATTGCCTGACAGATGTCGCAGCCATGCAGATGAAGCCGCATTCCCGAAATTTCATATCTGCAGCAACAGCACACAAATAAACAGGCCGAGTACGAGTCCCAGACGTCCAGTCACGCGGTTCGCAGTCATCCGGCCGGTCATCCATGCATGAGTACAGCACTCGTAAATCCCGTCCAAGACAGACGGACGTCGACAAGTGCGTTAATGGTCAGTGGGCAGTAGGTGGGTGATCGGGTGATTGTTGCACACTTAAATGACCCACAAGGCGAAGGAGATGGCGACCTGATCTGTAAGGAAGTGCAAATGACTTCTACAAATGCTTCCTGAGCGGCAGGAGGGGGGCGGGGATCGGAAGGATATAAATTCAGTGAAGCAAAAAATTTATGTGGGCCGCGCGCATCCTTGGAGTTCAAGGAAACGTAAGGATTACTAAAGTTTAAGTTCTTAAGACGAATCTCATCCTGACAGACACACACACACACACACACACACAGACATGCACGCAAACGCACTCACCCATACGGCTGAACAAACAGCTTGTCTTAATAGCATTATTTGTGTAATTTGTATGCTCGAAAGCATTTTAAGTTTGAATCCTTGCAGGACACATTCGCCGCCCTGCCACCCGCGCGCCCTCGCTTTGAAATATCGCACGAGGTTTGCAAGTGTCAAACTACAACTACTATAAAATGATAACAACAACAACAGCATTGACACAACAACGGATTCAAAGAATTTTCAATTTGCTTAAGAAACTTACTATTTCTTGGGTTTGTTTCATCGACTTGGGTTTCGGCAGTGTGCTTCGTCCGCTTCCTGGTTCTGAGTTTGAGGTTTCTTTGATGGCTCTCGACTGCAATGCGATTACATGACCAGAACACGCACTTAGCGTTGGCTTAGATAAGGTCAACCCTTTGGTCACTCGGCTGAGACACGATAGCTGGCCTGGGTTGGTTGGTTGCCTGGGTTTTCCAGCCCTGTTGGCCTCTTCTTCGCCAGGGAATCTCGTTTGAATTTGCATCTAGAGGTGACGCGACTCCTTCCCCACCATGAAAGCCCGGAATTCCGAAGAGAGGGACAAAACATCGACTTACGTTTCCGTAAACTCCTTGCGAGGTATTCAAGTGCAGCAACCGCAACGACGCAGCCGACGAACACTTCCTAAAATTAATGAGTTTCCTTTGAAGTGATTTGAGTTTCATTTTGCACGGGCGATCAACGAAAATGATCGGCGCAGAATAGATTTATTTTCAAATGAATTAGTAAATCTGGAAAAATTTGATCGGGGTTTTGACATTACCAAAAAAAAAAAAGATAAGCAAGCAACTCCGCCTGACAGCGATACTACAGATTTTCCCATAATTCTTCGTATCCTTGTCCGTACATACCGCGCTCTGCGGGTGTCCTTTAAGAGATTTTTCTCGGAAAATTGTAATTAAACCGAAGAAATCCCACTGATTATCTTCGAGTATCGCTAGGATACCGACTTCCGGCGAATGGTTACATTTTTAATTACAATTTAATTAGATTCATTCAGCTATAAAGTCCTTTTGTGCTGCTTACTGATTTTTACGTCCACATTTCTACGGCGCGCAGTGGACCGGGCGCTCCACGGATGTCCTTTTTTAATGAATGATTACATTTTCCTTTTATTTACGCGGCGGCGTTAAAAGTGCCACCCAGCAGGGACTTTTGCATTTTTAATGACTGTGATTTATTAATGGCGACAAGATGATTAAGAAAAAATAAGAAAAACGCGAAAAGATACGGATGCTCCAGAAGGGTGTCGGATACAATCAATTAAAATTGAAAAAGAATGAAAACACGTCCACTTTTATGTTGCTTTAATACTCGCACTTGGGTTCTTTCCGGGGAGCGTTTCTTCTGCTTCGATTTTATGTGCACTTTTATTGGATCCTTTCTGCACTAAGCGACTTGTGTGGAAGTCCTTGGACTTAAGGACTCTCTGTCCTCTGCTGCCGAAGAGCCAGCTATGCTTAAGCGATTAATACGTAATCAGGAACCCTCATAAAAATCTCGGCACCCAGCCGCACCACGTCTGCGCCCTCGGAGCCAGCCTGCAACCCTTTGACTCATGCGGGTCGCAGACTGTGTCGGTCCGTCCTCGTCCCGCCATCCGTGCTTCTGGCTGAATCTTTGATTGTGATTTCTTTGTGTAGTCTTGCGTTCCCTGCTCTTGTTTTACGCAACATATTCAACTACTTCTGTCGAGAGAGACATCTTCTTCTCCGTTGAATGCCGATGCATCCTCGGTTTCCTTATGCTTTTCTTGTTGTTCTTGTTGTTGTTGCAGCAGAGCATCATTTTGAAGTTCCACTTCGTTGATTTTATTAGTCTCTGGCGAACAATTTCAAAAATTTGCTTGCTTTAATTTTTTCCAAACGGATCTCTCGCTCAGGTTTTTTGCGACTTTTTCAAGACATCGAAGCAAGGATTGCTTACTGTCGCTTGGTACCTTTTTTCTTCTCCATTCGACTGCTCCACGACATGTTTTTGTTTGGTTGTTGCTTGTTAAGTCGCTAAATTGGAAAACAAGTTGTTTGAGCTGTTTTATCCCAGTGAACTCCAGCTGCCGTCGATGCCTACCTCCGCAGTATCAACATAAATTGCATCAGGAACATCGTAAAGTCCACGCCCCATTTAGTTGTCAGGCCCTGCTGACTTCCCGGTTGGATTAGGAGTTCGCTTTCTGTTGCTTTTAGAATTCGCTCCGGTATCTTTTTTATGGCATTCAATAGATTCTCAAATAATCACATCAAAGAGTTAACGGAAGCCTTTTTTGTAATTCGGCAATTAAGAGAATTCTTTGCCAGTTTATTGCATGGAATTTAAACATTTGGGATGAAGGAACCGTTGATGTGTGTACAAAGCAAAAGTAAGCATTTCTCTCGAGAATTCAAGAAGATTCGAGAGTCTTTTAAATTTTTAAAGTTTTGATTTCTTATTCAGGATTCGAATCGGTGGAATTCCTTTTTAATTTCTTAATTAAACTCCTTTAATCTTATAATTTTCCATACATTTTAATAGTTTCCTTTCATGAATTATGTAATTCCTATAAAAAACAACTTCTTTGAATGAAATGACGATGAAAGTTTCTGTATCCTTCGAAATGTATGCCTTTCCCCAACATGAATGACTCAAGGCATCGTAAGGATGACAGTCGAGTGGCTACTCTGGTCAACTGAAGCAGTGGATTCTTTCATTTGAATTTTAAGAAGTTTCCTCATCCACGCGACGGTACTCTCTGACGAAACAGACACACAGTGAGTGATCTACGCAGCGTAAACAAAGCTACAAAAGACTTCAAACAGTTTATCTGCAAGTTGTTTATAAAGAAAGCCACTCTGGCAACCCTTTCAGTTTGGACTCTGCTGTGGTGCGTCCGTCATAAAAGCGTCAAAATCTGCGACTTGTAGTTGTTCAGCGATGCTCCTTTTTACGCCGTAGTTGTTGTTCGTGTTGCCGCTTTGTTTCGGAGTATCATTAAACCGTTCTCCAAGTGCTAAAAGCAGCTCATTTTACAGTGTGTCGGGTGCACGGAGATGTCTTTTTGGCCGGCCGTTCTTCTGTGTCGGTTTTTGTTTGTGTTTTCGTAAACGTTATTATGACTATTTAACGTTTTCTTGGGCAAATAAAAAGAAAGTGACGCAATAAGAGGATGGAGTGGATTCGCTTTGATATCTAAGAAGATTTCTGTCTATTAGTGTAATTAGATCTGGTGCAAAAAGGAGTGAAAAGCAGTACTTCGGGAAGCCTTCTTCAAAGTGTGCTTTTCTCAACTTTAATTTTATCGAAGCAACTTTAATTATTGTGAACGGGGCAACGGGGGTTGATTCTGATTTCTCCGTGGATTCGTTTGGCGTTGTTTCACTTTTCTGGGGGCGGGGGTGCTAATGATGTTTCAATACTCGAAGAACAACGTTTCCGAGCTCATCAGGGCCGATTTCGGTTTGAAAAGCATTTCCTGCTGATAAAATTTTGTACATTTTGCCAAACATCTGAAAAGGACCGACCGACAGCTCCCAGCCGAAGGGGTTCTTGAGCACGTTCGCAGCCGGAAAAACCCTGGACACACACACACACACACACTCGTTCACATTTACAGCCAATAATAGACACATTCAAGAGAAGCCGAAGTATTAATTGTATAACTATTATTATTTTGTGTGCATGTTTGCGTTCGTGTATGTGTGTGTGCGTGTGTGTGTGTGGAAGCATCCTTGGCCATTTGGGTGGACCCTCACTCTCACTGTTACTCTTGCTTTGTGCAGAGCGAGACCATCTGCTCTTCTTCTTCTACAATCAGCGGATATTTTTACAGTCGGTCCCCAACCCGGACACCTCTCATGCGGCAGCTTAATTTATTTTACCCAAACAACCCCGTTCGCCGCGCCGCGCCGCTCCTTTTTCTAAGCTGTAACGCATTTTGGTTATTTTCATTAATTTGGGATAAATTAAAACCTCAGCGACTGACTGCTGGCTTCACTGCGTCGGTCGCTTCATAAGAGTTTGATTTTCGTGCAAATTTGTGGCAATGGGCGGGGTGAGAGCGGGACGAGGCCCCTCTGTTGATGTCTTGGACAGGCAGCTTCAAATCAATTCCACTGAAAGAGGAAAGCGAAGGCGGAAAGGGCAGAAGAAGAAACTCGAGACACAGATAAGTTAACATGAACATTTTCAATATTTATTTTCGTGCTTTAAAATCTGGCGACTGGGTTAGTGAAAAAGTCGCTGATGCTTCGGATTTTATAAGAGTCACCTTAAATTTGTGTCCTTGTGATGTCCTTCTCCTCTTCCGTTAAGAGCCGGCTAAATAATTAATACTTGGTAGATGAGACATTAAAAAAGTGTACACTTTCTTTGTATTTATATTTTCGACTGTAGATTTTTTGCAGCAGAACTTCAGACACATAAGAATATTAAACCTCAAAGCATCTTAAAGTCGGATGCGACACCAGTTCGTCCGAGACTAGTAAAAGCTTCTTGATGGATTAGCTGCTGTGCATGAGTAACCAAACTCCTTCTTCCCGACCACCACACGTTCACCTGTTGGTCATAAACTAAAACAGTTCGGGTTTAAATGGCAGCACAGAGCATACTCACACTTTCTTTAGTATGCACTTCAACGTGGCTGCATGAAAGGCATGAAATGAAGGCATCCTTGTGTGTAGGAGGCGGCGCACAAACGAAGAGGATGACTCTATTCCTCCTTCCCGACTTCCAACTTGGCTCCGAGATAAGAACTTAAAGTGAAGGCATAATTAAATTACGTACGAAGTGCAGCAGCGAAGGAGTTAGAGACAAATAAGCTCAGGTATTATTAACCTTTGAACAGGCAGCAACAGACTCGGCGGCAAGGCACAAGCATCCGGCTGCTGGTTCGCCGGGCCGCCCGCCCCCGCCGCTGCGTGGTATTCATTAATTCGATTTCCATAACAATTTATTCATAAGACAATGTCTGGCACCATTATTTTATCTTGCAATGTGGTAACGCCACTTGTACAGTGCAGAACTCACCTCGCACTGCACACTTCCCGGCAATAGCATAGCCCGCCATGCAGCCTCGGAAGACTATAAAATATTTTATACGTTCTTAGGATGTGCACGTGTAGCGTTGGTGTGTATGTGTGTGTGTGTGTGTGTGTGTCGTATCCTTCTTAAGCCTTTTTTGCAGTGGCGCAAAAATTATCTGCAACACCTTCGAACTTTAAAATTAAATGAGGATTAGCACCGAGAGCGGGTCGGGCAGAGCGGGTGAGCCGCGTATTCGGCTGCTGCTGCTTCATCTTCTTCTTCTTACAGCGCGCACGACATGGTTTCTGTCTGCGGCTGAATCATTCGCAAGTCGCAGATCAAATTTTAAATTTCAGCATTTCTTATAAAGTGGCAGCCGAAGAACTTAATTAAGGGCCTTATGCTCGAACAGCGAACGGTACCGCTTCTCAGCGTTACTCTTTGTTATATTCGTTAAACAGCTGTTCAAAATGTATTTTTAGTATACACACAACTTCGGCTTCTGATAGAAGCGGTACCGCTGAAATTTCTCCTCTTTACAACAACAGTTTACACTCTTCTTACGTATTTACGTTAGAAAAGCTTATTTTGGAAATAACAGTAGCAGAAGCGGTGTGCCGTTGCGAAGCGGTTGCTTATTAGCAACCGCTTCTTTCAGTTCGCCCGTAGATCAGGCTATTGTGTATCATATATGATACATGCTCGTTGTGCCGGCTGGCTTTAGTAAACAAAAAGTTTGATGATATCTATAAAATCAGTAGCTTCCGAGCCATCGACGAGTTAGGGCTGTATGCTGCGCTTCTCTGATTTTGCTACACCCAAAAAATTATCATTGTTTGTCTTTATGACAACATTTATGTGAATTTTTCCTTTATATTAAAAAATATTATTGAATTATGCAATTTACTTCATATTATAAAATATTATACCATTATCTACTTTATATATGCTTCAATCACAATGTGCTGAAATAATCCAAATATATAGCGTGGAAACAAACAAAAGTCGAAAAAAAATTCATGCTTTGTGTTTCAGCGCATATATTTTTCTCAGTGATAAGTAAAAAAAAATTGCAATACACACTCAAGAGAGAACAAAACAGGTATAAGAACAAATTCACATTGAATACATATAATCACAAGAAAGAAAGAGACGTCTGATTGTAAAATTTGTGTACACCAGATACACAACTTTTACATACCAGTTGACATGTAGGGGAAATACGTAAAGCACAGTTCTCTAAACGGGGCTCATCGTAAGAGTTAGCACATGCTGTTTTAAGAGCAGCGGCAACGGAGGTACCGCTACTGTTACGCAGTTCGAGCATGAGGCCCTTAATTTTCCGGTTAATTCGCTTGGCAAAAAAGGAGCTTCACTCACCTGCTCACTTCTGAATTCGCATGCATTTTTA
This sequence comes from Myopa testacea, assembly GCA_949629155.1. Lineage (NCBI taxonomy): Eukaryota > Metazoa > Arthropoda > Insecta > Diptera > Conopidae > Myopa > Myopa testacea. The sequence continues at coordinate 833,182 of OX451345.1, read as the reverse complement.
ATAACCTTCGTTGTTATCGAGAATAATAAATCTTTGGGTGAATTTTGTTGGTGAAACAAAAACTACAGACTGCGATTGTAGCGAAATACGCTCCAGATGCATCGGAAACTTCGGTTTGATCGATATTTTTGACTGCCTCGTCTGCGAGCCGCGGTTTCGCGTTGGAAGTGAGCAAAGTTGTTGCTCTGAACGAAGTTCCGACAGATTTATGAATCCTCTAAAAGTTAAACCGAGCCCTCGGAGTTGGGAAGAGTTTTCAAAATTCAGTAAAATACCTTAAAGTCAAAGGTTTTTAGATTAAGGGCTTTAAAAAGTCGATACCGGCCATTAGTCTGTATGCCGATTATCATATGTTGCCTTGTTATTAATGAGAGGGTGGGGGACTCTCCTAAATGATTTACACGTGTTTAAACTATACTGCATTAATATATAATGTATGTAGGTAAAATCTACTGTAGACGATTTACTCTTAATTTATAGTAACCTTCGTATTTATGGTTTATTCACTGATTATTTAAGGAGTCTTTAATATTTTTGCTTTCTACTTTTCCCTCACAGATCGTTCCTGGGAGTAGCTTCAGTCTGCTTATAAATAGTAGGGATTTCATTGCTGTTCATTCTGCAATCCTGAACGGGATTTTCCATGGTTTCGAGTCGCTTTCAAAGTGTCAACCGTAACCAGCGAACTTGCTGCGACGTATGAAGCAAAGACAACAACTCCAAGGAAAGACGGAAATTAGTTTTTTCCACATGAATATCACAAACACAACAGACACGCACACGAATAAAAAACCACGGAAAAGCCACAAGCAAACAAGTAGAATTTCTGGTTGGGAAACTGCACCACATGGTACGGCGTCCTGAGATCAATGAGAGAGCATTCGAGAAACCATGACAACAATAACAAGAACATTTGTACACAAAACTACAACAGAAGCGTGCGGCAAATAACACTTAATAACCTGGTGAAAACCTATTAATTTAAAGAGCCAAAGGAAATCGAGTCGAAGTCGATTTACTCAGATTCGCGTCATTCTAGTATCATTATCTCGAGTTATTAAGTGTTGCAGTAGATTCCAATAAACTGTAAAAAAATTATATTAAAAATTATATACTTGTATTATATTATATTGTTTATATTACATAAATTTATTATATTAAAATTTGTTTCCTATCAAAAGAATTTCGGTGTTTCTTGGACTCCGTTACATTTTCAGAGAGATGATTGAAATAAACATATCGATTAATCTAAAAGAGACAATAAATTCTTCCCGAAAATATTGAAACATGATATAGTGACATAAAATTAGTTGACATTAATATTTGTTTTATTTTCAAATCCTGTTCTCCCTCGCTTTAAGACTGCCACGCTTTATTGTGTTATTATTATGTATTCTATTATGGTGTGTATTATTTTTATATATGTTGCTCATTTCGTGTCATTGTTGCTCCTTTCTAAAATAATAACACGCCAGACAACAGAGCACTCAACTGGAGCAAATGAAAAGTAAGTAAGTCTGCGAAAAAAACAAGACACACAAGACAAGAAGTAAAAGAAGCTGGAGGGGGAGGTGGGGAAAAATAAAAGAAAAGGAAGCGGGAAGGAACTATTAGTTTGGGTATTTTTGAGTTTAATTTCCTTTAACGCATCCATGGAGCCAGCACATTAAACGGAAGCCACAGAAACTAGCGCCGGAGATGGTGCACGGGTACTCTTTCGTGTACTTTAAGCACCTTCATACATTAACTAGGTTTTGTTTTCGTTCCTTTGCTAGCGTATGATGTGTGTGTGTATGTCAAAGCGCAAGCATGTTTGCGTATGTGTGAGTGTGTGTGTTTATTTTGCAAGCCTCGAGGGAATGGAGAACTGTTCGTTCGGAAATGGAAAAAAGCCAAAGCCGCATTTACCCCAAATTAAACATTATTATGCGCCGAACGACCTCAGCGACCGACCAACCAAGCGACCGCTGACCAACAACCTGCGCGACCTGCGGCCAGCCAAGTGGCAGCATCGGCAGCAGGAGTAACTGTGCAGTAACTGTGCAGTACATGTCGCTGTTGGCTGTAAATCACGGCCACCAACTGCGACATGTGCATTTGTCGAGGTGCTTCCGCTGTCCGCGTCAAGTGTGGGGTGTGGGGCGTGCAGGGTGGGTTGGCGAGTGGTCAAGTGTGGCCTGGTCAGAGTTGTGCTGCTGTTCGTTTGTGAGCTCGTGCTATTTGTGTGTTGTTGTTGCACCCGCCAAACATTAAATTGGAGTTTATTTCGCAATTAACGCCTGTTGCTAGTTCACCATCACCCAGTCCACGCGCCAACCAGCTGCGGCTTCGTTTGTTGCTGCGCCTCTGCCTCGGTAATGACTTTGACAGAAATTAGAGACTTTTGTGAGATGCAGGGTGTTCCTATTGTCGAGTGAGCTACACGGAGGGGTGGCGAAGAAAAATGTGCGAATTTACTTTGCTCTGAAGTGTCGACATTTTCATTTTACACTTTGTTGCCTTCGTTTGCGAAGGCGGCGGCTGCGGCGGGCATTCCAGACCTCAGCTACTCGCGTATAAATGAACTACAGTTAATTTTCGTCATACGAACTCTCGACTGAAGCAACAGCAGCAGCACAAAAACAGGTGTAAATGGGAATTAATTAACCGCAAATACTATAAACACTCATGACAGAAGTCTGGTTACAAGTTGGATGAGAGGATCATAAAATGTGCGCTAGCCGTGGAGGGGAGCTGTAAGTCTTAAAGCTGTATATCGTGTAAGTATCCTACTTAATTTTTAATTTATCTATCAAAAGTTATGTGATTACTATAGTTTAAATTTACTAGAAGCAAAAGAAGAACCCTTGCGAAAAAGTAATCAGTTCACAGGACCTGCGGATGTTTATGGGCCCTATAAAAGTACTGTAAAAACCAATATAAAGCAGTCTTTATCGCTCCACGAATTCTACTTGTTTATATATTCGCCCATCCACATATTATCTGGTCCATCTGTTTATTCGGAAGAAACTTAAGTACATTTTAAGAATGGAACAAAAGTCGCTTTCAATCTAACCTGGAAATCTATGGCAGGATCGAAATGATTGCGTTATTATAATCGGCATCATGTTCGTGCAGAGCCTATACTGTCAAAAATTACCGTTTTATTGTCAAACCCAATTCAAGTCAAATCATTTGGAAGGAAATCTTTTGATGGTTCTACTGACGAACAAATTTCTGGGGCGAGTATCACCCGAAACGCCCCATACAACTTGGAAGCCACTTGACATGACTCCATTCGTTTCTTTATTCTCATCCGTGGAATGCATGAATTCAGTGAAGCTTCGATTGATAAGCTTGCGCTGATGGCAAGTGTAGCAAATCAACGTAATGCGTTTGAAGCGAGTGCGTCAGGTAGAAAATGCTTCAGTGAACTTTATGGTTGGCTTAAGTAAATGTTTTGCTTAGTCATTTCGTCCTGGGCTACAACGGAGGTAAAATAATAACAATAACAATGCCAATTTTACGATTCGCTGATGTTCAATTGAAGATTTCTGCTGCTTTTTTGATTACACAAGCGATTCAATGACTCGAAGGGGTTTTTAGGGCTATTTACGAGGTAGAGACGCAGCTTTAGTGAGCAGTCTGGAGCTTTTTTATTTCCTAGTTACTTTGGAATATTGCACTAACTTTTAGTCTTAATTTTTGCTTCATTTTCGGTAATCTTTATTTTAAGAACGAATCGTTCGGGAGTCGCAACTTGCATGGTTTCGCCGAATTAATTTATTGTAAAAATTCCTTTATCCTTAACATGGATTAAGAATTTACATGACATTGTTCACATGATTGGAAGCTTGTCCGCACTCATCTGCTTTGTTACGTTATGAATATAAGTAAAAAAAACATACATTTCCGTGCTTCTATCGACAGTTGTTTCTGGTTTTTTGCTCCAGTCTCCATTTCAGTCGGCTTTTGGACCAGGAAACGTCGACAGTATCGTCTGAATTTCTTTTGTCTTCTTTCAAAGGCTTCAGAGTTGACGTCCCTGTTACGGCAGCCAAAAAACGAGTCGCCGTTTTATTGTTGTTGTTGTCGTTGCTGGTACTTCCATGATCTACATACGGATATATCGAATGCCCAGCGATCGGGAGGAGGAGGGTGTGGTAGGTGTTGCCTTTGCCATGTGGAATATTTTGCGAAAAATGTCAAACATTGTTCTACGTCGACAGATAGCTAGATAGACGAGCCGTCACATGGACGGACATTCGCATTGTCTGCGAAATGCTTGTTCCATTCAAAATATGTCCTTCAAATGCTTTGAGTGAAGCAACGGGACGGTTTACCTCAAGTGCTCATGTTCGCTTATGTAACCAATTTGTGTCGACATGCATACGTGGTCAGGGGGGTAGGGGGAGGGTGAGGGGTATTAGTTTTAAAGCGAGTTGAGTATTTAACTTATGAAATATGTACGTAGGCAGAAAGAGATGGAGGGAGAACCACAAAAACTAAGATTGGTTCATCCTTCTTTTGCAAGTTACGCGTTTTTTACTTCTTCTTTTGGTTAATTTTTTCCTCCTTTCGGTTTCATTTCCCCCGAACTCTCGGCATTCGGTATATCACTGTAGTGCCAGTACCATTGGCAACTATCGAATTAATCATCATTTCCCCGGACGATAGTGAACTTGTTCGCTTTGGTTCATTAAGGTTGTCAAAATCATAACATAATCCCAGCAGACGGGTGGCGGACAGCCGCATAGTTCACAAGATGCAGCTCCTGACATTCCCGAACGTCGATTTTCATTAGCGAAGCCGAAAACGAAGAACTACATTTTCCTGTTATTTAATTACTTGTTCACATCAGTACGAATTACTTAGCGGCGGGAGGGGGGCCCTGAGCTCTGACGTCAGTGATTAGGATAAAACGTGTCTGAGTTTTGACATACTTCCGAACTCATGTCCAGTAATCAATCACTATTGGAGAAACGCAATTAATAAGAGACGTCATTATGTGAGTATTGCATCAAAAAGTATGGCAACAAAAGGATGAACAAGTGAAGGGTGAAAGCGAAGGAAGATCTACTTTCTCTGCCTCCCTGGATTCGAATGGGAAAAATATTAAAAATTCCTACCGGATTTCGGTCGATGTGCTGCATCAGAATGTAAACTTCACTGATTCCGTTGTATCTCCGGAATCATGTCCAAATACTACAACGGTTTTTTCTTGCCATATGCAAATTTAGTTGTGTCAAGAAGTTATTTGAGATCTTTCCTTAGCCGTCCCCTGTCCAACCATCCGCAGAAAGGATGGATATCCTCCAATAATCAGATGCAAATTTGATTTGTTATCCGACGTAAGGAGCCAAACTCGTGCTTAAAATTCGAACGCAAACCCTTTACCAGTTCAAGTGCCCTAAATTCAGCCCCTTTTGGCTAACGGTCCAACTTGGGCTGCTCTCAAACAAACGTGTGTAAACAGCACGTCCTTGGAAGCAGGCTCCCCTCGTGGCCTGTGGTAAAAAGGGTCAGAACTCGGCTCTGCTTAGCCACTCAGTTTCTGGAGCCCGCCGGGTATCGCACGACAGCCATAAGTTTGGCTACCTTCGGTGGTAATTGTATACCATTTTCGGAGATTAAGGGATTCACTCTGCGTTGTTTTCGCAGTTTTTTGAGCACATTTGAATGTCTGATACCCATCGAGCTGCCCAAGAATCTTAAAAAGCCGAGTGATTTGAGCAACAATAAAAAACAGTCACCAGGGTTAAGTAGGCGGAAGCTTTAACCTTTTCTGAGGTATTTTCGGGGTGCTTGTAAACGTTCGTGTTAAATACTTTTATTGAGTCGCCAAGTTGTTTACTTAAGATGACTACCGCCGAACAGTACAGCGCAGTGTTTTCTTTAGTGTACTCCTACTTCTTTGTGGGTGCTTCTAGATTCTTAATTTTTTGGTCGTCGCTAAGTAAGCAATGCTTTCGCTTGCTTGCTTGTTTTCGCCTTGCGTTTGGCGTATCACTTGCGTTTTCTGTTCTCGTTTAGTTTTCCGAAACTCCACTTCAAGGTTAACGCAAACTTTCCCTTGATTTGGCTCTGTACCTCTAAACTTTGGAGCACAAACAGTTGCTGGCGCCCAAGCTGATGCCTTAAATAAAAATCTGTCAGAAGTTTAAAAGATCCTTTAAAATGAAGATGAATCTTCTTCTGCTTTATCTCTGTAAAGTGTTTTTAATAAACTATGTTTTTAGTTTTTTGTATTTTATTCTGGTATAAAACATTATTTATTAAATGACTTTGTGTATTTTTTGAGGATATGTATTAGAATTACTACAATAAATACGTAAAGAAATGAAATGTTAAAATACAGAAAATAAGGCCTGTGGAATTTCATCATTAAAATGAGGGGCTGCTCCATCAGACTTGAGACGGATCAGATGGCATACGAATTATGATCTTGTGGTGAGATCCTCCTGGTGATAAGTTAAGCTTGGAAGAGGTAAATAGGCAGCAACCGTCAGAAGAACAGGAGGGCTTGCAATAGTACCTTAAAATGAGAATACTTTTCCTATAGGGGCCCTGAATTCAACGAAGAATTGTTTTAAGGTCGGCATAGCTTCTTATATGGGAAACCTCGTTGTGAAGGGCACCTTATTAAGTAAAAACAGAATGTAATTTTATTGCCGAATTCATAAAAATTACTAATATGTATTGCCCCAGATTATGTCCCGCCATTTAGCAAATTCATGCCTACCCCCGACCGCCGTCACAGGAATCAGCAAGGTTGTCGTCACTCTCTGAATTTTTATAGGCTTTTAACTTTATTGCACCCTCTGCTCGTCTACGTATGTGCGTGTGTGTGTCTGAGATTTTATTCATAATCACATTTAACCACGTACGCACACAACAATAAATTATTTTGCAAAATTTTATTTTGAATGAAGTCATAAAGCGTTGTTTAATGGTGTTTTTACCAACTTACTTAACTTTCTTTATGCTAATGAGATCGTCGTTATCCGTTTTGGAGAGCTTTTTATATCCTTGTTTTGTTATCCTTGACGTATCGCCGCGGCTGCTGCTTCTCTCGTGCATGTAGCTGTGTTTATTTAGTGCTCCTGTGATTTTTTCACATGATTCGAAGGCTTTTATTTTAAGTCTTTAAAGCACTGCGAGCCAGCTTTAAGTGGCCGGGGATTTTATTGCTTGTAAGTCGAGTGTCGCTGACTCTTGCTTTGAATTGAGGGAAGCACAATTTTGGAATCAGATAACGAAACCATTGAGTAGAGAAATCAAAATTATTTTATCTCTAAATCGGAAGAGTTTTTGGATTTTAGTAATTAAACCGTTTGAACCGCTCCAAACCACCCGGCCACAAGATGTGCGTCCTCACATCTCACAAGAGCTATAAATTAAGTGATTAAAGTCAAGAGGCAGAGCATTAAAGGTTCTTATCTTCGAACAGGACAATGAGGACAGGACTTCGTTGTAGTCGAAATAATGAGGTCGTCGGTCTGCCACTGAGGACAGCGATTTGCATGTGTTGTTCTGCGGGGTCGATAAGCTTCAACCGCTTCGAGAGGACCAGCAACAGCAGCAAAATTATCCCTTGAATACAGTGTGGAGCATGTGCCGAATGGTGATCGCGAGGACCAGCACGCAAGAACGCGTCTTCTTATGCAAACTTTGCACTTAAGAAGGGAAGAAAATAAGGAAGTCGAAGTAAACACAACGAAACCGACGAACAAACAAAGCGAACCCCGCCCATTCGCCCCCCCCCCCCCCTCCCCTGCCCACATACATGCATAGATAGTGAGTATCGCCCGCTGGCACGCTTTTAACTTACTTAGCGTTGCTGTTGCTTGTTTAAGCGTTCTTCATGTCCTGCGGTGGTCGTTTGTTTTCCTCCTCATAAATCCTGGCACTTGTCCCAGCGGTAAGTGACAGCTTTGCGCTGTTGTTGTTGTCACTGCTATTGTGGTTGTTGTAGTGGTTGTTGTTTCTCTGACACCGACAGCGTGTTTAACGGTGGCACTCTCACTGTAGTCCTGGGCAGTGGTTTATAATTATAAAAAAAATACACCGCCATCGTCATCCAGCGGCGACAATACGAGTAGCAACAAAAACACGGACCTCTTTAAAGAATTCCGGCGGAGTCGGTTGGAACGGGTATCTAACGGTGCGGCTGGGACTGAAGGGAAGGACGTTTCGCTCCACAGACGCACATCTGTTTCCACCTTAAAGTGACTTTCAATAATATTGAATTTTTTATGCGGACGCCGCAAAGTATGCAGCAGAAAGCGATTTTCTCAATTTAAAAATAATTTTTCCTTAACGCAGTTGTTTGCAATGTTATTGTTGTTGATTTGTGTTGTTGTTGTTGTTGTTGTTCGTAAGCAACCTCAAGTCGACTTGTACACGAAAACCTACTCTGCAACTGGCACCACAAACAACAACAAGAACAACGTCCAAAGTCACCGTTCGACACCGTCAGCTGCTTAGACTCAAAAATTTTCTTAATCCGACGTTCTAATGAATGTCATAAATTTATTGTGGAGCACCCTCGAGAAATCTGATTTCAGGCATTGTCCTGGCGCAGGACCTTCTTGCGAGTCAGAAGCCAGCGATTGGCTTCGTTTTGTCGCACGCAAGGACGGGGACTTTGAATTGAATTTCGATTTGGTCGATGTTCGAGATGTTCGATAGAAATGAGGACGATGATGACGACTCTGTTGTTGTGTTTTATTCCCCAAGGGTAATTCTTGTACAGATAAAGCAACAACGAGATTCCAGGACACTCGAACGGGGCCGTTAGTAGAAATGCAGTGGACGAAATGGTCAAGTGTAAAGTTTGTGATGATTTTCCTTGTTTGTGCCTCGTAGTCTGTAATTTGTTCTTCGATCCGGGCTGAGCGGCACTCGGACGCACTGACGTCATGATGATGTAGTACGTATATCTGTCTGCTTGTTATCGAGGCCAGACAGTTGACATATCTGACATGAAGCATACAAGATAAACACATTAGAAACGTGTATAAATACGTGATTTTTAGTATCGTTTCTTATTTCCACGAAGTCGGGTCTACAAAACAAAATTAAAGACGACGCGATGTCTATAAAGGACTCTATGTGTGTGTCAAATAATGTACACACATGAACAAAATATCTGCAACTTTTAATACAGAGTTCAAAAGATGACAGTCGAATTTTGTTACATTTTTTCTAATACTTTTCTCTAAGTTGAAGTTGACTCGTATTCAGTCTTTCTTGTGGCAGAACAAATCAGACTCTTGAAGCTTAAAGAATTTTGGGATAGAATCTAGAAATTCGGCTCGATGTTCTGGAGAAGAGGGACATCCACCGAAGGGTCTAAGGGATCTTCTACTAGTTTGGTAGATCGTAGAAAGTATTCTTGTGATTCAAGAAGCAATTCGAGTTCTATATTCAACCAGTTTATTAGATTTAAATATCATTCCAAGTCCATATTTCCAAAAATATTTTCCTACTATTTTTCTGTATTGCTTCCGTCTTTCTTCTTGAGTTGAATTAAAAATTCTTGCATTCACGTTTTCTTTAAATTCTTCTTCAATTAAGTTTCGTTGTGTAAAAAAATGAATGTTTTAACAACATTTATACAATACCTTTTCTCATTCTTAGATTTCTACGACATCTGTTTAACTTTCATAACGAAAACAAATGAGACAAAAATCTAAATAATTGGAAAAACAATAAAATGGACTACTTAATGAATTGTGCGGGGCAAAGAAATCTAATTATTCATCCCCTTGTTTGTGTAGCGCCGTCCGGGGCAGCAATTTCTCAAACGGCTTTCTTGTTCCTCACCTCCATTCGTATTGATTCCTTGTTTGGATTTGAATACAAGTCCCCCAGCTTTCTCGAACTTCTGGTTTTTTTTGACATATCCTTCTTTACTCCTCCACCCCACGTGTACTCCATACGTCGTTACATAGCTTCGTTAATTAGCCACCATTTTTTTAGCTGCATTCGAAGGACTGTGATTCTTGTTTAGCTGGGAACTTTTAATTAGGTTTGACGCTATGGAAATGTCCTTGCGTGACAGCTGTAAGGAGCGTCAAATTTATTTATACGCAGTCTTCGTGTCGAAGGTTGCAACTATTTCGTTTATTAAAAGCTTCGATTTGAGTAGGTTGTGAATTTGTTTATTCCTTTTCTCGTAATATTCCACTCTGTGGAAGCTATTGGTCGGTATTTCGACGGACGCAGCATGCCGTCGGCTAGTGAATGACTACCGCACTGAGCTCAGTATTTCCGAAAAGTGCCATCGCCAGTTCGAAGAATTCACTCCGCACTCGACGCACGGCGCATGCTCTCAATGGCAACATCCTTAGAAAGGAACTCCCACTGGTGGCTCGCCTCGGAAGCCGCTGCAGCTTTGTAGGTGTCTCCCTCTGGCGCGCGAACAGAACTCAACGCCGCCCCTCTAGCGCGCGATACCAGCGGCAGCGCCTACATTCGAATGCACTTTCCAGGCACATAGGACATGCGTAAATATGTACAGCTGACGGCTTTGTATATTCGTAGTACATGCGTCCATGCACATGTATTTCGGCTTTCTTTGCCATTTATATTAATTAATAAATAGCTGTGATGGTGTGTGTGTGTGCGAATGCAGTGTTAACGCTGTGGAGAGCATAAAGGATGTCAGGCTACCTCAACCGACGAGGCAGCATTTAAAATAAAATACAAGAAATAATAACGCAAAAATGCATAATAAATCAATAAGCGGCCAAGTAAAATTGTTGCTGGATGCAATGAGGTCTAGTCAGGATGGAAACCGGGAAAATAGAAGGAGGAAAAGGACACAAAAGGAGCTCCATGAGCTACCCGGTGCAGCTCCTTAAACATTTTGCTAAATTAAAAATGCTTGAGTGAGTCCTTCAAAACAGTGGAGCTGCACAGAATACTTCGCTGCGAGTTGGCTGAGCTGAGCTGGCTTCGGAATAATAAAGCTGACACAAGCAGCATTTTTACTAGATTGGAATTCCGGCGCAGGTAACTGCTTTTATTTCTTTTATGCCGTAATTATTACATGGCTGCCGTAATTGCTTTTCAGTGCATATAAAGCACTCCGCTGTCGGTTTGAATGCGAACTTGAATCCAAATTTAATACTAATTAAATGTTTAAAACTACTGACGAAGTGCTTAGTCCAGAGGTAGAGACCAGAAGTTGGATAGACTACTTTCTCATTTGCAATAGATGAGGACTTTCCTGGTTTGAATGGATCGGGTTCTAGATATGAATCAGATGCCAAACCTGTAGACGCGAAGAACCTTTTGTCGTGCGGAGTGATTGTGGATTCTGTTAATTGGCTCATATCATTATATTGGCTGGAGTGTCGGACAGTAATGGAGTAACTACGTAGAAGACTCCAGAAGGAGTTATGTATTGTATACCTCCGTGCATCCAATACAGATATTTCTTCGACTGATCCCAGTTAAAAATCCTCCGCTTATTCTTCGGTTTACTTTTTAGATGAATCGATAGGGTTTTCTGGGTACTGGGCACAATTCTCTAATAAATTGTAGGCATAAAAATAAAAATGAAATAAATATTACATTAAATAATTGTACGCAATGGGAACCAGGGCATTTAGAGGCATTAGATTTTTAGTTTACCTAAATTAGTTGTTCTGCTGGCGGTTTTGGAGTCGGCAGCCCTCACATCCTAGGAAACCACTGCAAACAAACGGCTTTCGACGCGTTGTTGTCTATTTAGAGTGGCGTGTCATCAGAAATTAGCGGCAAAAATTCACAGTAACCGCATTCAGCCAGGCCGCTTCTACCGCTGTTTGTCCCCCGCATGTTAATGGAACCAGCAGGTGCCAGGCACCATGCTTTGGTAGATTGCTAAAAGCGATAGAAGACTTAGGAACGAGTTTCCAAGCCAGATCTAGAATTCAAGATAAATTCGCGAATTTCTTGGATTCCCACAAAGCAACACGAGTCCAGTGAAGATAATCATTCCCTGGGCAACAATGAAACCTCGTACTTAACGGGTTCATTTACTGCCCTCTGCACCGTAAATAATAGCGTCACGGTTTGCATGTTGTCACGTTATAAAAAACAAGTTCCGATTTCTTACAAAGCATGGCTTCTTGTACAAAGAAGGCCTTCTCTGTGCTCCATCTTTTCCACCACAAGCAACGTGGTGCTGGGACACCGAAGGAAGCGCCTTTCTTTATCGTTGGGTTTCCTGCGTCTGTCGCTGTGTCGCCAATAAATCTTTAACCCTTTTTTAATGTACTTTGAGCAGGACGCCAGCGCAAGTTTCGGCTGACTGCCTCCGTCGGTTGTTTCTTTTGCGCAAACGGAAACGAAATGCCGTCGACAGCACCATAATCGATTAATTTGTTTTTGATTGAAGTTATAGCTTTAAAGACACGACTTCGGCCTGCTCTGGGATGGAGACGCATGCATCACGCTATAATTGATACCTTTTTCGAAATGTTTTGTTTTCTCGAATCGGAAGATGTTAGGTCCACCCTCCCTGGCTTGACTTGCATGTTAGTCGTGTGTTTTTTGTTCCAATTGAGCACCTGGTATTGAATCAACTTCTAGCGCCAATAAATTACCCAAGTTTCGACTTATTGAGTGGGTTTCCTAATAATAACATGGTTTCGTTGACTTTTGTTGCTGATGGACATTTTTTCGAATGTGGTTACGATTAAAACGCCACTTCTTATGGAGAAGAAAGCAATATACTCTTAGCACAACTGGGAAAGAATCAAGTCGCAAGATTGGTTGGCGGATTCACAAAAGTTCAAACGGCCCAAATGACAGAGGTTCGTGCAACTTACGACAATGAGCTTAGCTGGATCTTTCCATGTGTTACTATATAATTCCTTGTCTAGTCCAAGCTCAGGCTGAGTTCTACTGGAGGCAGCGTGTTGTTTCGTAGAAGCGATTCTTGGAAATCTGAAGTCATCCTCCTTAAAGACCCTTCTTAGAAATCGGCAAAATGTGTCGTTTCCTGTAATAAGATGTCGTTATTGTTGTTAAGAAAGGAAGCATGCTACGAAGTGGTCCCGTATAAAAGCGCTTTGGCACCAGCAGCAGAACTCACTGGACCATGTCCGAGGAAGGCTTTCAATAGCTTTCGTTTTTATTGCCGTCGAACACAAATAAATCTATAAATTTTAAATTGAATTTCATGCAAATTTTATGTTTTCACATGTGGAATAAAGTCTATTCTCGTTTTATTTCCTCTCAATTTTATTTGATTTGAAAACATGCGTGACGCCTGGCGCGACTCACACGAGGACATGCGATGACGGCTTCATTCACGCATGTCAGGCGCACGGTCTGTTGTCGTGCGCCGCAGGAATCCCGGAAGAACGGAAGGAAGACGATATCGTGGACGGGGGTAGCTGAAAAGCGACGAGCATAGGAATTGAAAATTCATTACAGAAGCACATTACGGCCGAACTTGAAGTTATGGAAATTGAATTTGGCAGCATTGTTGGCCGCTGCTTGCTTGGCTGGCCGCTACACTCCCAAATACCGTCCATGACGATGTGTGGCTGTGCGGCGGGGGCAAACAAACAACCATAAAAAATGCTGTCTCTCTCTTAGCACACATTTCAACACAAAATCAATCAAAGCCATTCAGAGAATACATTTATTTTCATACATTGTATTGTACGAATCCATTTGTTTGGGATTCTGTGCGTAATCATTTCCCTGCGGCGGTTTCGAAGAGGTGGCTTCTTCTGTTCGAGTTCTTGCGGTTATGTTTTTATTTTCGCAAATTTGCTGCATATTTTATATCCATTATCGGCCTGGTCTCCAAGCAGGTCGCCCACCAGAACCAGAACCAGGGCACAAGGATTCCAGGCTAGCCGCTTACCGCACCGACTAAGAACTCGCCTTGTCGCAGGTCGGTCGTCCGCTGCCAGTCGTGAGAATCCTCCTCCCTCCCCTCGGCGAATTCACAAGCAATTTGAATGTGGTTCCTTTCTCTGGTGGTTGTGTTCTGCGAACGTTTGCTGATTTAGCAACCCTTTTCCAACGCTTTGCTTGGGTCGCAGTGTTAAAAAAACAGAAAAATATATGAATGACATGTTTGGTCTTTCATTTATTCAACGTTTTTTGTTGTAATTTTTGAGTTATTGTGCGTCAAGGAAACTGAGACACCATCTCATTGATATTTATGACTTCTGGGCTTAGTTGTGGCAACATCGGTATCGGGTGCAGGGGCGGAGGGGGAGGGGAAGTCGGGATTTCCTCAAATTCCGGTTCATTCAATATTTCTTGTTACATTTGCAGATTTCGCACTCGTTCTCTCATGTAAGTAAGAGGAAAATAAATCATTCATCCGCGCCTACGAGCAGGAACTGTAATTATTTTTAGAGATCATAAATTTTTAACAAATAAATATAATATTTTTAGTGATGCGTGCATTTAGGCTTCAGAGCCTAATCTATACTGTAAATACACATACTGTATATCAAATTCTCAGAATTTTTCTCTAATCTAAGCCTAGTTTTCTGGGCAACTTCTTGACTTTTGCTGCATTTTCTCTCGCTAAGATTCTGCTGATTAAAGTTTGTGTATTTTTCTGTCTTAACTGAATCGAGAAAAGAAACCCCGAACTAAATACGTCACGGAAATGTGCCAAAAGTAAGCTCTTCCCCTGCATTTTTGTGCCAAGAGTGAAGGCGAACCAGTGAAATTCGTCAAAACTTTGCCGACTTTGTTAACTACAATAAAGCCAACAACAATATGAAAAGAAAGTTTTTCATATGCGAGAACAGCGCTGCATCCAACTGTCTCCCTCTCTTACTCTCTGTCCGTCTTTTTCCTACTATTTTTGTTTACAAAACAAATTTTGAGCCTTTAGACATTTGGCACAGTTTCGAGATATGAGGTGATGCGACATGGAACATGGGTTGATGTGATCCTCCATCATTAAAATGATTCGGATCAAATGAGTTGGATGATTATTTGATGCGACTGGACAAACAGTTTTCCCGTTTTCCTATAAAATAGGGGTATACAAAATACATCGAGAAAAGGGTTTTTGAAAGTTAAATATACAAAAGTTTTATGATGCACGAGCTTCCTTAACTTGTGGAGTATTATTATTAAAAATTATACGAAAGCAAATTATACTGCGAAGCATATAAACGAGTTGGTGTTGATACCTCGGGTCTATAAAAATTTTGAAACAAAGTTCTGATAATTTGCTCCTTTGCTGGAAGTTTGGTTGTTAGTAATTTTTGTGTAGAAAAGTTTGTTTCCCGTTTTCAAAAAGCTGGAAACAAAGTTACTGACCTTGACTTTGGCTGCGAAGTTTAGCAACTGCGGAGTGAAATTTTCAGAGAGGAAACAGCTCCCAATTCAAGCAGATTCCGATTTAAGGACTACGCGTGGTGGTCTGTTTAGCGACTTTAAAGCACGAATATCAGCAACTGGAACCAGTAAATGAAGAGGTGCCACTTTTTTTATATCACTCGTTATGTGTTTTATTAAATACCGTCACAAAATCTTTAAGGGCGACATAAAAAGAGCAACAAACAGTTTTAATCAGGTTTCTTTATTTCGAAAGCAGTTTCATGGGGCGATTTCTGAAAAATGTTCACGTTAAGAAAACACGGAATAATAAATTTTTTATATTTTCCCCACGGAGAGCATTACCTGTAACTGAGTAATGCAAATTACACCATCAGCCACACCACCACGTTTCCTCGGGCGAAAAATATTGAAGACGACTGTCGAAGCTGTGCAACGACATCCAAACGAACATCTGAGATGTCGGAACTGAAGGAAAAATAAATGCAAAAATAAGAAAAATACGGCATTTAATGTAAATTATACCGTTGTGACCACAACAACCGCGCCACGGGTTGGCACGTCGGGCGAAGGCAACGTTGACATCATGAAGCGTCTGACAAATGTAAATTTTCAATTTAAATGCAAATATCAATTTGTCAATCTGAGTATTGAAGCCAGCGTGGAAGCGGACGGAGAGTCACGAGAGTGACTTAAGACGACGGAGCACAAGAGAGCGACGGGATCTTGCAATGAGAGGGAAAGAGATGCTGCAATAAGATGGATTGAGATGAGATGAGATGAGATGAGATGAGTTGAGTGGCGACAACAGTTCCCACGTGACATTCAAAATGGCGCTGGGAAACGTCCTCCCTCCGCTTGTTTTTTTCGGCAATTTTTTCTGGCCCAACTGTTCTTCGTCATTGTTTCCCTAATTAAGAATTCACATCATATTTTATTTGGGTTAAAATTATTCAAAGCAACGGAAGCAGCGTTCAGCGTGGCCAGCGTGGAGGGGGTCCTGATGCCGATGGACCCCAAGGTCCCAGCTGAATTTTGTTTTCTTGTGATTAACGCTGTTTTGTGTGCTTTTTGGTCTTATATTTTTTCCTTCGTTACATTTAAAGATTTGTGTTCAAGCCGTGGCCAACCCTTTGGGTCTTGATTCCGATTCTTTCCCAGGGAAAAACAGAAAAACTTATTTAAAAGCAGGAAAAAAGCTGCCAGAAGGTGCGGACAAATGAGACTTGCTTTACTTATCTCCCTCCCTCCCACCCCTTCACTCATTTCAACTTTTCACACCTTTGATGATGATGGATTTTTTCACTGTGCGCATCCGTTTTTATTCTTATATGCAAATTTATACGTGAGCTGCATCGACCCGGGAGGGGGTTCTGGTGGGCGTAAAAGCGTTCTTGTGTTGTTGTGTTGTCTTGATGTGCTTTATATCTGGACAAAAGCTAATAAAAATGCAATTATGCGTTCTTTGTCCGTGGCGCGGCTGCAGCTCACTTCATCGGACGCAGCAGCCAACAGAAACCCAGCAGAAGGGGTTGAAAAGTGAAGTGAAATGAAAGTACGCAAACCCACAGAAACCACGGCTTGTAAACGAAGTTGATTAGCAGAAGCGAAGGACAAAATGAGTAAATTAACTGAACTTTTTTCGTTGCCACTGCGGTTGGCATCCTTTCAGGTGGCATCCTTCGCATTCGTTCTCCCAGGTCGGTTGTTAATGAAACAGCGAACTTTTTTCTACCAGAGATTTTATTAAAAAAGTTCTACTTTAGGAGTTCCTTTTAAACTGAAAGATCCTTTAAGAAGAACACCTGATATGGTGTTTGCAGTTACTGATTGAGCATTTATTGTGCAGATTGCAATTCAATTATCTGGAAAAGAGATGCTGATGAAGAATAAACAGATTCCTCAAGTTTCATAAAACAGATTTCAATACTCGTGTTATTATCGAGGCCTGTATAACTTCCCAGAATCTGTGTCATTCATATTATTTAAAATCAGTAATATTTTTTAATTATCAAATGGTTGGGGGCTGTACTGCGCCTTTAATGACCATTTAAACCGTTCGTTTCCCAACCAGTCCCGCCCTGATCAATCTATGATATATATATTCTCTATATTATATAGCTATCAGAGGCTCTCAACAGGTTAAATCGGCATCACTGACATTTGAACGAGTAACAAGTGTCCAGCTCGACGTTGGGGAAATGGTAAAAAAAAGATAAAAAAGATTAAAAAAAGATAAAAAAGAGAACTGCTGGGGTGTTGCCAACGTTAAACGATGACAGTGCTGACTTCTGTCATTCGCATGTCCTTATTAGAAAAGGACGTGTTTTTTATGCCGCTTCCTCCTGCTGGTGCTCGTAAACATCGCGTGTCAATCGCTCTGCGAATGCTGAATGAAAAGAAATGCCTATCCTGGGGAGGGGGAGGGAGAAGAGGGAAAGGAGGAGAAATCAAAGCAACTAAAATGTTATTTTTTAAGCTTTCAGCTTGACGTTTGTGTTCGTTTGCAGGATATTTAATTGCGTTATAAGCAGTCTTTTGGCTTTTGGGTGTCCTGACAGCGACTCGGTTTCTTATCTGCGTTTCTTGTTGTACGAGTGGGTAGAACTCGTGACTTCCTGTGGAAAAGTCGCACGACTTTTTTCGGCGGTTGATTGTCATTTAATTGAATTTAATTAGCGCTCTTTTTATTACTGTTACATTCTGCTTTTTGTGTTAAATCGTTCCTCGTTTCCTTATCGCGTGGGAATAAAAATTATTCTCTTCCGAAAATGATTCGTTTTGCGTTTCCTGCTTTTATTTGATCAAAATACTTGCATTGCTATCCGCTGGTTTGATTGATACACCGTTCAAAGATCTTTTTGATTGCATTTATAATAGCAACGAGAAATTACAATATTCTATTATGTGGAACTCTTGAGAGAGAGAGCGGGGGGAATAACTTGCATCGTAAACTCCATCAAGGACTCACTTCCATTTAAACTTGTTGTGATTCTATCTGGCTGAAGCAGCTCTGTGCTTCTATCCTCGCAGTTGAACACGCATTGAATTGAGTGCTGCTTCTTCTTCTCGTTTCTGTGCTGCTTCTTCTGCATGCCTTTAAGTGCTGCACTGCACGCATTTATTTCGCCCAGAGCACAGGCTTTGTCAATAACGCGTTGCATCGATCAAGTCGTGCCCTGCGTAAGGAGAACGCTTATAGGCCGCCCGTCTTCTTCTTCTTCTTCTTCCTTCGCTGCTTTGCTTGTTGCTGTTTAGTTTTCTAAAGCTAAGCCATCGACAGCCACATCTACGCACACGTTACGCTGCCGTGTTGCCACCTTCGCTGATGTTGTATTGAAGTTTTAATTGCTGGCAATTAAAAATTTATTAAACTTTCCTCGTTCGCTACTTTGGCACTCTGTCGACGACGTTATTATTGGCTCCGAAGTAATTAAATTGCATTTAGCAGGGATTGCGTAGGTGTTGATTGAAGTGCGCGCGATTTGATTTCTGAATCGATACGAACGGATGTTAATGAGTTGAATTGTTCCTGTTGCTGTTGTTGTTGTTATGTTATCTCCCCGGGACTTATTCAAACCCAGAAACAAATTATTAACTTTCTAGATTACAGAATTCTAGCAAATAGTTCTGAGTTAAAAGATGTTTTTCAATTTGCATTCTAATAAAAATAATGGTCTTTTATGCATCCTATATTCCGGCCCTTGAATTCGAATACTCAACATGCATCTGATGTGTACTGTGATTTAAGAGCAGCGGAGCGTGGATTTTACTTCAAAATTAAATGTTGTTAAATGTTGCTGCAACGTTTGCAGACGAATCAATCTATTTTTCAGAAACAGAATTCGATTGATGGCACACTTTGCACCCGAGGACTACGACGGACATAAATTCGAAACACGGAAGATAAAAACTACCGGAAAACTGAATTATTCTGGTAGGAGGCATATAAAACATCTGACCAGCTCCGGAAACGGCATCTGTACTGCATACATACATACAATTATTGATAGTTTATGTGTGAAGGAAGTATTCTTGTGTATGTGTTTCACAGGAAGTTCTGTAAAGAGTGATGAAAAAGAACGCAGCGACGGGGGGACTTGCGTCAATGTGATTGGCGACCAGCAGCACCAAGAAGGCGGTTCCTCAGTCGCCGCCACTTGAGCCAGAAAACACAGCACACTTTGGACGCTCCACGACTTTGGACGGCTTCTGTTTGTGGAGCACGTCGGGGACGACATGGAATGAGGGAAATCAGAAAACAGACGAGAATTTCTTTTGTACGATGCAAGAAAAACTCTCTGCGAACACAGCAGAAATCTACAACCAGAGAAAGCAGAGTGTGAATTCCCGCGAGAAGGGCCAAATGGAAAGGACTCCTGGTTGCGTGCCGCTTTGTCTGGCCCTGAATTAGACTGAAGTGATACATGAAGCGTTTTTGGCCCTAGATTGTCCACACATCGCATATCTGAAACCCTTTTTGAAGGAAGTGATCAATATTTAAAATCAAGTAAACCAGGAAAACTACAAACATCACAAAACGAGCGAATGGTTTGGATTTGAGAGACCTCCAACGATCTCTTCAAACCTCAGACCGTTTATTATTTTGTGACCATCTGCGGCTGATGTAAAACCCTTATCTCAGGAACTGCCAGATTCTTCTCCTAACATAAACGTTCCATAAACGAGTTTTGAATACTGAAATCATCTGTAAATGGAAAACATTGCTCATGATTTCCTCGCATCCCATCTTCGATGTTTATTCAGATCATCCAGAATAAACTCTACAAATCGTCTCAGCTTTCAGCGAAGGAAACCACAACAAAAACGCACGATTATAAAAGAAATTATAAATTTTGCACCACATCCAGCGACAGACGGATACGCGGCGTTCTTCGGAGCCACGCGAAGTGTCTCCAGAGCGGAGTTATTCATCATTCCTGTAATTACAGTTCCAGCGGCAGCCACGAGGACGGACAAAGCAAAAATGGCAAGAAGCAGTCAAGCCTCAGCACCGCAGAAAAAGCGAAAGCTAATGGAACGTTCGGCGGAGTGTTTAACGGTCTTGAAGAAGGGGCGAGCGCCATCTGTTGGTGGGGGCATGCAGCAGCAGCAGGATGCACAAAGCCAAACATAATCAACTCATTACGAAAAGAAACAGCGGCGCAGCCACATGAAAAAAGGATGACATCGCACAGAATTAGCATTGACAAACGCACGCACATCGAGTCGTGTCTCCTCGTCCCCCTCCTCCGCCCTGAGGCTCCCAGCAACAACAAGTAAGCGCCCAGCCAGCAGCACGTAGGTCGGGGTGAAGATCAGTCGTAGAATTGGAATGTTCTGTGCATATTTTTGGCTGGGTTTCCTTTTTTTATTGTCAGGACTCCAGCTGTGATTTGGAATTTTTGTTGCTTTGTTGTTGTGCTTCACTTCTCGACTCGCTGCGGTCCTTGCAGTTGAGGAATTTTTTCTCAAGCTGCTGTAGTCTTCATCGCAGTGTTGCCACATTTTTCTCCATTTCCGCTCTGTTTTCGGTCCGTCTTTCTCTCCCTCTCTCCTTATGTGTGTGAGTGTGTTGTGCCTGCTAAGGAGTTGACAAAATTTTGCACAAACTAAGAAATGAGTAAGCTGCAGGATTTCGCTTTGCGGTTGTTGTTGATGATGGCTGAGATTATGTGCAGCGGTGTGAAGGTTTTCGGTTGTGTCGTTCAATCGCAGCACTCTTTGTTGCTGTTGCTGTTGTTGTCGCGAAAGAGTGCGTAGTAGTGGCTCCGGAGTTAATAGCTTCGGCTGGGACACTGAAAAGCTTTTAGGATTAACGTGCTTCATTTGGTGAGAAGTTCTGGCGAGCACAAGAAAAGGATTGGAAAAGCGTTCATTCCAAATCAAATTCAGTTCGAATGATTTGCC
Source organism: Myopa testacea (assembly GCA_949629155.1). Lineage (NCBI taxonomy): Eukaryota > Metazoa > Arthropoda > Insecta > Diptera > Conopidae > Myopa > Myopa testacea. Next base: position 811,975 of record OX451345.1, on the reverse strand, counting down.
AAGAGTGCAAAATATTTAATTATCAGCATTCGAAAAGCGAAACACCATCAACGAAAATCCATCTGCGAAACCTTTTTTGAGTTTCATTAAATTTGGTAGGTTCACTCAAATTAAATAACCATGATTTCACTCTAAAATTGGTGAAATAGTAGTTCCGTTGTATTTGTATCATTTCTAAACAATTTTTAGCACCGTTATAAGGAACTCTTCAAGGATAGGATACGAAAGCATTCACATCTAGAAAGGAGCAAATAAATATTGTCCCAAATCTTAATGCACAATCAGCTTAGATTTCTTACATCACTTTGTTATGATTCTATTGTATCCCCTTTTCTACGTTTCCTTCTTTCTTCTCTTGCCTCCTCTTGCTGTCTTTTGTAAAACCGTAAACATTTAACACTTCAAATCCCGCTTTAAATTTAATCTCTTTCTTCCCGAAGTGTAAGAAATACTATAAAAATTGCCATTGTCATTCTGTTGCCACCGTCGTTGTCAACGTCCTCCAGCTTATCAACCAGTGCTTCAGTTCTCCAGCGCCGACAAGCAGGTCCTTCACTTCGCCTTCGCTTACGATTTTTACTAATTTTAATTTTCACTTCGAAACAAAGACGAGCGCCACCCTGTCTTGAAGTCGAAAGGCCCAACCCGCACTCACCAACCCCATCGTCCTCAACCGGGATGTGCACGACATCCTGATGCGCTTGACAGACTCTTCTGCTCTGCTCCCCTTCCGCACTTGGAATTCGATATCCTTTCGGCGTGCACCTAAGGACCTTGCTTTGCGTTGCGTTGCGGTTGCTGTCGCTGTCTTCCATTGCTTCTAAGACAAAGACGGTTCCCCATCCGCATCCACGAGAAACCGCAGCGTCTCGCAGCCCAAGGAGACGTTCGCCGCACTGAGTGGGTCCTGCATCGCTTCCTTAAGCGACATTATTTCCCAACATTTTTTGGCTTTTCATTTGTTGCCACCGCGTGGTTTTTAATGAAAATCCAGCTCAACCAGCCATCCGCCCTCCACTCCACTCCACCCACCGTCCACCGAGGAGCAGCTTCCCCACCCGATCCGTGCAGCCTTTGGGAATCTAACCCGTTCGCTCCTGCCGGCGTGCCGCAGCAAGGATTACTCAATTAATTTAATTATGTGCTGTCAATCATTTTGTTGTTGCGTGTCGTGCGTTCGCTGCGCTCTTCTGTCGTAAATGACTGCGCCCGCCCTCTCCACCCCACCTCCGACTCCGCTTCAGTTTCTCATCAGTTCGCATGGATTTTCAATTTTTTGTTTTATGTACATTTGATGGATTTTCTTCTCGTCTTCGTTGCTGTGTGTGTATGTGTGTGTGTGTGGTAGCGTATGTTTGCTTGTGGTAATTTTAAGAAATACGAGCAATTTTTGTCTTAACCCGAAACTTCATTTGCGAACTCCGCTCTTCAACCCCCCTCCTCCCCCTCCCCCTCCTGCTCGTGCAAATATCATCTGCATATATTTGTTTATGTGCGGTAATGAGGACTTTTCAATCCCGTGATTCCTTCTAGAATTTTAATTATTTTTATTATTGTAGTCACCGTACTTTACTTTTCTATGAGTGTGTGTATGTGTGTGTGTTTGTCTGTGTTCTTCAAGTAATGAGTTTTCTCTCTAGGATATTCGGAAGAAATAAAACAAGCTGCCAAGTTTCGGTGCAAAAGTTTTCAATTAAACTTCGGCAGGCATTCAAACCAGCACCTACTCTGCGGCGTTAGTTAACCACGTTGTTGGCTCAAAATTAATGGCCACAGATTGCAGAGTGCGTATTTTAGGCTTTTCGATGTAGACTCATATCCTCTATGAAAGTCCAGAGAACACGAGAGTCGAGAGAAATCCTTGTAGATTTATAGATCTATTGTATTTGCATTTGAAAGTAATTTCATACTTTCAATGTTCCGCATTATTGGGAAATACAGACAAAATCAGTGTTATTTGTCTCATATATTATCAAAATTTTTGGCTAATTTCCTTATTTATTCATTTTTTATTCTGCTTTTAGTGTTTTTTTAAATCAAAACCAAGTTTTTGTGGCTGTTCGTGCCAGAAACCATGTTATTGTATTTTTAACACTGTTCCAATACGATTTAAATGTTTACAATTATTATTGCTTTTAATTATTAGACTTAATCTTAATACTAAACTTAATCTTAAATAATCTTAATCGTAAAATAGATGATTAGATAATAGAATAGATAATGGGTGCGTTAATTTCAAAGCCTTATCATATTATAAAATATACATAATATTACTACAAACTATTTAATATTTGAATACAAGCTCTCCCAGTTTATTGTGTTTCCTGATGTACAGCTTCATTTTGTTTGGAGACGTATATTTCAATCATAAGAAAACTTAATCAATAATAAAGAATAACTTTTAGAATAAGAAAAATAAAATATAATAGAATTTCAATTTACGATATTGTTTTCATTTCTTATTTTATTATTTTTATGTGTTCATATTTTTTATTTATATAAGTGTTGTATAATAAACTTATGAATTTTAAAAAAATCGATTCAATTTAAATTTAAATTTAAATAATTTTCTTAATCGCAAAGTATTTTGTGAATCTGCATCTGTGATGAATTGAAAATGATCATATCGCAATCATAAACACATTTTTTCGAGTTGGAAAACTGTTAAGAATTGTAAAATGAAGAACTTTTGTCATTTTCAAAGAAAAACACCAGATTATTTCACAAAGGGCACACTTTACTGAAAACCGAAAATCGCACGGCAACCAGCAAACAAGCGGCTCAAAAAACTAGAACAGAGGCGTGCTCACAACGCGACTTTCTGCGTTTAATTCACAGAATTATGAACAATGATAAGAGTAAAAAACATAAAATTGCACCGCGCTGAAAGCTGAGTAGTGAGCCTCGAAGAGTGAACAATGCAAACAAGTGCAGGACTCCGGCTTCAGAAGGATAAACAGGACGCCGCGGTATGGAAAAATCTGGCTGAGCGATGGATGGCTTCGAGGGATGAGCAGCACTCGGAGCTTGGGTACAAACAAGCCGGCGAGAGCGAAAACGGTGGAGCAGCAGAAGGATGTCGGAGAGTTAAGCGTCACGTAAAAAATGCTGCCGTCCGTAAGGGGAAACGTGACGGTATTCGAAGCACGTGCCATGGGGCAGCGCGTAGAACAGTTCGCAAATCGGGGAAGCAGGAAGTGCGCATGTAGCGTGGCGTCAAGCGTACGAGTGATTCGAAAGCAAAAGAGCAGTCGGCTTCTGTAGCAAACAATCGATGCATTGGCATGTTTCATACTCTTGCCCAAGTTTTCCTTCCTTGCCTGACTTCTGATTGCATTCTCTCAGTGTTTCTCCAGCTGCGATGCTCGTTTGTTTACGTTTTCGTGCGGCTCGTCTGAGGTTTGGGGGGAAGGAGACTCGGACGAATGAGGGGCAGATTCGTTGTCGAGCGCCCTCAAGAGACACGCTGAAGGAAGAAAGGGACAGCTTGAGTTTTCCAGTGAGAACTCGTAGATGGAAAAGTGAAAGAACAGAGCGAAGGAACAACCCTGTCATAAAGGAGGACAAAACAGGGCCACGCAGGAGAGCAGGACGAAGCGGAGGATCCGCTGCTGCCGCACAGCGACTCTCTCCGCAGCTGACTGCAATCTTCATGGCGTCGTCGAAAGTTCGACAACTTTGGAAACTCTGCTGGGTAGTTTCGTGCCAGTTAGTTGCGAACTTAGAACAGGTAGAGACACAGTTTTCCGAGTTTCCCGAAAATCGCTTCAGTGGATGTGAATAGAAAAATTCCTCCGCTGTTCGTCAGGTGAAACGGTGATGAGTAAAGTAATATAAAGTCATAAAAAGAAAAGTTCAAGTGTAATTACACTGCAAACTAATAAGCAATACAACTAAAGCTCCACTTCTCACGGTGCGGTTCGTGGATACGCGTCAAGACGCGCGGCAGCTCAGCGGAAGGCTGCACTTAAGTAGAGTAACGCGGCAGCCGTGAAATTCCCGTGCGTGAGTATTCACAGCATAACAAGTGTGCCACCGGAAAAGTTATAAAGTTATGAAATGTAGTGACCATCGCACCGGTTAAGCAATAATATTAAAGCAAAGCTGCCAATAATTTCGCTCTTACGTCAAGGACCACGTTTCGTTGCGTGATCTGCAGCGACTCCTGTTCCGTGAAAATCGCTAGTCTTTTCGGTGGCTTCGGTGACTCCAAAGCGAAAAATCGCTGTATAAAAGCGTATCTTAATGAAATACATGAAGTAAACTAATCAATAATAATAAATATGAGACAACGAAGCAATCTTCTAAAGTGCTGCAGTTATTAAGTCCCAGGACTGAGTTTGAGAAGAATTCGGTAATTAATTTGCATGTTTTCAGAGCTTATCGTCTCACGTGCAGAAGGAGGAGAGAATGTTTAAAAATATCAAGGATAATGATAGGATTGCTGGTTAAAGAGGATCATTTTGCCAAAATCACAGAAATAGTGGGGTATTCCTGATCAATTCAGGACAAATTAATTCAACAGAAACTAGTAGAAAATATTAATTTTCAAGAATCTTTCCATTATGGTTTGAACCAACCAGCTGACCAACCAACTGAAGGAATCCCAGCCAGTCAAGGATCCCATTAGAGGATCCCATTTCACATCCTCTAAGTAGGAAATGTCATTTAGATAACATAATCAAGTGAAATAAATATTTGCACTTCGCTCACTCTTTACTAGGAACTTTAATCGCATTTGATGAGCAACGACAAATACTGTATATCAAGAGTTAATAGTTTATTCAAGATAGTGAATAGTTTATGAAATTAATTTGTGTATTTAGCTCAACGATGTAGGTTTTTGCGTTGTTCAATGGACTCGATTTAAATTTAATTCTCTGAAGCTGTAGTATTCAAATCCAGAGTAGATGTTGTAGAAAGGGTAAAGAAAGTAATATTTAATACAATTATAAAACAGAGCCTTCAGTTGCTAGTTCTAAGCAATTTTTAGAGAAACTGTTTTTAGAAAAACAAAATTACAGAAATGTTCCACTAATTGTCGAAATTCGCTTTGCGAAAATCCTTTCTCCCCCAGACGACCTTTTGACGCACGCAACCACACCCACACCAACCCATAGACAGTGAAGGCTTTGCCATGGCGCTATCCAAGCGGCCGCTCTCCAAGGAGACAACCACGTTAGCGGAAAATAACAATAACATTAATAAAGGTGACGAACACGAAACGACAATCAAACGCAAGAAACGCTGCAGTCGCGACGACGACGTGCACAACAACAAACAGTCCCCGCAGGATGAGAAGTCGATGTTTCCGCAAAAGAAGCGCTCCACCAGCGGGGCTTCGAGTAATAACAACAACAAGCAGTCTTTGCCAACGCCAGCGAAAACCAGCACACCAACAGCAGCAACAGCAATGCTCCCAAATACCACCACCAGCCACAATCAGTCGCCGCAGCCGTCGCAGATCAAATCGAACTCAGATGATCAGGACGACGAGACGCTGATCCGCGAAACACAGGCCGCACTCAAGAGTCTGTCCGGCAGCTGGCCAGAAGCCCGTCACAACCTCTATCGGCTCCAAGATCAGGACGAGAATCCGCCACCCTTCCAGAACCTGTTCGAGGAGAAACAGAAGTACGACACGAAGTCCTTGATCAACTACAAGCGCCCTGAATACGGAGCCAACCACACAAGCGACCTCCTGCATTTCCACCGGCAGAAGGAAAACGACCAGGCGCGCATCAACGCACAGGTGCATCCCGATCTGACGCCGGACGATCGCAAGAAGATCCCCTTCTCGCAGGCCTCGGCATTCAAGCCGCCGGCGGATATTAAACGCAACGGCATGGTTTCTTATCCGGCTGTGTACGGTAGTGGCGTGGAGTCCGGTGCTTTCCTGAGCTACCAACAGCACTCGAACACGGGGTCTTCCGAGGCGGCGTCGGGCATGCTGACTCTTGTGCCGCCATCGCGTCCGCCTGGCGCGACAGCGAACGGCTTCGACATTTCGGTGAATGTTAGCAATGATGTCAAACTTTCGCCCAAATCTGCAGCGGACGTGCTCAAGGGAGGGACGGCGGTATCCAGCACGCTCAAAACGCAAGAAACAGGAGGTAACGGCATTGGCAACACTGGTGGCGGTGGAAGCGCTGGCGACACAACAAAGCAGTACACGATACTGCAGCCGGCGGGGGTGGGCAGTCGTGCGGCATCCGTTCTGCAGGATATCGCGCGCGAAGGTGTCGTTACCGCGGTCTCAGCGGTAGGCAGCAATGCTGCATGTGTGGCAAGTGCAGCGGCAGCGACAGCGGCAGCGACAGGTGGAAACTTGGTAGCGCAGCCGACTTATTCACCCGGAAGTCTGACTCGTGGTAAGTCCGTGTTTGATTCATGTTGTTTAGTCGTTGTTATGGGTTGGAGGGTGCGACTGCTAGTGAAAGAAATTGAGGAACATTCGGTCCGGGTGCGGTGAGGCTTCCATATTTGCAACTTGACTTTGATTGGCAAAGCTTACTCCTTTGTTGCATTGACTTCTCATAAAAAAATTGTCTGAGAGACATTCTTAGAAACATGTGTGTTTTGTTCAAAGCTCTTAAATCCAGGGCTCCACTATCCCACTTTTAAACCTAGATGGTCCATACTTATAAGATATTTGAACCAGTACGATAGATCTTGAGTACAAAATCCAGATTTCATTTTATTCCATGGATTTTTCCTGTTCTACGGAAATGCATATTAAAAAGCAAGTTTTTCTTTGAGCTTTTCTAGTAATTTCGGGAAGTCTCATGGACTTCGAGTGAGTTCTGTCTACGTTAACTAATAGTCTATTAATTCCTGTAATCTTCAATCTTCAAATAATTGTAGTCTTCAAGATCTTTCACTCTTTCTGATTTTGCAACTGCTCTTCTTTTAGCCCCTGAAATTTAAAATAACTCGATTTTCGAAACGCGATCCCATCAAAATTATTACCTTCCATGAAGATTTCACCTCATTGAATCAGAATTCGATGCTGCCAACCACGAAGCACGTTTGGCCTTTCAAAGAAGCCCGTGCAAGCGCTATTGTTACAATAATTGTTGTTATTATTGGCGCATTTAGTAGGCACTTATAACTTCTTGTGTGATTGTTGTTGTGGAAGTGTTTGTCTTTTCGTCATTAATTTCCCACTCATGCGGTGTCTGGTGTCTCCACACAAATGCTGTCATTTCTTGTATCGAGACTAAGTTCGCTTTTGCTTCTTTTGGCAGTCATAAGAAGGTACCTCTTCTGTGTATGAAGCCTCGGTGCTTCCCCCACACGCACCCTTTGATAGCACATTAGACACATCATCCACTCTAAACATCGTTGGTAGCTCCTGTCGTAGAAGGATTCAAATTCGTCTCTTTGTACCCAAAAATTATTAGAAATAACGCAATGTAAGCACGTTTTCTAAACCACTCTCGCATATTTATTTTGTCATTATGGCGGCATAACATGTATGTGGATGTGTGTGTGCATGCGTAATTGGAATGACTTTTTGAATAGTTTCAGCAGCCTGCCTTCGACACTAATAAGTCATTAGAAAGAGCTTTTTAGCTTGTAGCTAATGTTGCTTATTAGGATTAAACATAGGATTCCAGAGGCGTGGGAAGAAGAGCGGTTTATAGGAGCATTGAAGATGGCTTTGTGTGTTTTATTACAAGTTACTGAGTAGTACGGAAAGGGGAAGACGACAGAGAACCATGCTGGTGTCCTAAGATTTGAGCTAGGACAAAATGCTTCATGGAATACAGAAGCGAAGAGTATGAATATTTACAATAGATTGCAGAGGAATATTGTTAAGTAAAATGTTATAATTTTGTCGTTGAAGGCATAATAGTTATTCTTGGTTAATATATGTATGTATATACAGACATTCATTTCTCACTCGTAAATGTTCCTTTATCAAATTTAAAAGTATATGTGAAGTGTAAAGATACACAGCTCAGGCAAACCTTATATAAATCCCTGTCTTTCGTTACTGCTGCAATGTTTATGCAAAGAATTAAAAGGTTGCTGAATTGTAGAGAAGAGTCTGGAGAGAAGAGACACTGGATTAGCTACAGTCGAAAAAATTGATTCCATATTAAAAAGCACGCGTTCGAAGTGAGTTCTTCTTTTTATTTTTAAGGCATTGTCAACTGTTTGTGATCCTGTTTATACACTCTTAAATATTTCCACCATCCACTCTACTCTCCTCAGATTTTCTTTTCTCTGTCGTTTAGGATTCAACCAACTCGTTCGCTTTCATATGAAATTGTAATTAGTACGAGTATCTCTCTTCCGACGCTGTCTTAACGTTTAGTTTATTAGACATTTTTAGGTGACATGAAGCTGGATGACGACATATTTTCCTACATTTTTGTGCCCAACCCTTTCGAACCCATTCCAGCCGATATAATCTTATGTACTCGTAACTATCTAAAACATACTCTCAGAGGCACTCACATGATGCACGATGCCGTGGTGCGTACGTATCTATGTTGATGTTAGGAATCTACGTAAATAAAATGCAAAGAGTTCTTCGTTAAATTTTAATTAATTATTTAGGAAACATTTTATATGCGAAGGAAGACAGTTCAGAGTGTAGACCTGTTCTGGGAGTTCAATGAAGTTGTGAGTGATGGGTACAGTGAGAGGGCAGCGGGTTTTATGTAATCCTTAATTAATTAGGAAAGGGACGGGTATCTAGAAGCGCGTCTTACATCTGCGTAGTTATCTTAAGAGTTCTCAAAGACTTTTTGAAGAACAGAACTTGCATCAATAGTAAAGAAAGAGACATCAGAAAACTGCTTCATTTAAATGGCATAAAATATATGGGGATATTTTGAATTTATGTCGTGTCTGAACACAATATAAAAATCATTCGTTTGTTTTTCAGATGGCTCCAAGTGTCCCACTCCAAGTTGCAATGGGCAAGGACACGCTACAGGACTTTATTCGCATCACCGAAGGTAAGTTTTCCCTCGTACAACTGGCAATACTTCAAAAAGTCAAACTGTCTCGTTTTTTCTTGCTTCTTTTACATTTACAGCATCTCCGGGTGCCCGAAACGCGATAAAGTAACCACGGAATGTAAGTTTTCTCATAACATCCTAGCGAAAAGCATGTCTGTAACCTTTTTATTCAGTATTTTTGAAAATAGTGTGCATGAGGTGTATCGTTCTTTTGTAGGTGTACCAACACTCCTTAAGCGGGGTAGAGTTCTATGTTTGTGTCTATCTGTCGTGTCTTTCGACATTTCCAGACATTTTCATATAGTTTCGGTATGGTAAATCTGAGTATTTTTGGAATAACTGCATAACAACAAAAACAGCTACAACCATAAACCGTACAAGGGTAAGTCTGTCTGGGTTCTGCTCTACCGCACTTAAAATTCGTATGCTAATAAAACTGTCAGATCAGCCATTCTTCTTTATTCGATGTACTTCTAAATACTTCGACATTTCTATCTCTGTCCTGCTTTCTCCTTCTCTCACTCTCTACGATCTTAAATGGCGTCGCCTGCCTCTCAAGAGGATCTAGACACCTAGCTACTGCTTTCTCTCTCTATAGATTTGTTGTTGTAGTCGTAAACCTATAAAAATACTCAAATTTCGCCATAACCTGAAATCTATAATGACCTTATTTTGCAATCTTCCTCCTTCCCACATCGACTTCTGTCCAAATGCCCACTCCGACACCTTCCTGTGCAGTGCTGGCCTTACATGAGCAAATCATAAAATGTCCCACTCCGGGCTGCAACGGCCGGGGTCATGTCAATGCAAGTCGCAGTGTCCACCGAAGTCTATCCGGATGCCCGCATGCCAAAAGGGCAGCCACAAAGTCTAGCAGTTTGCCCATGCTATCGCACTATAACTCCAGAAGGTGTGAAGAGTTGAGGACGTCGTCCGAAGAAAGAGCAGCAGGTTTGTGCGTAGGAAACCCTTTAAAGATCTTTCTCTCTCTCCGACATAAAGTCTTCTAGCCTGTTGCAATGCGAGCCTCACCAACAATGCTATCCTTTTGCAGGCCTGCAACCCCCGAAGACGGACAATAGTATGGACAACGGCAACACGAAGGAGCTGCATCATTTGGAAAAACTTAAAATCACTTCGAATCAATTTCTCAATAACAACAACGCAAATTGCGTCAATAATAATAACATCGCCAACAACGGCAACGGCATCGGAGTAACCGGAAAACTGGTCTCGAACACAAACAGTAACAGCGCCAACAACAACAACAGCAATACCATGCCCATTATTAAGTCTGAGTTCAGTCCGGTGCCGAACATAAAAACTGAGTACAATAAAAGCCCCATGCATTCGTATATGACAAACGACACGACCGCATCGGCAGCTGGAGTGCGCTCCAGTGGCACTTCAGCCGGGTCAGCTTCGACAGCACTCGCCCAGTCGCAGGGCGCCGCGAATCCGGACAACAACTTGCATTCATCGCACTTGAGTGGTGCGCGTGGAGTAGCTGGGGCCGGAACACTTCAGCAGCAACATCAACAGCAACAGAGCGCTGTCATGAACGGCTATGTGAGCATGCAACACCACTTGAGTGACCAACAGCAGCAACAACAACAACAGCAGCAGCCATCTCCGCACCATCCACACGGCCAGCAACATCATCAACTGCACCAACAACGCGGTCCATTCATCGAAGGGTCTTCGTCGTCACTAATGATGCCCTCGGGCCACGGCCCGTCATTAGACGGTGATGCGTATCGCACGGAGCACCATCTCCAGCAACAACAACAGCAAGAGGAACAACAGCAACAACAGCAATACGAGGAAATGCGCTACGCACAGCATATGACACAGTCAGATGGCTCCCTTGGCAAGTCGACATCCATCTACGGCGGTGACATTCTTGCGTCCAGCACCCTTTCGCCCAGTTCGCGCAACTACGATCTCAATCGTCCCATATCGATAACGTCTTCGGCTGCCGCTTCAATGTATGCTGATTCGGCCAGCATCTCTGCTAGCGCCGGGATGCCCACCGCATTCGAACGCTACGATCCGAACTGCAATCCACAGAGAGCCCCTACCAATATGTACCACTACCTTCCACAAACCTCCGATGATCTGCAGATGCAGCAGCAGAAATATTTGCAGGAGCAACAGATGATGCTGGCTAAAGCCGAACATGATGAAATGGCTAACGGCGGCGGGCCACTATATCCCCGTCCCATATACCACTATGATCCCAGTATGGGTCCGTTGCCGCCCGGCTTCTCGGCCATAAATCTCTCGGTTAAGATGGCCGCTGCTCAAGCTGCCGCTGCGGCTGCTGCATATCAGAACCAGCAACAACAGCAGCAGCACCAGCACCAGCAGCAACATCAACACCAACATCAGCAGCAGCAACAACAACAGGCGAAGAATAGCGACTCACCCTCACCTTCAGGTGCACCCATAGTCGATCTGTCCGCCTCCGCATCGGTTACATCCTCCAGTCCACACGGTTTCAATTCTCCCGCCTCGCATAATCAGTACAGCCAACGAATGGGTGCGGGTAGCCCTCAGCCAGGCGCCAGCCCCAACCTGGCCAGCCCACAAGTACCCAGTCCGCAGGGTCAGACTCTGGATCTGAGCGTGAGCCGTCTGTCACACAGGTAGTCAGTCAAACGGTTCGACGAGCATCAACTAACTGGTTAACCTTCTTTTCTTCCTTTCATTTCAATATTTGGTCTTCATTTTACAGCATTATTACGAGCCCTCAATACGGTGCACATCCGGATGGGGTGCTTGTGGGACACCCACAAGGCTTTCTGCCGGCAGGAGCTGCTACGGGGCCAAATGGTGCGCCGCGGTCTCCACAAATGGAGCCCGTTGACTTTAGCGGGCCACCACGTCCGCTGGGCTTCGGCTTGGTCAGTCATATCGGCGGCCCGCGTCCATACAGCCGTGAGTCCACACCTGACAGTGGCGGTTCGCATTACATAGACAGCTACCGTGATCCGAGTGGTGAGGAAAGGTTTTGGAAATTAATTGTGGGTACGCTGTCGGTGGTTTCAAAGTAATGAAATCAGAATGGTTCTTAATCGGGGCAGTCCGTTCCTGACTTTCTTTCTTGGATATGGTATTGAAGACGCCGACAGTCCCAACTGATATAATTTACAATAAACAATATAATTTTCACATATGTACGAGTATCTTTCCAAAAACAATAATATTCGACTTTGTTGGAACGGGCTTCTTCACATTACTTAATTTTCCACTCTCGCTGTCCTCTTTTGCAGGTTATTCTCCTCATCCTGGCTACGGCATGGTAGTTCAGTCAGATTACCCTGCTTCGGGCTACCACGGCTATGGACCGGCCGCATATCAGTGCAGCAACCCGTACGCAACGGCGGTTGGTCCCGGCGGATATCCGACACCAGTTTCAGGTGGCTACTCACCGAGCCCCGCTTCATGTTACTCAATGCCCCCACCGCAGCATATACCACAACATGACAAGGCGAAGGATAGGTTAGTCGAATGGCAAGTAAAAATCTTCTTTATAGGTTTCCAACATGATTTGCTTCTGTTTTCTTGAGTATGCTTGCTTTCGTAATAAAGTCATTATTTCGTAAGGCTTTTGAGATAATTTGTGGGTATGCCATGCGTGTATGTTCCGAAATAATGTCGCTCGTCGATGGGGTCACAAATGAGCGAATCTTCGAAAACCCGCGGTTAGGTCAGAGGTGAGCAATAAGAGAACTACTTGAGCTCTAAAAAGAAAATTAGACTTCTGTGGGACTGTGTGTTAAAGCTTTATGGTTTGTCCAATGATTTTAATTAAATTCTATCAAAATAAAGATCAGTTAGAGTCCTCAATCAATACGATGCATTGTAAGAATTCCGAATGCAGAGCCAATAGCTGGCCCTTTTTTGATAAACCTACTCTTAAACATTTTTCTTCATCACAAACTCTAGCGGAAGTGCCTAAAATAGAACTCATGAACATCGGGATAAGAAAACAAAAATGGCTGAGCATTTCAAGTGTTCACTCAAGTGTACGGATCCAGTGTCCATCATGAAAACTAATGGCAACGTTTTGCTACCATCTTCGGAATGAACATGATGGAAAGTGTACTTGATAAAGGACTTTGAATTATCGAGATTCGAGTGCCACCGCTTGATTGAATGAAGAGCAAAAACAATGTCGACTTTGGTGAATTTTAGAGCGTCCACTGAAATGATTTGCTTTGTTGCTAGTTGAAATAGTTAGGAGTTAATAGGAGGATTAGCCCGCCTCTTGGGCTGGTGATGGTTGGGATGTTCATTGTTCTTTCAGTGTCGCTGAAAGTGTAACAAAGAGCAGCTACTCAGACACAAGCAATCAGAGTGTATATTCATGAAATTCCTGAGTATTTACTCTGTTTCCAAAAACGAGATTCTTAAGTTCACAGAAGAAAGTGCTTTCCTGCTTCCGGAGAAGTCATCTACCACCTTTTCTCAACTCTTGTCAGAATGTGTCAGAAACTCCCACTCATAATTCATTGCATCGGGTGTTTCGGCCCTGTACACTAAGCTTTGTATTTACCATAATGTTTCGCAAACATCAAGAAAGAATTACTTGTTTGTAGACATAATAATTAAAATGTGTTTCTTTATACATTTTTATGCAATCGAAAACTAGTTTTGTTTGAACATCGATTTTCTCTTATCCACACAGTTTGACCGGCTGCCCCCGCACTGATCGTAACCATTTGCAATCGCATTCGCAAGAGCTGAAGTGCCCTACGCCCGGCTGTGATGGCTCGGGACATGTGACCGGAAACTACTCCTCCCATCGCAGCCTGTCGGGGTGCCCGCGTGCCAATAAACCCAAGAGTAAGCCACGCGATGGTCAAGACTCCGAGCCTTTGAGGTAAAACTAGACCACATAACGGAGTAGATGACGCAAACTATAATCAATTTGTTGTTTGTGTTTTTTCTCAGGTGTCCCATCCCGGGATGTGATGGTTCGGGCCACTCCACGGGCAAATTTTTGTCACACAGAAGGTAAGCAAATGTCACTATTACATTTAACTGTATACTCGATATTCACTTGTGTGTCAAACGTTCGGATCTCCAATTTATAAAAAATTACAAACTTTTACAGCGCCTCCGGTTGTCCCATTGCGAATCGCAACAAGATGCGTGTCCTTGAAGCCGGTGGCACTGTGGAGCAACACAAGGCCGCCGTAGCTGCTGCTACTGCCATGAAATTCGATGGTAAGCATACGACGACTGCGGTGGTGCTACGTGCACCACCCGCTGCTCTGTTTAATTCCCAAACGAATGAATTTTGCATCCACAGGGTGCTCCTCGGCGTCTGGCGGCGGAATGAAGAAGTCCAAATTCGATGATGTGATGGTTTATCCCAAGGGCTATACAGGTGGGTCACTTGCATTTATAGAGGTGGTTCCGAGGGACCTCTCCCTTGAGTCATGGTCAGTAGTTGTGGTTGTTGTCCTTGTGACCTTTTGTGTGCGTGTGCTAAGAGCGTCAATCAGCTTGATTTTTAACCCAGAACTGCCGCAACTCTATGTTGGCTTCTAAAATACTTGCTAATCATACGTAATTCTTACTTAATTTGCTCTTATTTTTCTTTTTTCGTTTTTTATTTAGATTACGCGACGTTTTGTATCGGTGCCGAATATCTTCTGTAAATAACTAAAAATCAGTAAAATCAAAACGCTTACCAAAAACACAAAAATCCAAAATTCCGATTCCAAAGATAATCAAGTAACGAGGTAAGCTTTATTTGTTTAAAACTAGAAACATATTTTTGCAATTGTTCATCCCATAAACTGTGTAGGCTCAAAACATTGTTGTTGCTCTTAGCACATGCGCACTTAAAGACCAACTTATTTTTGAGCATTAAGAAGGACCAGCTTTGAGCTGGATTTGGCACTGTACACAGCCGAATCATACCGGGTGCTGTTTATAGCAGTCCAACCTGTCTCCAAACTTGGTGAGAATGATTATCTTGGTTTAGTTGATGGATTGCCAATTATGACTTGTGACCGATGATGGCCGAATTTAAGGCCTGATATCTTAAATGATGATGATGAGGATTTTGTAATTCGGACCAATTCAGACCATCACATTTGAGTGACTGCCAAACATCCTCTAATCTAAAGTTTATTTCTATGCACATTTATCGACTTACATATTATAGTTAATTTTATGCTTTTTTGGTTTTCCGATAACGTCTAACGGTAACAATTCCTTTCATATGCTTATCTCGTTCTCCGCAGCAGGCATTGAAATGATGATGAACCCGGTTGGACCGTCGAACGCCTCCATCGTTTCTGCCTCATCCGCCGCCGTCACTTCCAACAACGCCGGGCTGCTCAGTGTCACCAACCACTTAACGTCCAACACCAGTGCTGCCAACAACTCCAACGATAACTTGGTTGGCGGTAACGCCCCCGCCGGCGAAGACTTGAATACTTTGGAAGCGGAAATCTCCGAGCTGCAACGCGAAAACGCACGCGTAGAGTCGCAAATGATGCGCCTGAAGTCCGACATCAACGCGATGGAGTCACAGCTGAGCACCAGCGATAGGGTACGTAGACTCAGGTTGGTTGAGGCCCAATAAGAATCTCATTCCTATGTTCCTATTTCGGGTTCGAGTTCGGTTCAATTCTCGTTCAGTTTTCCGCAAGTTTAGAACATTACATTTTTTGTATGCGTTTCTTTAAATCTAAATCTAAAACTCTGCCAGACAGTTTTTAAACAGTTTTCCGCTCTCTGCCAACCTCCATCTTCTCCATCTTCTTTTCAACTTGAAGTCTGCTGAACTTTGAACTCTCTGCTGGAGTAGAAAAACTGTGCCGCTTTTTTTCTAAAAAAGTTGTGGGATTTTTTAACTTGTTCTCCACGTCTAACAACTTTTGTTTTGGGTTAAAACTTTGTTTAAATTCTGCTAACTTTGTTGGGATGCATGTGAAAGTTCCATCAGCGTCACCGTCACCGCCGCCGTATCTGCTGCCGCTGCTGCTCGTCTGCTGGCTGCGATTCTAATAAGCAAGTCAGTCGAGCGCTGATCTACATAAAAATTAATTGATAAACTTTGATAACTGCTCGGAAGCGACGAATATGCGGCGGAATTTCTTAGGAAGTTCCTTCCATACACTCTCGCGTTTTTCCAGATTCAAGTCCTCGACGCAGAGATTGACTCAACTTTGTCTGAGTTAAGAGCGAGTGTAGCGAACGTGGAAAGTTTAAGTGAGCGGCGCAGCGCAGAGCAGAGCAGAAAGTTGGCTAAACTTTAACTTGCCGAGTTCGGTGAGAAAGTTTAATAAGTATTCCGTGTATACCTAATTTTTTAGAATTGGAGCAAAGACCTTGCAGAGACGACCGACCTTGAAAAGTGCCACCAAGAATAGTTCCTGGAACTTCTGCATACCGAATGTTGAGGTTGATGACTTTAGGAGGACGGGGCTATAAGACGTGGTAGGGAACGTCTGACTCAGGTCCAATCTGAGTTTATGCTCTCAGATTTTAGAAACCTTTATGAACATTTTTATTTGATCCTCGATTGATACTGGACTCAATGATATGTGTTGATATTGCAAAGCGGAAGGAGGTTATGAGGTTATTCCAAGGTTGAAATGTGGATCTTGCCACTGTTTTTGAGAAATATGCTTGGCGTACTTGACTTCAAGCTTACATTTTTGCGAGTTCTTACTAAGATCTGGCGTTTATCACGAGTTGATCGCATGTATAGTGTTCGCTTTCAGAAAAGCTATTTCAGTTGATATCCTATTATCAGTGTTCCAAGTTCGATCCTATAAAAATGTGTATTTGGAGTTACATAATCACACCCTAATTGATAAAAAGCGATACACCGATAGACAAGCACGGATAAATGTGCACGGAAACCTTGCCAAAAATTTGGACAAATTGTTAATCATGACGGAAGGCTTTGGATTTACACATGATTTGACTTCTCTGAGGCACGATTTATTAATCTGCTGTTTTTACGCTTGTTAAATCAAAAAAAATTACAGATTTTACAGAGTTTAGCTTAGAAAAATCCAAATCTTCGAGAATTTTAATGAAATCTTAAATCTGCTTTGGATGATTGAGAGAAACCTCTAAAAGAAAAATTTACAAAATGGCGACGCTCCTTTGTTTAAAAGAAGAAGGAGAAGTCGCAGAATCCTTGCCATGCAGTCGAAATGCACTCGCCAGCTGTCCGTATGCTTTGCTTCCAGTGAACAACCCCTACAATGAAGTGGTCACGGATCCATGCGCAAACTGCACTGGAAGCGCCTCCACCTCCTCCCGAACCAAATGCCAACATCGAGTACTCATCAGCAACACAGCCGGAAAAAAGAACGCCTGCCTGTGCTCACCGATAGACAAAACAACAAATCGTGTTCACTTCTGCAGCCCCAAATCCAACCCCCTGAGATATGCTCGTGTTGGTGCACGTAACCTGCTGGTCTCCCCTGTGAGTCTGGTGTGTGTGTGTGTGTGTGTGCAGAGCATACAGAATCCTACCGTTGAAGAGGCGCCACGAAAACCAACACAGATACACATTTCACATGAAGCCGCAGAGTTGCCAACCAACAGCAACCGTGCTATTCGTGTATGTGTGTGAGAGTTTCGGTATATAGTCAACACAGCCCCCTCCCCCAACCCAACCCCAACCCGTGCCGAAGTTTTCTTTTTTCTTTTTATTTACTTTATCACGAATGGGCGGGCAGGCGTCTTCGGAGGGCGTTACACAAAGATTTTTTATTCTTTTTGATGTACCTATTTTCTTATCCTCGTGCTGATTCTCTCTCGCTCTCTTTCTGCACCTGCAGACCCACCGTTAACCGTCAAGCGTCCACTTAACAGGGAGTGAGTGGAATAGCAATAAAAATGGCTACGTTGCGGCTTGTGTAGGTGCAGTCCAGGGCATGTCCGCACTTCAGGGACGTTTTATTTGTTGTTTTCCTGCATTCACTCCTTCGTTTATAGCGTTAACATTAACAGAACTGAACGAAATTAAATAGTAGTTTGATGGGTTGGTGGCAAATGACGTGAGAGCGACGTCAGATTATGATGAAAAACTTAACTGAATTATCAAAATATTCTTCGGGTTACATTTAAGCCCTAAGTTGTAAGAAATTGCAGGTGTTTATATAAGATTGTATCTGCAAGGACATGAAGAGAATGAATTTATTAGTTATTTTAGGTTTTATAACTAGATTTTATATCCTTCGTTAGTTTTTCATTAACTTAATTTATTTCGTACGAACAGTTATAAAACGTAATTCTTTATCCATTCTTTCGGCGGACCTCCTTTCAGGAAGCATCTCCGCTGAGTGCTCATCCGCAGCGTCCTCTCACTGCGGTGACTGGCAGCGCTCCTGGAGGAGCAGCATCGTCTGCCGGCGGCTCCTCCAGCAACAGTGGCGGTCCGCTTACCACCGAAGGCATCGCCGCGAGTAACCTCGGCACAGATGGCAGCACTGCAGCAAATGCTTCTCATGCAACAGCGACCGGCGCCTCCGCAGCACCGCATCTGAACAACTACTACGAGAGCCTTCGCAACAATGTAATAACGCTGCTCGAGCACGTGCGCTTACCGCCACCGCCATCGACGACGGCAGCCACATCGCTCGAGGGCGCTCCTTGCAGTGGGAGCAGCTGCACCAACAACAACAACGGCAGCTCGGTGTGTTCATCTTCGACTGCGTCGCTGAGCAATCAGCACGTTTATACGTCACATCCGAACCTGATACCGCCCGGGCCGCTTCCGACGGCCGCCATAGCCAACTCCAGCGCAATTTACGGCGCATCTTCGGCACTTCATCTGCCCCCAACACATCCCCTGGGCGCACTGGGCCCCCCACCGCCCCCTCAGCCACTGCACCACGCCGATGCCTCGCGACATCACCCCTACACAGTGCACCATCCGGCCAACTACGCCCATCCGCACCACGAACACTTCGACTCGTATATCTCGAAGCTGCAGTCGCTGTGCGTTCCGCCGGACGTCTACGCGCTGCCGGATGAAGGATCTCGTCCCTTGTATGACTCTGTCAAGTCGAGCCTGCATCAGGACTACGCGCTCATGCCGATGCCCATCTAAAGGCCGAGCACTACCCGGGATTTTATGTATATTGCTTGTAAATGTAAAAAGTAGCGGATTTGTAAATAAAAGGATTAAGTAGGCAAAATCAATTCATTGTACGGTAGCTAGTTTAGGCCGGGCTCCGAATTTCCCACAGTGTAAAATAATAACTTATAGAAGTTAAAAATAATCTAGACTTTAAGATCTTAACTATTTTTAAGGGTCTAACGCAGCAGCAACCGAAACGGGACGAAACCAATACGGTTCTAGGTTAAACTGCAGTGGATTAGCTTACGATGCAGTGGACTAGATGAGTAGATAATCGAACACGAAGTTACGACAGAACTAAGAGTCCTTGCAAAATACGACAGGCGAGACTGCAGAATTCTGTCTGTCTTCTGTTTAGTATAAATTTTTAGGTACGGTTACTGAATTATTATTAAAATTAGTGCGGAAACAGGTATAAAGTAATAATATTTGAGATCCTAGCAAGTAAGGAAGCGATTAACTGCGAACTGTCAATTTAGTTGAATCTGGCAGATTTAGTGTTAAAATTACAATACTTGAACAGTTTACTAACAGTTTTAGACTAAGAATGCCAACTGAATAACCTA
Source organism: Myopa testacea (assembly GCA_949629155.1). Lineage (NCBI taxonomy): Eukaryota > Metazoa > Arthropoda > Insecta > Diptera > Conopidae > Myopa > Myopa testacea. Next base: position 792,305 of record OX451345.1, on the reverse strand, counting down.
ATATTGAGATCGGAAGTTGATAGCTAATTTGAGAGTGTAAGACGTTAAGTAAGTAAGACGTTAAGACGTTAAGTTTGCGCTTATTTTATTGTGCTGAAGTTTTCCAGACTATAATAATAGGCATGTTCAATAACGCGTATCTGTATAAGCAGTAAACAAGGACATGTGCAATATTTGAAACCGAGATAATAATATGACGGAGTCTACAGATCCACAACTCAAAGTGATTTAAAGATGTGTAATCTAGGTATTAACATCGATCTCGTCCCAGAAACTAAACTTCACATGTGAGAGTTTTGATCTACATTAAGTAAAGCGCTAAACCTAATTTAAACGCTATTAAAAATGTTATTTAAAACTGGATTTTTATTTTATTTTACGTTTATACTATGTTTGTATTTACGCACTGTAATTTAATGACATGCGAATATTCGCAAACCGATTCACAAGTTGAACTACAGTATAACGCAATTAGATTTAAGATTATCACGATAAAGTAATATGCATATGAATCTAGATAACATCAATAAAATCTGTGTTTAATTCAAAAATATAAGAACGAAGTGAATTCTTTAACAATTTCTTCCAGGTAAGTCCACCTATCCAGGTGATTCTCCATGGGCTCAAGCGAATTTATACGCTGTATATAATATATGTGATATAATAAAGATCTTAATAAAGGAACCTCTAACTATATACTATGTTTATAATCATAATTATAAGATCTACAAAAATAACTGACGCAATAACTTGTGCTATAGAGACATAATATCCACATGTATGCCCGTAAATATTCGCATATTCCTCACTTAATCGTTTAACTGAAATTCGGCATCCAGACAAAACAGCAGCTCCTTCAATTTCTTTGTACACCCGAAATCAAAAAACAGTTTAAAAGGGTTAACGACCGCCAGTAGTTCGAACTCCACCACGAACAGTGCTCGTTGCAATTGTGATTTATTTGGTAACTAAGAAATTTCAAAAATTTGGCATTTTAATGCAAACGACCCATAAGAGCCCCAACCCAACGGATATCACAGAAATGCGGGCTAAACTAACAAAGGGACTTAGTTTGCGCAATTAAAGGATTCGAACGGGAAATTCGCTTTGATAGTTCTGCTCTATAAACAAGAGCGGCGAGGATCGAGGGGAGACACTTAGAAATAGTGCCCAAGTGACCAGAAACCGTAGGGTGGTTGTGGGTACGCTACGAATACGTCTGCCGTCAAGCGAACTTAAAGTGGTCAAGCGACGGCGAACGACTACCGTGCTGCCGGTCAAAGCAGTTGCTTGTACACCGCAAATATTTGCATAGATACTTTCAATGTGGCAACTCGAAACGGACGTGGGACAGCATGCGAGGGGAGGTGCGAAATAATTGCGAGTACATTTGGGTCTAAATACTTGGAAAAGCAGAAGAATAGTTCACGAATCAGAGAGGAAGAGGGATGGATGCCAATGAAAGAGGGCGTGGGTGGAATAGGACCCCGTGTATCTTTGCAAAGGCTTTTCGTGTACTATAAATCGTGCACAATTAATTTTAAATGCTGTTAATCATGCGTTCATTTTTTCTTTAGTATTTATGGATCCTTCATTCAGTTATCACTCTTCCTGTACCGTCGTGTGTCTGGCACTCACGCATCTCATGCGCCCACCTCGCAAATACTTCATTCCGACACCCAACCCGCTGCGTAAGTAAGTAGAACTTTGCTGCTAATTGTAAGTCAAACGTTCATCCTGTCGCCGAAGTAATTCCATTTCACGTTCTTTACACACACAGCGACGTCCTTTGAAAAAATGTAAATGTTTCTCGCTTTTATTTCTTTCAGAGTTCAGATTTTCATTAAAAACATGTGGGTGTGTTCGAGTGTCGTTGAGCGTGTGTGTTGCATGCCTTTAGCGATATTTGACTCTGGTTGTTTTTTACCTACTCCGTGCAATCAGTAGCTAATAAAGAAAAGCAGAATTTATTAGGCGCCAAGAGCTCTCCGAACTCCCTCTACAACTTCAAGTCCTCGAAGGCTGAAGGACTGGAGACGTAAAGAGAACCAAGCTAATGAATATTAAGAGGCCCAACAACAAAGCTGCAGAGAAAAAACGTGTGCAGGGTCCCCGAAAGTAACAAACAAAGCAATGAGCTCACACACACACACACACACATACTTGCTTATTTACAGATTAACCGACATTTCAACTATAGTTTTATTATGCTTTGTCGCTGTAGCTGTCTTAGTATGCATTTGAAGACATATCTTGTGGTCCATGAAGTACAACAGTCGGATCGTTAATCGGATCTAAGAAGGAACTCATTTTGCCATTTTCAATTGTATTTGGCGAGAATTAAGGTATTTAAAATGCTAATATTTCAGGGTTAACCTTTCAATAACCTGTCTTCCATTCTGGATTCCATTCGCAACTGATTTTTCGGTTACGTAATTGGAAAACTGAAAAAGCAAACAGAGAAGAATGAACGGGTTGCTATCCACTCACAAAAAAACTCATAAAGAAATAATAAATTAAATTTTGAATAATTGCGCTATTTACAGAACCTTTCCAGACCCCAACCCACCCACGTCTCTGCATCCGCTTCTTCCTCTCGCAGTTTTAGCGTCGCCGTCACAGCCTCATCGTGGGGCCACACATGATCTGCTGCTGCGTACGTAAGAAGCGTTGCTTTGTTGCTCCTTCTGTTCTGCTGGCCTGTCTGCCAGCATCAAAATTTCACCTTCTTGCAGTCGGTAAGGAACACTTTCTGGCCCTCGTCTGGTTAAAATCATGGTTAAGAAAAAAGTTGACACAGAAAAATTTAATTACACATGCATTCATAAATCAAGCTGCCGGCGTCCTTCGCGTTCACTCTGAACACAGAGCAGTGTGGAAGCTTTTTATATCGTTATCCTCATTATTTGTTTTTTGTTGGTATCCATAAAATACACACGCGTCTACACACATTCACAGTTAGTCTGAATGAATTTAAAATGTTTATTAATATAATCTTTAAGAATACTTATAAAAGTTTATTGAAGATAATTATAAAGGAACACCTTTTATTAAATAATATCATTAAATAATGTTTCATTAGTTAGCATTTATTGTACATTTATTCTTCTCATTAGCACCAGAAGTGGACCTGCCAAAACTGTTGTGTGTTGTGCTAAATGATGAACCATTTTTCTCTAATGTAACTCATCGAGTACTCAAACCTCCCCCGCCCACCTCCCCAAAAGTCCTGTATGTGTGAATCGCAATTAGTGCTTCCATTCCTATGGAGCTACAGAAGAGAAACTGAGTCCAGCGGCGCGTAGAAGAGGAACTTTTAAAAGACAATCAGGCATCAATGCAGAGAACGTGCTTGTTTCCGTTACTGGTGCGTGCGAAGCATCTTCTTCCCCCCCCCCCCCCCCCTCCCACTAACATGTGCACAGCAGGTCCGGCTGTCAAATGACCCTAATCAATGTGAGGCCGTGTGTGCGTGTGTCTGCGTCGGTGTGACTTATTGATGTGAACGCGGTATGACATCGAGTCCCATGTGAGCTTCGTTTTCTCCATTCACTCGCATCCTTTCTTGCGAATTCTCTCCTCGTTTAATTTCGTTTATTCATTCGAGCGACCACAAAACTGACACCGGCCAAAGTTACCACTTGGATAACCGATAGCAACCCTTTCCTTAAACCAATCTTACAAGATCAATGTTTGCTTTACAAATTTCCACAAATTATTTTTGACAAAATAGTCAATTGAATTTAGGTAAAATAAAAAGGATGAAATGGATTCGGAATGGGTATGCGTTCGCCTTAAACAGCATTATTTTCCTGCATCATTGGACAAGTCGGCTGTGATTACTCTGAATAATTATTGAATTATGGCCCAAATCGAAGTGTTGAACCTTCCACTTTTCCTTCATACTTTAGTTTAAGAAGTTCTCATATGAATTTCGTAGAAAAAGAAAACAATATCGAAAAAGACTTCACTCTTAACTGCCTGATAATCAACATCCTGTAATAAGAAGGTTGAATAGAAATCCACCCCCTCTGGCAGCACTTTAAAGGCGAATATTAAGGAATGTAGAGCGAGTTCAGGAATGCATATTCGCGGATTTCTTTTTTCGCACAACACCGCATAAATAAGTCCCCTGAGACTGGTGTGGGTTGTGCCATTACGACTAACTTCTTGAGTAGCTATTGAATGTGCTAATGGCGCACTTGTTGCTCGCACAAAAAACGGCGTGGGCGGTCTCGAAGGTGCGCTGAATCAAGCAAGAACTTTGGAGCTTCAATTGAATCAATGACACTTGATTGCAAACAATTGAAAAGTACGTGAAATCGTTTGCAAAAACCGAGCCGATGAATGGAGAGCACTGAAATCCATTAGCTAGGGGCGGCGGTGTCATATGCAGTCTTCATACAGCCTCGTTGGGATCATCAATTAGCAGTCGGTTAGCCGCGAAGCAAAAAGTGTTGCCAACTTGTGACAACGTTCGCCCGTCTGCATGACAGCTCGAGAGAGCGTAACGAGCAGCGGCGTGCTTGCGGCTGACATACAGGAGTTATTAACGTCCCATTACTGGTCAGATTATCCATGAATAATTGCAGTGCTGCGCGCCCCTCGGAGCGAGGAGATGCTGGTCACTATGTGGCAACGCTGTAGGTGTGGCGCTTATTATGTTGTGCCTCCCAAAACTAAAAGCGAAAACAAGAAAGGCGAAGTGCTAATTGCTTTTCTGCTGCAGCAAACTTCTTGGCGAAAGTGTCGAGTCAGCCACTCATTGAGTCTGTGAGAGTGTGTGTGTGTATGTTTGTATGCGTGCATTGTTGGAGCCTTTCTAGGCTTCGGCCGCCTGCATTGTAGTAAAACTAATTGCATATTTCTGGTCGGAAAAACAATTAGTTGTAATGGTTTTTATTAAATAATGCCAATCGCAAAACCTGCGAGGGTCGTAATTAAGTGGAAGGAAAAATGAACATTATTCACGCTTTCGCTTGAGACTGCGACAAGTTTTGGCATCCGAATCGAATCTTGGGAAAATATTTCGAGCCTAAAACCTCAGAAACCCGAGCAGATATCAGAAACGACCCAAGTCCACGACTGTAAATAATTATTAATAATTATGGAACTTTCCAACATTCATTCATTCAACATGGTTGTGAAAGTGGAAAAACCTTTTTGAAATAGTGAAGAAATTGAAAATCATTAAGAGCAAAAACAAACTCTTGAACACCCTGTTTTGTAACAGGATAACGCTGAAAGCTGTTTTGTAACTTATTGTCACATGACACACACACCATACGAGTGCCACGATGTCAGTGGGCCGAAAAAGCTTCGTATTTGCTCAGTGCCACACGAGGAATAATGATGCCATTCACAATGCGTGTACGTTGAGCGGTTTAGCAGTGGATTTTTTGACGCTTTGAATACAGACTGCTTCGAATTCTGTATGCATGTGTTAGTTCGATGCGAGTGACGTAACTCTAGATGGTCCGTGACGTGTCGTTTTGAACGTATCGTGACGGTTTCGTGGTTGCGATTACTTAAACCTGGTAGTTGAGATACAACCGCTAACTGTCATCCATCCTAAAGCGGTGCCAGCGAGAGCTGTGCTGCTATCCTATACGAGATATATAGGAAACATAAAGAAACAAGAGTAAAAATAGTTTACTCTAGTAGTTTATAACAGCTTACTCTAATAGTTTACAAGAGTTTACAAAAGCAAGTAAAATAGTTACGTGACAACAAGTAACGTGACGGATAAAAAACAGATTTGAAATGCATCGAACGTAACACTGCGATTTCAACAATCGATTACAGTAGCAGACGCAAAGCCGTTATCGCATCCCGTCACATAACTTCTACAGCAGCGTTCTCCCTTTTTTGGGCCACGGGCCGGTTTAGTGTTTGAAACTATTTCCACGGACCTTAATGGTGTTGCGTATGGTAACAAAAAATAAACATTTTCACATTTTGAAGCTTACTTACTGAAGGAAAACTTCTCCGTAAACTTTTTGGAATGCAGCTTTATTACAGTTTTAGCACAGACAAATATTATTTGGGTCTACGTTTAGCACGTTCTACAACCCCAACTATATCCGAAGTTTCTTTGTACTGCACGGAGCAAAAGCTATGTTTAAAAAGCTCGCCGTGGTTCGTGCCTTAGCTAAACGAATTTCGACGAAAAAAGAAACTTAAGGAAATTATTTGTATTTTAGAATGCATAATTGAAATAAGTAATTAATTATAATAAAAGAAACCAAAAATAAAATAAAACTATCATACATTTCTATTTATGTTACATTATTCGATGTAATCAAATTTTTTAAAAATTTCAAAAACAATTTTAAAAACTTCAAATATTAAAATTGTTTAGATTCCTCACGATGTTTAAGCCAAGAGATACAGAGGAACTTAAAATTAAAAATATTTGAAACTTCTCAAATTCAAGCAAACTATTCTTTAATTCAATTTTAGCGATATAATTAAAGACTTTTTTAAATTAAGTGTTAAAAAACAGTTTTAAGTACTTTTGTTTGTTTTTAGAATAAATTATAATTCAGTTTTCCAGGCTCTATAAATTTGCAGGCGTATTTCGCAATAATATACAATTCTTTAGATGCAAAACAAATATGTGTGTATTGTAAGTAGTGTTGTATTTTTCGAAATGCAGTAATTATGTTGCCATCAAATTTAAATTAATTAAAGAGGACCATTAAACGACCACATGCACTTCAACGCTGCTTTAATTTATAATTTTTTACAAACTGGTTTCTAGAATCGAATACTAATTGTAAAAGTACGTGAAAAGTACGTAAACAAATAAATAGAGGAATATACTCGTACATGCGCGAACACATGCACACATACACACACACACACACACACACACACACAAACTAACGTGCTTTGGTGAACGCCCTTCAATGATGACCTGGGTTCGTTTTGAACACGGTCAAAATTAAATTTAAAGCTGTTCAAATGTTGAAAGACGCAGAACGTGTTCATTTCTCTTTAATATATGATGATATACGATAATATATGTATGTATATGTTTCAAAACTAAGCATCTTTCTTAAATTAAAGTCGACTGAATCAAATTTCGGTGAAGTCCTGGATTCATTTCTCTTCATTGAGAGTAGAAAAGTGCTTGAAGTGCCTTAAATTATTCGGCATTCACTTATTTAGATGTATTTTTCCGCTGAAATCTTAGATTAGGTTGCATCGAGTGACTGGAGAGAACGTGTTTCGAAGTCTAGAACTTTCTTAGCTACCTTTTGTTGCGAAAACCGTTCCGCTGCAACAACCGCTTGCAACAATTTGTGCGGAATTTTCACTTCTACGCTAATGATTTTCATGCTTCTTCCGCTTAAATTGGCGCATTTGTATCTGAGCTACGTGCTGGTTAGTTGTATACAGTTGTATACAGAAGGATCGTCCACAGCGTGGAAATCTTTAGCACGAAAATCTCAACAATTGTCCACGTAGCAAAACACAGCACTCAAACAGGAGTACATTCACACACACACACACACAGACACACACACACTCTACTAACCGACTTTATACAGCCACAGAAAATGCATTGGATACGTGTGCCTGCAGCAGTGGTTGCAGCAGCAGCACGCCGCCGCCGTAATTGTTGCACTTTACCGAATTACGATGACGCCAGCTCCCGAGCGCGAGCTGCAAAATTAGCTGAACAATTGTGCTTCCTGCGCTGGCAGCCATGATTCGTGTGCTCCAACGCTTGTTCTGATGCCTTCTCCTCCCCCCTCCCCCGCCCCCATGACTGGCAAACTGCTGCCGGTGAAGTGCTTTTTATAAGCCAAATAATCTGGCTGCCGTGCGCCGTGTTGCCGCTGATGTTATTGTTAAGTTGCGTTGAGGCTTGTTACGTAAGATTAACTACTAGGCTGATTTGCAGCTTGACAACTCAACTCAACGACAACTCAAGCTTATGACATTGAATAGCGTTAGCGGTCGCAGCAGAGGAGGGAGCAGCGAAAACAGTTCGATGGCGATGTCGAGGTGCGGTGAAGCGGTGCTTCTCCTCGAACAGGAGTTGAAACGGCGACTTCAATTACGCAAGATAAAGTTTTTCCAAGTGCGCGTGGATTGCTAAATATGCGAAATTCCTTGGTTTCTGACGTACGTAAGTATATGTGCATGTGTATGCTGATTAAAGTCTGAGAGAATTTACTGTTTTAGTGTTCTGTACTGTTGCTGGGATTTTTTGTTCAAGTGAAAGTTTCCCTGACAATCGCTCAAGTTATATCCTTGTATAGTGAGTCTAGCGAGAGGAACAAACTAGGAGTTTATTTTCAAACTTCTATTTAATTAAATTTATTCCCAGAGAAGGTGTTGCGAAGCTTGAGTTTTTTATCGGATTTGTATTAACACTAATGAGGGAATTATTGCGAGTCTTCCTCAATCTTCTTTTGGTTAATTTACATGTTAATCAGTGACTAGGAACGAGGAATTTGGTGTCCGATATTCACAAGCCTAGTAGTAGAGTACTTTTGAATGCCCCAATTTAACACGCGTTCACTCACACTCACTCAAATTCTGGGATGCAACCCACGGATTGACAGCACTCTCCAGCGGCGTCTAGTGTCACGGAGGCGGATCGGTGCAGTGTTCGCTCTGGTGGATACATCGTCTTTAATTATAGCGCCATCTTCGGAAATCGTCTGCGATTTCATTTTATCGCGTTGACAAAACGCTTTTATTTGTTTCCGTCCGTCCGCCTGCCCGTCCGTCCGAGTTGAGTGATGAGTGGGTTGCCAGAAATCTTCTACCTTAGCGAATATTGACGTGGCTCAGAGCATGCCATCTGCATCTTGGTGTCTGTGGGCGGCGCGTTAGTGTCGGTGAACGCATTATGGTGTGCGTGTGTGTGTTTTGGTGAGTGTGTACGTGAGTGTGTGGATCCTTGTGGGAATATCAATCAGTTTTCTTAACTAACTGCAGAGACCGTCCCCGATTTCATGCCCGATGCCCCGTTCATTCGTTCTCGCGTACGTTTTTTTTCCTTCTTCTTTGTGAACAAATAAGACAAATAAGAGTATCTACACTTGCACCATGATTCCTCTGTTCGCAGAACTTCTGCCTTGTGTTCCTTTCGGTTCAGAAGTGCAACGCTTTGCAATTTCTTGGGCACGTCGATTTGCTTTGCTCTGATTTTCCACCGCTCACCACGGAAGCCGCACTTCGATTTCGGGCTTCGCATCTGAAGCGTTTAACGTTCCTTGGGAACCCTTATGGCAAAACTTCTTCCTTTAAACTGCATTCTAATTGAGATTCAAAGTTGTTGGCGTTGCCGGAGTTCGCAGAGTGGCTAGGAAAGGTTAGTAGCCTTTGGTTAGAATCCTTATTTCCTTATTTTTAGTTGTTCAGCTGTGAAAGTGTTGGAAGCTCTAAATATTTCAGGTCCGACGAAGTAGTAGATAATAATAAAAAGTGCCACGGAACAGTTTAATACGTTAACAGTAATAAAAAGTGGGATGTTAACTACTTCAACTAACTTTTTCGTTGCCAGTAACTATTCTCTAAATTCGCTTAAACTGCTGCTGATGCAAGTTTTAGCACAGTCGACGCCTGTCGTCGCTGCTCGTCTCGTCTCTCTTCTACGCTCTGCACTGTTTCAGGGCAAAATTATAATGTTCACAGCATGCACCCCGTTCCCGAGCAGCTCCTAATCTTTGCTCATCCTCCCTGCGAGCGCACTTCTTTCCACCCTTCCTGTACTTCGCACACACGCACAAACACACTCCTGGCGAGTGTGTGTCTACGTATTTATTGCGCCCCTCCTGGCATCCTTCTCAACGAACTACGATTTCACGTCTTCGCTTTCAAGCTGCAAATCCTCGAAAACAATCGTTTTAAGGATGCTCCGAGCTACTTTAGTTTTAATGACACCTCTGCGATGCGCGTTCTTAACCCCACACGTGTGTGTGTGTGGAACACCGACTCTTCTCCCACAAAATATATTTGCAATCAGCAAACAATAAAACTGATGATCGTTCCTAGTACTTGTATACATAATTAGTTGTTCTAACTATAATAAGATGCCCGTCGCTTTGGAGTGGCTTGCTTATTGACTGCCGCATAAAATATCGAAATTATGAATTCGTCAGAACTGACTTCATAACGAATAAGAATAAAGGACAAGTTGCTCGCTGCAGAATATCTGAAGTCCTTGTATTAAAAAGGCGCAATTACTTAATAATTAGAAGCAGCAAATAAAATGAAAACTTTAGAATACTTTAAGAAATTCCATAAAATGCCCGAATATACGAGTACGTATAACTTTCATTACTCTACGAATCCTTATGATTATTTGCATAACACAAAAAGTTGTAAGCCACAAAGTCTGGGGTTTTCCCACTCATACGATTAGCATCTAACATTCACTCCGTGTATGCATCTGGTCTCTATTCAAGGAATGTAAAACTGCCAGCTCGTATCTGGCACACAAACGCTGAAGAAGAACAACAACTTCGCTCTGCTCTAAGCAAATATTTTTGGAGATCAACTAACAAAGATCTTAAGTCGGCTATCTTAACAAGAACTCACTACTGAGAGAGTCTCTGCGAAGTCTCATCGTCTGGAAGGCTCCGAGACTGTGAAAAATGTGCGAGTTCAGTCGCAGATGGAGGGATGCAGATGTACCTGTGAGGGTGCAACTTCGCTATGGTACGTTCGAGTGGAGGTGAGCGCATGCTGCATGTGTGAGTGCGGAAGCCGGTGGGAACCTCGTTTTCCGTGTTGCATATTTCACATGCTAATGATATGCAATCCTTTTCATCTGCACTTTTGCCAGTTTTGCGCTAGTAAATATTCCTGAAAAAACGAACAAAGCTATTCGGAGAGATATTCTTTTGCAGAAGATTCCCGGTTTCGATTAATCGCCCGAAATGGGAAACAAAACTTCGGCTGGTTGAAAAATGTTTGTAAAATTGGCTTTCGTCCTTCGATTTATAGCGCGATTAAAATCTAGCCGAATGTTGAAGATTATGTTACAGAAATGTATTGTTTCATGGGTGGCAAAATAGTGTCGCCATGGGTAAGTGGGGAAAAGGAGTCCACGGGAGCAGAGCCTGCGATTGTAGCTCTTCTACAAAATCCAGCAAAATGGATTTACTTTTATGGGTCTACGGAGTTTTAGAAACAGCGAAAAGTGCACGATATCAGGATATGATTTGCCACAGAACAGTCTTTGGTCTTCGCCAGTATGCCAAAATAATCAACAACCTCATTCTGTCAATTAAAACGCTTCGCTTGGCTTCCTGGCATTGTTAGCCGTGGAGCAGCCGGAGCCGCATCTCGATTGGTTGCAGAGGGACGAGTGTAGGAACAAAAAATGAACTGGCCAACAATCTGTGTCCAATCTGCCCCACAGAACTTGCGGTATGCACATATGACAGGGCACGGGTAACAATATAAAATGCGGCAGCAACTGCAGAGTAGAATCAGCAATGAACAAAGCTAAGCAACAAAATAAACTCAATGACGAGGTACAAAAGAGACAATTATTTTCATAATATTGTGGCCTGGCTCTGAAATGTCCGACTTCAATTACAGCTACAACAAACTACTAAAAGGACTGTTAATGACGAAGTTTTGGTTCCATATCCTGGTCCACTGATTTTAATCCAATTAAAGTTAAATTTAGTGGTTCTCGAATCTTTCATGCGCTACTAGCAAACAGCAAAGAAAGCGCTAACTTCGGCAACACGATTTATGTACCCAACTCATGTTATTTGTGCACCTCCGTGTTGGTGACTCGCTTCGATCCAGCGTCCTTGTTTCAGCATTATGCGTAACTTGCGTGGAGTTGAACTGCATATTTTTATCTCGTCGTTCGATCCTAATGTTTGCCCATATCGCAGCGGTTCTTTGCTGCCAGTTGCAGCAGCACCACCACCAACAACAGTCACAAACTTGAGCGGTTTCAGCGGCAGCCCACTGAAAAGAATTGCTTGTAGTGCGGCTCTGGTGTCTGCCTACTTGTTGTGTGCTGTTCATGGTTTGTGGCATCTTTCGCAGGCATGTCTTTGACACAGGATCTGCATGCAAGCAGCTCGACGCGACAAACACGAAAGCCATTTGCTGGTCGCGCGAACCGGCGCACACAACCTACACGAGCAGAAGCCGCAAACCAGAGATGAAGATAGAACGGTGGCAAGTGCTTTCGTGTACTCCGTCCAATTGTTGTTGTTGGAGCTGACTGCTGTGATGCTAGTAGTAGCAGAAGTGGCGGTAGTGATGTTGTTAGTTGCTGTGGAAGACGCTCTGTTGGGTCGCGCTGCTGGTGTAGATGTGGTTGTTCTTCGCCTCTGCAAGCATCACAGTATGTTTAACAAGGCCATTCCATGTCCGACCGATTTCGCCTCCGAAAGTGAAGAGTCGGTGTAAATTGGAGCAATGTAATGTGCTAGAGTAGAAGTGGCCACGTTACGCCTGTTCGTAGATGATATGCAGAGGCTGAAACAGTCAAATATTCACTTGTAAGCGACCACTTTTCAGTGTACTCGTACAGACAAAGATTTGGTAAAAATGGAAGCTGAGTCGGAGCGAACTTCTAACTTGTTTACAGGTACGAGTTATTTTCACCGAAATACGTCCTTTTAAATGAATGCTTAATTGCCTCGCCTTTTAATGAAACGCGTTCCTTCTCAGTTTCATGACAGCTGATAAAAGAATCTCAAGCATTCTGATGGCTGTATCTTGAGATATCTAATGCTAACCGGGTCCATTGATATTCGACGCAGGCAGTCCTTGGTTGGTCATGTCTTTACACAACCTGCAGGCGTTCGTGGTGCTTGGTTTCGAGTGTCCTACTTTGTTGCTTTCTGAGGCAATCTGGACTTTAATGAACCTCGATTGATGTTAACCTTCAATGTATAGTGATTGTGTCGGCGGTTGATGCTGTCCTTGTTACCAAAACTGTGCCTAGATTAATAGCAGCCCATTAAATTGCGCATAAAGTAAACTCTTGGCGCTGCCGCGTTTATAGCCAACATCAATGCAAACAACGGGCGACAAGGATTGACACTTTCAATGCACTGCTCACATTCGGTGAAGCCAACTGGATCTCTTCTCTTCTGGCCCTAAAGTAGGCCGTTCGTTCCTGCTTTCACTCATTTCCCCAGTTCATGGCTCGTAAATTGCGTTAATGGGATTTTTTGCGATTCCCTGCACGCTAAATGAAGTTGTGGCGGCACTTTTTTGCCTGTCCGCTTTTTGTGCGAGTAGCTTCCGTTGTCACTGTGACAAGGTTTGACATTGATTAAGTTGCCAACGAGGCTGTCGGCGGCAATAACAAGCATCGAGTTGAAATCACTTCGGCCTCCGTATAAAATGTTTAAATTTGTGCCGTTTGGATCTCGCCCAATGAGAGGAAAACGCTTCATTGATGTCGCGTTTGGTTTGATGAATAACTTTCATCAATTACATTACATCAGAAATAAAATCGAATTGGTTCCAGGGACCAAATTGTTAATCTTGTTGTCATATCCTAAAAACTTGTTTAATTGTGCGGCAGGAAACTTTAATGTGTTCTTCTGACCAACCAATAATCCCAGTTCTATAGCTCAATAAATCCATCTCATTATCTTGGGATTTATCCGCACAGAACCGAACTAATTCAAGACGAATATTAAGTCGCAATGAACAATTCAAAAGTAATGTTTTTAAATCTAAGTTCGAGGGCGATATAAATTCCTATGATTTCCAAGCCTACTTTTTAAAGGTCATAACATGGGTACAATTTTTGGAAGTTTTTTAATGACACTAAGTTTGCTAGGATTTCTGCACGCACGAGTATCCTGGGTGCACGTAGTCAACCATACTTTTATATAGTATTTTCTTAAATGGCCTGCCTCTTGACAGTCTTTTAGACGACTCGTTCGCAGCCTTGAAAGCACCCGCCCACCCGTGAACGATGCAGTGTTGCTTTTTGCTCTCGTTGCGCGCATGTTACACGTAACTCGGATTTTCAATAACCTCTCCAGATGCATCGCAACCGACACACTTAACGTTGCCAGCAGCGGAAGCGGAAATGGAAAATGCAAAGCTTCATCCGCTGAGTTGTGGAATCTCTGCATGCGAGATAATCTTGGCACCATCTTCGGCGTTTACCTGTGTCTCATTCTGAGTGGCTGTGTGTGTGTGTGTGTGTGTATCTGTGGGTGTATGTGTGTCTATTGCTGATTGCGGAGGCGGAAAATTCTTCATTTTTCGTTACCAGCGGGAATTGAGGTTAAATAGTTATGCAAACTCTTTCCGTGGCATAACGAATCTAACGACAGACAGCTTCACACACACACACACACAGACCAACAAGGAGCAAGAGCACGGAGGCTGAGCCTGCACATCATCACACAAACTCCGCCAAGTTATCCGAATATGTACTTCAACGCAGTTTAGTTCCAACTTTTATTTACTTTGCCCTCTTTAGCATTCAGCTGCAGCAGGTCGAACTGAAACCATCGTAACGAAATTAATTAGAAGAGGAAGAATTCCGGCTTCGAAATCACTTTGATGAATTACATCACTTTTTCCAGTAATTTTGAAATGTTTTCTGAAGTAATTTCGATGATAAATTCAGTCATCTGAATTTCAACGAAAGCTTTTACATAAAATATTTAAGCCGCCGCATATTTCGATCCTGGCCAAATTTTCAAGCGAGAGTATTTCGTGCTTCACTTCACGTCACATTTAAAATGTCTCATCGGACACGCTGCACACGAAAGAGCCGCACAGAGCTGCAAGGCGGTGGACCACTTGGATGTATCCTTCAGTATCACTGCATCTCATCCTTGTGCTCGTTTCCGAACTGGTCCAGGCACAGGTGCGGTTGTACGAAGTCTCGTCGTCATCGCCGCTGTCTTTAAATGTTGCGAACTTTGGACCGTTTTTATGGGTCATACGGGCAGTCAGAATGTCAGCTCACTTTGCGAGATTGCTTCGGCTCGGAAAAACGGTGCAAAGTCGTAGTGAATCCAACAACAGCAACAGCAAGAATGTATTCAGAATGAATTTGCAGCAGCTGCGACATGAGGCGTTCGATGCACGCGTAACGCGGAAGGCGTGAGCCCTCAGCGGATTCACAGGTGCGCGAACGAAGGGTAAATATAAATAAAAAAGGACAAAAAGAATGGGTAGAAGCAAAAACGACGAAGCGGAAACGGATGTCATCACTTTGATGAGTTCGTCGTGAAGGAAGGAAATCGCGAGAAATTAATTTTACACATCCGCTGAAGAAGAAGTGAATCCAGCTAACGGACAGGCGAGCGCGTGGAGGAACACAGCGCGTAAATTAGCTCAAATGGGCCTGGAGGCCGGTTCGGCCCTGAAGAACGCTCCACGCCAGGTACACTGTTCAGTGCTTGATTAAGAGATGGATGGGTCCGTTCCATTTCCGGAAACTAGCTTCTAAGATGGACGACAGATGGACATCGATAACTGTAGATGTTTGTCGATTCCACTTCAGTATCGTCCAATTGGTTGCTACGATGACGAATGGAAGTTAACGGATTGTCATCAACTCACTCACAACTTTTATTTCTGCAGAATTTGGGAATCGTTTACCAAGGAAAACGGTGCAAACAGACATGGTCCGGAATTGAAGAGAGTTAATAAGGAGCTCAACAGAATTGGAAGAAAGTCAGTCATGAGTTTCTGTGGTTCAACTTTTAATAGTGACGGATGATGGTTGGTGGCTGTCAACTGTACCAACAGCTGACCTACCTGGATCAGCTTACATCACAAAATGAACATAATTTAGTGGCTCTTCAGAATATTTTTGTCCCCTGCCTTGTTCTATTTTCTGCCGTATTCGTAGTCCTGTGGAGATGCATGGACTTTGCGTGACTAGCTGGTAATGCAGCTGGTAGGGTTGCCATCGTAACCAGAACATGTTATAGATAGCAAATCTTGTTCTTCTTAATTATTCGCCTAAAGTTATGACTAACAACTGACGACTGCATATCAGTCCAGTTTATCTGTGGGATAGGATGGGGCGCAGGGTGGAGGGGCGTGGTAAATCGAAAGAAACGCAATGAATGCAAGTTTTTGCGACTAGATTAAAAATTGATGTCTGACGTAAAAATGGCAAAAACATGGTATTTGCACGTCCAGCATTTTTAATTAACTTTCATGAGCGTGCGTTTTTTGTGGGTTAATACCGAGCCCCCGAATATCTGTCCGTCAATGCAAATATTTGCGACTGCGGACATTTAATGAAATTGAATCCTTCGCAAAAAGAGCTCCGGCGCCAGATAATAAATATGGTTCGCGAGGTTCTTCTGGCGCACGTGTCCGGCGGCTGGGGAAGGACATCTCGCCATTTTGTTTCCACCTTTTGTTCGCTCCTTCCTTTGCTCGTGCAAACGAGTAGGTATACTTTTTCTTTATGTGGTGGTTCCCATTATGAATATATTTTTCATCACAAGCTTCCTCTGCGATTTTTGCTGCAATTTATTGATCGTGGATTTGCTTTATTTGCTTCGTGCTGCAGCATACGTAAGTTCGTCGATTCGTCGGTGTTGTCATGTGCTACTGCGTTGCACTGTGGTACAGAAAGATTATCGGGAAACCAGAAAAAGTGGGTCTTTTCAATAAAAACACTAGAATTAAAAAGCGAGATAGAGAGCGGATCAGACGGTGCTCGGTTAGTTTTAAACTCTAAGAAATACTGTAGCACAAAAATAGAAGCAACCGAGCTGAGAAAAGTGAATCTATTTTCCGATTGATTGACTTCACTTTAACTCTGCCTTGTATCCAGACAGACAGAACAGTATTTTGTCCATAGTGCCATTATTTGATTTATTTACCGACGTACTTTCCAAACTGAGTTGAGTTACTTGCACGAAACTATTTTATTCTGACTTTTTAAGAATATTGCTGCGGAAGTAAAATTAAAGGACTCACTTCGCGGGCACGAATACGATACGATTTCAGTTTTTTTAAATCGTCTTTTATTTGTTACTCAAAATTAATGCAGACGCAGCGTAGAAGTTGTGAATAGAAGCGGCGTATATGACGCCCACGAAGCTGCTGGATGGCACGAAACACTACTCACATTGAGTCATTCGACGATGCTATTGAGAACTACTTAAGCATTTCTCATAGTCTGCTGAAAGGATCCATGTTGCCCACGTATTTAAAGCTTAAATCAGTGGTTGTATTTGCGGTACGTGGCGGAAAAAAGGAAGCAACCACTTCGGCGGATGCGGAAGAACTACGCGTCCTGCGGATTTCATAACCTCGTCATCGGTATCGCATTCTATTTGAGGTTACACTCTGCGTGCTGTCGCGCTGCCAAAGGAATGCTGTAGATAGTGTTGACAGCCGAGCATCACAATTTTATTTAAAACTCTACAGCAATCTTTCGGAAAACGCGGAGTATTAAATCTATGAAAAGTCACTCAGAACGCAGACTTCGAGTACTCGTATCTTTGGCTTCACCGAAGACTAATTTTTTGTTACTTTCCTATTTTCCGCATGCACCAAAAATGTTGCTCTTGCCAACCGAAATTTGGCTTCATACGAATTTTAATTAAGCTCTATGAAATGCTTCGTAACAACTTCATGTTCTCTGAAATTCCTTTATTGCCAGCTGAAAGGCGGTAACCATGGCATCCTTCTCGGCAACTCCGACGACGACTCGTCTACGCTTAAAGCGCTCTAATTAAAGTGTGTAACCAGGTGGTTGCTTCTGTGTTTCTCCTGGATACACAGTGCAAGTGCCTCCTTGACAGGCATCCGAGTCGAACGTGGGGTTTGTGTACGTTTATCGCAGTCATTCAATAGATCGGGGATACTACAAGGCCTGGTACTGTAAAGTGGATGTATCAGTTGAATGACAATGTCCGGGTGAAGATCTAGAAACCGGGGTCCTCATTTTCAAGCGGCGTTTTCTTGAAGGAGAGAAGCAAACTTTTGAATCTGGGATACCAGTAAATGAACAGCTGTATCAGTCGTTTTATTTTTGCAAGGATGCGCTGGTCCTCCAAGCTACGATATTTCTAAATTCTGCTGAAAGTGCTGTCTTCAGTGAAGTGTTTTGGCTAGGATCCCATATCCCAAGTCACCAATATAAATGTTGTGGGCCACACTTCGAGACCTGGTGGAGTTATTTGCTGCATTTCGCCATGGGCTGTATCCAGCCATGGGGTATTGAGATGGGGTACATATCCATGCAACCATGCGTTGATATCTGCGATTCTAATCACATGAATCTCTCTACTCACTTCTTTAAATTTAAGCTGAACTTTAATTTGATGTTAACACCTTTTAGTTTGAGTGTCATTAAGTTATAAATGCTGATTATAAAGGAGATGATTAGGAGATGACTTGCTCTCGAAAGAGGTAAGTTTTTACCGTGCAGTTTTTACTGGACTTTAATTTTGGGGATTCGCTTATTTAGTTTACTCGTTGTCCTTGTTGAATTTTTGTTTTGTGCTAATTCGGCTCTTAATTAAGCTGTGCTCCAAGCGTAGCCGGGGCAACACTTTTCTGCTGGTTTCGAAATTAAAATCCATGCAGATTTAATTCCCCCCCCCTCCCCCCCCCCCACTCCCCTCAGCTGCTTCATCGCGTTGTTCCAGGAACGAGTCAGAAACACTTGCGGGCAGGCGGCTATAAAAACGCAACCCTACACAGAAATAGTTTTAATGTAAAATGGTGCATTTTACACAATGGATTTCTTTAACGGCGTTTTTTGTTAACTGCCAGGGACTCTCAAATGTTAATGTTTTATAGCTAATAATGGGTATTCATTTGCTACCGGAAAGTAGCATTTTTAAACCTCTAAAAATAAGAGTTCTGAGATCATATGAATTAAAACAGCGTGGATGGATAAAAGGAGCGATGATGCTAATGCGAGTTTTATTACGAGAGGTCGACATATAAAATTGTGAATAAACCCTGCTGGTCTTACGTTGGTGTGAATCCTGAATATTAGGATGTTTTGGGGTCACTTGCTTGACAGTCCTTACAGTCACTTAATGAAATGTAATTCCATTTCATTCCCAAACTCTTAACTTAGTTCGATTAACTGACTTATTTGCATGAATGGAAAATCGCTTAATTTGAATTTAAGGATGAGTTGAAGCTCGCTGTAACTGTACTTAAATCACACACACACACACTAACGTAAGCTGTGCAAGTGTCGATGTACGTATTTGCATGGAAAACTGTGAGTTCTGTCGAATTTGCTGAGCATTCGTTAGCTTTTTTGAAGATTTAAACTCAATACATGAATCCAAGTGTGTGTGTGTGTGTGTGTGTGTGTGTGTGAGTACAATTTGCCGAAGTGCTCAACAAACACACACGACTAACAAGTATGCTGCATGAGCGTATGTTGCACGTGGATGTATTCGCTATATTTTGACTGAATCCTGTTCGGTTCGCTCCTTACGCAATCGCAAGACAAAGTGAAGCATGAACGAGTTCTTGGGAATATTTGACAAACTCAATGGCCCAATAACATGTCCGTATTACAGCGCCATCGAGGACCGAAGTAGGATTCATTCTGAATACTAGACACTCACAAGTAAATGCGACTTGAAAGCCAAAAAAGTTTCCAGCGAAATTTTCTTTCCTTCCTTTTCAGACAACCCTGGAAGCAGTAGTTTTGTCAACAGACTCTGCTGATAAATAAAAAGACTCTGTGATTAAATTAAGTTTATTTAATACAAAATATCGACGAATGCTTTGAGCAGTACGGAACATGGGACGCCGAGTAGCATGGCCATAGAGGTCATGGTATAGACACCTTTTGTCCAGGACACGTCAGAATATCATCTCTGCGAATGTTCCGCTTTATGACACTCGCATTTGGAAGTATTTGGAGCGGATCGCAATCCTAGAAATCATTTCTTTGGAATTCGGATACTTTAGAACACTGAACAACGAAGCGAGCGTAAGAAAGAATAGAAGAATGAAGGAATCCTAAAGGCTAAAATGTGTTCCTATACTTCTATAGTCCCTCAGCACAGATTTGGAAACAAGACAGCATATGTTAGGTTTGCAACATCTTCGCGTTAAGAAACGTATAATCACTCAGTTGACGGCTCCCTTAAATCAAGCCAACGAATTCAGCAGCAGTCAGTCCGCAGTACAACCCACGAGCACTTAAAACTTCGTTTGCACAAAATATTGCAGCACACTTCTTGGCGGCGTTGCCAAGTGGCAGCCGGACGGATAAACGTGGGTAACGCCTGAAGGCGTGGTGAACACGTGGACGGGAGACGAACAGAAGTGGTTCAGGGATACTTTGAAACAATGCAGTGCCAACACGATTTATTGAGGGGTTCATTTTAGGACTTCGAAACTGCTACCAGAAGCCTGGTGTTATTGTAATTGGTTTTCAGGGGATCCCCTTCATTGGGGTCTCGCCTACGCCACACTCACGATTTACGTAAGTTAAGTGAATTGAATAAATTAGATCAAAGAACGAATTCATGAATTCATGAGTTAAAATCGAAAAATCATATGAAGGAATAAAAATAATTAGTACTTTTTTTATCTCCAAGTGTTCTAAAATTAAAGCCGTTTTTCGACGTTGACTAATAAAAGTTATTCAATTGAAGCGGATTGCTTTTTTATTGCTGCTTGTTTTGTTGCTGTTGCTCTGTATTTCTTGCTTTGCGGCACCTTCTTAACACTCCCGACAAGATTTCTTGCCAAAAAGGACTCTCTTCCAAGCAAGTCTGTGAGTAGCGCAGAAGTTTTCCGAAACTATTTCGAACCTCGTTAGACAAGCGTGTGAATTTTATTTTATAGGGAACAAGCACTGCTAACGAACTGAACTCACTCACTGCCAGCAATAAAGAAGTCCCTCCTGTCCCAGCGAAGGGTCAGTGAAGGGCTTCCACGGCGAGCAGCGGAGATCGCATGTGAGAATAGTTTTGTTCCTTTCATTGTTGTGGTTCTCGACTTGACCTCCTCTGGTTGCGAATTTTACAGTTCTTGTTTGGCCTTTAAGTATCTCACTCAGTGTTTAAGGAACACTGAACAAACAGGGTTCCGTAAGTCAGAGTCTGCTGCTGTGATCCTACTCACCCGCTGCTTGTCCTGTCGGTGCAGCATCTCAGCTCGATTTTAGTTCTGGCGACGAACGAACGAAGCTGCGAGCCGTTTGTTTTGCGGCGAGTGGATTGAAGACGGCAACAAATCGTCGTTAGCTTCGACCATCATCAGTTTGGGGCAAACAATTGTTGCTGCTGCTGTGGCCCTTGCTTTCACTCTCGGTCCAACTCTCTTCCACGTTGGGTAGGTTTTCGCCAGGAGACAAACTAATAGCGTCGATGGTCAGTGCAAACGTGGGAGTTCGAATCCAGACCGACACCGCTCCAGCCTCCTTCCCTCCTGAGCGAGGTCGTGTGTCCGTTTTTGTGAGTCTTAATTGAATGTCTGGGTTCATTATGGTCGTTGTTGCTCTTGCTCTGTTTTGATAGACTTGCTTTATGGAAAACTCATGCATGCTCATCTTAATTAGTTGCATCGTGCCTGCTCACCGATGCGAGCAGTCGGGAGACGGGTGCAGCTCTCGAGGAGAGTAGAAGAAATGCTCTTTATTAGTGTGTGTGTGTGTGTGTGCAAAACATGGAGTTCAGTGCCTAGTCTGCGGTCGGATGCATGCACCATCGTTCAGACACTAACTGCTTGTGCTACATTTAAATTGATGTCATTTGGTGCCTTTATTTTCATTGTAATATACTACATGTACATAAGTGTACGTGTTGCAGTGTCTCTGCTGTTGTGTAGATAGAACACTAGCGAAGAAGAAGAAGAAGAAGACAGGGTCTCAGTTCCGACTGAAGTTGAATTGCGATGCCTTTAAGTGATACTGCAATCAAATGTTGCGAAACCCAAATCTGATGTTCGGCTCTTTACAAAAACTCAGGCAAATTTAGAGCTTGAACAAGAAATACTCGGGCATTAAATTCTTCAGTTGTACGGAATGAAATGGAATGAATGGGAAACGTAGCGAGAGATGCCTTTAAAATGCGCACAAACTCGGAAAAAAAACGCACGCTCATTTAATATGCGCATAACTACTGCGCTAGTTGCGTTTCTCCACATACACACACACACACATACACACAGTATACGAATATAAAACCAGTTCGTGTGTTCTTCGCATACATACATTTAATATATATGTCGTTTACACGGAATGGTTTCTGCAAAAACGGAAGTGTAAAAAAAACACGTGAAGTTAGCAACCAGCAAACTTAACTGCGTTAATAACATAATGTAACTCTGTTAACAACTTAATACACCTCTGTTAACATCTCAATACTTCTCTGCTAATAACAGCAATTAAGCAGCAATTATACTGCTAGCGACACAGTTCGTTAATAACGGAAAAAGTTCTGTGTACTTCATAAGTCTGTTATTAACAGAAACGGTTTAATTACGAGTATGTTAAAAATACTGGGATGTGAAGGGTTTAAATTAGAAACAAACACATTCTTGTTTTTCTCACAGAAAATATTTTACCAGAGCACGCAAGTAAAATACTATGATTATTTTTCTCAACGTTTTCATCGATGTACTAGACCACACTGTCACTCTACTGTCGGTACCTGAAAAATGTGGGTGATCGAGTGAAATTTATAATGAGATGCAATGTTTTTCAATTTTTATGAACTTTAATTTTTTTTAAAGTGCCACACGATTTTTCATAACGCTTTTTCAACTTTAAGCCAACATTTTTTAATGTGTGAAATTTAATGAAATCGCGCGACTTTTCATAGAAACAATAAAGTAAAATTAAGGTACGAAAAGTGCAAGGAAAACCAAAGGCAAAACTCTTTAAAGAAGGGCAAAATGAAGGAGATGCATTTAAACGAGCAAAAAATTGAAGATGATGTATTTTTAGATCTTTCTGTTTCCTGACTTATTTACAGATGCGTACAGTAAAAAATGTGGATGGGAAAAGAAGAGAGTAAAAGAGAGCTCCACTCGGTGTTGTTGTGTTGTTCTGTTTCCCTCTCCCTCTCTCATGGTTCGTATTACTCTCTCCTTAACACTCTCAAGTAAGACTTTGATTTTTAAACCACGTGATTTTTTGCCAACGTGTGTGGAGTTTTCTTTCTTGTTGTTGTAATTCGACAGCTTCGCGTTCGTTGCTGGGTCGAAAGGTCGTCGGTTGATCGTCGTTCGGTCCTTCGGTCGTTCGGTCCTTCGGATAATGCTGCTTCTCTGACTGGGACTGTGCAACTTTCAGTTCTTCTTTTTAGGAACCACAAATAGTTTGGCTGTTGTTACAACATCCAAGCAGATACGCCAACCCGCTTTCCCAGGATTCTTTGTAACGAATTTGTTGCTCCCTGCGCTTCCCCTCACCCGACCGATACATGGTCGAACCCGTCGCAGTGCTTCGTGAGCATGAGCCGTTACTTCACCAGCGTCCGGGTCCAATTTTTTACAGTTTTGCATTTCAACGGCAGCGTTGACCCGTTTGCGAGCCCTGCGGTTTCTGCGTTGCTTGCTCCATGTTTGGCTGCGTTCGCCGCAAATAAATAACAATTCTATGACTAGATTTCTCCGGAGATTTTAAAGGCTTGGTTTGTGTTGGTGACGCGCTCTCCGTCGTTCCTTCATCGGCCGCTTTTCGTCCTTGGGTTTGATTTGCTCGGATGTTTCAGCCTGATTAGATTCTGTGCCGAAGTCCGCTGGGAATCCGTGGAGTTGTCGTCGAGCGTGAATTTAATTAACCTTCACTTGCGCATTATATCCAAAGTATCCCTGTAAGCACAACACATCTCAGTGTCTGTACGAATGTCTGTTAATGCGCAAGTTTTGGGGAGTGAAATAGGAATCCTTGGAACTTCCACTTCAAGGGTGACCACTAAATTTTCACAATAAAAAACTTCGGAAAAATCGAGCAACAGGTTTTAAATCAGCTCTGCACTTCGCAAGCTCCACACAATCGGATGAAATCCTGGAAATTAAGTGGTATCACGTGCCACTCCATTTCGCGATGTGACTTTACAATCGGTGCCCGGACCCGATTTCTGGAAGTGATGTCGTTGTGGCTGCGTCTCCAGTTCGCAGAGTGTCCTCAATCAGCAGCCCGGATTCGGGAATGAAAGTCAAGTGCACGCCGAAATACGTACGAAACACGAGTGTTTGAGTGTTTCTGCGGCGTGTTTGAGCGATTTAAAAACTTTCTTTCAGAGCACTTTCGAGCGTGCGTGTTGATTTATGATATGGCAGCCTTGGATGGCTTCTACAAGGCAGAACGTTTGCATTTGATTCCTGAAACGCTGCATGCTAAACATCAGCAGCACAAACAACTGCGGCAGCCGCACGGATCGCCGCATCTCCGTCTTCGCCTTGGCTGAGTTTTCATATCTTGCTTGTGTGCTGTTTTATCCGTGTTTTTATAAGCTGTTGGCGACACGTGATTTAGCCAGACACGCACACACTCAACTCTTCATCATGCTGCCATGGAGAGCACAACACAAATCTTCGAAGTGGAGGCCCCCGACACGGACGCTCTTCTGCACTCACTCTGGGCTGCACTGCAGATGAGTGATGAAGATTCCGCATGCACCACAAAACGGCAAATGAAACCGAATGCAATTTGCCACCACGACATGTTATGTCAGTCGAGATGAATGCGGGTAGAAGCGAACGGGGCAGCAGGATGAAGGGCAGCCCAGACGACGCGATATTAAAGCGCATTTGGCTTTAAGCTCAGTTGGTCTGAGTTGTGGCACGAAGTCCAGGAATGCAGGGATGCAGGAAGTGCGACACAGTCTATCTTTGGGAGGACTGGAAGACAGCGAGAATGCTGCAGGAAGTCGGGTGCCACAGAAGAGCCCGTTCCTCTCTCGACTGAAATAGTGAACAGTTTGACATTCGACAAGGCTCCCAAACTCCTGACTTTCAAAGGTTTGCGACTGGTTTTGAAACCACGAGAATTAACATCCCGAACTTTTCCGCATTCCTCGCCACTCGCCCCCACTTCCTTTTTTCCCTCCACGGTACTCCATTCAATTTAATTGCCTGTCCGTAAGTTGATGAGTCTGTGAGTTGGTGAGTCTGCGATTCTGTAGCATGTCATTTTTATATACAATGCAATTCTCCATGCAAAATGTTTCCAACCGAACATGTTTTTATGAAATATTTTACGAATGCTCCCCACTCGGCCGACTCGGGCATTAAATTGTGTCTGACAGAACTGAATCAAAACTCTAAATTGAATTCCGGAGCCCAATTAAACGACCATCCGATTAGATGCCACTCGGTGAGCTGCAGTGAGTCGCAGTGTGTGTCGGAGCCTTTGATGGCTTCCAACCATCCACCGACTGTCGGTGAGCAACCCCCCTCCCACCCCTCTTCCCATTCACAGTGAGGACTGCATCATGCTGACAAGATATGGACACATCCATGCGAGTATTTTTGGATTTGGTTGTCGGTATTCAGCAGGCACTCACAAGGATCGAAGTCGGAAAATATTCAGCGTGCACCAAGTGCGACAAACCACAGAGTGACTCCCCGGAGTGGGGACCAAAGTGCAAACAGCTTTAAATTTCGGTATTCCACTGCTTTCGGTTATTCAACTCCATGCAAATTCAATCGAGTCGATTCAACGCAATCGAAATCCGGTTTTATTTGAATTAAGTCAGTAGGAATTCCAGTGAAAACAAATCACAGCAATCGATTGCAATGAAATACAATCGAATTACATTCAATGCAGTTATAATTTATTTTTTGTGCTAAACTGTGCTCAAAAGAGTTCGTGGGTGAGCGGGGAGGGTCGGAACCGGGCGGGGATTCGCAGGTGGAGCAATCAAAGCAAAGGAAGCGTATTCTAATCAAATGTCGAGCAAACAATCAACGACTCACAAAATACTCGTACGTGTCCGGGCCGTTGGAGTTGGTGTGTGGCTAGAAGAACGCACACAGACACACACTTGTCTCGTAAGTCTACACATACAACACTCACACAAACGTTGTGGGGGAGGGAGGAGGTGGTGGGCGGTGGGCGGTGGATTTAATCTCAAGTGAAGTGTGAAGCCACACACACACTCCGTCAACTCAGCAGCACATTTGTTTCGGTGTCAGAGGCATGTGTGTATGCGTGGGCTGCTGAGCTGATGAGCTGCTTTCCGATTGCTTTTCTATTGCATAAGAATCACCAGAAAATCCGTACAATTTTCTACTCTGTTCTGCTCTATTTTTAGGTAAGATTCAGGGATGTGAAGTCACCGTGTACAGCAGCCCCAAAGTTTAACACTTCTGCTTGTGCATTTGTATATTCTTGTGTAAATCGCAAGAATAACGCTCAAGCGGTTCATATCTGCAAGAGCTGAAACAAGTTCAAAGCTTCAATGATCGGAATATGTTCCTAAAAATTTCCCAAAACTTTTAAAGAGTATTCCTTGGAAACAACTTTAAATTAACATCAGAGTAACGTTACGCTTGATTTAATTAAAGTATTGATTTAATCAGTTATGAATGCGATAATCTGAACCATTTTCACTACACTTCAAGACGATCCAACTTCTGTTTGTTGTATATTTTCTATAAAATGCTGGAGTAGAAACTGCGCCTTGTTTTGTTTCCGGTAGCTATCTCTCTCTCTCTCTCCCGTTATTTTATATATTTTCGGAGCTCTTTAAGAGCCGCAAAGCTGCAATCAAAATTAAATTAGAAAACAAATTGTTCGACGATAAGTTGTTGAATTTGGCTCGAAAAGTTGTCTGCCCTCTCGAAATTCAAGACTTCACTGATTTGGCGCAGTTGTTGCTTCCATAGAATACCTGAAAAGTGGCAGAATCTGTTGGTTTGTGTTTCCTGTTGCCCTTCATGTGTAATCTCTGGCCTAATCTTAGAAAAGTAGCCTTTCCGATTGAAAGAGCAAAGCTGCAGAAGCCTTGAATAGAGTGAGTAGAATCACATTCACTTTGAATTGCCGAGAGAAAAGCCACTCGAAATGAATTGAATTTTGAGCATCTACACACACAATTTCTGCAATATTTGTAGCAATGTTTCCTGAATTGAAATTCAACAGAATCTAGCATAATTCAACTCGAAATGTTTCGACGATTTGCGAATTATTAAATTCGCCGAGCTTCAACCTGCTGCAGACATTTGATCTGATTGACTGTCTGTCGTCGGAGAACAGTTCACGAGACGAGCAGCGTGCCAGAAATTAGAAGAAAGCAACCTTAAAGTGCTCATTGAACAGAATGCTTGCAATCTTGAAAAATGCATTTGAACGATGAGGAATTCAGTTGGTTTCGTGTCATGAAACGCACACATCTGAGGCGTTGTTCCGCCGCGCGTTGTTCTGCTAATCATCTGAAGAATTCCGAGTTTATTTTTAAATCTGTTCGACAATCCATCTGCATCTGTTCGACGTAAGCGATGAGAGCTCAAGTGCATGAGGACTGAACGCGTTCGCAGTGCTACAGACGAAGAGGCGGGTGTAAAAGCAAGGTACTGATTCTGTAGTGATTCGATTGTGGACGGTTGTGGAATGTAAGAAAGGTTAGGAAATCCTGTGGAAGAAAGTGAGTTGAGTATGAGTGCACTTCGAAGACTTTAAAATAAAACCAAACACTAGACTCTCAACTCGAAAAGGTACACATTTTTAGGGTACATGATAGAGTGCAAAGTAAGAATCCGACCTGCGACTAATTTTACGCGTTCGTGCCGGATGAAACTTCATTAGCACTCGCTCGCTATCTCGCTCTCGCTCTCTCTCTCACTCCCGCTTGAAGCGACACGGAGGCGGCTTTATTGTGTAAAGTTTTTCAGAGAAACACACTTCAACGCGAAATTAAATCCTCAGCCTCAGTAGTGCCTTTCTGTGAATTAATAGCAACCGGCTGGCCTTTGTTCCTGTGCATTCAATTTCTGAGGTTAACAATTAAAAGCAAGCCCGGCACAAAGGTTCCAGCAGAGCCGTCGGGGCGGAGGAGGGCCGAAAAGAGGTATTATTGCAAGAACCGGGAGGAGAGCGCCGACTGCCGAGCAAAGAATTCCACCTCCTTCACTCTTCGCTCCTTCGCTCAGCACGGAGTCGACAGTATTAATATTTATTTATGCTTAATCTAAAGCATTGCCGAGTGGTCTGAATGGTGGATAGATGGCTAGATCGGGGCAGACACGTCCACTGAAGCTGGTTCGCCGACGAGCGCCACTCACCAGCAGGGACATTAACACCTACGAGGTTCTTCGAATTGTTCAAAGTTCTTGATTTGAATGCAGACAATATTTAGAAGGATCTTGCTGAAGAAGAGTCCTTGTTA
Organism: Myopa testacea; assembly: GCA_949629155.1. Taxonomy (NCBI): domain Eukaryota; kingdom Metazoa; phylum Arthropoda; class Insecta; order Diptera; family Conopidae; genus Myopa; species Myopa testacea. The sequence goes on along the minus strand of OX451345.1, from coordinate 764,031 downwards.
ATTTAAATATGTTCACTCCACTCTTTTTTAAGTGGGAAGCATTTCGGGATGTAGACCATTATTTAATATAGCTTAATATCTATCCAATAACATCTGAAAATGTGTAACTTTAACGGCTTTTTACCAGCGACTTCTAAAGTTTCAATGAGCAATCTAGCGTAGAGACTGAAAAGATTCTTCCATAGAAAACATGAACCAAATCTCCTTGTTGTCCAGTTTCACAGTCCTTCTCTGCGCCTTACGACTTTTTAAGTCGTATTCTGCGTCTACGAATTTTTTAATTTATTCGCATACAAACGTTTGTGCACCTTACAGACGTACGTCGTTGCGTCACTCCTGCCACAGCCATGGGCACCTTTGGCAGCACAGTAGAGGGCCACAACGAGGGGTGTTCGGTAATTAGTACAAAGTTCCGAGCTCTGGAGATACGCACAACAACAACGACTACGGACAACACATGGATAAACAATGGAAAACTGTTGCCACACCTCGATTCCACACTCGGGCGAGCCGCTTCAATACCTTTCTGCCATGAAAGGTTTCTGGATACTCTTTCAATACAGAATGTGTTTGCAATCGATTGCACTTGTATTAGATACAGATTCATACATACACACACACATCACACATACACACAATACATGCGTGTTCTGCAAATGGTTGTTGTGCTTATGGTAAAAACGCATTTTGATTGAATATGAAATCGATTTGCAGCTCTGGATTATGAATTGAATTAAATGCCAAGCGAATCAATCCTCGTTACTCGTGTTGTTATCTGCAGACATACAAAGCTACAGACATCAGGGGCGGTATATCATCATCAGGGTGGTGCTTTGGTCTTGTCTACTCGTAGAACATTTCTACTCCTTTTCATTGAAACTTCCGAAGGTGTTAAACTCCTAAAACTCTTCAATATCTTTAATTTGGAAATTTTATACTCTTCAGAAAGCGAATTTATTAGATAAAACTGCGTGTTTCTTTCTTTCTTTTTCTTTCTTTCTGTTTTCTAATAAAAACTTAGAAAGGGTAGCTGCGATTTTTATCTCTAGTTTATATGAAAACTAAACTAAACTAACGAAAATCATTTAAGATGATTTTTATAGATAATTGACACATATTCTGAGATCTATTTTCCCATTTAACTTTTTAAACCCAAAATAAAAAATAAAAAATATTGCTTAATTTTCAGCACAGATAATATTATTTCTCCCTGCTACTGAAAACAATCGAATTTCCAGGAACTGACTTCGGCAGCATGGCGTTCATTTGCGTTGCGAGCGATGGATGCAGAGAGGGAAATCTTTTGCGAATCGCCGAACGCATCAACAACAACAACGTCGCCGCTGCAACGTTGTCGGAAGCAGCAAAAGAAGCCATTTAGCATTTCAGAGGTTGATGTTGAAAGGCGAGGTGCATACAATGTAACAACAACAACAACAGCAACAACCGACACGCACTTCTCGCGGGTCTCCTGCAGCGCTGCCAGATGCTCGAAAATTCTGAGTAAATCCGCACAAGACTCCAGGTTAGAAAGTAATGAAACCAGTGACGATGTTGGTGATAATGACGCAATTGTTTGTTGTACGCAAGTCATTAGAACTAAAACAACAGCAGCAACAACACAAACTGCGAAAATCTCCGCTATCAAAACTTCTTTGAATGCGACTATCATGTTGAATATCAACGTGGCAACACTGGCTTCTGGCCGAGTTGCGAGTTGTCGAGTTGCATAATATTATATTCAGTTCATAACATAAATTATGCAAACTTATTCAAGTTTGTTGCAAGAGCGGAACCGAGGCTGATCGCGAGAGGGGAAGACATCAAAGCACAGAGCGAGAGAGAGAGCGAGAGGGAGCGAGAACCCCATTAGAAAAATATGCATACGACCCCCAGAGACCCGCAGATGCCAAAAGCAGAACAATTCTCATAACATTTCATTCTCTCAACTCCCTCAGCGTATCCAGCCATCGGATGGACTCGACTGGTAGCAAAGTTCGACCTTCTGAAGTCCGTCGTACACTCTGTCACAGGCTTCAGACATGTGTTTTAATGGGTTCACAAATATACACTTTTAAGGAAACAAATTACTATATTATAGAAGCACCCAGATCAATAAATACATAGAATACTCGACATTAGTACGGAGTAATTAAATGCTCTTCGGCATCTTCAAAGTCTCATCCGCTTCCGTTACTTTGAGCCTGTTACCGAAATGCCCCATCTCAGAGCTACTGTCTCCCCTCCCTCCCGCTATCCAAGCAACGCATTGCTTGAGCTCTTAAAAAGCTACAACATTTATCAATGCAGCTCGTGCATCTTAACTTAAATTTTAGCATTTCTTGTTAGCATTTCTCGGAAGGAGGGGGCTGGGCACTCAAACAGAGCTAAATAAATACTCGTCGCATGTTCTGCGAGCAACTTTATTGTTGCCAGCAAATTGCGAACAGCAAGAAAAGCAAAAGTGAAAATAAAATTAGAGCTGCGGGCGGACGGGATGACGACGAAGACGACGACGACGACGACGATGATGATCAGAAGCGGCAGCAAAGCTAACAGCAATGAAATTCAATTTATTCCCCAGAGTCAACAACACCAACGCTAACACCAACAACAACAACAACAACAACAACAACAACAACACTAATGCTGCTGCTGCATTAACAACAAGTAGCAGCAGCACAACAGTGTAAGCAACAAACGACCACCGAGAGCAGCAACAACGAAGACAACAACAGTTGCATTTGCACGACTGCAGGAGGTGGCGACGAACTGCTTCTGATGGCAGCAGAAGGAAAGCAGCTTCTGAGGGTTTCTCCGTTGTACTGGATTGTAACTCAATCCGAAGATTGCTTTATAACGCAATAGAGACAAACACACACACACACACATACAAACACACAGCCGCAGCAGTCATGTTCTAAATGCCAACAACTGCAGCAGAGCACAACAACAACAACACAAATTTGTTGGACAACACAGTGGGGCGCATTTATTTTCTATGAAGTCATTTTGCTGTGCATGTTTATGTATTTGTGGGTGTGCGTGTGTGTGTGTGTGTGTGGATAGTGATGTTGTGTTAATTTGCATTCAGCGTTATTTTCACGAGTAGCAGCAGCAGCAGCAACAGCAGCGAGCGACCCCGCAAATTTAGAGCCACATGAACGGGTCTCCGAAATGAATGCCTTTGATTATATCGAAATCGTCGACTGACGAATGTTTATTCGATTAGTGGAATTTGGCATCGAATTTTATTCTATCAGCCGAATTTTTATCCGAATTGTCAAACATTTAGAAACCATTTATTTAAATTTTACGAAGGCTTTGGAATTTTGTTTTTAATTGAAATTTGGTTATTTTGGGTTATTATATGAGAGCCATTACAAGGGGAACGACGAGCATTATATGAACTTTAGATATATTACTATTGTACAATATATGAGCAATGATATGCTATTCCTTGATTAAAGAAATCTACGCCATTTGAGAGCGAATGAAGGGCCATTAACCCTCAAGCGCACTCTTAGCTCGATACTGAACTTGATTTTTATATGGAAAGGCTTTTAGGTCCCCTTCAAACAACTCGGATATCGTCAAGCGATGTGGGTAAAAATTAAATATTGGGCCCTTCTTCTGCTTGGTGAGCCATTTTTGCCAGATGTTTGCATGTAGATCTAGGAGGGCAAAATTAATTAACACTCTGGTTAAAATGTCAGCCACATTTTCGAGAACTTTTTCAATTCCGCATTTTTTATGGCAAGCCACTAAAATTTAAAAAGTTGTTGTGAAATCTTGGAGTTTACTTTAAATTCAACGTATTTTGATTCATTCTTTCGAAACTTTACCACTTAAGTCCAAATATCTTTAAAATTCGGATTCCGTTTTTTAATGCTCGAAACTGAGGTTAAGTTTAAATGGTACCCTTGGTGCTTGGGTCAGGCGAGAGTGTTCCTGACGTCCCTGACTGGGCGACTGACGTTCGTTTTCAGCGAGAAGCCGTTACTACTTTTTACTTAACTTTACTGTCGCTTTTACTTTACCTTGATTCCGCTTTCAGTGCTCTCGAAAAACTCAACAAAGCACCGCATGATTGGCTCATGACAACAGCGGTCGAGTGTCGAGCGGAAGCCCTTTGGAAGGACTCTTCGCAGGATGCGGAAGGGAAACCGCGCGCTCGTAATTGAAAGTTTGTGGTTAGTCTCCTGCATGTTTTCAGCACTTCACTCGGGATGAGGAGGATGTGCTTTAAAATAAAAGTTGTAGGATGAAGATTATTCATATTTTTGGTTTTTATGTAGAAGGAAGCAAAAACATGTTCTCTAGAGCACTTTATCGCCCGCGTTAGAGCCTCCCTTCTTAACCGGGGGTGTCAAAAACAGGAAACTGCGGCTGTTCTACTTTCTTCTTTGCCTCTGTCAATTTGACGCTGTCACTTTGCGAAAATAATAGTGAATGTTTTTGTTTCGGTTTAAAATGTGAGGAAGACCCTTTTAGCTTAGACACACGTGTGTCTTGGAGCACACTCTGGTGACTCTACTCTTCTGGATACTGGCTGGAGCTGTACTCTTCCGCTACGTAAGAGTATAGTGCAGAGTGGTGGAAACAACAACATTGAAAGCGGTTTCAATGGGAGCGAGTCACTTATTGAGCTTTGACAGACTTCGCCAATTCTTTTAGCAATTCAATTCAAACTGACTCGAATTTTGTTGTTTTCCTTTAATTTGCATATTTTGCATTTCATTTTCAGTCTGCTGCATCTCGTTTCGAGAAGAGGGTGTATGTGCCGCCGACCAAATGTTCCTCTTCTTCATGTTTCCCCTCTTTTCAATGTTCCGCTTGTTATAAAGTAATTAAATTTTTAATTTAGGGGAAATCTTTGTTAATTTTATTCGTAGATTTAGTTTGTTAGTAAACTGTAAATAGTAATAATAAAATGCTAACTGATTTGAGAGAGAGGTGGGCCCAAAGGGGATGGTAAAAGGAAGTCGTTTCTTTGATTTCTCCCGTGATTTATTTGTTCCTCTCATGTTAGATTAACACTAAAGAGACGAAATCGAAATAAAACCACGCTGCAAGCAAAAGTGACAGCATGAACATCGTTAACGCTTCGAATATGAATTCAGGATTCGCAACTCATGTCGAACTTCCTGCAATTCACTTGATTACATGTCGAACTTCACCGCACAGTACATGTGAAGGGATGTCTACACATAACCAACGACAGAGGCGTATCTTTGTTCCATTATGCAAGGGGTTAGCTTCTTTTTATTTGCGCCGGGTGAACATGCCAAACGCTTGTCTAATCGTGGGTTCCCCTCCCTTTCCTCTTATTTCCCTTCGTGTTGCTGTACTTTTCTCTTATGGTACAGAACAATAGCATGTTACAATAGGTTTTCACTGAAGTTACAACTTATATGTATGTCTACTCTGAACTAAGTTGGGCCCCGCTTCCCTCTCAGACCCCCTGTTAACACACGCCGTATGTGTCTCATACATCCACAGTCTCAATAACAATTAAAACTTCTGCCAACATTCATGGTCGCAATTAATTTCCTCTCCCATCCACGTTGTTGCTTGCTGTTGCTACTGTTGCTGGATGTTGCTGGATGTTGCTGGCGTTGTGGTCCGTTGGTGGCTGCCGAAATCGAGACGGCAGCAATAGCAACGACCACAACAGCACCAACACTCAGCGTAGTTTCAATAACTATTGAAGAAGGAAAACTTTGTGGCGCCTCTGCTTTCTATGAACGATCTCCGTAAATAGAAAAATTGATTTACTTAAGAATTGAAACTTTTTCGTCTATTCTAAGATGTGCACAACATCCGAGGTCTCAACTTAATAAATTGATTTTAGACTGGAGCTATTGTATTATATAATAAAAGCACACATATTTGTTGCCCTGTTCTGTTGTCGTGTGTGTTAATTCTTAATTTCCATGTGAATTTTTATAATAGCAAAACGTAGAACTTAAAGACAGATACACCGTCTATCCAAAGGAATGTAACACTTTCTGTACCAAGTATCAAGACGTACCTCTCATTAATTATCTCATAAATTTTTGATATTTTTAATATTTATTTCTGCAGTATAAAACGCGAATTATTACTCTACCAACAACCGAATGCTATAAAACTAATCTAAAGTAACATGATGTTCGTCGCCCATCAGAGGTTGGGTCAGCGTCCATGAATCTTAGCCAGGTCCAGTAGAGTGCTTACGGCAGGTACCTTCCAGAGGGTTGTCTGTAGTCAGCTATTCATATCTGTCGAGTCCTCTGACGCACCGTCTTGGAATCTCGTCCTGGATTCCCCACTGGATACCATGATAGAGGAAAACATGCATATGTTAGATATTCTGAGAAAATAATTAGTATCATTATAATGAATGCCGGGAATTGCACAAAACAGTGACTACTGCATCCTTGAACTGTACTTAATACTGCCATGCTTCTGGTTGTTGTTGTTCTGTGCTGCTACTACTCCGAACTCGTTGCGTCTGTCACAATGTTCCCCTGGAGACTCAGATGCGAGCGATGACAGGATCTCTAAGAACGACTCTGAGATGGATGACTTGCGTGTAGAACATGAAATTCAAATTATTGTCAAGGAATTCATTAGTTTTTGCCAACGTGATGTGGATGTGCGGGTGACACATGGCGGGGGAGCGGATGGAAGTCGGGTGGTTGCTCTGATGGTTCTATAAAGAGTAAAGGAATTCGTTTTACTAATTGAATAGTTGTGTTCAAAAAACATAACCGCACAATAAACAATACTTAGTTTTTAAGGAACAACGTAACTCAGAACCTCTGCTAATTTCTTGGCCTGTATTCGTTCTCATTTTCAATTCATTCCATACATTGTTCTTTGCTGATGGCAACGCGATTACGTACTCATTACAAGGTGCTTCTTCGTACATGCTTCCTTTTATTTATCTGCAAGCAATCGAATTGCGGCCATCGAGTGCAAATACAAGCGCAATCTTTGGCACTTCAAGTTTTTTAATCCATCTTCGCAAATGTAGGTTGGTTGTGTTTGCTTCTTCTGCTCCGTGCGAACAGCAGTACTAACTGTAAAATTTTCTGGAGATTTATGTGCCGTAGTTCGCCCGATGCAGCCAAGCGGAGGATTGCGAGGCGCAAAAAACTTTGGCTCGGCTTCAGCCGCAGTTGCAATTGATTCATGGTTCAGGCGAAGAATTCTTAAACTATTTCGAGAATTTAGTGTATTTGTTCCTTGGCATTGTAGTAAAAATCGCTGGAATATTTTTGGGTCCAGAAGTTGAAGAGGCACGCGAACAGCGGAGAGGAGCTGCAGCAAGTTTCGATGTGCGGAATGTGAAAAAAGATGCACGAATTCGTTACTTGCTAAGCTGCTTTTAGTTTTCTATTCTTATTGCACTCCGCACACCTGCAACTTCTATACGAAGCGCAATAAATACGAAAATAACATGGAGCGTAACAAATGGACTCGCAAATAAAATTAGACTCCTTTCACTGCAACAGCGTATGAAACATTTTGCTAGTTCCTGAAATGAACACGTTGGCAACTCGCACAGTCAAATCGAACCCCCAAACGGCGAGCGATTTCCACTGCAGTGTATTCAATTCCGCTCAAACTAATCCGCGAAAACAAGAACAGAGAGCAAATCGTTTCGAAAAAGTTGGCCTAATTTGCAAAAATTGCTGCGTTAGATTCATGCAAAAACTACGAGCTGCAGTTAGTTTTGCTGTTTCAGGCTTCGGTTAGCTTTTCAAGGGGTCCGTTATTTGTGATGCAGTCGGACCGACTGAAAAATCGGTCGCGTTTCACGGTCGATTTCATTGCTGCCATAAAGAAGGCATTCGTGCGAATTGAGGACGCCATTTGGGCCGTCTGCACGTCAAACTAAGCGATCTCCATTTGTTTTAATAGCATTTGCAGCTGTCACATGTCTCGCACTTCACCAAACTTGGCCAGTCTGATCGGTGGCACTGACGAACTCCGACGGAGAGCCTCCAATCGAGTGGTATTCATCAGCACCATGATTGCTGCAGCAACTCGACGGCTGAAGTCTCGGTGCCCAACCTGCCGGCCGACCTGCGGCTGTTTGCACGTTTCCTGGCCTGCCTGCAGGAAGCGCGGCGTGGAGGTTGAAATAATTGGCTGATGCTACGGCCGTCGTCAGTGCTGGCAACTTTGTCATCCATCCCATGACACGAGATCAAAGTTATCGCCAGTAGCGCTTACACTGCTGCCGTTTTCTGCTGTTTCGCTTCTGGTGGACGGCCGCAGAAAAACGGAAAAGTTTTATTATATGTGCCACTGGAAGGTGCGATGCGAGAGAAGGGGCGAGAGAGGGCGGCGGAGCAGCTGCAGGGCCCAGAGCGGTCACACCAATTTACGTCCACCTGCAGCAGGGGAGGGCAACGTGGAAAAGTTGTGCTCTGATTTTAATTATATTATTGAATTTTAGCTCGGACTGCGGCCATCGAGCAGAAGGACGGGCCCGGGGCAGTCGCAGGGTGGTCGTGGTCTGGTTCGCTTGGCGAAAATGAGCGCAAAGCGGAAAACAAGCTTATCCTGGGTTCAACATTAATATTCCTGCTTTAGTTGAGCTTCGTTTTGTTCTGCTGTTGAACAAATTAGAGAAATTTTAATTGCTAAACAACAAGCGCATAAAACAGCTCATGAAAACCCATTTGTTAAACTTCATGGCATTACATATGAATTACATTTGAAACTCTATTAAAAATATAGTTCTGACTGCTTTTAAAATATTAAAATCATTAAAAATTTACAGATATAAAAACTGATTCTATTTAGAAGGATCATTTTCTAGTTTATTAATGTAGTGCATGAATTCTGAGTCTTTATTCAGTGGGAAATCATCTACTATTGTCGAATGTATTCCTTACAGTGTTCCTCCCCGAGAAACGTCCCGTCATCATTGAAACACGGTCAATAAAACTGCCAGAAACAATAAAACTGCTAGAAATAAATAAACAGAGGTCATGGTCGCTGAAACCACTTGAATAACCTCCTGAAACCGAGGATTTGCAACGGTTACACTGGGTTCTAGGAGTAACCCCGGAGCTCGCCTCAAGGAATCAGAGTTCTCCTAAGCGTCAAAAGTCTCCCAAATGAATACGCACTCGGAGGAGCCTTCAGTTTCCACCACGAAGAGGTGGCTGCCCGGCTCCCCGGCTGCAGTAATGCGCCAGACCACCGCCGACCGACTTCCAAACAACACTTAAGTGTTTAAAACGTAAATCAAACTCGTTGTTCCAATTTAGAAGTTGTATTTGCATGCAGCATTGCTTCTGTTGCTGCTGTTGTTGTCAACATAAATACAGGGTGGGGAGTGCAGATTCGTTTTCGGCTTCTTATGTCTGCGCAGCAAAAAGTTTTGCTGCTTGTCTTTAAAACGGTAGACGAAGTTTGCTGAAGCACGCCGCAGTTCCTGGGCGTGGCGAGGACCAGTGGACGGAGGGGGAAAGTGTTGCGGGAGTACTTTCGGTAGGCGCTGATATCTTAAATTTATAAAGATTAAAAAGTTTCGTACCAGGGAATGAAATTACAACCGGAAGGGAAGCACAAAGAAAGCAATAAAAGAAACATTAACGCAACGTCGTAGGTTCGGAAATAGATTAAAAGCAGGAAGCGGATGGAAGCGTAAACAATCAAGGTGCAAAATTGAGTGTTATGGAAGATGCTGGTAGTGTAAGTACACTGGATTAGATCGCTGCGAGTGTTTAAGCTGTTGGCCAATCAAAGCTGTCCTCGTGCACTCGTTAGCACGTGGCCCCCTGCCTCCGCCATGAAGCCCCGGGGTCCGCCAGCAGATGGCAGTCATACGCTGTCCAGATTGGCTCATTATGCTGTCCGGCACAATCGAAGTAGTTCTGTGCCAGGGTTGTACGCTGCGCCTCCGGCCACGTTGCGAAGCGATTGCTTTTTCCTGCCACGTCTCCGTGATTTGATATGAATTCGATTAGATTTCGGTCGGGGTCGGGAATTCTTGAGCGACTTTCATTAGTATTTCCTATTGTGCACCATCCAACCCCCTGCCGACCCACTTCCCCTGCCTGGAGTGTGCTCATGACTGAAGCCGTATTTGCCAACTTTGTGGCCGTTTCAATTTAATTCATTTCATCACGATTCGATTATCAGCTGAATGGCGCTTACGTCGATTACATGTGGCAACTAGTTGAGTTGTCTCTGGACGGAGGGGGAGGGGAAGGGAGGGAGAGGGAAGGGGGGGGGGGGCTAAAAGAAGTGGATTAGTGTGGTGAAAATCGATTGATCCAGGAAGAGGCTTGCACTGCGAAGAGATCTTCGAGGAAACCATGTAAAAATGAAGTGATAAAAGTACTGAAAATATTAACCCATTACCCATGGACCCATTTAAAGGTCTGCAGAACTGATTTCTTGGGAGAACTTTAGACAGATTCGGTCTTAAGAGCCATGAACTTTTGGTCGTTGATTGTGACTTGGGTCCCGATGAATATCAAAGGAATATCATAGTTAAAAAGGAACTGCAGGGAAAAATCCAAAGCGGAGAAGAACCCAAAAATCATGTGATAAACTTTTCAACATTAGGTTAAAAACTGTAAACAAAGATTAAAATAATTGCAAACAAGTCTTCATTTTCAGCAGATGTGATGTCTAAATCATGCATCACATCACAGACCACACACACACACACACACACCCAAGTACACACACACACATACAAGCACACACAAACACCGCAGGTGATGCGCACAGCTTGCGACAAATTTACGAGTACATCGTGAGTCGTGTTGAGCTGTTGTATGTATCTAGCATTCCTCTAGATCTTGACACAAGGGGAGGGGGAGGAGGGGGGGGGGGTTGGAGGGAGGGATTGCATAGCAACTTGTTGCCTAGTGAATGTCAACCACGAGATACAACAACACAACAACCGCCACAAAGTATTTTCCCTCAATTATATTGTAGTGTGTATGTTGTCAAGAGGACAACAGCAACAAATAATGTATTTTTATATAATATATTAGAGCTCACAGATAAAACATTCATGATATGCGAGAAAGGGGGGGAGGGTGGGGTAGTGAAATTCACAGACCTCGGTTATTCATCGTTAAAAGAAAACGTACGGTTTTTTGGCTTTTCGGAAATACATCCATACAAACGTCCATACTTACCTCAAAATTCATTAAAGCAGACACTCACAAGTGTTTTGGGGAGCAACTCATTTGAGTGTGACTCTTTTCCGGTGAGAATTTAAAACTGTTAGGGAAAAAGATTGAAACCTGATATTAAACGAATATTAAAACGCAATGAAATCGCTTACATATCGCCGTGTTATTGGAAAGGAAACAGATCTGGTATAAAACCTGATCCGATTGAAGAGATTAATGGGAGGAATTCAAAATCTACCCACTCGTGAGTATTCTATTGAAAGAAAAGAGAAAATATTCGCAAAACATCGTGAATAAAAGTCGTATGGAAGATTGTTAGACTTTAAAAAAGTAAAATCGGATGCAAGGACGTATTTGAGACCCGAATTACAAATCTTTTATTATCCGCAAGTTTCCAAGGTTGAGCCGATTCTCTGTGTTTCTGAAGCACCACATAAACACACTGTTTACAGGATATTCACCATCATTTAGACACAAACACACGAGTACATGGCACATGCATGTATGTATGTATTGACATGTGTACATACAGATACTTCCAAAGCATTCGAAAGCGACGAGAGGGCCGAATATTTTGCATTTAGGTCCAATGGATAAACGAAGGTCAATCCGCGGTCAACGCTTCTGTAGCCCTTTCTTGGAAATTTAAAAGGTTCAAGCGATGTCCGAACAACTAACAACATGTCGGTCTTCGAAGGGGCGATGCTCTTCAAAGAAGTATTAATCTTGAGTGCCCTCTGAATGTCAACGCGTCCTTTCATCGAAATCAACTGCTGGAGGACGAAAGAAAAATGATGGGTGAACGCTGATGATGTGTCAGATGTGATGTGCTGCCACCTTCTCTCGTTCAAGCATTCGTTTTGTGAGCGTGTGTGTGTTGTGCATCCCGCTCGCTCTCATCGGGCTTCTCAGCAGAGAAGTTTTGGGCCCAATATTGATTTTCCGTTATTGTTGCGAATCCGAGTCCACCCAAATTTTCAATTTATTCATATTTCTCAGAAAAAATACAAGTTCCAATCAAGCGAGTGGAACCCGAAAGGGGGCCAGAAACCTTTTCAGTGGCTTCTTTGATTTGCTGCTTCTTTCAACAGCTGCAGTAACTTTACGGGGCTTTTTAGTGGGAGGGGTTGATGAGGGACGGGTTTTTAAAATTCAATTAAACGCACGGGACGGGAGAACTTTTTACAGTTAAAGTAGCAAATGGATCCATGACCCCGCTGGTTGTGGTTGTTGTTGTTGTTGTAGTTGTCAACAGGTGGGCAAAAAGGTGGGTTGCAAGTGAACTCATCGAGAACTCCGCATACACACGTTTATAGGCCGAAATCGTCTTTGAGTGCTCGCACTTGTTTTCTGGCGTATTGCAAGGCAGCTTTTGGACACTCACACACACAAGTGCACACCGAAGCCGCTTGGAGAAGGAAGCCGAGAACCAAACATGCAACAAATGTCGAAAGTTGCGAGTTGTTCCTGTATTTCGGACAAGGACATCAGGAACAACGACAACAGCAATAAAAAGACAATTAAAATTGAAGTCGAAACTCGTTACGTGTTGTTGTTGTTTGTGCAATTGTGCAGCCAAGCACGCCAAGTATGACGTCACTGTCATGTCCAACAGCAGAGACGCTCAGATGACAGCAGCCGGTGCAAGCGTGCAGCCGCAGTTGTCACAGCGTTGTTGTTGGTTTGTTGCTCTTGCATGGCAGGGAATTCGTCCGAAGTTGTTTTTAGGCCAACTGTTAGTGTGAAGTTCCGCCAGCCTCAGCGGTCCCCTGACGTCATACATCACAGTTGCTGGCCCCTAAATGTCAAGAGTGTGCCTACAACACACTTGCAACTTGCGTGCTCTCTCTCTCTCTCCCCCACACTCCCGCTCGTACGAGGCAAGCAACAAGAGAGTGTCTCTCTCTTAAAGCGATTCTCTTCTTCCGCTCGGAATGGGACCAAATGTCCTCTGTTCTGCGCAGGACTTCGCAGAAATAATTTATTACACCGGCGAATGATTGTTGTTTTGAAATCGTGTTTTATCGGTATTTAATTGCAGAAGTTTCCCAGATACGAGGCATCGAAACTCCGCAGATTTTGACAGATTCTTCGACTTCTTTTGGGTACGCTTTTCCTACATTTTAAACATTCTTTCGAATAACAGGAGGCTGCCAAAGCTTGTTCGCCGACTCGACTGATTTGGATGGTCGACGAATCGACACACCTTTTTTGCAACTTCCATTAATTAACAAATGCTGCATCTTCGCTAAGACACTGCTTCTGGTTTTTATCATTAAAACGCCACGTTTTCCCAACAAATAACATCATCTTCATCATAGTTTTCCTTCATTTTGGATCATCTTCGCTCCCCTCCCATTTTCCCCACCCCTCGACAAGGACCCTGAGCGAACACATACGCGAAAGTTGTGAACTGCGACAACCGGGCTGACGGCGAGCTGTTCATTTATTGTCGTCATGACAGACGGACCCGAAAACCGAACAAAGGAGGTTTTTACGCTTTCCTGGAGTTTCGCAGCTCGCGACGAGTGCTTGCACAGTGCGTTCCACCGCGACTCCAAATCAGTATCTACGCAAGCACGCACCGACACACGCTGGAGCGGTGCACACGAAACCGTGAAGTGATACTTGAACTCTTTTGTAGGCTCCGGTGACTCGTTTATGTTGCCAGTGCTGCTGCTCTGTGCTGCGGTTTTTTGTTATCCTCTCCTGCTGTTGCTGCTACTGCTGTTGTTTTTGTTTTTGCTGGCTTCACCAACTTGTGTTTTCTTTGCTTTTAATTTTCTTCTGCTCTAGTTGGCTTTTGTTTATTTGGTTGTCGTTGTTTCTGTCGTGGGTCGCTTTTGCATTCACTCCTTATTCACGTCCTTATTTCCATGTCAGCTCATGGTTCACTCTGTGCCCCCGTGCTGCTGATTTGCGCCTTATTTTGTTGTTGCTGTTGTGTTGCTCCCCATGAATCATAAACTCTGCTACTCTGCTTAGCATGAACTGAATGCTTTTTTATGCTTTAAGAAATCCGCTTTTTAGATTCGCGTATTAAAAACACAATCACATTCGACGACACTGGAAGCGGCAACCCGCCATTCGTAACGGTTTCATTTACAGTTCAGCACAAATGCGGTTGATTTGATGTCATTGAATTAGTATTTGTTTTGGTGCCAATCAACCAGGTTTCAGGGAGGAGGAGCCGACATCTTCGACAGCAGTCCGAGCTGCTAATTAAAATGGATCACACTTTCATTTTGTAGTCACTGATCCATTCTAGAAACGAGTCGCCAGAGTGATTGATGCGTCATGTAGACACCAGCACCGCGCACTTGTGACCAGGGGCAAATGGGGCCACACACTCATCTGAAAGGGCAGTCAGTGGTTCCGCCGGTTCGCCGAATAAACGAAGTTGAGACACTTTTGGAGATTCCGTGCGTTTTACCACAGCACCAGCTACAGCATGATGCTGTAACATCGCAGCAGCCCAGCGTGGCTAACGTACTCCTGGCCGAGTGGCCGGATGTAACTGAACTGGAATAAATTGCGGCTCACAGTGCTGCTGGCCCGGCGGGGGCACACGAGGTGGCAGGGGCGAGCGCACTTGTTAAGTAGGTTGGCCAATTGTTTCAGTTGACTGGCCGTGCGTTCGTCCAAAAGTAATCGCGTTGCGCTGAAGCAAGCACAGCAAGACCCCCGACCCGTGTCCCTCCCCCCCCCCCACACCTCCCGAGACGTGCTATCCGGAGTTAAGCAGGCTAATAAAGCGAACGACTCCTCAGATAGTTTCGGCCCCCGGCCGGCAGCGAACACGACTTCCGACCACTCTTGGAGCTGAATATTAAATTATCTCGACTGCGGTAATCGTGCCCAGGCAATCGCTTAAGCGTCACCCTTTTTATATTGCAGCAACTTCGGTTTATTTCCTAAGACAACGAGCAAAAAACGCCTTGAATCTGCTCAGCGACAGGGTTGGCCTTCAACTCAACGCGTTCGCCTGAATTACACACGCCAATTTACCCGAAATCCGTTGCCGTAACTACGCGATAGCAATGAACCTGGATGGAGTGGCAGGCACCATCTTGTAGCTTCCAAAGAGGCCCAACCACCCTTTATTAGCACCAGCACCACCCCACTAAACGAGCGACCCCGGCCCTGCTCACTCCAGCGTAGTACAAACAGCAACACAGGCAACAGCGAGTAATCATCAGCGCTTTTTCCCTGCTGTGGCTTCTGGCAACCTGACTTTTACCCTTTCGCTCCACGAAATAATGAATTCGGCAGTGTGCCCACTTGCTCTGTGCTCCACGAAGTAGTCGTAGGTGAAAAAAATCCATAACGCGGGACTTTCGGGAGCACTTCGGGGATAAGTTTCAACAAAAGCGGCTTAATGCCGGCATCAAAATGATACGTAAAGCGGACTCAGCGCAGAACCAGCTCAGCGAAAGACAGGATTTTTGGGATTTAAATGGCGAAGTCATAAAATGAAGCAGCACGAAAACAACGCGTTTCTCGCGCGCAGAGGGGAAGCACCCCGACCCGTGGAGCGCCCGGGGCTTAAGTGGAGCCACCTTCAGTAGTCCACAGAAAGGAGCAGCGACCGAGTGAAACCGAAACAATATAAAATAATTGAAAAAATAATAAAGCGCTGTTCTGCAATAAGAAGAATACGGATACGGAAAGGAACTGAGGTGGAAAACAAGACAACATTGAGAAGAAGAAGAACTGTTTTTGTGGCCTTTTGATTACTCCAAACATTCAAATGAAATCAAGTCGAAGGAAAGCAAGGAAGCTTCTCAAGGAACCTTTGTATATGCGCCGAATTATTTTGTGCGGCCGTCGATTTGTTCTCCTGTTCAGGCGGCAGTCAAAAGCTAAGCGACAGCGCTCCATGAGACTCTTCGCTAGCGTCTTTCTACGCAGGCAATCAACCCAGTCCGAGGTCCCGTCTTCACCATGGAAACCGGGGTGGCAACACTGAAATCAAATACATATTTAGTACTTTAACGATATTTGCTCAGGCACCAGAGCCAGTGAAATGAAAAGTGCCATTCGCAGGGACGACGGAGCGACAGCCATCGATGGAGACATAAAAAACCTATTCGACTTTTATTCGAAAGCAATCACGATGTTGTTCTTCCCTTCTGTAATGGCTTGTGTACACGGCTGTGTCTCGGCTCGGGCTTCGCGGCTGCATACGGGTTCGCGACGAATCGGCTTCCCGAATAGAATCGATAAGAAATAATCACTGAATTCGCTTTTCGGCTGAGTTCTGCTGCTTTTCTTGTTCTTCCTTTCATCCTTCCGTTTCTTCTTTCATTCGTATCTCGCGCAGGGAGAAGTCAACGTGTTCGACGTTAATTTTTGATGCTGGAGGAACTTTTATTTGTGCTCGTTTCATATGCAGATACAGCACTCGGGTTGATTTGCCCGTGCAAATAGTTTTAAGCTGCTCTTTGATTCGATGCTAGTACTAACGCTGAGCACAGGCGTCTTTGAGACTACTCATCAACTTCCTTTCGACCAAATAAATTGGCGTTTTGCACCCAGATGAGAGCGCACATCCTCAGGATTGGAAGGCAGATCGACCAATATTTCGATTGACATTCCGTCTCCTTCCCCATTTGAACCTTTACCCTTACAATGACACCGAACTGCCGCCAGTACTTCGGGTTGAGACACGGCAAACGACTTAAGAGGCGTGGCCGGGGAGACTCAACCTAAACTAATTACTTTGGAGCTTGTTTCTGCGATTTGTGACGGAAGGGGGTTTGTTTTGTGGCCCCCTTTCGTTGAACCCTGTTCGGGGTACACACTACGAATAAACTGCCAGAACTGCTTAGTGAGTGTGTGTGTGTGTGTGAGTGTGACTACAGTAACATCAGATAAGCAAAGTTAATGCTTTCAGTAATTTTAAGTGTTTGTGGTTATCTTTGACCTTCTCGCAACATACAATGTTTCAAGTGTAAACAAAACTGGCAACAACACTCGGCTGGAATCCGCTGCAGCTTCGCCGTTTACACAACAACAACAACAAATAAAGAAAGCGCCACCTTCGTGTTGTCTTAGATTTTATGTTTCATTATGAAGAGCGTGCATCAGCCGCATTCACTTGAGGTGCCTCGAAGTACGCACAAAGCGATCCAACTCGAAAAATGAGACGCCGCGCTTCACTTTCCGCCGTATAGCATCCGCCGCAGTGATCGCGCCTTCCTGCGCCCTCTTAATTTCGCGACTCGTTTTGCTAACTCTTCGTTTCCATTAGAAAATGACATCCAAGTCACGAGGTGAGTGCGTGTGTGTGGCAGGCAAACCAGGTCAAGTGGCAGCGTGAGGTGACGACCACCGCGACGGCCCAAAGCAGCCACCACTTGCGCCCCGCTTCTTCACGCAAGCGAAGCAAAGGAAGCAAACGCAAAGCGGCTCCAACCAGATTTCCAGCGGCACCGACGACGGGACGGTGACAAGATGCCGTGTCGGTGTCGCCTCCTGTGATGCGGAGTGCACCAAAAGCACATCTGCTGCCACTGGCGATGTGTGCGTGTGCGTGTTGCAGTGCGTAGCGTGCTTCGGATCTTCTCGGCATCGCCTGCATTCGTCATTTGAAGTCCCGTTTATTCATTACTCCGCGTACCTCCACACTATTTGGTCATGCTTTCATTCTCGTGAACTCCTCTTTTAAATCTGTAATTTTTTAAGGAAAATATTAGAGATTCTCTTCTTTTTAGAACTCCGCGATAACAAATAAAAATCGCTTTTTTATTGCGGATGGTGTGGTTACTCTGCGCGGAATCTGAGGTCGACGGAAGGGTTGAGTTTATTATTTTGTTAATAAACGGAAGCGTGGTACATGGAGCTCACCACGTCCAAATGTACGACTTCGGGTGGTGACTTCGACCAGAAGGTGCTGGCTTTAAAGGGTTCAAATATTAAAAACACGTTCTCAAAAAATGGATATTTATTAGTATGGTCGGAAACACACACACACGTTCACCTCCAGCAGCAGGGTAGAGGAAACGACCTACATTCCGGTGGCAAGACAGACGCAATTGAGGGGGGAGAGGGGGGAGGGGCGTTTGTCGGTGAACCCGGTTTCAGCGCTGCGAAAAATTAAATTTTTAAATCCGCTCCCAATAAACGCATCAACAACATCGCGCTGCACCGCAGCGCGAACAAAGCAGCGAGGCAAAAAACTCAATACAGCCACTCGTACGAACGCACACTCATGAAGCGCTGCATTAATTTGCATACGTGTACACACACACACACATACACACACACACACACATGCACTTGGTTAAGGTGCATAAATAAAATAAAAGTAGACAAAATCCAACCTACTTCATGTAGTCTTTGTTGTTGTTGTTAATATTAATGCAACACTTGAAAACACTTACAACAACGCTTACAACACACAGCGAAGTGTGCTCGTGTGGTTGTTTACTGTTTTCCAGCCAAAGCGAGGAGTTGTTTTAAAACTGATGCCACATTAAAGCGAGCTTAATTCGGTTTACTGCAACAGAGATGAGTCACAAATTCAATTTGCTGCACTTGCATCTAAAAAAGGTTGCAAAGCGAGCCCATTTTATTCATTATTGCAGTTTCCATGGTCTGTAATCTCGTCGCTCGGATCCAGATCTGCACTATTACGAGGCTCAAGCTTATCCTGGATCCCATCCATCTTCAAATCCACGCTATGATTTTCTTGAGAAATACTTTAAATCAAAACGCATTCATTTCCGAAAGCAAAACTTCTTGAATTTTCCTAAACACGGCCAATGTTGCAATTCAAAGTCGACGTCGTTAATCGGCGTGTTTTGGAAGAAGGCTTCTTATGATGAGTTGGGAATCATCCGAAAGGTTTGACGGATGTCTTCATATAATTCGCACAAATTGATAAGAATCCTCCATCCTCTCTCCCCTTCTCTCTTCCTAAGAATACGCACAGTAGGCACAAAGAGCTGTACCGTTATTCTCTCTCTCCGCGCACATTCAGCCACGGATAAGCGTGTAGCCAAGTTACTGGACGCCCCTCGGCCAGGACTCAACTGGGAAATCTGTCGCCATTCATTTCATTGTCTCTCTCTCTGCTCTGAGAGGGAGAATCTCTCTGTCTCTCTGTCTCTCGGTTGACGACATTTCCAGCCTCTCTTTCGTACGAAAGTGGACTCACATGGCCTCACATGGACTCGTTAAGGCTGTAGAGCTCTCTTCATCGTTTCGAAAGCGTGTTTGTGTCACTGTGCCAAGTTGCTGTATTCGTGCGCTTTATTTTTTATGTATTGCATTAAATTGTTACAAATTCAAAAATTCGAAACCTCGCTCAGTCAACTGAAGAGCTGCAAACTTCGAAAGGCAGAGCATCGTGCTTCCAGGAACGGAGCGAGCGGCAGTAACGCCAGAATCACTGTCAGATGCTGTCAGTCAGCGGGCGCTAAATTCGAAAAAGAAAGTCCCAATAAAGACCCCCCCCCACCCGCCCCAGTTGCGCCCAGACTCGGTGTTGCCCAGGTTGACGGTCGCGTTCAGATGGGGGTGGATTTCGAGATGATTTGGAGTCTAGCACTTTTCTGTCTTCCTCTGCGAGTATGCTTTCAGCAGATTTTTCTGTATCATTTGCAAGGATTTTGACGTGTGTAAACTGCTTGTGTTACAAGTCAGGGAGCAGCTCGTCTTTTGTTACACGCTGCTTCACCCCGGAAGGAAAACCATCCGATGTCATCAATCAGATGACTTGTAAAAAGTTCGTCATCGGCGAAGACAAACCGTTTGATTTGTCAAAAGAAATGTTTACAAATCCAGACCAAGTTCTGAAAAGTGTAGCGCACCATCAGCAGGAATCCTGGATTCGTGAAGGCTGAGGATTGAGGTTCACATAAAAGCGAGCTGGAATCAGATTCCATCGCACTTTCACATTACATTTGTCTCAATTAAATTCTGAGTTACATTCTTACAACATCATAAAACATTTCGAGGGTTTCAGGTGCTTCGAGAAGCGTGCTCTCGGTGGTCTTCGAGCGTAGGCATGTAGACCCTGCTTGGGCGCTGCTGGTCTACTAACGACACCAACATCGGCCCCGACAAAACTGCTCCTCGTTGGCGATGTTAGAGCAGCAGCTCCAGCTACAAGCAGCTCGACGCAAACGAACTGCCTTCTGTTTCATTGAGAAAAGCCAGAGATTCCGTCGTGACCGATTTGCGATATACACATTTGGGCGCGACAAGTGAAATCAAAGGGCCCAAATGATGTACAGCCGCCTCTACCACCGGAGAGAGAGAGAGCATGATTCAGCCAGGGCGAGCACCAGGAGCATCCCTCGTGGACGCAGCAGGATGCTTGCTCACTCAGATGGTGAGCATCCACAAATAGCATCCACAAATGTTCCAGTCATGAGTTGGCAGCAGTGAAAACTTCCCAACGGAGTGACAGACGTACGCGAACGCTAGAGCAGCGTTGTCAGAGCCGCGCAGAGTTTCGGAAGAGCAGAGCAAAGAACACAGAAACCAGCAAAATTTGGTGCTTAAAGTGGACGAAGGAAGGCGCTGCACTTCAGTGCAAAGTGAGTTAAAATAACGAAGATTAAAGTGTGAAGGCGACAAGAGTGAAAAAAGTGCTAAAAAGTGACGCGAAAAAATCGCGACGGCGGGCGAAGGCGGCGGCCAGGTCCTGAAGTGGAAAAGTGTTACTTGCCAGCGACAGTCCACACGCGTGCATGTGTGCGTGTGACATCTCGAATGGGTGTGATAAGCGACGAGCAAGAAGATTGACGCAACTGGAGCTGCGGAAGGAAGCGTTTCGAAGGGACTCGGAGGGCTTTCAGAGGCAGCTCGTTAATTCGTTCTAACGGTAGTTCGTGCGCTCCTCAGATACGGAATTTTCCCAGTTTGTTTGTTGGTCCGAAGCGATTTGAGGCGAAGGAGAGGCAAGGGCGGTAGTTCAACGGAATTTTGACAGTTCTGGGAGAAAAGCCCCCCTGCAACCTCTGCACCCCCTCGACAAGGTTTTCTACACTGGCAACACTTGTTGGGAAGTCGGTCGAGTTAAAGCAACTGATTTCCACCCTCGCTCTCGGTCGCAACCGTTACTCGTTCATTGCTTGTGCTCTCCTTGGCAGCCTCTCGCTCTCCGTGTCTCGTTGTGTCTCTCTGTCGATTACTATGCTGCTTCCGGACGCCATTTCCAGCGCCATTTCATTGTCTACATCCGCTTTCCGCTGCTTTCGTTCGTCGTCTCTCTGAGGCACGCACACATGCACGAGGCGCGCTCCACAGCGTGCTCCGTGCTCCCTGCCCGCTTCGGATTCATGCGTATAAAGCAGTCGTGGAGCACTCGCTTCACCGGGATGCTCAGCTCTCTGCAGTCTGCACGGATGCTGCTGGTCTCGGAGCTGAGGAACCCGCTGCTGGCCGCTGAGTGTGCAGCGGAGAGCGCGTCGGAGTGTCGGTCGACCGGGCAGCAGTACTTCGCACTGCCACGAGACGCGCTCTGCTCGTCGCGAGGTGGTGCGTCTTTCAGTACACGTCGAGCGACGTATTCCGTACTCGTCCTTTCTTAATAAACGTAGTAATTTTTGATTTTGTTTTCCGCTCGAGCAAAATACACAGCAGCAATGTTGTTGCCGTTATTTGCAAGTACCGAAAAGAACCGAAAAGTAGCTAAGTAGTTAAAGTGTTAAGGTTTCTAACAAAGCGTTGAGGGACAAAAGAAAGAAGAAAGCCCCAAAAATGGCGAAACACGTCCACGCATTTGTTGACAACTGTTCGGCAGCGCGTTGTTCGAACGGGAAAATACTATAATCACACACACAACCGCAATTCAGGTGGAACACATTGTTTCCTCACTTGATGTGCTGCAAAACTAACTTGCCTCATGCTCCATCATATTTTGTCCTTTGCGAGGGCTTCAGTGCAAAGAAAGATAAACGAACAACGACGCTCGCAGTGCAGAAGCGCGTGTGGTTGTGTGTGTGTGGTGTCGCGTCCAGCAGCACAGGTCCAGAAAAGTGTCCAAATTTAGTGTAAAACCAGTGCCACAGAAGGGAGGTACACGAAGTTTCCTAAAATGAGTTCTTGGTTTCGCAACACACTCGCACACACACACACACACACGCACACACGCACTACATGCCGCGTTTATAGCGTGTTAGTTTCTTCGTGTGTGTGTCTGTGAATAAATAATCTCGCGGAAAAACACGACTGTTTAGAGAATCAGTACGACTTTATATATGCATATACTCCAACCCGCCCCGCCCCCTTCAGTTGCCTACACGCCGAATTTAAGTGGCCTGCAGAAGTGATTCGCGCCAACTCTAAGCTTGTGCTTCTTCTTTCTCTTTCAGCAACACAACATTTTGACCCTTTCAATCACACACACTCACACATCCACACACACACATGCACACACTATAAATACGTGCGTGTGTGTGGGAGCGCGTTTAAATGTTATCCAGATGATTTGACGGCTTTGACTCTGGTGTAGCGCTGAAAGAACAGAAACCGAAACACAGATGATTGTTGTGCTCAAAGAAAAAGTGACAGAAACATAAAGCAACTAAATAAAGAGCAAAATTCAACAAAATTCATGCATTAAACACAAAAAACAACAAAATTGCGTTAATCATAAAAAACAACCAAATTATTTCTAAGCATTAATGTAAATAACAAATATAATAGCGATGAGAGTCGTGCTCACAGTTTTATAATCGAAAGGATCCCGCGGTGAAAATCAGAAAAATATTCCGCTTAAGTGAGTGTTTCTAATCAAACGAAGAACGGCGGCGTCCCTCGCAACTGACATCACCAATTAACTCTAGGATTAACTACTCTACCTACACCACTTAAGCCCTGGACCGAAAGGAACACCAACCGCAGCGTTTCAACACTCAGCCAACCTCTCCAATGTAAGTACACGCCACGAACACCTCTCAAAATCAGTTATCAATCGAAGATGTGAAGATTTTCGAGGTATTTCAAAATAGATTCGACTTCCTCGAAATGGTACCTTGTTCCAAAGTCCAGCGACTCGAATTATTTGTTGTTTCGTGGGTATTCTTACAGTAGTTACAACAGTAGCTCTGCTCGGGGGGCTGACTTTAGGTGAAGTAAACTTATCCTGCTTTTGATGCACGGTATTGTAACTGGTTGTGAAGGAACAGAAATTAAAATAAGAAACTTTTTAGAAACATTGAAATACTTGTGGCAGTTCTTTTGCGAAAGTGGGCCAATTAATGGGGCCCTTTCTCACATCACCAGCTGCCACTAAACTATAAGCTGACAGTGACGGGGGACAGAACCGGGGCTTTACTGCTGCTGGTTTTTATAGCTTCTTTACTAGTGTACAATGCGTACCCTCGCCGTCATCAACATCGTCGCACTCGTCATCATCATCATCATGACGAGAGAAAAAATATCGGAATCGCTGGGTTTTTATGTGCGTCCTTGTTGATGATGCCAACAACAATTTTATAGCAATTAATTTAGCTTCTTTTACAACTGCACAAATCCGCAGCGATTCCCAGTCAATTGTTACGGTTTCATGTCATGTTTCATCGCATTCCATCTGGAAGAATTGTTCGCGGCATGATTCGCAAAAGCGTCTGTCGAACCCCGCAAGCCGCCCGGGTACATGTATTATTTTATTTCCTGGTACCTCCTGCACAGAAGTAACGACATCCAATAGTTGACAGCAAATAAGGACGCCGACAGTCCAGCAAACATGACTGAGTGACGAGTCGACGAGTGGTCGAGTGGGATGAATGAAATGATGACGAGGAGCGGGCGCTCAGTTAAATTGGAAAATTGCCAAGCCTCTAATAAGAGACCAGATGAGGAGGCAGAGCAAAGCTACCACCAATTACCGTTATATCAGCGGCGATGGTAGAGCGGGTGGATGTGGAGGGGACGGAATGATGCCCGAGTGGGTCGTCGCCCTACAAAGGACATGAAATGGATGCTTTGGATTGAAGCTGAAGCATTGCAAAGATTGAATGTCGACCCTTTTCAGTGGGCTGACGAGCTTCAAGATTATGATTACGATATACCCACGAGTATACACGGTATGTGCATGTGTAAAAGAGGATATCGGCATTGGATGTACAAGTATCATTGCAGATCTACAGCAGATTGGATTGGAGAGCATTGGACAGAAGTTGATTAGGAACAAGAATTACTGACGAAATGAAATTAAAAATCGAATTTAATTCAATTCAAGTGTTTATTCTGTCTTGCTTCTGTTTAGAATAGACTGCGAATATCGGAGTATTTCGTAATACAACTTCACCAACTCACCTCTAATTAAATTGACCTTCAACGGTTTCAAATTTTATTTCATTTGTTTTTGTTGTGAATCGGATTTCAACTGAAAATTACAAAATTAATGCACTGACCACTCTACAGAGCCTTCGCAGGTACTAATTACGTAAGCAGTCCTGAGAAAAATTATCTGTTCACATGGCTTTTATGCAAAATAAGTCTCTGTTTCCATGACTCCATGAATCAGCGTTCGGTTGCTCGTCTGTTCATCAGTTTGAAGCAAAATAGACACAAACATTCGTCCACTCCCCGAATCCCGTTGGTGCCCCTAAACTATTGCGTCAGCGTTGCCCTGAAAAACATCGGATTCCTGTGGCTGGGTTGTTTGTCTGTAAGAACTTTTATCAAATACGGCGATTCACTCAAGAATAATTGCGACTGCCACCGCCGGAAAACAGTGGGCGGGGGCTTCTTTCAATTCAGCTCAACTTTTGCCCCGTCTAACATTTCTTGCAGTCTTTTATTGAGTAAAGGATTTGCTACTTATTGATTGATTGTTATTACCAACAAATGGATTCTCACTGCGAATCATTGGATTAAGATTTGTTATTCTATTTCGAATTTACTTTTATATTATACTCTGTGTAGTCTTGGAGGGTTCTTTTCACAAATTTATTTGGTCTCTTTTATCATGTGCCACTTTAAATTGTATAACGGACCTTAGAATCTGTGGGAGTTACAACAACAAACAACAGTTACAGCAACAAAGAAGAACCATTATCGTTGTTTTTGTGTCCGTTGTTTTGGCACCCACAATTTTCCCGGATCATTTTTGTTGCTTCACCGGTCGGTTGTCCCTGGCTTCCGTATGCCACCGCAGCGGAGTTAGTGACCTTTTAAGCCAGGTTAGCAAATAATGCACGAGTTTCGCCTTTAATTGCTTAGAGTTAATGTAAAGCTATCAACGCCCTCGATATTTTATTCATGCGACGCGTGTTCGTGAGGTTCGCGGACGATGAGCGCGTAACGTGAGGTGACATCAAGCAACTGGCACGAGCCTGTGAATTATTTAATGTTATAAACAAAGCAGTAAGCAGTCAAAGCATACGTATGTGACTCCATCCTCTCTGCGTGTCCTCCGCTGATGTTCCTCGAGTCCTCGTTGTGGGTCCTTCTTAAGCATTAAACACAATTGGAGCAACAGGATACAAGATACATTTTTAGCTGTCAAATTTACATGGGCTCTTATGGAGATCGAGAAAAAAGTTTGCTTTCCAGTTTGTTGCCGTGGTTTGCATTCCATTTTGTATCTTGTCTCCGGGCTAATTTCTAATTTTGACAGCAACAGAATCATTCTTGTTCTTCTTCGGTGTGTTTGTTTACATTGTGTCATGTAAAATTTGACAATTTGCATTGTGAGGGGTGTCACACTAGGCATCTTAATGCCAATTTATTTAAGTTAATATTTAACGAAATTTTTATTATTATTATTACAAGCAATTTATTTCTGAAATAGAAAATATACGGCATTCCTATTTAAAAAAAATTACACATTATATTTATCAATTGCTAAAAGAAATGGAAAATCCACTAAAAAAGGATGCTGGAGAAAATGTAAGAAACAGTTGAAGGTTTTCTAAGACGGCCTCAAGTGGCCTAGTGTTACACCACCATTAAGAATTTGACATACGAAATTTTTGTTGCTGAGCAACAGTTGCCCAGCCATTATAATTAACGCCATGGAATTTCTTGTTGCCTGGAAATGTTGCTGTATCCTGTTGCTCCAATTGTGTTTAAAGCATTAGTCGGCGATCTTTTTTCCAGCCAATTCTGTATTTAAACCGCACACCCGACGTTTTGTAGGTCAGGAAGGTGGCAGGCCGAAAAAACAAAATAACAACAAAAGTAAGTTTGGGGCAGACGAGGCTGGTCGATGTAAGATTTCTATTCCCAGAAAATCCTTTCATATGCGAATCCTTCTTCTGAAGTCGCTGAAAATTCAAATGAAAAAAAAAAAAATAAATGTGGCTTGCTTTTGTGAATTTTTTCTTCTTCTTTCTTGCTCCTTCCTTCCATCCTTGAGTCACGGAGAAGCACATCATCTGTCTAGCCAACACATTTTGATATTGTTGTTGTTGTTGTTGTTGTTGTTGTTGGTGGTGGTGGCCATCTGTTTCAGCGCTGATCAGTAACGTTGAGTGCTCCTCGTAGATTTCGCTTTCCAGTGCGTTGAGTGCGTCTGTGCAAGTGTGTCCAAAAGTACGGATAAGAAGAAGAAGAAGAAGCATCCGAATAAAGAAAGAAAGAAAGAAAGAACCACTTCCGGGTGGCCAGTGTTCTGGTGTGTGTGTGTGTGTGTGTGTGTGTGTGTATGCGGCTACTCTTGTTCTTGTTGTCGCTGCTGCTTGCGACGATATCCTTGCAGTGTAGTTGTTGTGTTTGTGGAGCGTAGTTGTTGATTCCTTTTGTTGTCATCTTTATTGTTATTGCTTTTAGTGTTATTGTTGCAGTTTCACTGTATTTTCTTCTATTACTGCCACTTTCATTGTTTCTGCTCTTGTGTCTGTTGTTGTTTTCGCAGACTACGAAATATTTGTTCAGTTTCGTTTTTAACACTATTTCGTGCTTCTCCAAATGCGTGGATGTGTGTTTGTGTAACCATCTGCGTGTGTGTGTGTGTGTGCTTGATTTTCGATTACGTGTTCCACAAAAAACACAAATCCCAGGATTGAAAGCCATTCAGAATTGTTTTCCCTCTTTTAGTATATCGTTGTTTGTATTTTTATTGCTATTGTGTCCGATTTAAGCACTTTTTTCGGTTATCTCATGTTTACGTTGTTAATTTGGAATCTCTGGATGGCTCTTTGTTCGGTTCCTTTATGATTTGATGTTCATTCGCATTGCATATCCCCTCCACGCCCCCTCCCCCCCGCCTCGTGCAGTTACTCCAACAGATGCACCCACGCCGTTGCTCACAGATGAAGATAAACGAAAAGCTGCCATATTTTCAGCTGAAATGTGAAGAGTTTGATTGCTTTTGTGAACATGAGCAACAACAACAACCACCCAGTACGCCACGACGAACAATGGTGCCACCCCGCCGCGTACCTGTCTAGCACTGGATGCTGTCGTGGTTTTTAAAGGCTTTCGTTCAGCTCCAAGCAGCAGAAATGGGGAATCAGGCAACCCTCGAAACTGTAACATTTGCGGTATGTCGATGTTTTGGTTCGTTCGCTTCCTGCTTCGCGTGCAGCTGTTGTTGTTGTTGTTTGCGCGGTGACGTGCACTTCGTAAATCACAATAAAACATCCTTTCAGAATTGTTGTCCCACGAGCGACATTTCATTCAGTGCGATGTACTTACGGACCATACTTGTTACTGCTGACATCAGAAGGACGCAGATATGTTAGTAATATCGTATATAATTAAAGGTTACGCTCGCCTGTATCCCTCCCATACGAAGCACCACAATTTAGGGAGAATGTTTCAGGCTTCTCTTCGTTTCCAGTTGCCTCCTGATCCCAGCTCCGCGCAACTGTTACGAGATGCCTTTCGCTGAGGAGCAGAGAGACTTCAATACTTTTTAATGACTTTTACACTCAATCATTTGCACTAACTCAACGTTTATTAGTCAATCGTGGATTATTCACTGCTTTTTCCCATAAAAGTTAAGCGCACAGACTCTTAATTGCGGTTTCATGTACTCTCGCAGCTGCCGCGATGGCCGCAAAGAGATGTGACAACTTCTGCAGAATAACCTCGAACCTCACCAGTTCTCCCCCCCTCCCCCACCCCCCCTGGATCCACCTGACTCGCTTTGCAGAATCTATGAACTTAACTTGGTGCGGACTTCGGTGCATCCAGCAGCTTCTATCCATAGCCGCATTTCACTGGTCCTCAGCTCCTCCATCCGCTTGATCCGACTCTTCGCCGCAGCTACTCAACGCTTTCTCCACTCGAAGGACGTCTGGATTTCATTATTTTGGGTTTCCACTGCTGTCGTCGCTTTTTTAGTTCCAATCAAACGAGAATTCCAACCACTAAAAGGATACCCAACCCAATGCATTGGTTTTTTGCTGATCCTTTCTTTTACTGCACGACAGCTGATCGCCATCGAACACGGATATTATTACGAAGGGAACAAATAAACGCGGTGTTGAGCTACTTTCTCCGATTTAGCAATCGATTGGCACAATCGTACGTCAGTGTATGTACTCGTATGTATATTATGTGTGTGTGTGTATATGTGCCCAGAATGGCAAAAGTGTTATTTGCATTTTTCACCATATACCGTGGTACTGGTGTGGCACGTTGTAGCCTCGGAGCCACCGAGGGACGAATGCGGTCCTCTTATTTGCT
Source organism: Myopa testacea (assembly GCA_949629155.1). NCBI lineage: Eukaryota > Metazoa > Arthropoda > Insecta > Diptera > Conopidae > Myopa > Myopa testacea. The sequence goes on along the minus strand of OX451345.1, from coordinate 735,274 downwards.
TGGATTGCATCCCATGCCCTGGATCGAAGCGTGGGTGCCCAAAGAAAACAGCTCAAATGACCAGCGATTCTACTCGATGGACTGAAATTCTACCAACAGCAATAAGAAGAGCTTCCATGAGCCAGACAAGGAAACTGAAACAAATGCAACTCCGAACCCAGTGTAAATCGTAAACCGCAGAGCGTGAATCTGCAATTTTATCCGAATTCAGCGGACTCTTTAACTCAGCTGAATACGGCGGAGTCTTTAGTGTCCGCAAACTTAATCGGTTGCTTCTGTTTACACGTCGTCGCTGGGTTGAGTTACCCTCCGTGACTTAATTCAACTCAATTGAAACCATCGCCGACGATGCCATTTGTTGGAACTCAAGTGAGAACAACGAATGACACACATTTCGTCACTTGCGGCATGGAGTGACCTCGACATTCTCCCTCCCATACCCCCACCCTCCCCCCCAATGGACACTCCGCTGTGTGGGTCGCTACACAAACTGAAACGTATTCTGCGGCTGCAGTGTTGCATTAATTGATTCGTGCTGCATGAGAATTGGAATTCGTTCGCTCTTCTTTTGGACATTTTGTCGTTTTCGCGAAGTGCCATCAGTTGCATCGCTCCTCAGTTGTCGCAAGTGTCTTCCTTCGTCGCCGCACTCCGCGTCCACTCGACGCCATCCTCGATAATCAAATAGTTGAGCACGTGACGTGGATTAACTTCAACGCGTTCTATTTTCGAATGTTCTGTTATTGTCTATTAAAATAATAGACACATAAGTAAAGCATGCATTCGCACATGTATTTAGCATGTAGTAATGAGGACAGTTTCTCTGTGTGTGTGTGTGTGTATGTGTGTGAAGAGTTGAGTTGGTTGAGTGTGAGTGCGTTTGTGCCTGAATTTGGCAGCAATTCTTTTTGCTTTCAGTCGACGCCTTTTTTATGCTGCCCGTGGCGCTTCAAAGCAGGCGGTGTGCTGCATCAGTGATTGTGTGCCCGTGTGTGTGAGTGTTGTGTCTGTCGCAGTGTGCCCACGCCTAATTGCTGTGCCGGGCTGGAAATGGAGGCCCAACTGATGATGCTCTGTGAGTGTGTATCTGCGCGTTAATATAAACTGGTGCATATGTGGCTCGCTGTGGCGAAGTGCCACATACCCAGTGCAAAAACCGCAGCTTAGTCCTGTGATGGGTTCTATAAAAATCAGGACTTTAAAAGCAGACTGAAATGCAACCCAGAGTGGAGTACCTTAAGTAAGAGTTCAAGTAGAAGCTAACATGCGCACTTTATTGACTCCGCTACAGATGTTTTGGGTACTGGGTACTCCCCCGCCACGTCCTCCCCCCACTCTCCCCCCTTTGTCAAACTAATGCTTTTACAGTTAAAGCCCCCTCTCGCCCTGCTTCGTGCTTCAGTTCATTAGAAGAACGGGTCTGAGTGTATTGTGAGCTATTTTATTATTTTATTCAGGCTGCGGCCGCTTTTCACTTTTGCGCTTTGTTGCAGGGCGACGCGGTAATAAATAACATGCGGCTTGCGGCAGAACTGGTTGCCACACATGAGTTAGGAGCTCGAAAATGCGAAATGTGCCCATCCTCCTGCCAAGCATCCGCCCGCTCGCTCACTTCACTGCTGCTTGCGTTGGGGGCGCTCTGAGTGCGTTCGGTTGGGCGTGTGCAGCAAATGATGATGCGGGAAAAGCATGCGATTGACGTATCAATGCATTGAATACGAGGCGGCAGGATGCAGAAGAGACGGATGAAAGCGTAATGTTGCATGACAGCCACAGCAGCAGCAGCAACGACAGCAGCAGCAAACTAATTGACAATTGAATGGGCTGTCGTGTCAATGAAACCCACACACACACACACACACACACACACACACAGACACCTTCACCAACTAAAACTGTGAAATGGAAAAACTGCAGTGCAAACAAAATGCGGAGATTCGAGCAGAGGAAAGCGAACGCCAACTGGCAACGTTAACTTCATTGTTCCTTCCATTAATTGGAATCTGTTGTTTGACAAATTGAATGTTGATGACAAAGCGAGCCGGCCGACCACCCGCCGACTCGTTTGTCCGTCGCTCGGCCGTCCACAGCGCGGCCATCACGAGAAATGCAAATAATTGAGGAGTTCTCCAGCTCGGAAGGCGGAAGTCATGAATGATCACACTCACTCGTTTTAAAGACTTTGAGGAAAACTAGGAACCTGGGCGAGTCGCATAAATAGTGATAAATGACTGCTGAATTAATATTGATTGCTTACAAAAATCTAACAGATTTGAAACCTTCGATAAGAAACTACAAATTAACTGCGTAAATATTTGATATCAGATATAATTTTCAAATATTTAATAATTTTAATATATAGCTTCAAATATTTATACACACTTATAATTGCCATTGATTCCATCAATTACTCGGCCATCAATTGCAGCCACACCCTCCGAAGTGTGCACATGATTAAAGTACAATAATTAAAGGATTCACATACGCCCCGTTAGCCGATTTTAGACTGTGACGCGCTTTGATAGCTTTGTTTACTACTACTTACTACAAAAAATCACTAACTGGGCGCTTATTATGGACACACACATACATGTATCCTTGCAGGATTAACACTAACTCGGACAGCTTCCACACACCACACACACGATCACATTCTACGTCACACACACCAGACAGAAAAAACCATTTTAATTGAGGTGTTGATTTAACGGCGATCAGCTCTCGTGGCTATTTTGGCACAGTGCTCACCGCAAAGACACACATACGAGTATACAGAAGGCATCAAGGTCTCCAGACACACATGCTCCCTTTCCACATGCTTTGACTTCATTCATTGATTCATTAGGTGACTTCTTGACCTCTCTTTTATTAAATCAAGTCTCAGCATTCTCTAGACTTACCACCAAACATGCTACGCCTTTTAATAGTTCCTTGTTCGGAACAAAGGACGCATTCACAGCTGCAACGTTTTTGAGTGATGTTTTGTCTTGAAGAAGCTTGTCGTCCACTAATTATGGGAACCTTGTCGACACGGAAGGCACATTGAATTGTGTCTGTGTGAACACTGGCAAAAATCGTAAATACATTTAAATTTGATGGAATACAATTGATTGTCCCTGCATTAGTTCGGATGAAAAGTAATTAACCCATGATTTCAATGTGTTTCCTCTGAGTTCAGCATACCAAAAGTTTGATCTAAGCTATGAAATCGTAATTTCGCTTTTGGCAAAACTTATTGGACATCCTCAGAATAATCTGAAGAAATTGAATACTCCGGCCAACTGACTCTCTGAGACTTTAGCGAAGAACTGAAGTAATGAACAACTAAATAATGAACATCGCGTAATATAAGAAATCCTGAGATTCGGGGAAGATGTTTCTATATATATCAGTGGAATACTTCTTGTAAAAAACTTGTTTGCTGCGAGTTTTGTTTATGATCAGCAAAGTCAGGATGCCAGAGGAAAAGCTTCTGCATGTCTTTCAGGGCTCTATTCCTCTTTCCCTTTGTCCTGCCCGCACTCCTCGAAGTGCATTTTGTGGAGCGCCACAAACTTTCCAAAACTATACGCGGTTCAACTGTATTGAATTCGGAAAGTTTGCTGAGAAGTGAAGCGTCCGAAAACGCCGCCGCTTCTCACAAACAAAGCATCCTGCAACATTTGCAAGGCTGATGCTGGAAAATCTCGAAACTTTCCTCTTCACTGATTGGAATCTGCAGCAGTCACGATGCAGGACGTTGCTGCTGGAGATAAAATGAGAAGAAAGCTTGAACATAGTAATAAGAGCGGTTTGTTAAAATACATTTGAAAAATTGGAATAAAAACGCTGCGTAGCCCTCGAAACTTACTTCGCAGTTCGCGCCAACGTGACGCGGCGCGATTCTCTGACAGCGCAAACAATTTAGAGTTGCCAGCCAGTGCAGAATCTGAGAAATGACTCGCAGTGCCGCAGGTTCAAATGAGTTCGTCGTCGCCACACTGAACACCTTCATTTATATTGTACTCGTATGTTGTTGTCGTGGCTGCATTCGACATCAACATCTCACTAAAGACGCGTTCCGCCGCGTCATTCAAAAGCGTTTCACTTCTTCACGCCTTTCCACTTACTTTAATGTTGCCGCCCTCGTTGCAGCAAAGTTGCTTTGAAGATGGACTCAAGTGGATTGCTTTTGTTGAAGGATTGAATATTTAAACGCAGCGATTGAAATTTTCGCTTCTTCTGCAACATTCCGCAATTTATGTTGTCATAAATCTCGCCTGCCTGTGGAAGGACGGAGGGGGGGGGGGGTGGAATTTATTGATGGGTCGTATGAACCTTCCTCCCTCCATAAATCATATTCCTTGGATCACCGCCGACTCTTTTGTTCACCGGCGATCACAACGAAGCGATTTCTTGCAACAAAGATAAATCATCACGGAAATACAATAAATATAAATACATCCTTGATCAAAACCGCGACCTGATATAAAAAATCGCAATAATAATTTACAGCTCAATCGCTGTCCGTCCTAAGCACCGTTATTCAGTTTAGTTGGACCCACAGACAAGTTTGAAGCCGCGTCGGCCGCTTTTATTTATTCCACGTTCCGTGTCTGCGTCAATCTGCCCGTCGACACAAATATAATGTCAACGGTGTTTGTGTGTGTGTGTGCGAACACGTAATATAATTAGAATCGTAATCGATTTGGGGCATAAATCTACTTAAAAGCCGCTCTTCTGTCGCAAAGCTGATGGCGATGCTGCTGAGGATAGCGCGAGATGAAGACGGCGAAAGGTGATGACGTGAAGGCGAGTTTATTCACAGCAGGCGTCATCGAAGGATCGAATCGGGGACTTCACTCCCGCGTGTGTGTGCAACAGGGTGCATGAAAAATAGAAAATACAAAAATTTGCACGTGACGAAAAAACGCGCTGCCTGTCAAACTATAGACGGCTTCTAATGGACACGTTTCGAGTTAGCTGCAGCTGTCATTATATTTTGCGACACGATGTGAGCAGCAAACTAAAAGAGTGTCTCGGCGTTGAACCGTCGACACGGACTGACGCACGCCCAACGTACGGCCATCACTCGAGGCTCACCTGCCTCCCCTGGGCGGCGCGGGATGCGATCACACACGCGTGCCTGTGTGTCTGTTTGTTTGTTTGCTTGTGTCATCTGACAGCCACCGTGTGGTGTGTTACACAGAAATCACCTCGGCTTCGGCGGTGGGTGAACTGCGCCGTTCCGCAGCACGTAGAATGCATTAAGATTGATGGAGAGATACGACGGCACGCCCAAAGGGAACAAAAGCAGAGCAAAAAGAAGGCTGTAAATAAATGTAAATTGCATCTGAGCACAACGGCATTGAAATCACGACCACGGCATCGACGTCCAGCGAACGACCCAAGCGAGCCAAGCGACACGCGGCCGCACAGGTGCTGCTCCAACGCCGCAAGGACACCAGGTCTGCAGCAGGTTGTCGAGCCTTCGAGCGCCGAGTCGCCTTGAAACTTGCAACAATAGCAGCCACGGTGAAGCGATGCGATGAATTTGCGTGCCTGTGTACGGGCATGTGTGTGTGTGTGTGTGTTCGACACTAATGACAGCTCAGCAAAGTAACGCTGCGTGGCGAAGAACTACCGACGGGGCGAGCGGAGGCGAGGGTGGCGGGGATGGCTGTCATACTTGCTGTAATATTGCCGTTGCCGCTGATGCACACCCTCGCACATGTCATTAAAATGTTCATTGCTGTCATTACGTGTACAAGGCTGTGTGGGTGTATGTATGGGAGGCGTGTCAGTGTGTGTGTGTGCAGTGACGTGGCGTGGTTTCGGCGCTCTTGTCGGTCTCTAAACGGCAAACGACTCTTTTTGTGATGCATACAATAGCACGCGGTTGTTGTTGTTGCTACTGTGTTTGTTTTTGTCTAACACATGTGCATACACTCAACCCCCGTTGTTGCCGCTTCTTATGCCAGACTCGTTGCGCTCTTCTAATAACTGTTTATTTTGTAATTGTATCGGTTGTGTTGGCTCTGTGCGTGTGTGTTTATATTTTTTCGATACACTCAACTGTCCGCGTCGGACGGCCCGCGTGCTCCAACCCTTCACTCACTCAGTTTAGAAGATACGAGCACACACAGAGGCAGTTTTGTTGTTGCTGGTGTTGTTGTTACTATTGCCGCTCTTGCATTTGTTAGTGCGACCCCTTTTCATTGAGTTCCCGTGCATAATTAGCTTAATTATTAATACGATCCCCCGATACCCCCCCCTCTCCGAGCTTTCGCACCCTGCTTAAGCGCGTTTCTCCGGATCGGCTGAGTGAGCATCGGCCACTCAGTGTGTCGTGCAGTAGTGCTGTCTGCTTGTTCTTCTTAGGCTGTGTGCCGACCAGCGCTGATGTGACAGTTATTTTTGCCAGTGACTTGAGCAGATTCGTGGCCACGTCGGAAGGCACTATAAACTACATCCGCACGAAATATCGTCGTCTCGTGCAGCAGCTCAACATCTCAGGAGTTAAAGGAACGGGTTCCGATAACCAGGAATCAAGGAACCATCTGCCGGTAGTGCAATTCTACTCACTAATCTAATTCAATTCCATTCGGTCTCCAACCACAGCAACCACTCAAGATATTCAATACTCGACGAAAGACTAAAAGACAGCACGAATCTGCATGTTCGACAGATCAGCTTCCCCTCGACATCACTGCGAGTGGTCGATGGACACTTTAACTCACTTTTATTTCACTTTTGACACTATTCTCTGGAAAAGTCGACTCGGTCAGATGTGAGGCACGAAACTGCAGCTAAACTGCGGCACAGACTGCAGCAGTGGTTCTCCTCCTCTTCTCATAAAAGCACATCGAATATTTGCGGGCACTAATTAAATAATTAATTCTTTTCCGTCTCGTTGCAGGCATTCTTCGAACTCAGAGCTACTCACATGCACGGCAGCAGCACAGCCAACTGAATTTATTAAAGTAAACCCTACGTTGATAGCGAAAAAATAGTGAGTCCCGTTAGCATTAACTGCACCTTCGTGAGGAAGTCGTAAATAAAACAAGCATCACAAAACAGCGCCAAAGAAGTTCGTTTTCGTTCCGCAGGCTGTGAAGGGAAATCAAAAGAAATTGCATTCAATACACAAGGCGCAAAAACACTACGCATGGCAACGGAGGTGCAGCGAACAAAAGCCAAAACCTATTCGTAGCTAAAAAGGAGCGCGTGAGTTATCGAGAGCGCTGCTAGTCGCACCCGAACACAGCGCCAGAGGAGCAACGCAGCGCACGGAAGCCGCAGCCGTCATGAGAATCACCGCCCCCTTCAGGGCCCTCGTGATAGCCCACCTGTTCTACTGTGTGGCGCCCGCAGGAGGTAAGTCCTTAGGTCACAGTGCACAACCTCGGCATTGACAAAGCCACATAACCTTAGCGCCAAAGCGATGACTGTCACGCACACGTCGTGGTGCACTAAACCCAGGTGCCACATCACTAAAATGTCATTGAATTACATTTGAAATGCTAAACAAACACAATTCAATTCACGGATGCCTGATTTTTACTCACTGTTCACCCTTCTGTCCTCACTTTTCAAGCAATTGTTCTCAATTAATGACTCGTAAATACATCATACGATTAACTGAATTGCACTCGACGTATTTAAAACATATCACATCCTCATAACTGAACCATCCGTCGTGGCTTTAGTAGAAGTTTGCTCGGAACAGTGTTGGGAGTTGGTTGAAGTGAAGCTTGAAATCATCTGGCGAAACAGCTTCGAGGGTGGCTACTCTCAAAAAACGACCTTCAATTAAACACACTAAACTATACCCTCCATTCATGGTGCGAGATAATACTTCATTGCTAACTACTATACAATATTATATTGGAAATACATAAGTTGGTGCGTTTTATTCCCCGTTTTCAGCAGACGAGGAAACTTTCCGCATTCGTTACGAAACTTGCAGCAAAGCGCATTTTTATCAACAACTTATGCGGAATGTTGACCACGTCCTTGTTACCGAATGTTTTCGTTGTCTTTTTGGTGCCTTTCAAGTTCCGAGTTAAATAAACTATTCCACTGGCTATCGCACTGGATGCTCCACGTCGTAGGAGAGGGAGAAAGTAATGAAATATTTTGTGGCCGGGACTACTTTGTTATCTCCAGCACGTTCACGGTTCTTACGCTGTTAGCATCTATGCTGCAAAATAACAAATCTTTCCCTCAACAACAGGACGAGGAAACAAGAACAAAACAAAGCGTTTTATTTATGCAATTTCGCTTGTTATTTTGTAGCCTTGCTTGTTGCTGGAGAGCGGGGTTCGTTTGTGTTTTTGTATTCCAGGTCAGTGCGATAAGCGAAAATGCGTGTGTGTGTGTGTGTGCACTTCCACTGAAGCTGCCAGCAAGATACAAATCAGACTTGTAGTAGTGTTCGTGCGGCTGTCCGTACGTCTGCGTGTCTGCTTCTATCCCTGAATCTGAGATTCAATAAAAAGCTGTGCCAAATTAAATTAGAAAACGTTTTAGTTTCGTTTCATTGTATCGAGTTTTTCCTGTCTTCCCGTCCTCAAATTTGGTTGCTACGAAATAAAAAATGAATGTGTTCTTCATGTGGCAGTTTCCTGTCTTTGATTTGCTTTGACACACACTATATACTAACACATCATTAAAACAGCTGAATAGACAAGAAAAGTAATGGTACAGGACCGCAAATAGATGGAGCACCACGTCGAATTCAGACAGTATTTGAAGTGTAGAGGTCTTTAATGAGAATGGAGCGGATTAGAACACAATAGCGACAGGAACAAGGAACTCTACTGAAACATCGCAGCCACAATTCCTCATCCGTGCGTTTTGTGCGTTCCACGCGTTACGCTCTGTGCGCCGGTCAGATCAGCGTGAAGTCGGACTTCTCGCATAAACGAGGCTTTCCGATTATTCGTCGTCTGCAGCCATCAAGAGACTGGAGCTGCTGCTGATGGTTCTTGTGTCAGTGTTGCTATAGCGGCACAGCGTTGTTCTGTTGTGTTGTTGTTGGCTTTTGCAGTTGTCAGTTCTTCTGTTAGAGCGACGCCAGAGCTCAAAATTTGGCTGAGGTTTGCTTTGGGGTCTGGTTTGGCAGCTGCTGTAGTTGACGTTGATGCCGATGATGAAATGGGATTTCGTTTGGCCTCAAGACTGGAGCACAACACAAAACTGGAGCGCACGAAAGTGGTCATGGAAAATATATGGCTGGGTGCCCCTAATCTATGTATGTGTATGTGTGTGTGTGTGTGTGTGTGTGATTTCCGTCGTTAGTCTTTTGCGTCACTCGGCCTGTTTGCCTCCTCGTTTTTGTTCTCCGCTGCGGGTGTCGCCCATTTCCACGGCAGGATGTCTGCCACATTTTCGAAGCCACCAGATGAAGCTTCGAAGGATGCTATTCAAGGATGACTTCTTTCCAACTAACAAAATTCCACACCGAAATGAATGTCCTATTATCTGGCACTGAAGGTGTGGCGATTGCAATGTTTCATATGCGGCAACAGTTTTCAACACACAACAAACATCGTCGCAGAAATACAGTGTTGCTGTTGTTGTTGCTGTTGTTGTTGCTGTTGTTGCTGTTGCCGAAGTGTGCAGCGCTCGAGCACTTTCAAGCACCGACAATCCGAACAGAGGACATGCAACAAAAACCAACAAAACTCATAAAATAAAACCTTTCACATAAACTAAAATAAAAGCTTCTGAAGGGAAGCTTTTGTTCCACGCTCGCATGGTGCTTGACGGATGCAAGAGAGCGGGACAGAGGGGAGGGTGTGTGTGTGTGTGCGTGTGTGTGTGAATGTGCGTAGTTTCCTTTGGTTGCCCGAAACAAGCAAATCAGAAGCTCACTTGCGGCATTCAAGCCTCCGCAACGCTTCACTGGTTCGACTACTAAAAAGGGGCTGAGCTGCTCTTTGATGTTTTTACCTGGTTTTCGGCTTTCTCGTTGTCGTCATTGTATGATTTTCCAACTCAGCGATGTTCAGATGCTTCAACCAGGAGAGGGCTACTCTAGTGTTTGCCGCAAGGGTGAGGAGTCTGGCAGGGTTTCCCACGAAGCTTTCGATTCAGAAAGCGCTTTGAACAGTCGTCGACTTTGCCCGTGAAAGTGAAACGAATTGTGTGTGTGTATTTTGAACTATAATAAAACAAAAATCCCCCGAGTTCCCCAGCTAAAGCCCAGCGAGTCCTGTTGCTCCCCTTTTCCGCTTCGTAGCTTCAGGTGTCAGAGAGTGCGTGGCAGCTGCCATTATTACGAGATTAACGAATGACATTTAATGTAGCGCCCGAAAGTTTCCAGCTGCTCAAAATGGCGGCGTTACAAGTGTTCCTTGTGTGCTTTCTCAACACTAATGAATAGAAAGCAACTTTTCTTCTGTTGTTTACACAGAAATCATGACGCAGAGGGATATAAAAACAAAGCATGTAGCATTCATTTTATGTACTCTGTGTGTGTGCGTGTGCGTGTGTGTTTGTGTGCAAAAGCAGGGCAGGATCCAACGAAGATGTCGCTGATAATCAAGGGAAGCACAGAAATGTAATCATTGAAGCGCCATCATAACGCTTTGTCCCGGGGGCTGCAGGAGGAAACTCGACTCATACAGAAACCAAAAGTTCGTGAAGCGCTTCCAGCTTCGGCATTTAATGCTCATCTATAGATGACTAATTATAATTAGTTTCAGGACTCAGCCGCTGTCTTGTGCTTGTAACTGTTGGGCGAATGGGAAAATGTCCTGATTCGATTATTTGCCTCCTTCCGCGTCCGAAATGATTTGCCTGAAGTGTCCGAGGAACACGTTTTAAACTATGACAAAAGCGATAATCAAATGAACCCTCTTCTTCAGTTTATTGTTTCATCCCCTTCTGTTCTTCGGCTTTCTCTCATTTTGTTCTCTTCTATTCCTTCGCTCTTTTCTGCCGTGCACCAACCCAAACCCACCCTCAACCCTGCAGGCGCCACGTATTCGTTGCTTAACCGTCTCCCTGCGGCCGGACCACGACTGCTCTCGACTTTCTTTCATTCGATTTAAAAAGTTTCCTTCTACTTTTCGACCGCATTATCTCCTTGGTAACAAGATAGTCCAACTTTCGCCAGCAGTGAGCCAAAGTTTCTTCCTGCTGGCTCGATGACCATCTTTCATTAGCGTTGACAGCGAGTGTGACAGCGAATGTGACAGCGAGTGTCCATCGCATAAGCGTCGGGGCCGCTAAATTGTGGTGGTTGTCGAATTAGCCACGGGTCAGTGCGACAAAAACGACAAAACTTTAGTCGCCCGAATCACACCACCCGAACATTGCTAATAAAACAAAGTAGCCCACAAAAGTTTGGTCACAATTTGAGGAATTACTAAATTCCATTGAAGCAAAAGCGTCGCGCTGTATGGATCGACATTATTTTGAAGACTGAAGCATCTCAGTGGAAGCTCTGTGAATTAATATGGAGGAATGCGATATTTCTGAAGTGGATTTCAAAAGGGAAACCTTGGATTTCTCACTAGCAACAATCCAATAAATTAGCAAAAATCGATGGTGTAGCAGCTCAAATTAAAACTAAGAGTCGGAATAGCAGAAGCGCTGGAAACATTCTGAGAAACTATCTGTGGATCCTCTGATGCTGCATTCAATTAAGTTCCGTTATCTCGATTCAGCAATCGCTACAGTTTATATTTTTATTCTTTTGCGAGTAAGTTTTCTCTGGCAGAATTACCATCTCTGGCTTTAATTAGAGACTCCAAACACAAAGGAAGGAAGCAGGAACGTGCTGTTTGCCGCACAACTTTTAATGAAATGCAGTCCTCCGAAATGCTGTCGACGCGCGATCTGCTGCTGAATGGTAGATGAAATCGAATGCGTGAAAAGAGTCCCCCGAAATCTCCGAGAATAGCACCGGAGTGGAACAGTGACTAGAGTAGAAGTGATGGCACCCTGGCGAATGCGGTGTCTAGTGCGCGGTACTCATACTCTGAGTATTATTGAGAGATCGGGTGCGGCCACAATGATTGCAACTGCAACTGCGAATGAGCACTCCTTCATTTTCCATCTTTTGCGCTCCGTTGATTCCAGCAAACAGCCCACCTGCCTTAATGCCTCCGTGAAAATTAACACACGGCAGAACTTTTCCACGGCGCTCATCAGTATCTGACATGACATGGCATGGCATCCCGGTGCAATTAATCTGTACGAATCTGCAATAAGACGTGAACGAAGACGGCGTTAAAGAGTGCCGTTTCGGAGGCACGGAGTTGTACGCTGTTCGGAAAAATCGCAAAACAATCTGCAAACAGTTTTCGTTGCTGAAAACTGAAACTGAAAACGAATTCGCATGCACTCGCACATCGCCGAAGATTGCATTCTGCGGATATTCACGCCACCAGACTGAAATGCAGTTGCATTTGTGAATGGAACCCATGAATGCGTGCCACTAGAAATGAAAAGAGCATCGACACAAATGAACTCATAATTGAAATGAGCGCAAATAAGGACTCAAAACTGTTACCTTCAGCTGTTAATTGTTCAGCTCTACGTTGATTTTAATATTGACCCTCACTTAGCGGACACAACAATGAAGGACAATGAAACAATGGAGCTTTTCCTTCAATGACACATTCGAGGTAGGAATACTTTAAGGCAACGAGACAAGACAAAATAAATTCGTGTCACTTTGCAACCGCCTGCAATTCATTAAAAAACCAATTTATAGAAACTATGGACCCTTCCCGAACATAATTCACAGGCCCGAGTACGGCCTTCCATGTCCATAGGAGCGGATAAGTTTAAAATATTGATCACTTGAACCACGTGTACTTCATTTGAAGCACATCCGCTCACACGTTCGCCATCGGACACTTTAGACACACCGAGTTCGTCAAAGACTCCATCCATCTTTCCTGCCGAAGGAACACTAAACGCAGCAACCTTTTCTTAAAAAAGAAAAGTGCAAGAATAGGAATAAAAAAGAGAAAACACACTGCAAATCGCTGTTCAATTGCTGTCCATAAACAGAAATGCTTAACACCCGCTTCCATGCGACAGCGCTCATGGATGTGTTGTGGTTGTTGTTGTTGGTGCTGGAAGCAGATGCCCCTCTCCAAAACACGTCAATACCGTTTTTCCTTCCTTTTACCCCCTTCGCAACTCGTTACTTCCTCCGTGCTACTCCGTGTGTCTGCTGCTGACACTTGACGCATCCCCATCTCACGAGCGAGCAGATTCGCGTGCTGAACGGAGGAACAGATACCACGTACAGTGGAGATGGCTTCCACGGAAGGCAGACAAGAGAAATCCCGGATATTGCAGTCAAGGGAAATCAAGGATATGAAGTCTTGAAAACATTACAAATGTTGCTAAAAAATAAATACTTCTCCATGCATGTGTTTCCGCTTTATATCCGGCCTGGAAGCCGGTCACTCTTTCGACGCTGGCGTCATGTTATCGTTGTTGCTAACGTTATGGCTTCGCACTCGTGTTCAATCCCAGGCATGCACACTCAACCATCAAACACCGTCTTCTGGGTGCTGGGATTGAAGTGAGATTGCTTTCTGAGGCTCATATAATTAAGACGGAGACGGATTGAGTGGCTGTTTTAAGCATGCGCCCGCTGATGTTCTTGCTTAGAACCACGTGAAATAGTTTAAGACGATTCTACATTTAAGTCTTAACTCTGCCGTATTCATTGAAAAAAGCCACCAGAAACACGAGGAAATGAGTTCATCTTATGTACTCTACTGGCGAATTGCAAGGACTTTCTGAGGAAATACTATTATATACTGCATATATGAGGATATACTATACTGAATATACTAAAATATACTTTATGAAACCATAATCAATGTTCGTTCACACTCACACTCACATTCATGCTCACGCACATGTACACACTCGTCAGATTCTGATCTTGTATGGAGAACTGATTTAAGAAATGATCGAATTTACAATAAAACGCTTTGGATGTTCACGAATGGCAGTATTTTTATAGCTCCATTAACTTGAGTGAAGATATTCGATTCGGATTTGTGAATGGATACGAGCGCTGAGCTACAGAAGGTCCCGAGTAAGCGGCGTTCTGGTTCAACTCCTCTTCATTTCTCTTTCTGACGCGGTTTTTTCGCATCTCTTAAGCCGTTTGACGTCAGCCGCAGAGTACCCCGTTCCCAAGAAACCCCGTTACATCAAGCGTGAAGTTGACACTTACAAAGGCTGAGGCGGATGTTGGCCAGGGACGTCAGGGAAGGAAGTCGATGTAACGTGCACTCAGTGGAACATGGTTGATGCTGCATCGGCGGCAGCCACACAGTAGGGGTGCATTTTTATGAGTGCATTTTTATTGTAAGTATCTCAAAGAGAGAGAGAGCTCTGTCTTTTTCACCTGAATACATGGATCCGTCTCATCCTTCCTCTTAGCCAATCCACGAGACAACAGCAGAGAACTTTTATGCGATGTCTTTGAGCTGCAAAAGGGTTCAGACGTGTGTGTGTCACGTGCTTGAAACTTGAGTTATGACTCATAACTCCAAAAGAGTTTCTCACTGACGACAACATCCTAATAAAAACTAACCTCCATTAATACAGCTGCTTTGCCGTCAACGCTTCACGGGAAGTCAATAAAATCTTCGCCGAAATCCCAAAATTATAAATAAAATATCAGCAAAAATGTGCAAATAGCAAAACAAGCTGACACATGATAAATCCTCGAACACTAGCAATAACAGCAACAAGAGCAGCAGCAGAGAGAGCAGAGGCAATAATGAAAAATGTCCTTTTTGCTCGGTCGCTTTGATTTACAACATTGATTTCCTGTCGTACGTTCCTAGAAGACAGCCGACTACAGAAGGCGAGGGAGGAACGAGGCGAGTAGGAAACGGTAAAAGAGTGAAACTGTTTCACAATAAATAAAAAGAGCTGCGAAACAAAGAGGGGGACAACAACAAAGCGATGGCGGAAGGGGTACAACAACAAAACAATGCGAGATGCAACAACAGCGGCCACAAGTGAAACTTTCTTTCGAACTGCAAACCGTTCGTGTGTTGAGCAACGGGTTTAGTATTGCATAAGAATACATAACATGGGAAAAGCAGCCAACGTAGCTTCAGAGAAGAAAACAATCAAGGAGCAACTTTTTGGCACTCCTTTGGAATTCAGGCGGGAACAACAGAAAAAAGGTGCACAAATTCGCGTTGCAAATAAAAATGCTCGCACGCCCCTCGTCGAGGTGCTTCCCAATCTACCAGCTCCTTGCTTGTTGGTTGTGTTCTGAGTTCGCCTCGGATGACTCCAGTTGTTGTTGTTGTTGTTGAATATAATCACAATATAAAAAGTAAAATTAAAAATATTCCTAAAATGGCACAAAATTGAAATTTTTATTGAATATCATCTCTTCTGTTCTAATTTACAAGAAAAAGGAAAAGTTTAGGTATCAATTCTTTGCTTACAATCACCCGGACTTCAATCCATCCGAGCACATTCTCGAAAAGTGGTTTCTGGGAATGCGGTAACCTCAATGATGGATTCCTCAAAAACCAAGTCTCAGAACCAAGATACGTGACCCTGGTACCTGGAAAATTTTAGCGCCGCATTCTTAATAATGAATTTCAGCTCAGACTCAAGGACAATACTATCCCTGGATCTCAAAAGGATTGCGTTTCCCTTCAAAGCATCCTCTGAATCGCGTTTCCTAGACTCCTCAAAGGAGCAGTTTTATCCTCCTCCTTCACTTCTTTCTCTTCACCTTATTTAAGTAGATACCATCAAGTCTCCTCAGATAAATGAACGCAAATGAAGATGGGTATTTTTGAGATCGGCAAAGCTTTTCACTGAACTTGCTGCCACTTTTAATTGAATCTTTCTACTCTCGAGCACACTCCACTCCCGCTGCTCCTGCTGCTCCTGCTCCTGCTCCACCAACACTTTCCAGTTAAGTGCTCTCTGTTGCAGCTGCAACAAGCATTTTATGCTGTTTTAAATAATCACAGAGCATTTATGAAGCCATTAATAATTTCATATCTTACCACTTTATCCGCTCGTGCTTTCGGGAGAAGGGTTCGGACGCTGCTGTCCCAGCATGTCCACGTCTTTCCGCCCCGACACCCACGTTATTCGTCGTCGAGACGATTTCACTGGAACATCAATCTTCAGCCCACACTCAAGACGAAGCCGCTCCTGCTACGGGCACGCTTACGGTGTCTGTTACGAAGACTGCACCACCTACTCTCTTCCTCTCTCTTTCTCTCTCGTTTGTTATGTTGCTTGCTTCTCGCTTCCTGAACTTTCACCGAATCCAAATAATAAATCGGGGTCCTTAAAACGCATCCTTCTCAGCAGAACGTCTTTTAATGTGCTGCTGCTTTTGTTTTTGTTGTCAGTTGTAATAAAAGTGGACGTTGTTTTGTTTGATTTTTTCGTTGCTTTTTCTGCTTCGGCAGGTTTTTGCTGCATGTTTATTAACGCGCTGAAACGCATAGAAAGCAGCTGAAAACTGTCGTTAATGAAAGAAACGCAAAAATTCCTGTTTTACGCTGCTCACTGAGTGTCTAATTTTTCTTAATTTGCAAAAAGCTTCATTAAAAGTGACAAAATCGGTGTGTGAATTTAAATAAACGCACTCTGAAGGTCGCCCCTCTGCCGGAGCGAGCACCTCGTCACACACGCTGATGAGAGTGTGGATTCTTGTGTGGAGCAAGGATTCTTTTTCTAAAAATCAGTTTTACACTTGCTTTGAATATGAGTAGCTACATTCAGGCGTGGGGAGGGGGCGTAAAAGTGTTCTGGTTATGCTGCTCTTCGCTTTGCCACAATTCCTCAATCTTACTCAAAATAGACCACGTATATGTATATGTACCATGTACCATCTGGTGATTAGAAGAAGTGTCACTTTGACGGATGCTTCAAGAACCGCCGCTGAGAGCATAAAAACAAAATACTTGAAAAGCATTTCTAGAGCGTAATACTTTTAAAGCGAACTAAAAATAAAACGAAGCAAATTCATTAAAATGTACTGAAGAGGAAGTTTATAATGGTCACTTCAAGATACCTCATTAGCAATAACATCACAGGAGCCCACATCCAGAAGACCGGAACGACAGCCATCGCGGCATCCTCTCCGAACGAACACGACTGAGCAGTTGTTGCGTTGCAGCGGGGATGTCATCTTTGTTGGTGGCTCATCTTTGTTGGTGGCGTGGTTTGGCTACATAAATCAAGAGGACCCATCAGAGGCCCCCTGCAGAGTTATTGGCAGGGGTCAGCAGAACTGAATTACGTCCAAGTTGTTGATCTGTTTGTTTATTTCTTTGTTGCGACTGTTATTGTGCATTATTGTGTCGCTCGGTCAGACTCTTTGTCCGCAAGCCAAATCTAAGGAACTGACAGGAGCAGACATTCAACGTTATTCGTTCTGCACAAGCAGCTGTGTTTCCGGGTTGCCTGTGTCAATCCCGCCCCGCAGAGATGGCGATATTCACAAATCCATACATGCTGCCACCTACTTGTATTTTCGCACTTGTCACATTGTACCAAACTGCGGCTAGTGTCGCCACAAAGACCCGTACTCAAACACAGACAATAAAGTAGAATCCAACAACAATGTATAATATTTGGATCTCATATCAAGTGGATTGCTCCATATACTCGTACAAACAATCAAAATGGATGTTCCTGTTGCGCCTTTCACTTCGATTCCATTCGTATTTCAGTATTCAGGTGCACATAAAAAAGTTCCTCATATTCGATCAGAGGAACCTGTATTGTTTACAGACACAAGATAGGGTGGTTCTTGTGGGTGGTTCTCGAGAGCACCCGCAAGAAAGAACTTCATTGAATTAGTATTGATGGATAACTTATTCAAGTGGCCCGCTTGAGCTTCCCGTCATGCTTCGTTAAATAAGAAGTGGAAGAAACTATTTGAGGCTGAAGAATGGAAGCAAGAAACACAAACAAGAGATTGTATTTCAATTAATTACCTTTGTGAAAGTTGCTGACGTCAGTACGCGTGGCTGCGTGCACAAACACAGCCACTCACACACACACACGCCTGCGATTCCATTGCTGTATGCATGTGCAGTGACTGTAAATGCATGTGCTCAATGAAGAAGATGAGTTGCTAGCAACCACATGCAGCAACTGTTGCCACCGCAATCACAACGAAGAGCAACGAGCAGCAACTTCGGAACAATAACAACAACAGTAATGAGCAATGAGAGGTGGCAACCCGATTTCATTAACCTTTGCACGCTTCCAGTTTATTGACCACAAGGAAGCGACATCGGGATGTGTTCTCAGCACCCAAATAACAATTTTTTAACAATAACTCATTTTGTGCGACGGCGAAATACGGCCCTGTGCTTTGCTTTAGAATTCCTACGCTTTACCGTGTTACCGAATCGACTGGCAAAGCGTTTGGATTCTGAAACGAATTGCAGCTGGCAACAACGACCACAACGTAACGACAGTACTACGTTGTACTACGTGTTTGACTAACGTAAGTAGAGTGAGAGACATAAAATGGAAATAATATCAAAAGGAATTCAGCAATCAAAATCAAATCAAAAGTTACTTAAATCCAGTTTCGATTTCATCTCAAATCAAATAAAGCAAAATAAATTAAATTGAAATAAATATGAAAAGAAACTGCGTTCAGATAAATAATAACATATAATTTAGGACAACATATTAAAGTCAATAAAAGAAAGTGCAAAATACACTCAGTTCTGCCGAAAGGAATAAAATAAATGAATAAATAAATAAATAATATAAATAAATTCCAAACATAATACATTTCTAATAAAAAGAAAGTACATACGAACCTAAAAAGTATACAACAAAAGGCCCGCTCGCCTCGCCCACCCCCACCCCACCAAAAGGTCAGATACTCAAGGTCAATACTCCTGCCAGGATGCTTCTTCTGCGTTTTCCTTCCTTCTGCTCGTCTGCCGAATCAGTTCAGTATACAGATTATAATATGTCGCTTATTATTCATTGCCAACTGAGCAGACGAGGAACGGAAGGTTGGCCACACCACCTCAAAAAGCACTTCAGCCCATCTCCTGCTCACTTAATTTTGTCAAAGCTCTTCATCCTGAAACTCGTCATGCGCACTCCGAATGCGTTGCGCCGATGCGATTTCGAAACTAATTCAAGGGTCGCAGCCCGATATTCGAATCTCGAAAAGCCATGCAAATGAAGGTAAATCTGTGTATTATTAGTTTCATTGAGCCTGCGATTATTTCTGTTGAGGAGCACTCCATATATTCTAGCTTCCGATGAATGCCTTTCGATACTACGATTTAGATTTACGTGTTCCTAACTTAGATGGTTTCAGCTTAGTTCGGGGTTCAGTAAATTCATTCTCAGAAAAACCACAAAGAATATGGAAAACCCAAAACCCAACCAACAACCTACAATTCTACGCAAGGTGTCAAGTGATATTTAGGAGGGTCAGGAGACCCCTCAGTGTTGATGCATTATTAAGGGGCTTAAAGAACCTTGTGTTTTCGCTGTGTACTCAATAAGAACTGTAAATTAATTTAAGAATTGAAGCCTCCTGATGAACTTTCGTTGAGTGGGATGAAAATGATTCGACGTAATTCGTCGCCGAAGAAACACTTTCGTTCGCTAACATTCATTAAGCTAAGCCTCTTAAATTATTTTCAAAACATAACCATATACCTTACCTTACTTTATGTGCTGATTTATGCGAGCAAATGAAATAATTTACGAAAAAGCGGTCTTCTCCATGAACGGACTTCTGCACAAACGTTTTACTTGCCCGCACTCTTATCAACGGAGATGCAGGAGGCAGGCAACAAGATCCGCCAAAGCTCATTAAACGCGTCAAATTATTCATGAAGTGGAATTAAATACGGATATTATGAGAATTTCCAGCACTTTTTGGGGACAACTGCAAGGCTTCCACATCACTGCTGCTGCCACGCTTGTGTCATTACCACAATCAGAAGCGGAGCAGCTGACAGAGTAACGCCAGCAGCGGCGATGGTTACGAGGCCGTTAATGACGGCATTAGTAATGGCCACGTCTGCAGGGGCGGGGTTCCACTGAGATGGGATACACAATATTTAAAAACTTTAAGAACTTTAAAAAGAAGACCTGAAAGAATTCAGAAAATGTTATCTTCAACATTTTCGGTGAGAAGCTACTCAGATTCAAACATTTCATTGTTCGGGTGTAGCTACATCAGCAATGAGTTCCCCCGCCCCTGCGCCGTTGTGCTGAGCTTGTTAGCGCTCGCAATTCAGCGACGGCGACAACCGACATTCCTCTGAAATTTGGTCCCATTTTCATCCACTGCTGGCCACGTAATTAACTGCCCGCACACCAACGGCGTCGGTGACGCGTCCATTTTCGCTTAGAAGTGAAGAAGTGTCACGCCGCCACGACAACCGCATTAAAAGATCACGTCGCTGTCACGCGGCAAGCATCAAAAGGATTCTAGCAGCAGCGGAAGACGATTCGATTTATTTTCCTACTTCTTCGTGCTCTCCTTCCAGTTTTGCAGCCAATTCGCTGGCGTCCCTTTTAGCTGTGTACTTTAGATCTCTTTTGGAATGTTGTTCCTCTTTCATCCTCGCTTTTAATGCTATTTCAGGGTTAATTTTGGATTTTCTACACTCAGCTGCAGGATTGTCGCGGTCCGCTTCTGCACGTTGCTTTAAATTCGCTTCTCCCCTAGTTTTGTGGAAATCATTTCAGTTTCGAAATCGGAGCGATTCAACTCACGTGCTTCACAGTAACCGACCTCAAGCGCACGAGTCTCCACGCTGCTTAAATGACTTATTCTCTTCAGATCAGATTTGATTAGCAGTCCGTGCTTTCAACTTGCCGCTAGTTTAATTAAGTGCGTCGCAAACAGAACGAAGTTTCTGCAGTTCTTAGAAAGAGATACGATTAGAATTTCCGAATCAAATGGATTGCATTTCAAATTAATGCTTAATGAAAACTACTGAATGAAACCTGTAATCGTCTGCGCTGGTTTCCTTTCGAGGTGAAATGAACTTCGTCAGCCAAAGGATCTTATTTATTGTCATCATCGCCAGAGTCAACTTGGTGCCAGCCTAATTTCTGTTTAGGTTCTAAACAACCGTGGAGAATCGCCAGATGCAGGCTGCACCTCCTCATAGACACACTCCTCATAGTATACACGTGCAAGCGTGTGATGTAACCTCAAAGCTATTTGCAGTACCTCGTGCAGAAAAACCATCGCAAATGCATTCCATTTTCCGCGCTGAACTCATGTGTTGCAGATGCTTGCAAATCCATTCCGCTGCGAATTCCAATCAAATTTATGCATTGCTTGTAGAAGTGTGTGTGGCTGTGTGTGTCTGCGTGTGGCTGTGTGTGCGAATTACCAAAATCCATTTCACGCTTAAACTGATTTGGAATTTCATTTCCTTGGTTTACATGCCAATAAATCGCGTCGCCCTGCTGCTTTCTTTGCGTGTACGTGTGTCTGGTTTCCATCTCATTTTTGCATGATTTAAGTGCAACGATTTAATCAATTTAAACAAAATCCTCGAACGAAATTGCTCGCAGTTCCGATTTCAGTTTAGGGATTAATGTCATTTCGAACCAGTAACGTAAGTAAATAAGAACGACCTGAGAAATGGCACTTTTAAGCAACATTTCAGGCGATTTCCCCACGTTCCGTCCTGGCCCATGCCTTTCTACTCCAGGTCCGTCCTGTTGCTAACACTTGTGCCATCCTCTCCAGACACTGCGTCCTGTCACACCCATCAGATGTACCACTCTGTTTATCCTGGCTCTCCAAATTGCACGCTGCCGTCAGGCTTCCTCGTGATCCGTCCCGTCATGTCCTCACCCACTAAATGCTGATCCATCCAGTAGCCGCCTTCAGTCACGGCCCGCCCTGTCATGATCAGCTTGAAGTCAGTTAAAACTCTTCGCGGAGTAATTCAATTCTCAACTATAATAACAAAGAAATTCAATGAATCTGCATTCGATTTGAATTAAGTTTTTACTGGGTGGATATTTATTCACAAGTTATCTTGTTTCATGGGCGCCTCTGTACGAGCACAAGTTTGCTTGCATTCTGCTGACTTATACTCGAGTCTTGTTTAAGTCTTAATAGTTTACACTTTATTTAAAGTGTTTCATGCACAAACTCGTTTAAATATGTGGTTATTTCTGGTGTATAAACTACAAGTTTTTGCAAATGTTGGCCTCACAATAAAGAACCCCAAGCCACGTACTCAGACAGCTCAAGTTTCCTTCGCCAAGCAATAAAAATAAAGCGTTTCTCTTTCTCTCGGAAACTTTTGGCGCTGTATTCAAGAGGGGTGGCATGCCGTGGGTGTCAAGAAGAGGGGCAGGGGGTGAAAACATGAGTAAATCAAAGAGGATACAATTGAAGGACTCTTCCCAAACACACCCTCGGCTACTGTCTGAAGCGAGTACATCGAAGGTTTTCTTAAAAACTACGGCTATAAAAATTCAACTTTCAGTCTATATTTTGAATACTCTTTTTTAATTAAATACAGTAAGCATTTAACACATACGAATAGTATATCTATCTTGATTAATCGACCGACTTTTGCTTAATTTAAAATCATAGAAATCTCTAGGTTTTAGATTCAAATCTTTTTCTATCTCTGTTTACAGAAGCTGATTACACTCTCGACGATTCTTTTTGGAATGAGGAAAGTCCTGTCGGTGAGTAAACAGTTGAAACACCTGCAATTTTTATTCTCACTTTGAAGCTAATCGAATTCGCCTGCATTTAAGAGTAAAATCAGCGCCTGATCGGGGCGTATATTCTACACTTATTACTTGACTTACTTGCTACTTGATTTGCCTACGCTAGGCACGAGTATAAATTATATAGTAACGAGTATAATTATAACGAATATAATTATTATAAACACACATACACACACAAACACAACACAACCAGTAGCGACATATGTTGCTGGCTGATAGTGTTAGTGTTGTCCTTGTTGTAGCCAATTGTGGGAAACAGTCGCTGGCTTACACAGCAAACCAACGCTTCATTGAAAGCATATTTTTGAAGATTCAATAGAAGCAGCTGCACTTTCTAATTAATCAGAAGCGTTGTTAATACAAGAGATATGTAAAGCATCCTGCTGCAGGTTTTTAAAACCGTTTCATTTTCATTTCAAAGCACCATCGAAAAGTCCTCTTTAGATATTCTCCAAATCGGGCTTGAAACAGCTTCAATTCGAACAGCGATGGCATCTAAAAGAGCATCACGCTTCTGTGTTGCAGCTGCAAGTCGTCGCATGCGTCGCCGAAATGAGTTGCATTTTCTCAATGCAGGGACGGATCTACGAAAGTCATCCCTGGCCAAGTAGATGTGTCGTTGTAGCTTAATTAAATAAATTGATTCGGAGGGCATGAAGACGCCAACGACGACTGCTGCGCGGTTTCAGGAGTGCGGGCTCGCTTTACGCCCGAGCGACAACTCCGCCAGACATGCATGAATAGAAAGCAAACTAAGATTTCGCTGACGCAACTGGAAGAAGAAGCACAGAAGCTTTGTTTGGCGGAAAGCAGCAGCGGAAGTGTGCCAACTTCCGTTCGGCGGAAATTCCTCGGAAAGGGCTCGAGTGGGTGCGGTAGAAATCGACCCGTCTTTTTTCAAGCAAGATACAATTCAGAAAAATCTACATACACATGTAAAGTACATAAAATATATGCAATATACTCGTATACAAAAATATAGTATATACGCAACTTTAATATTCTGAGAGCATCAAATAAAATGTTCGGCGAGTCACTTTTCGACGCAGCACTCACATTCGCTGTCAGTTTTTGTGTGCATTCGACATTATTATGTTTGCCGAGTGTCCTGGAAGTCGTCTTGGTGGGAACCCGGCAACTCAGGCGAAGGGGGCAGGGATGAAGATGGAGCATCGTTTTTCAGACATCTTCATTGAGTGTTCAAGACAATAAAAATCATTTAACAGCGGCAAACAGAACCAGTGAAGATGTCATAAAAAAGCGAAGAGAAGAAGGCAACTGATTCGCACTCGAGAGTAGCCAGCCACATACATGCACTCATGTTGCCCCGCCTGCCCTGGGTTGTGAATCGTTTTCTCTCAAATGTATTGTTTTCCCGTTCAACGGATCTCCTTCAGGAAATTGAGCCCCGATGAATCACTGTCATCTTCTCTCGGTCACTCTTAACTGCATCCCAAACAGGGTCAGAGATGAAAAAGCAAATAAATTTTAATTTATTTACTTGCTTCTTTCAAGCAGCATTCGAACATAAAACAAACATAAAACTGTACGACTTTATAAACCATTCCTCAGCTTAACGGAAAGTGCCGAAAAGTGTGAACTTGTAGGGGCCAAAAAGGATCCATAAAAGCAGTCGCATCTACTTAGCGATAGCATTGGCTTATTTCTTCATCCTGTTGCCAACACTTACCTCGCATTTCATGGATTTGCGGGGAGTACATTTTAAATGCTTACGTAGTTCCGTAACTTATTTCGTCTGGTTCAGTGCGACGAAATCAGACTCATTTGAGTCCACTACTCAGATGTTTGTCAATACTTACACACTACTGAAGAAGATGTTTCAGAACAGAAACATTCCAAATCTTGTAACAGGAACTTCGTTCATTTCTTTTCTAGCTTTCGTCCTTCGCACCCTCTTCGCTGGCACCCGCTCTCCATAACATCGCCACCTTTCCACGAACTACCAGCCGTCCGTTGAAGAACCATCGATTTCTCTAAGCTAATAAATTTCCCAAATTCGGAAACATTCTCCCGGCCTAAACCCGTGCGTACATTTTTAAGAACGTGCCTTCGAAGTCCCAAATCGAAAGGGTTACCGAAAGAGTGATTCACACATGCACCTCAGAGTGATTTATGGTCGGTTCGAGGGTTCTGCGTTGCCACTCTTTTCACAGTTTCGAGTTTTAATTTAATTTACGCTTCTTCGCCCACATCCAGCAAGGAGTATCACTGAGCTGGGATTCCTTAGTTACTCCTTCACTCACACTGACAACAAACAGATGACAGGAGCAGCGCTCCTCTCCGCTTTAAACACATATTATTTTGGGTTACCTTGAAAGGTTTCGGGGTTAATTTTAGTTAAATTTGAGACAGATTTTATATTTTACGGGATTTTTGGGATCTAATCTGATAAATAAACTCTACTCTTATTAATACTACGACTTATAACACAACTTCTACTACAAGAGCGTAGAAGCGATCAAAATACGCGCTGAGTTCAGAGAAGGACCTCGGTTTTTGTAGGGTAAAACGTAAGATCGACCGAATAATCTAATATCTATTTAGTACACTCAATTTAGGACGTTCAAAAAATTCAAAGTTGGATCAAGCGAAAAGTTCCGCTAAATGAAAATACATACTTTGTGTACTTTAATTGGACTTCCGCTGTAACTTGAAGGACGGCAATCAGGTTACATGCAATACCGTTATTAATGCAGTTGCATGTGTGCCTGAAATCGGAAAACAAACAGCTCTCTGAGCGCATTTGGCATTATGCATTAAACTCTCGCAGTTGGGCCGCACTTCGGAGTCGGTGCTGCTGGCGGGTGACCTCTTCGTGAGCACCAGGAACTTTCACAACTCAGAGACTGTCAGTGAACAAACAGACGGCTGCCAAAGTGCACCAAATGAAAAGCACGCAACTCAAGAAGCTTCGCCCTGGCCTTGTTAAATGCTAAAAAGGCTCCAAGAAGTGGCGGAACACTTAAATCCAAGTATCTAAATTGCGGTTTCGCCTTCTGCAGCCAGCACATGCAGCTTCGGTAACTACGGGGAAGAATGGTCATCAACAATACACTGAAGCAAACGATTTCCTGCCCAGCTACGAGCTGCAGCAGCTGCTTTCGGGCTCGGAAGTGATGAGTGAGTGCTAAACACATCGCTCGTAAAAAGCATCGGAGTGGTTCCAGCAACCGACGCCTCCCACCAGCCCCTTCCCTTCCGCTGAAGAGCAACTTGTGGCATTTGCCGTGCAACGACCGAGTGCATAAATGTTATTTTACCCGATTTGTTGGTGCTTGCGTCGAACTTCTGCGCTCTTTGGTTGTTTTATTGAACGAACGAAGAATGCATGCGGCAGGACGGGAACAACACTCTACGGATTTGTAACCGAATGAGTAAAACCTGCAGCTCCCATCAACGCCGTTGCGGAGCTGAATTGCTGGCTGCTGATGCACACTCACATAATTGCTCAAGGTGCTAAGATTAAGATGCAACTTTATGTCTTTCGTAACCCAAACAAGGTCAGTCACCCTGCATCACCGCGCTGCACGGCTGGCGGCAGTCAAACACGTTCATACGTGCATGCACGATGCTCCACCAAAACACACGTTATGATGATTGAACTCATTGGGGAACATTCAATCGTTTATCGTCTAAATATTTCCTAGAGAACGTCGTCTTATTTAAACCCCGCCAGTGAAGAGCTGGGAAGATTATTCATTGTTAAGGTAGTTTTTTGAGCCATCACCTATTTCAAAGTAGAAATACTCCAAGCATTCGGAAGAGAAACTTTTATTACTAAAGCAACAGTTCAAAAACAGCATCAATTGTCTTAAGACTACGAAGTTTGCATGCCTCGTTGTAGTACTCGTGATTGCCGCTGGCTCTTAAATTCCTTTAATTTGTATATCGGTTTATTTGTTGGATTTGTGCTCCCATCGAACATGTGTGTATGTGTGTTTGACATGTTTTGCTCCAACACGCTTTTGAGTCTTAATATAATACTTCAGATCATTTATCTTGACAGTGGCATCTCTTACATAGTGGCATCTCCTGGAGCCTTTGCACGATGTGATTGTTGGTCGAGGTGCATCTCAGCACTGTTGAGTTAAATCAGAGCTCTCGATGGTGACCCAAATAAATATATCGTGGTATACTACAAGCCCCTGTAGTTTGAGTATCCTCGTCACAGCAGTTTTCCCCACGAACGCCGTAAACATGCATTTCAGAGCAAGTGTCCCGTTAATCGAAATTTAAATAACGCATGCATATTTATTAGATTTGTTCCAAGTTCCAAGCACATCCGCAAGCCAGCCAATGCTCGGTTCCTTTGGAAAGTCACTTCAGCTTATTTGTGCCGTTTTTCAATTTGTTTCCTTCCCTCCTCCCCTCTGACGCACCGTCAGGACAACCAAACAACATCGAATTTATGTTGGGCAGAGAAGAACAGAAGAACCTAACTTGTTTTTAACTTCGTGCAAGAAACAAGACGCCGTCAGAAGCAGGAGGCACTCTAAATGCAAACGACAAACTGCTGGAGATCAGGGCAGCGCACCATAAAAAACCGCTCGCCAGCGAATCCGTCTTCCTGGACGGTGGCCCACCGCAGCTGCGAGCAGATGCACAGCTACGGATGCAAAGATATTCAATTGCAAATTGAATAAATTTACAATTTGGCCGTCAGGGACGTACGCCAGGACGAATACTGGCACCAACAAAAAAAAAAAACAAACCCGAGCGAACGGAGAATTGAGAAACTGAAACTGAAACTGAATCAAGCACCAGAAAACCAAACTAGAAAACCAATTTAAGGAACCCGAAAACACTGCAATCTTTCAGGAGACCCTGCATCGCATCCCGCTGCTAATAGTTCGGGTTTGTAGCCCTTGTGTTGTTGTGTTGTTTCCCGCTTGATTTTCTAGTAGCTCGCAGGAAAAACAGGCCACAAGGGCCAATTAAGTCAGCCACGTGTTAGTATTTAAAGGTAACTAAAGCTAATCGTGCGATTTGCGTAAAACGAAGGAACTGCAAACGACACTTCGAAATGTGCTACGATACACTAGATGATGGTCAACACTTATAGGGGCGTTGATGGTTCCATTTGTTGTCCGATTAACACGTTAACAGATTCAGTGATTTGGATTTAATTTTAAGTTGAAACCTTTAAACAGATCACTACTAAAATTAACATTCTTCGATTATTTATTGCAATATACAATACATTCCCTTGGACACATGATCGTCTACTTGGCTGGAAGCGAATGAGCCAGTAATCGGGTCGATATGCGCAACATTTGATTTCCTCGCAGTCGAATATTTACTCAGGCCCCTCCTCCTGCGAAATACCCATAACGTCATCTCCAAAGACCACCCCAGCACCACCTAAAAAGCCAGTAACTGCTGGGTGCGCGATGATAAAATAACGGAAGTCATGTGATGCAGCCAAACAACAGACCACAAGAGCAGAGCGCGGCACCACGTCCCACTTTCCACTTTCGCCGAAACTCCCAGCGCCGGGACGGACGAAACTCATACAGAAGCAATCTTCGTCAGCAGAAAGAACGCATTCGCATTAAATAAAAACGTTGACACAAAATGTAATGACATTTGGGATTTTATTTTAATATCTCAAGTTTCATTGTTTTCGCAGTTCTCATTGTTGTTGCAGCTGTCGGTGTTGGCTTTTTGTGGTTTCTCACTAACTCACTAACTGCGCAACAGGACTGCAGTTTATGTGACTCTTTGGTGTATTTGCGCCAGTTTTATTCACTTGGCGCCAAGTAATGAAACACATCGAAGTCGACAAACAACCGCGGAAGCCTTCTCTTCCATTTCGAGTGTAAACAGTTAAAACTTTCGCTAGCATTCGCTTGCTTTTCTTGGGAATCTCGTTGCATTTAGTTTTAAGCATGTCCTTCACTTGGTTCTGTTGTTCACTCAAAATCTCACAAAACTCGGTGATGCTCACTCACTCACCTGCTGCGCGTCTGGTTGCTTCATAAAAATGGTTGCTCTGCACCCTCGCGGCTCCGAGACCACCGAAAGAAGCGAAAATGAGGAAAACTATTTCTGCGGCAAGGACAGAGTTACGCATCACCTTCTGTAGCTCTGCAGAAGCACTTTGTGGCTACTCTAGTGCAGCACATCAAACAAAGCAGTGGCTAGAAATGAGTGTAGAGTGATGGCAGCAATGGAACTGGAAGGAGGAAAGAGGAACCGCCACCTCCGAAGTAATTGGAACGGACACACGTACCTCAGATGCAGACGCAACCAGACTCACACAGACGCATGTACACAAGCAAATGAAGTTAAGTGCGAGGTGCAGCTGCTGCTGCGGTTTCAGGATAGAAAAGTACTCTTCATTTAATTGAAATTGTGTGGTGCATGCTTCTTCTCGGATGTGCAGGTCACGCAGCATGTTGAAGCTGCGTCAATTCTAGAATTACTGATATCGTAATTATGATCAACTCGTTGTTAACTCCGAAGCATCTATGAAATTGCACACTTTTTGCAAGCGAAGATGTTGTTTTGAATTCATATTTCATTTTCCTAAAATTTCGATCTTAAAATGTGTGTAAACTCTCACAAACTAAATGAGGAAAAGATTTCAAGTAATTCTGTCAACTTTCCAATTAATGCTTCACAAAACCCGCGGAGCGACTAAAAAGGCGTCATTCACACGTTCTGAACCGGCGGATGGCTCCATAAACCCGCCACTAAGCAAGCACTCGGAGTTCAACTCTCTAGTGTTTAGTTTATTTTGAGTAACTATTTTCAATAATTTTCCTAATAAAAACCAGTTACTAAAGCGTACATTTAAGCTTACTTTCAGTGTCTGAACGCCTCGCTTAAAATTTCTGTGCGGCATCTCTAATTAATCAATACACTAAACACATGTTATGGCCTCCAGGCAGCATGCAAATATTTTGTATTTAAACTTAAAATTATTGCCGAAAACTCGTTGTTGTTGTTGGTAGCTTTTTGTTCCCTTTGCTGCTGCTGCTGTTGCTCTGCCACGCAGAAATTAAAATGCCACACCACAGAATCCTGCAGCGGACACAGAATAAATGTCGGAGAATTGAAAAGGAAAATGATGCCAAGGAGAAGAAACTCATGGAAAACACAAAAATATTAACCGAAAATATAAAAAAGCCCAAGCGGACAAACTACACACCGATAAGTTTCTGAGTCCGGAAACAAAAGGCACCCAGGCCCGTTCTATTTGCATATTGGATATCTGTACAATGGAAGGGCGTGGCGAGCAGAGAAGAGACCGGAACCGTACAATGTTCCTAATTGTTTGTTTGTTTGTTTGTTTGTTTGCACTTCGGACGTTTTCATTTGCAACGCAGAAGCATGGAACCAGGACTGCAGAGCGCATAAATTAAGCGATTTACATGTTTAAATATTCATCGCTAAAAGCTGCTAAATTCTAGAAATCATGGGCTCACAGAGTCCAAGAGGAAGCAGAGAGAGAGGACAGGGATTTGGGGCATGCTCCAACATCAAAAGAGCACTAAACACGAAGGCTGAAGGTCGGAGATGGAAATAAAATGTGCTAAAATAATATTAATTCCATCATATCGCATTGTACAGAGCTGTGCATAAATCCGCTGTGATTTGAAAAGGACGTGTCTTTGTTTGAACGGATTCTGCGCGTCGTCAGTATTTAAAACAATAGTATTGAGTTAGCCACAAAATAAGCACGTCATTTTTCCATATTAACTTTGAAATTTAATATTGAAAAACAATGGATAAACATTAACAATGGAAGTACATAGTATTTAATAAAATAACCCCGCTTTCCCAAAAATTGTGACTTCGGGCTCTTCCTCTTCATTATTGATTGCTCAAAATGCTTGATGTGCATTGAAGGGGTCTTTTCAAGGCAACGAAGCGACGAAGCAGCACAGATGGAAGCCGGGAATGATTCCAGTTCCAGGCCAACCCACACCGAGAAACGACCGCCGCGCCGCAGAATTAATAACTTTACAGACACAAAGGAAAGTTAAGCATGAGATACAGAAGGATCTACATATAAGCACATTTGTACCATTTAAGGGCGCTTAACATTTCAAGGACGAAGCATTTCCGTTTGGAGCACCATGTTGCCATTTCATTGGACGGAGATGGTAACTGTTACCTAATAAGCGGACCACGTTTCGCGTGAGTCGCGAGAAGTACTTCAAAATGTTGCTTTTGCATTATTTGAAGGTGCGTTTATAGCACACCTCCTCAAAACTAAGAGTATCACTTTTCAAACAACAACAACAACATGCTCTGAAAGCACAGACTACGGACCGAAGGCCGAAGTGAGTACTTCTCAAGCCCGAGCATCGCACACTTCAGCACTGAATTATGAAGGTAAGCAGTGACACACACCACTACACATTCATGTGTCCATGTGGTTGATTGCATGTGGCCCAAGAACACAGCAGACGCAGAAGTGACACAAAACATGACCACTTAAAGTAGCTGCAGCTACACTCATGATGAACAAGAATGACGACTGGCAGCCTGACAGATGGGCTGACGATATTCTGCGGGCTTCCTTCTGACTGACAGCATGCACTAGCAAGTGATTGCTGCTTGTTTGGGGCACAGAACGCGAACGAATCAGGGCAGCAATTTACTATAAGCAACTCAATGGGAGTGCTTCGCGTCGGAATCGCACCTCACAAGGATGCGATACTTTGCTAGTCTTCTAATCTATCCTATTCGAAAATCTAAATCAAATTCTAACTACACGCTGTTGCATCAGGAGGTTGAATTTTCTTCATGGCGTCAAATCGTTCACCTGAAAAACCGTCCAGAGTAAAGAAGCCAAAAGCACTGGCATGTAGAATACTGGCTCCGCGTTGTTGCTGGGAGAATACGTCTTGGCGTCTTTGCAGAGCAGTAATGGTGACAATGTTCGATAAACAACAGAGTCGGCGAAACAAGGGAACGAATAAAATGCGGGGCTTGCATGAATGCATGCGCCGGGCCGATGAACAGAAACGCAGGAATCGTTAAGGACTCAGTCGGTGCCGATGGGAGAGAAGGGCGGCGCGCAAGAGGACAGATGGAGTAACTTGAGCCTCACTGTGCAACATATCGTCAGCCACCAACAACAACTACTGACAAGTGTAGAATCAACGACCCTCGGGCAGCATCCACTCGCCACACATTCGCCAAAAGCGCAGCTGGCTTCCACTGAATGCAATATTTTGACAATGGCGTTCATAGACTTGCGTTTCCGTTTCCGTTTCCGCGAGGCTTGTATTTGCATTGTTCTACAGCCAACTGCGGCTGTCTGCCGTCATGAGTACGCGTTGCACTCAAACAGGGGAGGGGGGGGGCAGGTGTGCCTCCTGAGTGAGCGCCACTTCCACACCGTAAAAATGTGTCGAGTGCATGAAATTCGGGTGCCTTGCACGAGGTTTCCATTTACACATCCATCCACACATTGTAAGTGTTCGCCGCGTTTCTATTCTTATTTTCTTTTATTATTGCCACGTTTTGTCGCTCGTTGCATTGTTTATCATGTCAAAAACTCCACTTGGTATTCCTCTAGGACTTTTACTATTATTATTATTATCATTACTATTATCACACTTACACTCAGCCAGCCAAACAGTTAGTTCGGTGTTTGTGTTTGTGTCCTACAACATCGCATCACATCACATCACATCACATCGCATCGCATCACAAGACCAGCATCAGTTGTGGCTCCAGCTGCGTTCCTCGTGCTGCATGCGAGCGCACGCTGTTGTTGTTGTGCGCATCCTCGCCACGTTCGCGTGTTTCCAACCGAACACAGCGAGAATCACAAAAAGTGAACCTTGTGGATCTGGCATCCCGTTATGCGTTACATAACCTAACTATTTTTGCGCAAGTGTCAGTTTCACATTTCACACGAGTGTCCTCTCCTATCGCATATGATCTTCAATGCATAACTTAGAGTGGCCAATCGAATTCACGTGAATCACGATTATATTCCGCATTTACGGGAGTCTTCCAATTATTCCGGAAACAAATTATTCCGTGCTTGTCAAAGAAAAACTCGCTCCACGACCGACTCGAAACAATTTAATTTATTAATGAAAGTTCGAGCAACAACGCAGAAATCGAAGCGAAGGAGGAAGAAAACGCAAACAGAAACGAAACGGAGGCGCTCAGCTGAAACCGTCTTCATTATTTCTGTCTTCGGTTTCTTATTTTGCCACATGAATTACGATTGTGTGCATGAGGAATGCATTCGCAAACACACACACATGCATATACCACTCGTACATAAGAATTCCCTACTCAAGTGGAAGGAATCCAACCGCAACAAGATCAAGTGTACCAGCAGCAACAAGAACAGCATCAACTACAGCGACAACAACAAAATCGACAGAATAGCAAACGAATCTAGTTTAAATTCATAGAAATCGAAATTGTTATCATTTTTTCTGCATTGACAGCTTTTCCTGCTTTTGTGAGTTTTTTCCCGCTACCGGGATCCTGCCTGCGCGCTCCACAGCACATGTATGTATGTGTGTGTGTTTTTGTTGGTATGTGTGTGTGTGTGTGTCTCAATCTATATTGCGTGCTCTATTATTCAGAAATTTGTTCAAATTTCTTTTTTGGCTGCTGTCGGCGTTCCATTGACTACACAGTAGAAAGAGAGGAAGAGAAAGAAGGAGAGAAGGGGAGAGAAAGAGCGCAACTGCGGGAAGAACCGAAAGGGGGACTGGGAATTCAGCAATTTGGTGTGTCTTCTGCCAGCTCTGACGACGATGTTGCTGCAATTTGTCGAATTTCGTTGCTTTGACCTTTTCGAATACAAAATCCGCCTCCCCTTCACACCATCCTGGAGCTGCTCCCTTCTTCCATCCTTCTATCCTTCTTCCTTGCACAAGAGTATCTGCACATCGAAAGCCTTCACGTTGGCTGAAAAGCATTCCACAGTCGGGCTACTATTAGCAGAAAACGCTTCCTCTTCCTTTGAGCTGTTTTCAGAATATTTCGAACATCCTTTGAGGTGGCTGCTGCGTGTGTGTATTTGTATGTTTAATATAGAAATAATTCTTTCTTATTCAGCAGCATTTCTCATTGTCTCCGCAAAGCGTTTTGAGCTGAAGATGCGCATTTATAATAGATGGGAAAATGTGCTGTCCTGCTCTGGATCCGGTTAAGTGTCTAGCTGTTTTCTAACGCATTCTAATTCAGGTTTCCGCAAGCGTGTGGAACCGTATCACCTTCCGTGACCTGTGAGGTTCCATTGCCGGTTTCTAGTCCCGTCCCAGGTTTCAAAACACCCCTCATTTTCTCGAACTCAGCGGTATTTGTGACGATAGAAGGCGTCAACTGGTCTAAAATCAGCCCGCCGATAATTTGTCGTTGCACTTCCGCCGTCAACCGGTCGAATTTGAGGTTTGACGCTGAGTCCACTTTTCATGAGTTCAGAAATCCACTCATCCAAACTATTCCGCTTCTAATCCGCCCCCAGCCGCACCTCAGTTGTAACTACTCCTCGTTTCCAAAATCTAGAGCATAACGCGCACTGAAATTCGATGTGGATCCGAGAGCTTTATTAATGAATGGCTACGAGGTGGCTGCAGGGAGCAACGTTCAAACATTCTTCGGAGATGAGTGTCCGGGATTCCTGATATGGTTTCGATGTCGAAGAGCAGGAGCTCAAAGCTAGCACAGAGTTCGTCCTTCCGTCCACACGCTTAACTGTTCCTTTAGCTACATAAAATGCACACAAATCATTGAACTGAAACGCTTGGTGGGTTCGAAAGAAAACCTTACATCGGGTGACCTCTGACTTTGTTGTCGTCTGGCACAAAGCAAAGTATCTCTCTAGTCAAATATTGTAAAAAGCGCTAGATGGGGCTTTAAAATTAAGTACGGCGAGGACTCAAAGAGCCCTCTCTCAATTTAAGAGCCACTCAAGTGAGACGAATTCGGGAGTCTTCATCTCTAGAAGAAGCCATAAAAATCGTTCAACGAAGCAGGAGCAGAAGAGCAACAAAAGCAAGGGGCGGTACTTTGGGCAGACGCTTTCTGTGGAATTGCGTTGGTGCAGCCCCATTTTTGGGGCTTCCAAAGTTTTCTTGTAGCTGTTTCTATAACAGTTTCCATAAATACTTTAATGAACTGACGAACACTGATGGTTTCCTTGCTCCTCTTAATTTCTGAGCTGAGTCTTAATGAAGAGCGACGTACAGCTTCCATGTGGCAAGCTTCCCAGCCTGTTGCCTCATGCGTGCAGCTGCACTGGGATTTATGCGAAAGGGAGCTGAATGAGCTGCTGCGGTACAACAGGTGAAATTGCAGTAGAGAATGAAACTAAGAAAAATTTTAGCCACAAAACTTTTTAATAAAAACCTTCAAGTTTGTTTGGGTTTCCTGCGAACAGCTCAGACCGTGGCTGTTCTTGTTGCTGTTGTTATTTAGAGCAAGAAAAAAGTACGAAGCATTAAAAATTAAGTTTCCTCGTTATGAGTTTCTTTCCTTCCTTCGGTTACTTTACTCGTTTACAGCTTCTACTCGCTCGCCTTTCAAGTTCACTTTCGCACTCCTTTGAGGCCTGAACCTGGCACCCGAAGTGGAGCGGGCTTCTTGCATTAAGCATTTCCTTGGTTTTGCACGAGCGTCGGATTCATCGATTCCGTGTCAAGATTATCCTCAACGTCGATTCCTCCTTCCGCGACCCGCCTGCAGACAAAGAAAACCCCCCTCCTTCCACACTCACTGCTGTATCAAGTTAATTAATTCGGTTGCAATCTCTGTTTTGTAAAAAACGGATGCTATTCTTCCAGAAACAAGGAAATGCTTCAGAAGAGCCATCAACTGATTGCTGCCGCTGATTCTGCTATCACAAAGCATTACGAAGAACTCCAGATTAAGGAAGTTATCAAAATATACAATACCGCAACCGCAACAAGACAATTTCACCTCCTTTTTTGTACACGCGTTGATGAGTTCAACAGTCAGTTTTGGGTCCAAATGCCAAGCCCATGCCCAAGCTTCGTAGCTTCCACGTTTTACATGCGCCTTCTGATCTTTGGTTTATCTTCAAACCAGACTTAATTGGACAATCTTTTTCATTTACAATACATTTTTCTCTCTCAACGTCCTTTCGACAGTAGTTAAGCAAGAAGTGAGTGAATTCAATCAATTATAACGACTGAAACCAGTTCAACCAACTCGACACTTTTTTATGGCGCTGAATTTCCTCAATTTGTCGGCAGCGTCCAAGCCGAAAGTACACACTAACAATCGATTGCGTCCGTCCGTCCGTGTTTGCGTCGGAGCGCAATGCAAATCAATGAACTGATGCTGCATCGTTTGGGTACTGCGACATCGAAGTTAAGGGCTCTCCGAGTCGATGTGACATACTGCTTTGCTTTATCACTACTACTACTATTACTGTTATTATTATTAACACCAACACTGCTACTTGCGCGTTTTGTACGTATTTCAATTTCTTTTATTTGAGTTGTGCACCATTAAAATCTTTACTACTCTTTTATTGCCACGTGGTTGAACGTCGATGAAGAAATGCAGAAATGCAGCTTCGGAGCATTGTTTCGCAGGACTAAAGTACATAAAATACAACAACACGATTCAGGCAGCGTCAAGTTGTTTCGGTATTCCTTGTTTTTGTTCCATTCTTCCTCCTCGAGAACACTTCCTGCACTTTCGGGGCCACGCAACCGATTTATGTGCTTCTCCCCCACTAACGTTTATTGACTCCCGTTCTTCGTTTCGCGTCTGATTTAACTTGCTTTTTCCAGAAATGCTGCCTGAGAGTTTATTGACTTATTTTACTTTGTTGTTATTGCTGAGCTTAAAGTAAACGCTTTCGCTGGATCATAAAAATAATAACAGCATCAAGCAATTCAGCCATTCAATTCAGCCGTTCAGCTGCAGCCGTTGCAGGTGCTTCAAAGCAAGCGCAGGACGGCAAACACAAGCAGCGAGCAAATTCAGTGTTTATTTTGAACACAGTCGAGGAGCGGAATGCATTTCTAGCCGGTACGCCCCCGGAACCGATGAAGCACGAGCCTAATGAATTCTGTTTTCGGTCTAACATTGCATTTAATATAATGCTCCATTTATACTAGGATCCATTAAATATTTAGTGAATCTTTAGTAGTCAATCATCATATAAAAATGTGAGTATTTATTGTACATGACTACTAGTATAGACATCGACTACCGCCGAATCGTCAGAACTGCTTTCGAAACTCATTCCTCATCGTTATTCATTATCGTCCATCACTTCAGTCCTCATTCTCTGAGGCAGATTTCGATGCACGAACTGCGTATCTACTACGTCACTCTTGTTCTTGTTCTTGCTTCCGGCAAACAAGAGAAGAGTGTATTTTGCTTTCAATTTCGTACTCAATTATAAAATATGCATTAAAGTTATTGCTTTGTTCTTGTTACTGAAGCTATTCAGATCTTTAAGCATCATTTAATAGCGAAGCCAGCCAACGTTTGCATAAAACTCGAAAAAGCGCTCATTTATTTCTTGTTGTTGTAGCTGTTGGATGGTTTGTTAACGAAGCAGCGAAGTAACTGCATTAGCAAGAGCAACAACAACTGCTCCAGCTCCAGCTCCAGCAACAACAACAGCAACACCAACACAAACACAAACTCTCATCCAAAATTTTTTCAATTATTTACCGTCGTTTTGTTTCCTGCTCTTGTTTTGTTTTCATTTCGGCAATATTTTGTGTTGGATTGCTTCTCCTTTATGGCGAACACAAAATAAACGCCACCTAAAATAGGCCAAAAATAAAGAACGAGTAAAAACAAAATCTTTTAGTATCCGCAGAGTCCCGAAAAGTAAAAAAGGAAACGCATTTTGCATTTAATTAAGTGAAATTGGCCCACTTATGGAAGGACACGCATCCGGCAGCCCGGCCCGGCACTCGTCGGAAGGACTCCGGCTCAGGCTCTTATATTGGCTACGATTCTGAGTAAATAACTCGGAAAAAGGAAGATGAGGAAGTTTGACAACAGTCCTGTGTTGCCTCCCCCCAGCGGCCCACTGATAAAAGGTTTTCAGATAGAACACTGCGAAGAGAATCCTTTTGAACCACTTGGTGCTTAGCTACGAGCACTCAAAACCAGCGAAGATTGAATTACTTCATTAAGAAGCTCCGACACAGCAACAACCGAGGAGGAGAAACAATAACAACTACGAGTATAATGATGTTGTGTTGCTCTCCTTGTTGTGTTACTTCGTTACTTCAACACATGCAAAATGATTTTAAGGGTTTGAAGAGGGCTGACAGGCGAAGGAAGCGGTTCAGTGCTGCCATGAGACATCGACTGCCATGTCCACTGAATTGGCCAGTGGTCAATACGAAATAATTTACGAAACACTTTACTCACTTCTTCACTTTTAAAAATACTTGTAATTCAAATATAATTTAAAAAACTCTCGACTGCGAATTTGTTCTAAGTTCAAGTTTCTTACTTTTCAATTCTATACTTGTTTCGGTTGTTCTCAAAAAATGTTTACATTGCCGACAAGTAGTTTGGAATTAAAAAGGATGTTTTATTTTTAGAGGAAGCTTTATACCCCAGAAACAGTTATCCGATTGAGAATATAGGGGAGGATGGGGGGGTGGGGGGGAGGGGGGAGTTTGGATGGCATTAAAAAAATTATGTATGCGAAGCAGTTTCTGTGTCACTGACGCATTTCTATTGCTTTTTGTATTTGCATTGCATTGCTTTTGTCATGAAGCAAGGAGCACCACTTGCACACACTCACACACGCGCGCTGCTTTACATACACTAGCATGTTTTGTTCTCGTCATCTTTGTTTTTCACTCCTTGATGGCTCTTTGTTATGCGACTTCATTTGACAGCATGGCAACTCATAAAACACGATAATCATGGCACCACGCAAGTGAGTGCGTGTTTGTATGTCCGTGTAGCAGCGGAAAACGTATTGGAGCAGTGCGCTTTTCGAAATTAAAAAGGACACTCATTTCAATTTTGCGTCTAAGCTGCGCACACGCCCACACAAACACACTGCACACACTCACATACATCAGCTGTCTTAACAGTTCTGATGGACGTCCGAGGAATACCCCTGCTGCACCCGACACCAGCCACCAGCCACCAGCCGCCAGCGCCTGACTTTCTGCCAACTACTCTGAGAACCCTTCGAGCTCTGTTCCTGTTGTTGTTGTTCAAGTCCTTTCGAATCTCCGCTTCTACGAGGTTCTCCTCTTCACTCATTTCTACTTTTCCGGCAACAGCTAATCAAATATTCAAACATACTACCGATTCATGGCAACCATTTTGGCTGCACTTTCCACTTCACATGCGTTGGTTCTAAAATTGGACACTCGACAAACATAAAATAAGCTGATGATGTATTTTGGGTGTGTGTGTGTGTGTGTGATGCGTGTGTGAGATCGCCATTCTGAGCCATTCTATTTACAGCAAAATTATGGCAGCAACCAAAAGTGGGCCCACAAACACAGAAACTGCCTCATTCTACACTTTTTTTAGGTTGCTCCTAATATGAAAATCGTACTGTTTTTGTGTGTAGAGTCCACACACACGCTGAACATTCGCAACTTTGGTAGAGTTGCTCGAAGGAGCTGCCTTATATCATTATATAACACGATGCTGATGGATGTTCTTGTTGCTTTACTCGTTTGGTCTGTTTTTATAACCTGTTAAAGGTTATTGTTTTTACCGTTAATAATGCACATATATAATAATTCCAGTGATGAGGTGGCTCTCCGTCCATTTTAAATGTCAAAATTCAATAAAAACTACGTTAAATTACGAGAGTAGTAAATTCTCATGCTGGAACTACTTAAGGGTAATGTAAAGGTTCTGATGGTGCTACGTTTTTCCCTTGCTTCAGATGCCAGACCCACAGACGACACCTCCAACCCACAGAGTTGAGGGAGTTCTCAGCTCACCCCGGTTATTACCGAGATGATTATTTACCGAGTCATATCGAAAATACTCCAACGTCACTTCTTCAGGGATCCTATATTAATTGTGTGCATTACTTAGCGCTGTGTTCGGGTTCGGATGTCTCTGTATTGTTATGGAACCCGTTCATTACCGGCGAATTAATAAGCAACTCAGTGATCATCGCAAAAGCTAGTGATTCATCCATTGAAGACAGGGGTGAATACTTGTTTGAATACAATGCAATTAAAGGAAAATTCGAAAATATTCAACTACGAGTACACTGACGACAACTTTTCTGCCTCCATGCTTCAGTATCCTGTGGAGCCTCGCCTCTGCTCTCTACACGCCTGCAGCATCCTGTCGTGGTCCGATCTTTGTCGCTCTTCCTCGAGAGAAGTGAAAAAACAAATCTAATTTCCGTTTGTACAGCATTTGAACTCATTTAAATAAAGCTCTAAAGCGTCATAAAAAAGTTATTAAATCTAGGTAGCTATTTACGAGGACCTGAGTTAAGACGACGGTATGTCAAAATTCAATAAAAACTACGTTAAATTACGAGAGTAGTAAATTCTCATGCTGGAACTACTTAAGGGTAATGTAAAGGTTCTGATGGTGCTACGTTTTTCCCTTGCTTCAGATGCCAGACCCACAGACGACACCTCCAACCCACAGAGTTGAGGGAGTTCTCAGCTCACCCCGGTTATTACCGAGATGATTATTTACCGAGTCATATCGAAAATACTCCAACGTCACTTCTTCAGGGATCCTATATTAATTGTGTGCATTACTTAGCGCTGTGTTCGGGTTCGGATGTCTCTGTATTGTTATGGAACCCGTTCATTACCGGCGAATTAATAAGCAACTCAGTGATCATCGCAAAAGCTAGTGATTCATCCATTGAAGACAGGGGTGAATACTTGTTTGAATACAATGCAATTAAAGGAAAATTCGAAAATATTCAACTACGAGTACACTGACGACAACTTTTCTGCCTCCATGCTTCAGTATCCTGTGGAGCCTCGCCTCTGCTCTCTACACGCCTGCAGCATCCTGTCGTGGTCCGATCTTTGTCGCTCTTCCTCGAGAGAAGTGAAAAAACAAATCTAATTTCCGTTTGTACAGCATTTGAACTCATTTAAATAAAGCTCTAAAGCGTCATAAAAAAGTTATTAAATCTAGGTAGCTATTTACGAGGACCTGAGTTAAGACGACGGTATGTCAAAATTCAATAAAAACTACGTTAAATTACGAGAGTAGTAAATTCTCATGCTGGAACTACTTAAGGGTAATGTAAAGGTTCTGATGGTGCTACGTTTTTCCCTTGCTTCAGATGCCAGACCCACAGACGACACCTCCAACCCACAGAGTTGAGGGAGTTCTCAGCTCACCCCGGTTATTACCGAGATGATTATTTACCGAGTCATATCGAAAATACTCCAACGTCACTTCTTCAGGGATCCTATATTAATTGTGTGCATTACTTAGCGCTGTGTTCGGGTT
Source organism: Myopa testacea (assembly GCA_949629155.1). Taxonomy (NCBI): domain Eukaryota; kingdom Metazoa; phylum Arthropoda; class Insecta; order Diptera; family Conopidae; genus Myopa; species Myopa testacea. The sequence continues at coordinate 694,108 of OX451345.1, read as the reverse complement.
CGGATGTCTCTGTATTGTTATGGAACCCGTTCATTACCGGCGAATTAATAAGCAACTCAGTGATCATCGCAAAAGCTAGTGATTCATCCATTGAAGACAGGGGTGAATACTTGTTTGAATACAATGCAATTAAAGGAAAATTCGAAAATATTCAACTACGAGTACACTGACGACAACTTTTCTGCCTCCATGCTTCAGTATCCTGTGGAGCCTCGCCTCTGCTCTCTACACGCCTGCAGCATCCTGTCGTGGTCCGATCTTTGTCGCTCTTCCTCGAGAGAAGTGAAAAAACAAATCTAATTTCCGTTTGTACAGCATTTGAACTCATTTAAATAAAGCTCTAAAGCGTCATAAAAAAGTTATTAAATCTAGGTAGCTATTTACGAGGACCTGAGTTAAGACGACGGTATGTCAAAATTCAATAAAAACTACGTTAAATTACGAGAGTAGTAAATTCTCATGCTGGAACTACTTAAGGGTAATGTAAAGGTTCTGATGGTGCTACGTTTTTCCCTTGCTTCAGATGCCAGACCCACAGACGACACCTCCAACCCACAGAGTTGAGGGAGTTCTCAGCTCACCCCGGTTATTACCGAGATGATTATTTACCGAGTCATATCGAAAATACTCCAACGTCACTTCTTCAGGGATCCTATATTAATTGTGTGCATTACTTAGCGCTGTGTTCGGGTTCGGATGTCTCTGTATTGTTATGGAACCCGTTCATTACCGGCGAATTAATAAGCAACTCAGTGATCATCGCAAAAGCTAGTGATTCATCCATTGAAGACAGGGGTGAATACTTGTTTGAATACAATGCAATTAAAGGAAAATTCGAAAATATTCAACTACGAGTACACTGACGACAACTTTTCTGCCTCCATGCTTCAGTATCCTGTGGAGCCTCGCCTCTGCTCTCTACACGCCTGCAGCATCCTGTCGTGGTCCGATCTTTGTCGCTCTTCCTCGAGAGAAGTGAAAAAACAAATCTAATTTCCGTTTGTACAGCATTTGAACTCATTTAAATAAAGCTCTAAAGCGTCATAAAAAAGTTATTAAATCTAGGTAGCTATTTACGAGGACCTGAGTTAAGACGACGGTGTGTCCCGAACGAAGGCCGGTCAATAGTGCCGAAGCAGAGCAGCGACCAACCCCCTCTTACGTAATTTGAAAGTTGCTTCCTTGTCCTCGTGCGCTGCAGCCTACAGTGAAAAATAGAGGATCAAGTGTATTTAAACAAATTTAATTGAAAGCTACGCAGGGAGCAGTTTCGAACTTTCCATGTTTTCATGTTTTCGAGGGGGGTCGGGGCCTTCATCTGCTTCTTCCTGTTTGCCCCACTTCCACGAGACTAATGCGCTCCGAATGTATGTGTTTATGTATGTATGTATGTGGTGAGTGAACAAGTTCCGAAGTGGAAATCTGCAAATGTACACTCCATGCTTATTCTTCTTCGCCGCTTCAATGTTTCCCTTCATTTTTGCTGTAATAAAGTTTTAATTAACATATTCCGCTCGGTCTCGTTGCAGGTGAAGTGGAGCGCCTCCTGAAAGAGTATCGCCAGAACCAGGAGCTGGTGCGCCGCATCGGGGGCCACTACTATCAGATTATATACCCGGTGCAGCTGAGGCACCACGAGAAGATGGGCATCTCGACGCGTGAAGTGAGCCCTCCCAAGGTACGCAATCGTATACGTAAACGAAACATTCACAATTACACCAGGGTATGTCACAGTCACTCATGCATTCAATCAATCAATTGGTCCACATGACACTAATAAATTACTGATTAACACACACATCAAGTATCGAGTACTCCATTCGCACAAAGCAGAAGAAGAACGAATCAACGCAGCATGCCGCGTGTAGGGACTACTGACGTGTTTAGCAGGAAATATTTAGTCGACCAAGCTTACGCATGTCCAACTTAGGCTCAGTTCAAGTTGCTAAAAGTTTTTGCCGCTAGACGACCCACAGACACCCGACGAATATCTCACTCTTGGACTTCACTCGCCTCTAAACCCTTCCGCCACTCAAACTGCGAGCACAGAAGCCAAGCATTCATCTGACCCGCTGGTAATAGGAACCGCCTACACAATCAGCCGTCCTGCTCAGTAGACGAACAAATCCCAGTGAATTAATACTAGATCACGGCTGGCACAGTGTGATGGCGTATGGAGGAGGGTTGAGGAGACTCCGTTTTACAGTGTATCAGGTTGTCATGCAGCCGCATTTATGACTTAGCCAGAGCTAATATTTAGCCACAAGCTCCGGTCAGCTACTGCAATTGACTGAAGTGAAAATCGCAAATGGAAACGTCGTAGCGCAGGTCCTTTATTAAGCTCCTTTGAAAGCTTCAGACGCTGCCATTAAACAATTGAGTTTGTAATGATAACAGTTCGATCAGGGAACAGAGTATTGACCTTAAAGGGAGACTTTGCGGGGTAATGAAGAGTACTTTAGAACAGATCCATGACGAAACTGTCTTTGAGAATCTATGGGAACGTGCGGAGTTACTGGGTCGATTGGAAGAGCCGAAGTTAGTCCATCTGTTTTCTGCTCTGAAGAACGTTTTTGCTTGGTGCTTGATACGTTACGACTTTTTATGATTCTTTTTATGATTATGATTACTTACTCTTGTTTTACGAACATGCTGCTATGGTTTCGTAGCGCAAACTAAGCAATCTGTCTCATTACAGCCGGGCCAGCGGCCCCGTCCACACGATGATGGCGGTTTCAGCAGAGGCAGGACAAAGGTAAGTCCACAGCAGACGGACTCACCGCAGGACGAGGTAACCGACTAGTTTAGGTAAAAAATGCAAAACCGTGAAGCGTGCAAATTCATCTACAGTGTCTACGTACCTTTAATCTGTTTGAACATTAACATCCTCTACAACTAGCTTTTGATCTCCTAATGAATTTAGCATTTCTCAAGACACACCGAGCATGAGTTCGCCGTGCAAACTTCACTTTCATAAGCCGCTGAAAAGCTGCAGAAATCCATGTAATTAAGTAAGCGTGAGCGACACATCGCTTCACGTTAAGTACCAGGGTTGCGTGTGTGTGTGTGTGTGCTTGTGTTTGCCTACGTAATGAATTTATTAATCAGAAATAATGCGGATTACTCGGTTGAGTCGCATTCCAGCACCCAGTCACCTCGTTCATTTAAACACATCAACCTTCGTAGAGCAAACATGGCGATGGACGTTCGCCGCTTCCAAGAGCGGGTAGTCCAAGCGGGTTCCAAGAAAGCTCAGTGGTTGAGGTGCATATATTAAAGCCTTGTTGTTGTGTGTGGTGGTCACGTTAGCGATTCTCTAACGATTTTCGCCGTAAGCTTTTCCAAACAAATCAATTCCTCGAGAAAGAAATAATGTTCTAACATCGAAAACTGCGGACAGTCGAATAAAGTTCCTGGTCCTTCCAACGGAGGAGACAAAACTGACAGCCTGGTATTTAAACGATTAAAAGCGAACATCATAACTGCGAACCAGACAACATTTCCAATCAAACACTGACGATGTTCTCTTGTATCCCAGCAAAGCTGATCGTTATGTACACTTGACTGCAGCGGATGTGTTCACGGAGCACGATATCAAGAAACCACACAAAGTGAGCAGGAACAAAGCGCGGTTTAGTGGAGCAGGACAGGCCAACCGAACGAAGGCGGTGACTCCACCACGCGGTTTATAAACTGCATTTGATGCACTTGATTTGCCATCCACGTTTCTCCCCTCCCCCCTATCATAAGGAGGGCTTCATTCAGTGCATTCAATGCAGATAACATGACACTCTCGACACTAGCCATCAACGCCCCCCAAAAGCACTCAGGTGCAGCGGAGAAAGATGAGCATAAGCAACCAGGAGCCAGGAACCAGGTCATAGATTGATGTCTGAACATGAGCACATTTTTAAGAGAAATTTAATTGTAGCATGCTTTGGCGGTTCGTTAATTTGTGGGAGGGACGCAGAAATTTTGCTGGTGAATCCGGGCAGTTTAGACCTCGAGGAATAACCTCCATACCTAATATCCCTGCACCTGCGAATGGGCGGAATATGCATGAAAGACCAACGTGGATGCCGGGGTGGATGAAAGGATGCTGAGCCGTATTGCCAAGTTTCTGGTGCTCCTACTTAATAAGATGGCGTGACCCCACTTTTACCCGAAAGTTCAGGATGAATCATGTTGGACCGCATAAAAATCAACGCGGTGAGCTTGGAAACGTGGGCTGCAGTTTCGGTAACAGCGGGGTTCCTCGGATAGGGGCTGCTTAGTGCTGGTGTTCTATACAGTCTCTGTTTAGAGGTGTCTACAAACCGACCTCCTGACTAGCATTTAATTTTTGAAGCTGAGAAATACTTGAAATGCCTCGGCGCCTCTGAATGCAAGCGTTGGAACTCAACTAATGACGAAGCCAATATTAAGTTCCATTCTTAGGTAATAAAGCGGTAGAAGCACTTGATTAAAATTCCGATCCAGGCATCAAAATATTAAGCAAAAGCCGACTGCAAATCGAAGCTCTTCTTTTTGATTTACGTCTTTTGAGATTGATCTCTTCCTGTGAAGCATTTGGATTTATTTCGGTTTATTTCGGCTCATTTCAAGAGCTCTTACAGTCGATTGTTTCGAAGTTATGTGCCTTGCACAAACAACGCCAACAACGCAAGCCGCAGCTTTTACGGCTCGCCACGTCACGGCTTCAGAATTGTTTTATTTACAGCCGTCGAATGTGAGGAAGGCACGCGCGGCGCACACGTTGTTCAATATTCTAGTGTGTCTGCAGACTTGACAGTACTTGTCGTCCTGCTCGAAACAGCTGCACTTGCAATGATTTGCACCCAGCAGAATCGACGGAACCAGCAGCAACAACGTGATAAAAGCCGGGATATTAAAATCAAATATACGGCAGTCTTTGATACTCATAATGCACACATTCACTTCAACGACAGACTGAGCTCAGGCGGCTCTCTCTCTCTCTACACTCCCTTCCCCCCGCTAACCATCACCATCGTAAACAATAAAATAACAATTCGGCTTTAATTTGTTTGGCTTCGCCTGATCACTGATTACATGAGCTCCTGAGTACGTCGTTTCGTGCATTCTTCCCGCTTGCGATGACTTCGGCTGCATAATAAACAGCAAAAACTGGCTGATGGTTTCTTCAAGAAAATACTGCGGTGTCATTCTGATGAATTGGCAGTTTGAATTTATTACTCCACTAAATGTAGATTAATTAGTAAAAATTTCGGTTGCTTGTGTTAGAAATGAAGGTATAGCAAATAATGTACACATTTTAAATTCTAATTAAGTCATTCAAAATGAAACGCTTTTTGCTCCACACTCTCCTCTAATTAAATCAGAGCTCCGCAAAGCGTGACGATTACGTTGTTATTTGCGACAAACACTGACTCGACCACATGCGCACAAACACACAAACAGTGCTCACAAGGTTACAATGCATCCACTCAGATGAACTGATTAATGCTTTAAGATTAGTCTATGTGGCAAATAGAGCACTTCGGCACACCCACACAATCACTACGGCTCCCAGCAGGAAAGAGAAATAATCCAGAACAAGCGAAGTGAGTTTCCTAAATTTGTTGGGTTTGATTTAATGTAGAATAAATACAATGTCACAAAACGTTTTTTCAAGAAATGTGCGAATACAATTCGAAGAAAGTTATTTTGTGTAACTGAAGCTTAACTAAAGTACTAAAGCAATAATTCAAGTGTCGTCGAATTCATTACCTGTTGGGGTTTCAAAGCCTCACACCGACGTAGAGAACTGCGAAGTACTTCTGTGTAATTAAAGCAGATGCTTTCGTGTACTTTTGCGGTCAAATGCGGTCAAGTGCGGGTGTGTTTCCAAATATTATTCCGTTGTCATTGAAGCGAATTCGGGCTGCTTTCGCCCCTGGTCCGCTGCACACTCCGAAGCCACTCCTACGAAGTGCGCCTACTGACGCGAATTAATCACCATCCGCGGAGCTGACTGCGTGCGACAAAGTGATGGTGTCAGCACGGAAAACCACGCCATTTAGCATGTGGTAGGCACCGATCTGCCTCCATCACCTGAAGTAGTTTGTAAGCATTTAAATGCTGTTGCCGTTGCGTCATATTTTGGAGCTGAGCATTTAATAAATTCACGAATGCAACCACACACGTGTCCTTAAGAAACTTCAACAAGGACAAGCTATTTTGGCAAGATGCCTGAAATCATCATGTCTATCTCAGTGCAGCACACACACACACACACACACACACACACACACCAATAAGACCCGAACACACGTTCTCACTTGTTGCGAATTGAAAATTATATCGAAAATTTGTGTGAGTGAAGCGTATTGCTTCAAACGAGTTAAGAACGTTTCGAAGCTCGATTTTCATGTCTTATCTACTATAAGACGCTGTAAGAGAAGGATATGTAAATGACGTACACAGGTGGCACAGTGGCATCGTTGTTCGGGGCCCCTTGAAATAGCAGCATTCAACAATTTAAAGAGCTAACATGACAACGTGACTCACCAAATGATGTGCTAATTGTGATTTCAGAGAGACTTTCTATCGTCATCCTGGTATTTGGAACCTTGAACCCCCTACAACCTCTAACAAACTACGCCACTGCTTGTCTCCGCTTCTTACAAGTTCTCGTTGGTAGAAGGGGGTTCCTGCTTAATTTAGTTTTCAGAAAACGTACAGTTAACTGCAGCTTGTTGGCACCTGAGCTGGTTGCACGGAGCGTGCTTCTGACTCCTAGAATTGACAGCAATTTTAATCATTCTGCCAGCGTCTGCCGGAATACATCTGCAGCTGACCTACAAATAACCCAGTGAAAGTGAACATTAGCGTCCATTAATAATTATTTTACAAAGTAATATAGAAGGAACCAGACGAAAAAGAACATTAAAGTATTTCGGATCCTCAAGTTCTCCATTCATTTAAGTTCCACTTCCCTTGAACTGCCTTGAAGCACAACGTCTATAAATTTTACGCGACCTTTTAACGAATCACAGGTCAAGAACATCAATGAGACAATGAGAACATCAATAGTGATGTGCAGGTCCCCCAAAATTTCCAGTCGAGCTTTCGGCAGGACATTCTAGGAAGCAAATGAAATTTAATTTAAATTTCACAAATCCGTTCTGCGCGTTGTTCGTCTTCTGGTTCTGCGGTGTGTTTTCCACTGCTACCAAAAATACAAATGAGGACAACTACAGCCACATCAGAACCAAGTCCTCTGAAACATTCAAAACATCAAAACTAAATGGTTGTTAACAGCCCTCTGGTTCTCCGCCTACTCGAGCGTACCACCGCTGCTGTGGGGCCGTCGAAAAGGTCCACGATGCATGTTCAAAGCGACCCGAAACTTATTCAAAGCTGCTTAAAAGCTTTGCTAATCCCTCAGCGCCAACATACTTTCATTTACATTGTGATTTATCGAGATTAGTTGCATTAAATGTGCGGCAATACGAGCGGGCGTCTCAGTGCGCGTATGTGTGTGTGAGAGAGGGAGGAAGAAAGAGAGAGAGGGAGAGAGAGGTCAGGGTTTGCCAGTGACCCCTGCTCAAGCTGCGAGGCGACAATTGTGACTGATTGGCAATTAAATTTTAGTGCAATTGAAAAGTAGAATTGATTAAAAGTTCAGAAACAGTTGGCTTATCTTGCAAGCAATCCCACAACAGAACAACGTTTTACGAATATGATTGCGAAGCTGCTCTCCCTTAGAGACAGCAATGGAACCATATTAAAACGTACAGTTAGATGTTAAGGGAACGACGACAAGATCCTGAGGAGGCCATAGGATAAGTAGTGGCTATTCTACTACCTGTCTTCAATCATTATGCAACCAGGTGGTTGGAGTGCTCCTTCCTGTCGCTTGAATGATGCCTGTCTGCAATCCCTGCTTATTTGAGGCTTCAGTTTAACCTCCGTTACTGTAGATAAGGACATATGAATGGCTGTGTGTATATCAGAAGGGGCGGAGTTATAAGAGTCCGGATTTAATTAATCCTTCTGGGTTCTAATAACTGATCGAGTGAGGACTGTAACTTTGTAACATCCGAAGACTCAAAGACTCCAGAATATTTCATTATTTTCGCTAGTAGTTTTTCTAAACATTAAGAATCACTGAACGCATGCAGACTTTAATTGTTGTTCAATGAAGTTAGTGTTCGCTTTTTCGAGCATTGAACGCATTGAATTCCACACGACGAGGGTTTTCTGGACACGGTATTTGACTGCATCTACTTTCGTGTGCTGAATTCCGGCGGTAAACGTCGCTTGCCTCCTTCGTTTCGGGACCATCAACACCGGCTTCGGTCAGATCAGACTCACAGCTCAGGGTCTCTGCCGTCAGGCATTCCGGGCCGTTGGTATGCGTTGGATCCAAATGCCGAACACGTTTTGCATTCTTGGCTGTGAGTCGCACCAAAGCTGAGCGGAACTCGGGGCCACATTTCGGCATAGCGGACTCGTGGTCGCCGCAACGCGTCGTGTGCAGCAGCAGAGGCATCTGAGTGCTGGTGGACAAAAGCTTCTGGCTAGCGGCCAGCAGCGTTAAGGTCAACTTATCGCAAACTTGTTTGTGCGCAATCAATGTGAGTGAATAAATTCCCGCTCAATCCACTGTGCAATCACAAATCACGATTTATGAAGCGTGCTTCTGCTTGGTTCACATGACTTTGCGATTTTAATTAATTGTCAAATTAAATGCTAAACAGCCGCAACACAAGCCACACATACACACAGGCAGCGCACAGCCATGCACACGGCTGCAGTCACATCCCGCTGCTCATTAGCATGTGCGTGCAATATATTTGCAATTAATATGGACACAGTGCATTCGGCGAACAGCCCCCCCTCCTCCCGAACCCCCCAGCTAAAAAATTCCACATGAAATCGAATAAAAATGGAAACAATGATGTTCGACATGGATTCGGCACGTTTTACAACCGACATACATACATACAACACATGGTCGACGCACGACACCCGCTGCTTGGAAGGCTGCACAAGTGCGTTGATGGCACTGCGCAGTCACAGGTCGAGCGCTAACCCCGAGTGACCTCCAACTTCCGCTCAGCTGCAGTGCGAACAGCGAGTTTTGAGGTCTGCGCGGTCGAAATCCACGCTTCAATCGACGAACCTCAGAACGGCAGCAGGAACCAAAATGAAACAAAAACATTCGGAAACATGCCACTTTCCTGTTATTGTTCCTGTTGTTGTTGTTGTTGCTGTTGGGATTACACATGGACCATGAAAGTGGTCAGCGCGTCGGTTGCGTGCGGTCAGCGGTGCTGCAGGACGCCAACTTTTGCACTCGCGTCGCGTGCCAAGTATGCGAACAGAGCAGCTCGTATGTCGATTGTGTTTGAGTGTGTGAGTGTGTCGATATGCATATGTGTGAACTGCACCAACGAATCGCTTCTCACCGAGCAGAGAACTAGCAGAGTCCCATTTGAAAGGACGAAAAGTGCATTGATGGGATTCATAGCTTTAATAACACGAAATATAAAACTCTGCTTTCTTTGCACCATTTATTGACCTTGTTAGCGGACGCTCTCTCAACCTTGATTAATGCAAACTATTAAATCGTACTTCTAAATTCATGAAATTTAAAAGTCAGTCAGTGAGCACATCTGAGATTAGTTTCGGCTTAATACAGCTGCACAGCACTAAGATTTAAAAGTTGTTTCCACATAGCAATGAGCTTCAATGAGCATTAATTAATTAATATTTAATCAACTCAAATGCATCTGTGCCACGACGCAGCATTTCGCACTTGAAGCATTCCGCTCAGAAAACGTCATCCGCTGACTTTTCCGGTCGCCATGACAACGATTTGCGTTGAATTCAGGGTTCAGTCACTGTGTCTATGATTTCGCTGGGTACCGAGCACATGTCGGCAAAGTAATTAAGTAATTGCCACAACCTCGACACACACACACACACACACCCCTGATTCCCACAACCCACACATGCATAAACGCGAAATCATTATTAATCACGTAAGTGAATTGAAACAGCAGACATTTGGCCCGATAAGAAACGCTAATTAAGAAATATTCTAATGTCGAAATCACGTTATTGAATCGCGTCGGAAGGACGTCCCTGAATCAGTTCGAACTGGTTTAAAACTGAACCCAAAACCGAGGCTGAAATATTTATTAATTGCGTAAATCGTTTGGTGAAATTCAGGTGATTAGAAACTGTTTTCACTTACCTACTCGCATTTCTCCAATGTGGGCCACGTAAGGAAAGGATTAACATTCCCTCGTGACCTTCAGCTCACGGAAGATGGTCCGAACTTCGCCCCTGTGCGAACCTTCTTCTGGTAATCCAATTCACTGGTGTTTATTTCGAGGATTACTGCTGGAATTACATCAACGGACAAGCAAAATCAGAGGGAAACCATTCCGAGGCCCATCCTTGTAATGAAGCCAAAATGTCTGCTTTGTTAGCAGTTACAGGAGTGTGTGTGGGTGTATGTGTGTGCAATTGCATTAGTATTTGCTGTTGATGTACGCTACGCGTGCATGATTGAGTTTTATAACAAACTCAATTAATATTCTATGCATTTCCAGCACAATTTATAAGCTTCAAATGAACGCCAGCACGAAGCACAGCAACAAGAAGTAACTTTGCAAAAGTTTCACACACACTTTGAAAGACGCAGCTTCGATGTTTCCAAATGCGCCGTATTGGAAGTAAGTCCCGTTGGCTCAGCAAACGGCACCCTACGTGATTCGAATTTATTTGATCTGCGACTCGAAAGGTTACGTCACAGCAACAACAAACCGTTACGTATGCCAACCAAAATCCAGATCGATCCGTCGTTCGTCCTACTAAATATCGATTTATGTAAACGTTCGCTCATGTTGCGACATGCTCTCAATAGGAAGAAAACTCGTCGACCGTCTTTTTTGTGGTACTCGTATTTAAATAACTCGGGAAAATTAAAAAAGTCCTGATTACTAAATCAATGCACAAACTAGACAACAACGGATAAAGTCGAAAGTTCCTTGAGGTCGCACAACAGTGAGTCGGCAGCCCCCAGTGAAGCAGACAGCCGCAAATCAGCACGAACCAAAAATAATCGGAGCATGAAAAACCCATTCATTCGGTTCACCTGTCAACCACACCCACAACAAGGACAACAGTGCCACAGTTTCCCTGATCTGCAGCAAAGAAATATGAACACAGAGATTGATTTCGGGACACAAAAGATGGATGCATGTAGGTGTCATAGTGTGTGACGGACTCACACAATCATCTAAGCAGATATCGCTGCGAATGGGCCAAAGAAATGATTACTATTTCGTCAAGACGACAGGATGAAGCAAACATGATGAAAAATAAATACGTGAAAAACGGAGTGCCAGTATCACCGACAGACAGTAGAGCGAGTAGACAGATAAACACGCAGGGAGAGAGAGAGAGAGAGAGAGAGAGAGAGAGAGAGAGCGAATCGTAGTGCACCCAAATGAAGGAATTCATTTCAACACTGTTTCTGGAAGCAAACTGCAGCTGATTCGGAAAGCGTTGGCTGCAATAAACAACAACAACAAACAAAGAAAACTGGGTGAGAAATGAGCGAATCCATGTCATTCGTTAAGAGTGAGCAAGACGGCAGAGATTCCGCCAAACTGAACACCTGCTCCTCTTTATGTCGACTACACGTCGTGGTGCAAGAAGGAAGCTTGTCAGAGCGACAACGGATGCCGAAGAAGAAGCAGACGAAGCGCGCGATTTAGTTTAAAGTTAATCTAGCGGTTGCTTCTCTTGAGTCTTCTCCAGAACTCAAGCGTTACTTGTTCTCCTCTCCTTTTGAGACAGGGAGCACTTTTTAAGTTTTATTTAATTTGAACAACAACACTTCAGCTTCAGTTTAACTTAACACAATGAAGTTGTTATTTTAGCATTGCTTTGATTCTTCTCTGCGAGCATTAATGCTGTTGTTGTTGTCGATATCTCAGTTCCAAGCAGGGCAAATAGAATCTTGCAGCTTCTTGTTATAAATTCCCTGAATCTGCACAGACACACATACACATACATACTAACACATACGAATAATTCACTTCCATGTGCATCGGGCAGAAGAGCGGAGGAGGAAATGTTCTCAAAATAAGTTAGGAAATAAGTTTCACTCCTTATCTTGTTATTTTAACAATGTTTGTTTTTAACGATATTGTTATTGGGTAAGCCAAGTTGTTGTAGTTTATTGCAATCAGTTGTTGTTTCAGTAGATGTTCATATGTTGCAATAACATGTTGCAGCCAGCAGCTGTTTGACAGCAAACCACAGAGAAAATACTAAATACTCCATTTACTCTCTCGTACTCTCATATGTACATATGTACATATGTATGTATGTTTGTACCTATGGATATAATGCATGTAGCCTTTCAGGGCGTGGCTCGACACACGTAACTCTTTTAATTCAAATCTTCTCTCGATTGATCAACATGAAGAGTTCTCAGAATACCTCAGAACGTAAAAACATATCCTATCATACATTATATAATACCGACAAATGCTAAAAATAATTTTATCGAAAAAACCAAAAGTTAAAAAAAAACGTTTCAGCTTAAATGCAAAAGAATGGAAAACTGGGCAGTCTTTTCGAAGATCGAAGGGACCTCCACCGACATCCACCACAACTACTACTCGTACACGGCACCAATGGCAAAAATGAGGCATTGGGTTAACAAATTATAAACCGTCGAAGAGAAAAGTAATGAGCACAGCATCGAAGCCACGCGAAAACGTGCGACGAAATGTCATCGAGTAGATGCACAACAACTCCAGCAAGCAAATCGTCACGGTGAATGCACCAAACGGTCAGACAGACAGCCAGACAGACACACAGAAGTCTGTGCTAACGATTCAAAGCCGCTCTGCCAGGTTCAGAAACCAAGGCTAAAGGGATGCAGAGTCCCGAGGATTCATCGCTTGCGGTTTTCAGTTCCTGAACCGGACGCTTTTTCAAAATCGACCGCGGATCGTCCCGGTCCGACCGGGTTTTCGGCAACTATTTCGCGGTCGTGCGTGTTGAAAGATTGCTGTAGTTATTTTTGTGCATGTGCCTAGAAAAGAAGGGAAAAAAAAGAGTTATGATTGCACGAGAACAGAGACGGTGTGTGTGTGTGACTTTAGTAATGAGATGGAAGAGCATACAACATGTCTGACGTGATGGTGGCATGGCAGAGGTACCGATGATGGTGAAAACATTCACGTTGCCTTTGATGAGAAGGCTTCTGCAAAATAATTCGTTATTCGCACACGCGGTAATTAAAAATAGCAAGCATTTTTGGATCGAAGGGAGTGGAACTGAAGGGAGGCAAGTGTTTCATTTCTCCATGCATATTATATGCCAGACTCTGCACAGCTTTCGTTAACTTGGTATGAATGGAGTATAGTTAGAGTGTAGATAAATTTATACTCTTCTACAACGAACTTGAATATTGGTTCAGCCCTGAACTAGTCGTGTTCTCTGTTATTTCAGTATTGAACCTGATTGAACTCTGACCGAATATCAAATTCTAATCCCTTCCTTTTCTCTTCTCTTTGCAGAAACATTTTCACCGAACCTCACTCTTAATTAAGGCCTTTAATCATAAGTTTCGTTTAGACTTGGAACTCAATTCGTAAGTACCTGAAACTAGGACTCGCAATGGATGTGATTATATTAGATGTTGTTAGATATTAGATGTTATTGTAAAATAATACAAGTATCCACAAAGGAAAAGCACAGAATTTAAATACGCACACACACAAAGACAAACCCACACACAGGCAGATGTACACCAATAAACGAATTCATTGATTACCACAAGCCGACTGAAGAGAGGCGTGTGTTGCGCGTCTCATTCTCATCGTTGGTTGATCGTCGGGCCACACACTTGGCCACATGGCCGGCCTGGCACTCCGCCAACCTCAACGTCATTCGTCCCCCATCACATTCGTGCTCATCGGTTCATTTGTTCGCCTCGTTCCAATCATGTGTCTTGCTCAGAGTGCTTTAAAGACTGAACCATTTCATTTATTGTATTCAATTCTACCAGTTTATTTCATGAACACCCGACCATCGAAAACCCCGACCACTGAAATACTGACAACCACTACAACAACACTAGCTGGTGTTACCTTGGAAAACCCCTCCGCCATCACCTCTAGCGTCCATGGACCACCGGTTGTTTGCATGGGTTGACGCTTTAATCTCTGCAAATAACTGTCCCAGGCCTCGAGCATATCGTCTAAACCCGGGTAATCGCTACTGCATGGCATGGTAATGAGTCTCTTAGAAAACTTCGAATCGTCCACAGGATGAATGCGAAAAACGCAATCGTTTCCTTTCTCTTTAATTCTTGACACACTGAAGCGTTTAATTCACCACCAGACAACGTCTGTCAAAGCTTAGAATAATTTCTATTGAAGTAAAAAGCCAGTTTTTTCTTCTTCCTACAATTCAATTAACTGCACACAACTTGAACTCAGTATTGGGAAGTGCGGTAAAAACGGATAAGGGACCCGGTTTCGTTTCCGAGATACTCGTAGTCAAGTCTTCGAAATGTCCTGGAGATGCTGAAAAGCATCTGGAGAGTGAAGGAGCGCAATAAAACGCGTTTGAAGCATCTTAAATAAAAATAAAAGGAGGGCGCGCATCATCGAAACGTCGACAATTTTTAAGTAGTCACTTTTGGCTGTATCAAGAGCCACCCTGGATGAAGCGTCGCTATTGCAAACGAACGAGCGGCTTCTTATTTTATTCAAGCATCGCAATGGCGGCAAATTTCACCCGAAATACATGTATGTGTGTGTGTGTATGTTCGGCGTAGTGGCGACAAAGCAGAAGCCGCCCCACAGAACCCAACTTTCATCAGCGGTCGTAGGGCTGGAGTTGTTGTAAATGCTTCCCCGCTTTGAACAATCCGATTGTCGATGTGTGAAGCTTGCATTTGATTGCAAAACTTCGTCAGCCGCACCGAAGTAAACTTGAAAGCTAAGTAGACTCATTTCCGTAGCTACTTCAGAGCCTCTTCGCCATTTATTGAAGGCCCCTAATATGCTCCACTCTTTGTGCTTGATCGCGATTATCTGGAGAAGTAGACGTCCCAAGTCTCGTGCTTTTAAACTGGTTTAAAATAATGGTTGCCACTCTGCCGAAAGTCCTGAGAACAAAACTAAACCACCTTCTGTAATCGAGTTCTATTCAGCCACTCTGCAAGTATAAAGCAGATGCTATAATTTAATATGTGTATAGTTCCAACGTATTTAGACACAGTCGAGAGCATAGTAATAATGTTCAGTAAACTCGTAAAACTTCAGAAAACTTTTCTGCAATAAAAGAATTAAATATCACTCAAATCCAGACCTATTATCAGAAGTTCAGAGCATAGCCTCTAAGGCATAACCAGACCCTTTGCCTTTCCCTTCCCCGCCCCAACACACACAACCACACACACACACACACTGAACACAGACACAAATGCTGACCATTTGGCTGCGTGTTGCTATCTTCCCTTACGGCATGGCTGTTGTGCTATTTCAAGCTCTATTTATATAATCTGCCGAGATGCTTCTAGGAAATCCCCCTTCGCACCAGACTTTTACAAAGGCACCGTCATCTTGGATGGCCTACTCAGCCAACTGTTCAAAGACATTCTTAATTAAGCTAACGCAAACTGTTTCGTCTGTGCGTCGACCTGGCGGAGGCTGAGTGGAATGGTGTTGTTTCCTCGTTTGGAGTTGGTTATGGTTGTTGTTGTTATGTATTCCCTACTCCTCGACAAGCTGGGGCATTTCGCACGCAGACAACGTACGCTGCGCAAATCCACGTCGATGTGTGCGTGAGCGTATGCGTATACTTAACAAGTGTCTGTTTGTATGGCTCTGCTTACAGTTAATACGTTATTATTTGCTATTAATTGTGTGATTGAAAGCATTTTCCACGTGGCGAAAATGTGTGCAGTTTGTATTTTCGCACAATCAAAATTCACGCAACGGCTGCCCTCAACGGACACAAAAAGCGCACACGAATGTACGCACACCGCCCGGGGTGGGTGTGAAATTCAACACCTCCACATCCTCCACGGTTGTTACATTTAAATGTACCCTTCACACTTCGCCCAGTGCTTCCAACACACGAAACCGAAGAACCTCTCGAACAACCATATACATTTTCTAAGAATGCGGAAAGCCACCTGCTTTTGAAAACAATCTAAGCTTTAAGAGGCATCCCGGAAGAATGGCGACCACAATTATTTCAAAACAAATGTCGAAAAGGCACTGAAGTAGTTCAGAAACGAGCTCCACTTAGCTTTCGACATATCGAATGGGTCACGGGGTTAATTTCGAAGACGAAATCGTCGCACGCCGGAGCTTCAGGCGTACGTGAGGCCGTAGGGTACACACCACTTGAACCTGTTAAATAAACACAGACCTCAGCTACTGGTCCTGAATTCTCAATTCACAGGTCGATCACTGCGACGTCTCTGACCAAGTTTATTAGAAGCAAATAAGTTAATCGTTCTCCACGTACCCCATGCCACAGACTATACTCACTCTATTCTTCTTCTCTCTTCCAGGCAACTGCTATCACCTAACATACAACAAAAGCACTACCATGTGGGTGGATATCTGGTGGATGGTAACAGACACGTAAGTACCAGAAACCAGAAACCGAAACACTCAATCCGTCATTTAAAAGAAAATACAACCGCATCAGCAACGCCGTCTCTCACAAAAGCAAAGAAGTCGAAAGGACAAAAGTGCTTTAACGAATTGATTTTATAAACTTTTGTATTTTTCACTATCTTAAAAGGTTCTCAACTTCTTTGCTTCTTTGTTTTCTTACATTTCGTTGAATAAGTTTACATCAAAAGAATTACTTCAAGAATTGCGGAATGAAAACGGAGCTCAGATAAAATAACCCATCGATTTTAGTTCAGTCCATCAAATAATCATCCTTAGAGCGCAGAACCTTTAGCAAAATTTATTCCTGTCTGCTTTTCGCTTTCCGTTTATCGTTCTTCCATAGAAATGCAACAAAAGTAATTAAATATTGTGTCATCATTTCTATTACAGATTCATAAACAACAAAGTAATATTATTTGTACCTGATGAAACTGTATATTAGTTTATAGGGTTGCCCATATCGAGGTACGTGATTTGAGAAGCCTAACGTTCAAACCTGATACCTTAAGTGAAAGTGTTTGTGCTTGTTTACTACTAAATTATTGACTACTCAATTCAACTGGGTTCAGACAGAGCTACATACGTACTACCATACGTCGTGCCATTAATATTTGCGGAGTATCTGAAGGTTTAGTCAAAGCTCAAAGCTTTATTCAAACTCTGAAACTTGAAGATGAACTGAACTTAAACCGAACTTAATTTGAGAAGAGTCTGGTGCGGTTTTCGGCGCACCATTTAAGTTTAGAGTTTGAAAACTAGAGAAAATGCTCCGATTTACACATTGATTTAAGCCCAAAACAAAAACTCATTCCTCGCAAATATTATTTCCAACTTTAAACCGCTTCCCATCTCTCTTTGCAGGACATCGAGCACTGCTACTATCATGGCACCGTCAAGGATTACCCCGGTGCCAGCGCTGCGTTCCACACGTGCAACGGGGTCAGCGGCGTCATACACATCGGCAACGAAACCTTCGTTATACACCCCTTCTATGGCGGAGATCTTTCGGTATGGTGTTGGTCCCTTGTTATACTTTTATTTATATGCAAAACATGTCGAAAATCACTGCGTATCATCCCTTCCCTGTGACCGATTTCCCGATAAGTTTTTCTTCTGGGCAGCTACCGGGATAAAATTTGCACGATTCACGTCGCCAACTCGCTGACTTCCTGCCTGCTTTTCCCAAATATACCTCAGCCCCAACTCCCCCCCTCACACTCCCATAGCTTCACTTCCAAGAGTGACGTACCCACAACCTTTTGCTTTTAGCTCCGTCTACACTCATATTTCTGTGCGACGCCAATGAAATAGCAATAAATAAATCAAAACGAGAGCCATGGAAGAGCCGGCGAAAGCGTACCCAGCAGAGATGTGAGAAGTTATGAGTTCACTTAGCCCAAATTTATATGAATTTGAAATGCGGCTCCGCTGCTCGCTGCATTCGTATTGATTTTTATTACTTTTCATGAGTATGTTTGATTTATGTTATTTTGCACTGAAGGTTATCCGCTGAAGAAGCCGTCGTTAGGCGGGTCTGATACTTGCGACGTTCCACCTGCTTCACCCAGCGTTAGTTAACCTGGAAGGGCGCTTCAAACGACTAACCTTTGGTCACTTCTGCTCTTGCTCTATTCTTAATGTTGAGCGAGGTAGACATGCTTCCTGACTCTTTTAAAATGTGTTGTCTTCTGATCTGGTCTGTAAATCATAGTCGCCGGGATGGAGTTTGGCCTTTGTTCGTCGCTCATTTAAAGCTATTGATTGCCGAATGGGCTGAATGAATATGATTATGAATGAATACACCTTCCACTATTTTACGGTGCTGGGTTCGTAATAATCGTTATTCACGGTACTTATGACTTTGTTGTGGTAGAAGTCATTCACCGGTCAAGGATTTCAGCAGTTGTTACCCAATTGTACAAAATTTTATTGTTCGACTGCAGCAATTATAAGTTTTCCCAGAACTTTAATCATTTTATAAAAGATTCTTAATTCAACACCCTAGTTTGTGGGTTTTCGGCGAGTCTCCGGTATTTAAATTGTATCAGTAAACTAAACCTAATTTTATTAATCGTGGGCAGCTGATCATCACCGACCGTGATTGTCAACGACTTCAGCTGGAAGCAATTCATTAACTCGGCACTCAGTCGGCGAACAATCAATTGGGAAGGTCGAACAATAATTCTGCATAAATTGAGGTCATCTACAAATAAATGAGTTGCATTTTTAATGACGTTTCTTAATTAATTAAAGCAACCAGTCGAAGGAACTCATCTGAAATTCTTCGATGCAAAGCGGATACAAATTATAGTTCAGAAATCATGATGAAAGTGAAGCTTGAATTCGTTTTGGATCAGATTGTGACTAGGAAAGAAATATGAAGATGGCACATTTTTAGTCGACGGATAGGCTTTTAATTATAAGAAGGCGTTTCCACCACGTTTCATTCAAATTCTGTTCAACAACAGAACTAGTAACTGTTTTCAACCTGAAGGAGTCGAATGAATCCTTTCGTCCTTATATCCAAACAGCAGATGAGTTTACACGAGCTACGAAAAGTAGTTAGCGTTGATTAAGAGACTCGAATTTGATTTTTCATTTCCGATTCAATACTCATGATTACTCAATTTATTAGGTAAAACATTGTATATCAACCTTTAACTCTTGGCCTCCAAAGCAACCTGCTCACAATCAATAGAAAATAAGTCCATCGTAGAGCAACAAAGACCCCGAAAACACCTCAAATCATTCAAAATTATACAATTCTTTCGTGCTGTCGGATATTTGGACCAATAAAGCTGCCCCTGATTGAATTGTGAATTTAATCGATTTCAGCGACACGCTTTTATGGCTTGAAGAGTCAGATTTCCTCCATTCGAATAGAGCCCGCCGACCCTCCTCACCACATCACAGCAGCACAGCAAATATTGTTCAGTGCCGCAGGCGAATTGACTCTCTTCAATTCTAATAACGTCAACAGATTGCAAAGCTACCGAAGGACCTCTAAATGTCCGGACAAAATCAGAAAATCATTTGCACAGTTTTTCGGGCACCGTCGCTCCTCGTTGATTACGAAATGCTTGGATGCTGGAGTTCGATTGTGTGCTTTCCGTTGAATTAAAAACGATTGAATTAAAGCGATGGTCGGGACTTCGAAAGCTTGTAAATTCTCACAATTAGAAAATAATTACACGCTGCTATTAATGTTGCTGTTAATATTCTTAACTCCCCATATGACTCAATGATGATGATATTTTTAGATTAATAAAGGTTAAATACATAAACATTTATTTTAAAGCGAAGTGAAGTCGCTGTAACTTAAACGCCATTCACAAAAGGTACGGCTTTAAATGATGCTACCCGGCACTAGCATCAGCACCACCCTCGCTGCTGCCCAGTGTGTTGCACCCCCTCAGGCGGACTTGCTTCGGCCTTGCAACGCAGATCTAGAATTAATAGCTGTGTGCGGCACACAAATCGTCATCAGCCGGTAGTGTTCGCTGCGGTAGCGAGCAATCGGAGGGGGGCACCACCGCAGTAGCAGTTGCAACAACATGCGAGCATTTATAACCGGCGCTTTCGAACGGACTCAGCAACTCTCTAAAGAGTACTTGAGATTCGGACGACGAACGGGTTGCTTCTTCTCTTCTTCTTCTCTGCCTGCCTTTAAAAATTGTGAGGCTACGCGGACTTTGTACACATTAAATAAAGCCAGAGAAACACTTACATTAACATTTATCGGTCATCACTTTATTAGGCAAGAAGGATTCCAGTGAACGAAAAAAATCCATGATGGACAAACAGGCAGGCTACACCACAGAAAAGACGGAAATTCAAAGAGATTTCTTTAAAGGGAAGTGTGCTGCTCTTAATCCCGGCATCCCAGCGATCGATTGTCCTCGATGCTCAGTCTGCCTTCGTTGGTCCCGGTCAAAGCGTTCAAATGACTGCAGACAAATTAAATTTGCTGTAGCTCTCAAGGCAGCAACAGGTCAGGCCTCGCCGCCGCTCTCTCCAATCGATCGAAGGGCCCAGCTTCTGCCTTAATTGCTGCCGATGACACGCAGCTTCTGCAGTTTAATTAAATTTTAATTAAACTCGCTGCCAAACCGTCAACGCGAACTTTTATGTTGTGCAGTTGGTGTTGTTGTTGTTGTTCGTGTTCGTGTTTGTTGCTTCTTTCCTTGGTAAAAAGATTAATTTAACAACTCAAATACTTACCTATTTTTGGGTTCCACTACTTTAACACGGATCTTTTGTGTGGTATATATGTAAGAGTGTGTGTGTGTGTGTGTCAACTTCCCACTTCCGCTTTATAAGTGGAACGAATTTTCGCATGCAGCCTGCCTGCTCTGCTTGGTTCTCATTATATTCTGACAAATGGGCTCTAACCAACAGTAAATTTGTGGCCCAAACGAAACTGGCCACAAAACGCAGTGCTTGTGTAGCCGCTGCTATTGAAATGTTGCCTCAGAGAGTACGGCAACATTTGGCGCTTGTGTATTTCAAATTGCACTGTACTCAATAAATAGTAGGCGTGTTGAATCGCGGCCCACAACCATGCTCAGTGCTGCCGGTGTCGCATCACCGTACTCCGTACCTGGGGCGGCTGTTGTTTTGCATGTCTGCTCTGTTCGGTCAACCCGTTATGATGTTAACGGTCTTGCTTCAAATGAATGCTGCCGTCATTCGATCTGCTGGGCCAAATGCCGAGCTTAACGCGGATGCTGGGGATGAATACGAAGCTGGAACTACGAGTATCTACGACGATGAGAGTCGTGTTGCTGACATTTACGACACTCGTTTGTTGCATAGTTTTTGGCCGCAATAAACACCATGATCCACAATAAACATCACTGCGTTTATGCAATGAAAGTATGCCAAGCGACTGCTTAACTTGTTTGCGAAGAGTCTGCGCAAAGGTTCTCAGCGAATATTTAAAAACGCATTGAAGTCCACGCAAACACAGCTTCATTCAGCCAGTGCTGATCGAAATCAGTCAATTATTATCCATGTTTTCCTCTTCTTACTCCACATGCCCTTCGAATCCTTCCACCTCCTTGGTTCACGGGCAAAAGTATGTATGTATGTCTTCTATATAAATTTACAGTTAAGTTAACAAACAATTCAGAGTTTAAGCTAAGCGAAGTACTCGTATGTCTAAAAGTATTCCAAAGAGTTTTTTCTTGTTTCATTTTCGCAACATGTCACTCATGCCTTTCTTGGGGCACGCTCTCAAATTCGTTTCAGCAGAAACATCCGCATGTCATCTTCGAAGCACGCACGAAGGCCAACAAAGGATGCGCCAACTCGGGCAACCTGGACTCCTGGCGATTGTCGCGTCGCACCAAACACCTCTCGGCGGGACTCATCGACGAGGTCCATCCGAACGGCGCGGGTCGCTACAAAAGGGACGTCCGCGAGGCCACCAAATACATCGAAACGGCCATCATCGTGGACAAGGCGATGTTCGAGAAGCGCAACGGCAGCACACGGGCGGAGGTGATACACGACGCGATACAAGTGGCCAATATTGCGGACTTGGTGAGTAGAAACAAACGCCCACTAGAAGTATCTTAAGCCCACGACGGGGTACCTTAGCAAAGAAAGAGAGCGAGTGTAACCAAATGAAAAGCAGGACACATATTAGAGCTTTTGTAAGTGTCCGATATAGCGTCCAGGTTCAGACTGCCCACGCCCCCTCCAAACCCCAGACCCTGTTCACATTCTGTTTTGAAAGCATTGCTTACTTAGTTCCGAATAGGGTACCAGCAGCAGTGAAAATGACGAGGACGATGACTATAAAAAATGCAGGAAACACTGACAAGGTTGCACCCACGTTGGGCTCAGCTTCACTGCAATAATTTTAAGAGCTCCCACAAACGCACACAACGAAGCGCTTCGAAGCTGAATCAGGACAACAAAATGCAGACGAAACCACTCACTCACACACACGCATGTAGAGCGACAGACGTTCGCCAGAGAGAACGCTTTACTTCGAGCACAAGGCCTCGTTGTAGTTTTCGTGAGTTTTTACTCATTTTCTTTGTGAAAAAACCGGCCGATTGTTATCTTTGGTGCAGTTTTCTTGTTCTTGTTGTTCTTATTGTTGTGAAAATTGTTTCCGTTTGCTTCCTGCCACTTCAGTGAATTGTTTTCAAGTCTTTTAAACCGCAAAACATAAATCTTCAGCAGCAGCTTTACTCCCAGCAACGTGCTACCTTTGGAGGGCCCCAGACTCCGCCGCAGGGTGCCTGCGGAGGGCAGTCGCATGTCGGGAAGCGGTACACTGCTCATTCTTAAGGTGCATCTACTCTGCGGATATCTGCACTCGCCGCGGAGGTTTCTCATGCGCACACCAGACACGACGAATGCAAATTAATTCATTTCGCCCTTCCATTATCGCTTACTTTGCGGAGACCCTGCTACCGAGCATGGCCGGTAGTTTACACCAGTGCTTCACTGGCACTTGTTTTCATGAAAAAGCCTTCCTTAAATATAAATTTAGATTCACTTAAGCGGTCGATCTTTCAGCAGAGGGGCTCTGTCACGGGCTACTCGTGGATCCTCGATCGGTGAAACAGACGCCTCACTTAGAGTGATTCAACATTCCGTTCAGTGATTAAATGAAATTAAATTAAAGAAACATACCTAAATAAGACTCCAGCTCGATTCACAATGAATTTTTGACTGAGAAATAAGTAATACATTCCCAGTCAATTGTTGCCAGTCCTTGAATGTATCTCTCTTAAATCATTATGAAAATATTGCCCATCATAATCTCGTAAACTTCGCTTGCCACTTCGGAACTAGGAGAAGCGTAATGAAGCCTCAATGAAGTAACCACATTTTTGCACATCAATCAAAATAGTTCAAGAATAAGAACAACGATCCAAATACGTTAATTTATGCAAATCACGCTGCTACAATCCAAGCGCAAAGTTTTAGGAAAGCATTCGGTAAATATTTATAAGAAGCACCTTCCAAAACACAAAGTCTGGAAGGTATTCATAGAGGATTTGAGGCATATTAATTCGGAACCTATTGCGAACCCGTGCACGTGGCAAGCTCCAGCAAATCCCGAGACACTTGCGAACATCAAAGAAATGTCGTTTTATACTACTCGTGATTAAAACGAGGAAATATATCGAAGACTGTAGAGTGGGACATGACGAGGATGGGGCAAACGCTTCCAAAGTATACCTTCGTGACAAGTTAACACAACAATGTGATGTGTTAAGAAAGCGACTTTGATGAGTGACTTCCGAAAGTTTTCTTGGCCAAATACGAGTACTCTTTTGATCTGCGTACACTATTGAACATGGGCTGAAAAATATAAACATTAAACATACAAAATCTATCTGCGGAGATACGAGATTCGTAAGATTCCGCCAACGCTCGCCTCTGCAGTCTACACTGCGGAGGATTGCAACACTCTTCAAATCTCGAATCGAAATTAAGACATCTACACACACATTCGTGCAATTCATACAATGTAGACAATTCTTATGTATAAACTATAAAGATAAAGATGAACACTGAGCCTAAAGACAAACAATGCAAGCAAGTGGAACGATTTTGAAACAATGCACCGGAAGCTGGTACGCTTGGCACACCCCACACACTCACTCACTCACACATATACGTATAAAGGCACGTGTAAACTGCAGATGGTTCCCGAGGCTCTTCGCTACCCTCCTCCCCCTACATAGGGTCCCATGTTTCTCAAGAGGTACGAGCTTCCAGTAATCAAAAAGCTGCCAGCCGCTGAGCTTTAAAGCTTTTGTGTGTGCAAATGTGTTTGTGAATGCGTCTCTTCGGCATCTCACCTGACAACGCTGCAGTCATCAGAATTCATTGATATGTCTTGAGCAGCATTTAATGGAACCCTATTCTGCCTTTCCTCGGCCCTTTCTTCCTTATTATTTTCTAATTCAGACACGGTTTTGAAAAATAAAACTTAAGGAAAGGGAATTCATTGATTAGAACTAAGAGAAAGTTGCTTACTATTTTTATTTCTTGATCTTCGAAATAATCCACAATTGTGCCCTTCACTGGTTCAGGAACCTTAAACTTAACTGCTGAACTGCTTCGATGATTTTCATAAACTTCATAATTTTTGTGCTCTTCTCTCTATCTCTCTCCCTCTCTCTCTCTCTATCCGTCCATTTTGCAGTACTTCCGCACTTTGAACACACGCGTGGCAGTCGTCTACATAGAGACCTGGGGCAAGAACCAAGCAGTCATCGACGGCAGCAAGGACATCAGCAAAGCGATATCGAATTTCAACGACTACACTTCGCGTAATCTTTTCCAAATAGAGCGCGATACTACGCAGCTGCTCACGTAAGTACAAAATCTCACTGGCTTTATTTTATAAAGGAAGAAGATACGCCTCGAATCTAAATTAAGGACCAAGAACACATGCGGCATTCAATCAAAATCACTCTCCGACAAACGCTTCTGTTTACTTACGAATTCACCCCGTATTTAGAACAAAAGTCACCCCCCCCCCCCCTCCCGACACAAACTACTCCCCACCTCATCCCGACCGCACATTTTAGACGGGAAGAAAGCAACAACAAAGCTTCTCGTGCGTACGTATTTATGCAACAATTGAGATGGTGCGCACATAAATCATGGTCCGCCACCCCTCAACTTGGCGCAAATATTTTGGCATCAATAAATCGTGGTTCGGTGCCTCTGAAGACTTGGAGGTGGTCTCTGCATCCTCAGCACGACGGCGTTCCAGCAGTAGAATTGTTTTCCTTGAAGGACTTCGTAGTGTATTAATGCGAAGTGCTGTGATATTGGATATCTATTAAAACGGACGAAGCGCTGTACACGCGCTGAAAGCATTTTGGGATCTAAACCAAGTACCAAGTAACCAATTTGTATCTACATAATCTCAAAAGAAAGTCGAATAAAATCAACTGTCGAGTCAATCAAATAAATTATATGTTCTCTCAGACATGTTATGATGGGGCTGGGAACGATGATGGCGATGATGTTTTCGGGACCTCGCGAATGTTTTAATAATAACGTAACTTAACCAAAGCGAATCGAATGCAAATATATTTAATTATATGTTAAAATGCTGAATTAAATGTAAATAAATTCAAGCTAGTGTTCCGTATAATTTCATAACCAAGCACCGTGGCCAAATCAGCCGTGTAACCGGGATAACCAACTCATCCCGGTCCAAGTTTGCACCTCTTGAAGTGGACGCAGAAAGCTTTTAGTGCTTACCTTCAGCCAAACGTAAAGCGCTGATTAATGACCGAGCTACTTACTCGAAATCGAGTCAAGAGTGGCCAAAACGATTCGAAGGACATCTGACCACCACCAGCATAGGACTGAAGATATAAAAAACACAGGATTGGTATATACACCAAAACAAGCAAACAAAGTGCTATAATAAGAAAATAAGAAAAAGCCGACCAGTGAAAGAGAGACACCGATGAGGTCATTATCAGAGTCAACAGCTTGTCACCTTAGATTCGTGTATGTGCACGAAACATGTCACGTATGCGTAATCCAAATTAATTTCCTCTTCTGCACAAACTACAGCATGTAGGCATTCCGGACAAGATGAGGGACCAACTAATGAGCAGACAAACACGGGCTGACCCATTTAAGCCAACTTAAGGATGCTGTAGCGAGTGCCAATTAATCCAGCTTGAGCTGGTTTCGGCGTACCCAAGATATTGTCAGCTAGTATCACTCACGTTCCTCCGAGAAGGAGCAACCTCACAAAGCAAACAGCTATTTGTCTCATGTCGTGGCTGAACTTACACCATAGCAAATTCATTTACTTGGAATTTTTCACGACTCTTAGAAAGAGTCTAGGCTGGCAAGAACATTTCTCTTGGAAAGAGACACAGATAAGCTTCTTCATTTCGTAATTAGGGTGCACCAAATTTTGGTGAGTCGCCAAAACTCTGCATGGATACCATCGAGCTTTTGGTTTCCTAAACAAACCGACTGAGTTCACTCACAGGGTTCAGCGAAGCGCTTTGATTGTGAGCTCCACGTATTCATTAGTAGATACTTCAGAATTCACGAAGAAATTTGCTTTGGATCACGTTGTATCCATACTTTTTTCCGTAAAATTAATTTTGTAGGATCTCAAGAGTGGACCCAAACTTACCGCTGGCAATTTTAGCAAACCACGGACCACAGAAGCCAGGATGCATCATCTTCATTTATCCAAGACAACCTTGTTTTGAGTTGAACCGATTTCGATGAATTTACCAGGTTTAGTAGTTTAGTAGTAGTTTAGTAGTAGCCTCCCGAAAAAAGCAACCGCTGACGTCGGTGATTCCAAGACCCAAATGAAAACTTCAACTTCAAATTTCCTTAAAATTTCCAAAACTAAAGTTTTGACTAAAGTTAAAATTGATAAAAACTAAAGTGTACCATTAATAATCTTGGACCAAATATATTTCCTCAACTAGAGAGCTGTCAACATGTGCCGTTATGGTCCGCAAATCACACAAACACGGGAAAAGGCACACCATCACATTATTTTGGACCAGCAGTAGATGAGAGCATTTCAGAGAAGGATTTCTTACATTTTTCTCGGGTGGAAATGATGCCGGTCTTCGTATTCAAGCAATCCAAACACAGAGCCACGTACACTACACACCTACACTACCGAAGGAATCTATGTCTGTGGGTCCGTATGCGCCAAGTGCCACCGATTTCTAGCACACGAAAGATGTAGTTCCTTGTGGGTCATTGCTTCGCTATAATATGCTGACTCTAACTTCAGAATCCCAATGATAACAACAACAACGGCAGATAACCCACCCTTCCGAAAGGGTTGCAGATAGCGGGTGGCTGTGAAAACATCTTCGCCACGTGTTTATGTGTCCTTTCAGCCAATTTATGCTACATTCACGTATTGGTCTAAAAACACTAAGTAGTGTCGAGGGCCGACTGAAGCCATCACACTCTACATCACCACCTTTCTATCGTAACATCACGACAGATACCATGTCCAAATATTTTGGCCGCTTAACTGGCAGAAAAATAACCTTAAATAGTTGAATTTAAACTTGGATTGCTCAAGACTTTAAGATCATTTTATGTTTCTGTATTATAATGCAATTTTGCGTTGGATTATAAAAATATACAGGATATATTCATTTCTACAGCAGTTTTCCTTTTTTCACACAGGATTTATTTATTAAATGTAGTCTTCCTTCAAGCTTTTGTTTTAATTGGAAACTCTTGTGTTTTTTCGTTTGCTTACAGCGGCGAAACTTTTGCCGGAGGCGAGGCTGGGATGGCGGTCCCAGAGACAGTCTGCACACCGCGAGCTGTTGGCATCAGCGTCGACATTAACGTCTACGAACCGCACCTTCTGGCCAGCTCGATGGCGCATATGATTGGGCACAACATCGGAATGGGCCACGACGACGGCCGTAAGTAACAAACCAGCGAATGCGAAACAAATACAAAGAAATCGAAGCAAAACTTAATATATTGTACTAGAACGTGTGACGAAATCACAAAAGAATTATTATTAATGGTTAAATAGTAGAATAACGTAATCGGGAAGGCGCAACTAAAATGCACCCTGAACCATGACTTCACCTCAGTGAGACACCCTACACAAGACTGGGGAAACACATCAATCACGACTTATCATCTTATCATTTCACATGCAACTGTCGAACTTTACCAATTTTCTTGTGATTTGGAGTTTACCTTAAGTTGCACTTATTACTCAAAAATACGAGCATGTTTAGATCTGTCCTGTGAAGTGAACCGGTAGTGAATGAAGGAAAGGTTGACCAAGAACAGGATTATTAATCAAATGACTTCATCACCCAATAAAAAGCAAACCTTTTTGGGCTATGATTGTTTTTGTATGCATCTTATTCTAGCATACAACCCTCTAAATAGAACAAATGCTCTAACAACATTCTTTCTATAAGAGATAGTATGGTAGTCTAACATTATAGTGTAACAATTACTGTCTATTTATTTTATGAATCACACTTTAGCATTAAGTAAGCACGAAATCATGTTGCCAACTTCATTCACTCAGAAAGCTGCTGGAGCAGTTTGAATGAAGGATGAACTCTGTTTATGTTTCTATTGATAAAAGCCTCGCTCTCTTTCGCCCTCCCGTAGGTAGCGAGTGCGACTGTCGCGACTGGCACGGATGCATCATGGCGCAATCGATTGTGGGGCAGGAGAACGTTCAACCGTACAAGTTTTCCGAGTGCAGCAAACTGGACTACATCGACGCACTGCGCACAGGACATGGCTTGTGCCTGCTGAACAAGCCAAATGAGGTGAGTTGACCCCTGAACCCGAATGCAAGTACGTAGGGCACCGGCTCGCACTGCATTGTTTTCACTTGTCGCGCAACGAAGACAAAACGCGTGTAGTTCAAGTATCTTTTGGGCACTATTTTGAACAGGAATTGATTACCTTTCGAATGACCAATGATGTTGGCTTTGACATCAAGAAAACTGGCAATCTTTTGGTTCACTGACATTTCCTATAAAAATATAAAGTTTAAATAAGTACAGTAACAAAGACAAGACACATTCCTTCATCCCCTTTCTTTCATGTAGTGTTTCGGAATGATGTTCACTTCAAGTCGGTCTGACCGCACATGTTACGATCGTACTTCTTCTTCGAACAGCGATTTAAAACGCAGTGGCATCTCCAATAATGGTCCAAACAGCAAACAACCCCCGTTCACCCGGTTCTCGGCATCGTGGCGTATTCTGTGTTTGTATTTTTGTCTAATGGGCACAATTAAATGTCATTATTTGACGAGAGTTCATGGCGAAATCCTAATAGAATTGCGGCTCGCATTTCACTCTGCGCCAACTCATCAACGTCCGTCGCTGGCAGCGCAACACAGCCAACTCGCCTGACAATCATGGAAAGATGCCTGCTTTTACCGTTCTTCTAGTCGCACCGCTTTGCGGGGCCACCGTCCTATTAGCTGCAGGTCACATTTCGGAACCATGTCAATGGGAGCGCGTGTGTTCGCTTGTGTCTGTGTGTGTATTCGGAGCAGATCCCAGCACTCGGCTCTTAGCTGCCTCTCAGGCTCGGTTACCTTTCTGCTCTTGTTTCTTTTCCTGCCTTTTTCTGGCACTAGGTCACTGCTGCGCGATGCTGCTTTGCCGAAGGCTTCAAGTCTATTATTTAAAAAACCCTTGTCTTAAAAACTTGCCAACAAAACATCAACAAGCCACCCTTAAAACTGTTTGTTTCTCTGCACCCTTTGTTTGCGGATGCTTCTTTAGAGCGCTGTAGTATTTGCGCGTGAATAGAAGCCAACTGAGTGACTTGGCTAAAAATATACCCTACCTGTTTGAAAGTGACGGCTGAGGTCCTCACAGCAGAAGAGCCCTCATTCTATTCAGAACGCAGTGTGGCTGTGTGTGGTTCCGTCTTTCACGAGTAAAGGTGCTGGCAAATTAGACAGATTAATTGGTTGCCAGCCTGCGTCAGAATCGCAACACAGCAACTGCGAACCAAACAACAACAAGCGCCGAATACTGCTCCAACATGTAGGTTGCCGCCGACGCAGATGTCACACGTCGGCTGCATTGCAAGAGCGACTGCACTGCAGCAGCGATGGCCACGTGTCGTTGATGCACGCCTCCGGCTGCAGCACCAACGCCAGCAGATACCGAGTTGTCTCAAATTGTGTGCGCCATCAAAGTTGCAGTTGCCATCGAAGGCTGCTGGGAACAAAACGTGCCAACATTTTGGCACCCGTGTGAAAAATTGTGCCCATTGTTTTTGCATCATTCCGAGTGTTACGTAAGCCAACAATTTAAAGGAAGGAAAATCTAAATTTGGTTCAATATCACTTTAATTCTCAATCGGGGAGTGTGGAACAACTAAGCAGGAAACTCTAGGAGTCCATGTGTGCTTCACTGTGTGTGCATCTCCGTTAAGCTTGTTATGTTAACCGCGTTCAAATGGAATAATTAAATAAACGTGTAGAATTGAAAGTGGAGCTATCGAGCTGAACTTACGTTGTGCCTCGGGAGTTGTGCCTCAACACACAACACAACAACACACAATTCCATCATCAACTTATTCATAATAATGCGCATTATATTACGCATTGTATACACAGCTACAAGGTCAATACTTGGATTTGTTAAACTTGCTTCAAGTGCCAGATGCCGCGTTCCGAAGCGAATAATTGAAAAGCACTCCTGGTACTCCGTGGAATAGTTTCTCTTGTTGTTTCACCCATTTCACCCAACTTCATAACACTTATTCGACTTCTAAGTCGAAGTTCATTTTCCTTCGTGGCCTTCACTCATCCTTTCCGCGTTTCCAGATTGAAATGCGTCGAAACTGCGGCAATAAAATCGTTGAGGAGGACGAGGAGTGCGACTGCGGCACGTTCGAGGAGTGCGCCCTGGACCCCTGCTGCGATGGAATCACTTGCAAGCTGAAATCGGAAGCACAGTGCGCCAGCGGCGCCTGCTGCGACAGATGTCGTGTAAGTGTCTTAACAAATGTATTAATAATAAACTAACTTTGTGCTTCTTGCAAAACTTGTCACATTTACATGCAATATTCGGGACTCCTTCTGGCGCTGTACCTGCACTGAACGGCTACCACTTCGCCATCATGCCTGAACACTGCAGCTGCGTCCCAAGGACTTCATCTGCCGCGATTCGCACAACGAGTGCGATCTGCCCGAGTACTGCGAAGGCGACAACGGCCAGTGCCCGGTGGATGTCTACAAGAAGAACGGTTCGCCGTGTGGACACACGAAAGCCGGCATCTCGGGTGAGTAAACCTCTCGTATCTTGCAACAAATGACACGCTTAGGTTCCAAGCAATATGCCAGAAAATGGAGATAGTTGACAGGTTTAGAGAAGGAGGTGAGTGTCCAATGATATCCATTTGCTGAGCGCATGAGATCAGCGGTTTTTTCGCTTCAAGTGAAAGACCCAGCGAATCCATGAATAATGTGTAGCGATTCACCATGTATGCATCCTGAGCTTACCATAAACTCGATAATTTCGCCAAATAAACGACTTCAGTGAATGGCGTCCGTCCGTCACATGTTCCATCACATGTTTCGTGAACAGCTCTTGCTTGTGATTGAAGCTAAAAGGTTCAAAGCATTTTTACGAGCATACGCAGATTAAGCCTATCAAATAATCCCGCTTTAGTTCGTAACGAGCCTACAGTTTTTACAGCTCTATAATAAAGTGCATTCATTCATTAAACACAATTTAATAACTACGAACAGTCGACGTGTTTCTGCCGAAGTACAGTTTTTCGGATCCTGATGCGTATACGCAACTTTAATTAAAAACCACACTTGCACATTTTTAAATGATCCGTGGAAAGCCACAATGTTTATCATCAGTAAGCAATGCAAACACAACCACACACACACACATTTGCTCACATTGACAAGTATCTGCGTTATACTGTTGGCAGCGGTTTCGTTGCTTGTGACGGACATTAACGACCTGTCGGCCATTCAAGCAGCTTTAACAAAACCCGCTTCATGAATACTTGATGAGCTGCAGGCTCTGCCACACCCAGACTCTGATTAATGCAAGGAGTGAAACTCACGAAGCCAACAGCAAGAATCCTTGGCGATTGAGTAGGCTGTATTGCTTGATTGAATGGGTTTGATTGGTTTTGCTAATTGAACAGAACTCATTAACAGTTCGGCACTAAGCACTTGTCATCAAGAATTAAAGGATTCCTCCGGAAAAATGAGATGCCTTTTGGTATTAAAGGACACATAAGCAATTCGAAGCTTCATGTTGATGATCTGACAATAAGAGATTCCACTTTATTTGGCATTTCGGTTTAAACAAAGTAAGGAACTAGAAAAACAACCACAAATAGTTAGTCAACCGTCGGCAGACTTAATCAAGCTAATTTTAGCAGATTCCTTTATATCACGTCATCATCATTTATCGAAATCACTAATTTTTTTACACATTTTTTATTAATTTCATAATTAATGCGATCCGAATTTTGAGAGAAACCCAAATTGGGGAGCTCTTCTTTCTCTCTTCTATCTTATTTCCTTTCGTTCATCCACGTCTGTACATTTTCAGGATACTGCTTTCAGGGCGACTGCCCCACTTTGGGTCTTCAATGCGAGTCGATCTGGGGTTACGGCGGTTCGGCTGCGGACCGTCAGTGCTACGAGCAGTTCAATTCGAAGGGATCCATAAACGGACACTGCGGACGCGATGCCAACGAGCAGTACCTGAAATGCGAGCCCGAGTAAGTCGCACGACAGCCTTTGCAAGTGTCATGTCACGAGCTTTAAATACAAATAAACTTCGAAGCCGTTCGAATTAAGTTACTATTGCTATCGAACCCATACACACAGCATTTATGTATGCGCACATTAACACTGACGCTTCCACAAGCAGCGCTGCACTGTCAGCAATTCAATTACTGCAGCAGTTGATGGGCACGTGGACTGAACTGACTATAAACTGCACCATGCAACGGTTCCCGAATTAAACCTAGACTCTAGCAACGAAAACTCCGAGCCATGTTCCACTTTAATGCTGCAAAGTGTGCTCGGAGCAGAGGAGTGGCGGGGCTGAGCGCTGATATCTCATGCAGCATGCATGAATGCATCGATGTATGCGCAGGTGTCCTCCTCAGGGTTGAGGCAGACGGCGGTGAGGGGTAACGCCGCTGGTGATTTACAGACGCGTAGGAATCTGCAGTTAATCGACTTAGAATGGGCCAAGTGAAGGTAGATTCAGGGTCCAAACTGATTTGTGGCAACGTAACTGATGACAACGTCGACGTGTACGATGACAATGACGATGACGATTACACTCATGATGAACGGCAAAGATGATCCGGGGGCTTCGTCTGTTTGGTGGAGAAACTGATTTGATAAAACAGTGAACTCCAAATCGTTTACTCAATGGTGCCCAGTATATGACGATAACTAGTTATCGTTGCTTGTTTATTGAATGTTCGTTCAATGTTTACTGTTGCATATTCTGGGAAAACAGTCCATGACAAACACATGACACGTCATTTCTAGCAGTGACAATAATTCAATAATATAATTATAACAACAGTTCATTTCACTTCTATGCCTTTTTCTTTCCCACTTTCTTCATGCCATAATGTTTGCCCGCTGTTGCACCATCCGAAATAACGATTCCCATCAACACAATCATGCAACGTGATACAACAACGATTCTAGGAATATTCAGTGTGGCTCCCTGCAATGCAAGGAAGGCGAACGGCAGCCCGTTAACGATGGCATTGATCAGCTGTACTCGAGAACAATTATTTCAATCAAAGGCCAGGAATACGAATGCAAGTAAGTTCTCACTCCCCTTTCGCTCCGGTGCTTTCCCACACAAACCAAATTTAACCAGCCAGGAAAAGCCAAGCGAGCATGATTATTATACAATAATTGAGTTTCTGTTGATATGACGGCAGTTCAGTAGAGAGGTCGAATGTGCAGATGCTATTGAAGCGCAAAAGAAGCGCTTCTTCTTTTCGTGTTTCTATTTGCTAACTTGTTCTTAGAAGATCTCACCTGGCTGTCACTTATTTCTCTTTTTCTTGCGGACTCGCAGAGCAACCAGCGGCCAGGTAGGCTCTACGGAGTT
Source organism: Myopa testacea (assembly GCA_949629155.1). Classification (NCBI taxonomy): domain Eukaryota; kingdom Metazoa; phylum Arthropoda; class Insecta; order Diptera; family Conopidae; genus Myopa; species Myopa testacea. Next base: position 659,781 of record OX451345.1, on the reverse strand, counting down.
CCCCGACCATGGACTCGTTAAGGATGGCACGCCTTGTGGCAACGACTTGGTTTGTTTGAATCAAACGTGTGTCAGTCTCTTCCCGCACATCGACCAAACAAAGTGTCCAACGAACAAGCTGGGGCAGGAGTGCTCGGATCGTGGGGTAAGTAATGCGATCCTTTATTCCTTCCTTTGTTCCCCTGCGTACGCCACTCGGTATCAGCCACAGAAACCAGAACATGAGCCCCCCGTCGAGGCTCCGAAGTACACTGGAGAAAAAATGCATTTATTTAGGTCGGGCAGAGTTTGTTTCTTCAAATCGAAGTAAATCGATAACAATCCTAACAAAGTATGAGCAAGAAGAAGAAGAAAGTTAAGTTAGTTTAGAGGTGGGAACTTTTAGTGGGCGATGAGCAAATTAATTCCGTTTTTTCTGACGTAGAGCTGCGTATAATTTCCAGAGTCCGTTTTATTGGCAGCAGCTGCCATTTGACGGTTCTGAGCATTTTTAAACTCCGTTAAATTATTTAAAATATTCGAAATATTTAAAAGTATCCGATAGCATTTATGGTGAAATGAAATTTCGATGCAACGTGATCAAAGCAATTTCACATTCGCAATTCTGTAGAAAATTTCGACGCATGGTTTATTCATTGCGGAAATAAACAGCAATTTAAACTACCCTGCAGCGAGTAAAGAATTAACGAAATAAACCCATTTTACGTACACAAACACACACACACACACTCACGCTTTCAAATGCAAGCAGCGCAGCAACAATGAATGCACAAAGACACTTATGTACTTATATTGGTTTCCTGATTATTCTATGAAGCTGCGTTTATTTCGAGGTTAAGCCGCGCTTCACAGGACTCAAGCGAATGAATCCGTGTGCAAGTATATTTTCCGTGTGTGGAGATATTTTTACGTTGAGCTGCGACCGCCGATCGGTCAGAATCCGCTCGTAGCGTCCTTTTTAATGACTTCGATAAGCTCATTTATCATCTTATAACTCTTCACAAGTGTGAATTGTATGGAATTTATTTGAAAGCAAAGACTATTAAAAAATAGACATTAAAATCGTAAATATAAAGGTGAAAAGAAGATATGATATGAAGGCCGAAAGCAGAGAATACAAAGCATTGTTTTGGTTAATTGATTGGCTGGTCGAAAGGGCGATTGAACACCTATGAATGTAACTTTTCCCATTTCCGCAGGTCTGCACGAATACCAACCGATGTTTCTGCGACATGGGCTGGGGAGGCATCGACTGCAGCCTCGTGGTGCTGCTAACCACGCCGATTCCTACAGAAGCGCTGCCCACGCCCGAGAACACCATTAAAATGGAGAAGAAGGAGACGCCATACGGTAAGAAAGAACACACAGACGTCGGTTTTTGAAGTCGGACGCTGCGAAACAGACGCTCATTTCGTTTAATTGTAACATGCGATATAAACACTCATCTGAAACACAGATCTTCCTGAAGACGATCTTCCGGTTATGACAATGGTACATCAAGTATACAAAGTGCAGAGTTGGGTCCCTTCTCGCACAATTTAAGCCACTTTCCAGACCACTTGGAACCAAGCTTGTCGCATGAAATTACATTTATTTAGCGCTCCAAAGGGGACAAATATTTCCTATGTAGGTCTTGTCTAATCTAATTTATGTGAATTTGAATAGGGACAAAAAGAGACTTCTCTTTTTTTTATGTATATAATAATATATACATAAAATATATAGGTGCAAGAAACCTAAGTTCAAAGTTAACAGCAGGAAAACTTTTGGTTTGATGATAACTGAGGTAAATCCGATCCGCAGTCACCTCTAATGCGAACTTTCAAAGCGAGAGGAGTAAACAATCGTGTCACGATAAGCAATTTAGTGGTGAATGCGCCTTAAATGACTGCATGCGTGTTCATAAGCAAACGAAGCACTGTGACTCAAGTCACACGATCGGGATTACTTTTTCAGTTTTTCAGAAGTTTTTCTTTTTTTTTGGAATATCACAATAAACACTAAAACAAAGAGATGACAAAGCACAGTGTCAACTCCGGCAATGGCGTGTCATAGATCAACACGAGACAATTCAGTTAATTTGTAGTGATGGAATCTCAATTTACTCTCGGAAATTACGATCTATACACACCTTGGTTTTTTACCATTTTGTTTAACGTCAACTCAGATCAAATCATTCATTTCCTAAACCAACAACAACAATTCTTCTTTTCCAATGCATCCCCGTTTACCACCGCAGGCACCTCAGATCAGAATAGGATCAGCACATTGACCATGGTCATCATTCTAACCGTCATCGTGAAGTGTGTCTTCATTAGTTTTGCAACGCTGGCGGTTTGTTACAGGTAGAGTACCAAGCAAAAAGAACCGAAAGTCAATCGCAGAAGATCTTAAAAGCTATCTCACGCAGATCGCAATATTCGGATGTATTACATTTTTACTTTTATCTGTTTGACATATTATTCTTCTATTTCTAAATTGAATATTTTTTATGATTTCGGCAGTCAAATTAATGAAATTTGGAACACACACACACACACATACACAAACACAAACACAAACACACAATTAACAGTAAACACGATAATACAAAGCTATGTGCGATAATGTACCACATGTGAAAAACTTTGCTTGGTTTTCTGTCCTCAGTCACTAACTTCGAACATGGTTGTTGTGTACATTAACACATGCTTTATTTATACACATACACATACACACACGATACATGGATGTGCGAATGTGTGTACATGTGTGTAGTCTCTGAACTCTTAATATTTGTTATCAATAACAATGGAAACGCATTACTTAATTGCTGTCATTTGATTCGAGTGCATTTGGTTGTGTTCTGTACAAAGCTCGTGCCTGTTATGTGTAAATATTTCTGTATAACTTGCATAAGTGTAGAGTGCGTAAAGGTTTTTTGTTTTCATGCAAAAGGATCCAATGATGGCAATTAAACTGAAGATTTCATTCGCGAATTGGAAGAACTTTCAATTAATATTCAACGTAATCCTTCAATCAATCTAAACACTCCTCTCTTGTGTGTGTGCGTGTGTGTGTGCGTGATGTTTGTCTCGTGTCGGTGTCTGCACTATGTATGTCTGTCGATGTATTGATGTGATAGTGTTCTCCATCTACCATGCATTGTATTCTACACATTCTCATTCATTGCCATGTTATTGTGAGCTTATGTCGCTGTACTCGTTGTGAACCTCATCCATTTTTTTAGTTATGTTTGTCATTATTTTCTCAGCCGCTGTGTATATTTCGTAATTCCAGTTGGTGCTCATTTCTGTATAATTAAGTATGATCGGGTCTGTAAATAGTGACAACGTCGGAGATGCCCTTCTCTAAGCGTTACTCTTATACTAGAATAAGTAGTTTGTAGTTATATGCCTATGTACCAAACTTCTTTAGGCCGCTAACATCACATCTCGAGCAGGAATCCTCCAAGCTGCTGCCTGTCTTAGGACGAAACTTTGAACCTCGATATGCTTGAACATTTACACAACTCAAACCACAACGTCCCCAACAACACACACCGCTGCACCCGCCCCACTCACATCCCTCCGTGCCACTTGGATTACCATTGTCATAGCGTACACCTCGGCGGGTGCTCAGATGGAGCCGCTTTATAGCCACACATTATGATTCTATCTGAAATTTAACCGTACTAATCTATTTCTACACTTTTTCACAATCACATTTCGTTCTATAATGTTAATAAACCGAACTGCAACCGAAACGCTGCATCGCGCGAAATGGATGTCCGTCAACAAATCTGCGGATACGTCGAACACGAACACGACGTGTACGTAACGCATTTCGTAACAAATGTTCCACAAATGTTCCACAAACTTGCAAACATCCAAACATCCATCCTGCCTGAAAACGAACGAAACTGGTATAGAGAACTACCACGGCTCAAACACAGTGTTTTTAGTTGGTGTACTAATGTCAGTTGTTGGGTTCGTTTTTGTAACATTCACCTTGATGGCTCTGTGCTACAGGTCAGTTGTAGTACATAGAAACTTCTCCCTGTGTCTGAGGTTAGTTGAAAAGAAGTAATGAAAAAACTACGCAACCAGCAACAACGCAATACTACTTAAAAATAGAAAAGTGGAAACAGAGTCTTTTCCCCAGAGGAAAGACTTTCTGCTTTTTTTGTTTTTATGTGAAAACGCATTTTTCCATTTTCGGTTCGTTGATTTTATTTCATTTGTAATTTCTTTTCGCCAACGTACACAACTAATAATGAAATCACTTACAAACACACACGCACACACACCAGCAAACACATACTAACCCACGATCAGACGGAATGCAATCTAACAACAGTACGACACGATCAGGTACACATGCCAAAAACAGAGTATTCGACAGAGTTACTTATCCGTTTCCCATTCACACTCATCCCACCCTTCACAGTTATTGTTAGCGAACCTCTTTTGCGCCACTCCCTCGAAAACATCTTCATTTACCCATTAAAGTGCTACATATTCACCGAGAACCGTCCTGCTCTCATGCGTTTCTTTTTTGTTTAAGTGGTTTTTGTCTACATTTACGTACCTATTGTAAATTTTTTCATGACTCTTTGTGTATATAGCGTTGCCACACATTTCCGTACTACTTGTAATTATAACTCTCTACACTCTACCGTGTCTAGCACTCTGTTTAAGATAGCCAACGGTGCCAAACGTAAAGGCGTTTTCAGTTTTAGCTTAAGTTCAACTTTTAAGCTATTTATTTTGGCTATCATTGGAGGAAAATATAGAAATATAGAATAGAAATGTAGCAATTAGCGAACATCAGTCTTTTACTTATGCTGCAATATTTACTAAAAATATAGCACTATAAGCGACTTACTATGCTTATCCGGTACTCGGACACTAGGACTCTCCGACTTTAAAAGCACTTCAGTCTTAAGCTTTGACCTTCGAAAAGCGAAATACTACCTCAACTAAGATATAGCAATTAGATGTCGCTAGAACTTCAAATTTAAACTCGACTCTTATCTGCATTTATACAGTGAAATATTCGTCTTGAACCAAGACTTAAATCCCAGAATTAGCTCATAAAAGTAAAGATGTCTTCACGATTATTTTAACGAAAATATCGAGACTTGCTCTCTGTCACTACGTTGCATCGACTTTTGGTCGATCTTGTTTCTGGTTCAAAATAATTGCTTTGTTCAATTTTATAACTTGAAGGTGGCAAAATCGGCCAATAGACCTCACTAATCATCAGGATTTCCCAGGTAATAATCCGAAGGATCGGTAATTACAGTCGGTCCAAACATTTATTGAACTCCACGTATACCTCCCAATGTAGTCTTTCGCCAGGGACAACTTTTGTCCCACATTTGCACCAAACATTTATCCTACTCAACCGAACATTTAGAACCGAACATCGCCCTGCTCAGAACCAACCCATGTCCGACAAGTATTCAGCCGAATCTCAACCTCCATTCCACAGCCTTCCATTTTAAGTTTTTTAATAAGAACACAACTTTATACTCGAATCGATCGAATGCTATCTCGACTGACTTCAACGCGAAACAACCAGCAGAGACCCAGAGTTTGCGTTTAATGCGTTGCAAGTTTTATTTGGTTTTTGTTGAGCAAGCCGCAAATTAAGTACAAATATTCAAAGGAGTTGGCAAGCAGTACTGCAGGCAATAATTTTTCATTACTACTTTTGTCGTCACTGTGAGTGTTAACGTCTATGTAGACCTAGATAATTCGCAACAGATAGAATCATCGCAACGAATAGCTTAGAGAAGTGAACTTAAAAGAATTTAGAATTAGATCAGCGTCGAACATAGACGACCTCTGTTGGTTAAACTTAAACAATAACTGAATAGTACACGCTTATCGAAAGAGCACGCTACAAATCAGTAGACACGCCTTGTGCTCATCGTGTATCACGCTAAGAAAGAACATTTTGTATGCAATCCGGGTCAGATTCACGGTCGCAAAAAGTAGCACCGTGAAGGGATGCAGGTGAGTACCCCGGGCTTGAAAGCAACTCTCTCAAATCCAGATAAACGCATTCATTTGCTGTCATTAATTTTATAGACAGCCTCTCATTAAATACCCTAAATGTCGTTCCTGGGACCCAGTAGGTGCGCCAGAAATACATATCTGGATATGTACGAGTACCCAGTTCAAGAAAACTGGCTTCATTTCTAGATAAATGAGCTGTTGTTCCTTGGGACCGAATCAATTGCAGGTGCCCATCTGGCTCACTGTTTTTAGATGCCTGCTTCGATAAATGTTATCATTAACGGACGGAAAAATTTTGAAACAAAGTAAAGTGTATGCGCATAAACATGCGTTTGTCTGAATAGAGTTGCTCCAGGACTATATATACGCTTTGTTTAGTTATGAGTAGCTTAATTTTCAAGTGCTGAATTATAGGATTTCTTTTATTCAGTTACATTTGATTTAGAATATTAATGGCGCATTCTAAATGCATGAATGCATGGTTGTGTTCAAAGTTTATGTTGAAAAATGAGAATATAATCTGACCCGGTAACTCAATGCAATGCAAAGCAGGAAACATCCTCATCGCTTCTAGAGACAACTAGAGGTACGTATAGCAAGAGTTACTGGGTCAAACCCCTTCCGCAGTGGACATTATTGCCTTTATTCAGGTAAGTGCCACCTACTTCTGTCTGGTATAGTGTATGTAGTGCTGCACGTGTATCATATCTTCGAGTTTTGCATATGCATCGCACGTGTGTTGCTTACCAAGTTAGTGCATCCAAATACTACCGTAATACTGGGAATGATTTTTAAGAAGCCGGTTGTTGTTTTTCCGTTCGTATCTTGGTTTTTAGTATTGAGCCCTGCACACAATCGACTCGGGGAGTGATCTCTGTTAGTCCTTGAAACACTCCGAGTAGCAGCGTTCATTAGTGTATTGATTAGTAGAAGTAGTTTCGTAGTAAGTTCCATGTGCGTCAAGAAGGCGAATTCGGCAAGCAGTTGCCTCGGCTGTAGAGGGCGAAACTGGTTTTGAGCTATGGTGGTGCTTTCTACTAAGTGCTGTGCACATACGTATAACCATAACCGACACACAAGTCTACACTCATAAAACATCCCACTGCGTTCATGTTTTGTCGGTGTATATTTCGATTATGCTATAAGTAGTGGAGTAGAGAAGGTGTCCAGAGGAGGCGCAGGAAGAACGAACTAAACTATGAAGCGTCATAATCCAACCAAATCAATGTACATATAATTATAACCGATCAAATAAACTGCCACATACACTCGTATCAGTGCAATCGAAAAACATTACCAACATCTGTCGACATCACTAACACTTGGCTGCAAAGCAAAAAACACGCCTGGCTGCCGATATTAAAGCAGCGATTTCCACATCGCTTTCCTCAGAATTAGTCGATTTAATTTGCTAAGTTTCGCCATTGAAAGTAAACCGATCCACTCATTTTTTTCAGTTTTGCCACCACCACCAGAGACACGGTTTTGAGTTTAGTTCGTAGACATTTTATTTTGGTTTGGTTCCGCACCCGATTTACTATATTATGTTTATATGTATGTTTTCTACCGTAAAAGGACATCAGGTCCTACCTTCTACGACAGCCCATTTTGATTATTTCGAAATTCGGTGGAGTTCGTTATCTGCTTTTAGTTATCATTGTTTATCGATTGTTTGTTTATTTCATACATTGGAGAATCTGCGAGCTTGACGCCAATGCATTGCATCCGAATTCTGATTACGCAACCTTCAACTCAATGAATGTGCAAGCTTTAATGTGTATTTTAATGTGGCTTCCGTTTGCTGTAGTGAAGAGAAACTAACACGCTTTTATGTTGATTTGATCACAGACATTCGAACAATTTGCTTCCATCACCGACACTCGTACATCCTTCATTATTGTTGTTTTCCGTTCCACGAAGCAATTCATTTTGATTTCGCTGCACTAAAAATAGCCTCAAACTATCGATTGAAATTCTAAACAAAACATATTTTTTATTCAAATTTCATACATAAACAAACCAAAAATAAACCAACCAAATTAAATCAAACTATTATTCGAACCCAACCGAACAAACTTCGACGACATCATCATGCAATCATCAAAAATAATACGATTCACAATAAACGAAATACATTTAATAAATACGAAAAACCTGCGATAACAAATGGGAAACACCTCTTAAATACATAATATATAAACTTGCAAATCGAATATGAAAAAATAAACCCGCCCCTAAAACAATTTATGCCACCACGATGTCCATCAGGCGTAAGACGACCGCGCTTAAGTACGACCCGCCCTACTCGAAGAAGCCCATCGCGAAGGCGTACGGCAGCGCCGGCAGCGCAGCGAACCACCACGCCGCGGAGGAGGCTTCCTTGGACGGATCCAACAAGTTGATGTACGCCAATCAGGCGGGCTTCAGGTAAGTCCTCAAGTCCCTCCCCCCTCCCCCAGTCCGAGGGGTGAGGGGAATAGAGAGCGCTGTCTAACGAAGTGTTTGCTTTGTCTGCAGGGACAAAACCGTGCGACGGCTGACCAGCTCCGGCGGCTCTGGCGAGGAGGATCAGACACACTTGGGTAAATATGACCGCGCACCTCAGCAGCGAGTTGGCGACTCCTCACGTGGACACTATTCGGTCCAGTAGTACTCACTCATGAACTCAAGGAAACGACGTTAGCGCATACTTGTTGGCGTTCATTCATTGTTCACATTAGTATAGTTTAGCAGAGGAACACCTAGAAAACTCCTCAATCTCATACTCGTACACGAACACATCAGTACTCGTCCATTGGACAACTTTACCTAGTGGAGTCTATATATACCCGTATTAATAGCGAAATCATACATAATAATATAATAATTGTGCCACTTGAAAACATACGAGTACACGTTGAGTCCGCTTGAACATTCGCGTAGTCGACATCATTTTGCTTTATTATTTCATTTAATTTGACAAGCATACATGCATATATTTAGGCGCTTTATCCATCGCTTAGATCCGTTACTTATTCTGTGAAAAGTTAATGCAAACCATGTACGAGTCTCAAGTCGCGTGGTTTCTCATCCGAGGCTCAACTTAGCACACTAGCGACCTTTTTGCACGCACGGGCGGAGAACCGTGGCAACTCGGGCACAATCAATGAACGTCAGCAACACTGAAAGTCTGCATCACCCACCTAATCAACCCTTCTTTCTTTCTACCCTTCTTTCTCGCTCTCTTTCTCCCTCGCTGCCGCAGAGAAGGGCATTCTTAAGAAGCATGGCTACGGCCTCGTGCTTGGTGACCAGATGAAAGACAAGTGGGCCGACGATGGCCAGTCGGACAATCTGGAGCTGATCTCCCAACAGGACGGCACGCTGGCCACCACCAGCGGCGCTGCGGTCTCCGAGGTGGAGCGCACGCTCAAATCGCTGAACGGCTACCACGAGGACATCCTGGAAGCTCTACGCAATGCCGCCTCGCACCGTGGAACCGGTACCGGCAACACGCCCGTCGGAAGCGGCAGCCTCAGCGAGGAGATGCTGCGCAAAACACTGCAGGACTGCACTTCGGCTCAGCTCGGCTATGCTGCCGAGCCGTATAAACGAGCGAGTGGCTCCAAGTCAAGTTCTCGCGAAAACGTGTGCGACCCTACGCAATCACATACGGTGCTGCTGGAGGGTGGCGGCAGCATGATGGGGCACGGCGGGCCCATACTGCACCATCACCGTTCGCAACACCAGCTGCATCAGCCGCCGCCTCAACAGCTGCTGCTGCAGCAGCAACAGCAGCAGCTTGACGACGAAGACGCCCCCTCAACAGGCCCGCTGCGCATACGTAACTTAGAGGACCTCATACGACAGCTAGAGCACCATTCGTCGCGCCACATGAGTCCCAGCGGCTCCGAGGACATTCGGCTCTCGGAAACGGAAGCCGATCGGCATTATAGAGTAGATAGTTCCGCAGCTTGTAGTGAATCCTCGCAAGGGTTAGTAGTGCATCCGTGCATCCGTGCACCGCTCAGAATCGATGTCGTCGTCGATGTGCAAAAAGTCAAGAATACACACAAGTTTGCTTTTAGGTGCCTACTTAGGATAACCTTAAGTTCGAAACCAATAATTTAGAAACGCTTCAAACTTTATGTTGAAATTTATGTAACTTCGAGTAGATAGTGTAACCGCATAGTTTTGCGATCTCCTGCAACCTGCTTTGAATTACATACGAACATTGTTTGTCCTTACACACGTTCATCCACTTCTTGGACTCTTCGCATTAACTGTGTTGCTTTTCTCTTTAAATATTCTTGCAGGCTTCAGACTGGAGTACCTCGTGTGATGAACGGCAAGAACAGGTTGGTTGGTTGGCTCAGAGGAGTGTCCGCATCGAAACCCTGAAAAAGTAGCCCAAATTAGCAGAAGCTAAGTTGGGGAATCCCCATTTTATGACCTCCTTTAGATAGGCACCTAAAAGTGAACCGCTTACAGCACCTTACCAGCGAATATTAACTACTTTCCCTGTCTCTCTCCGCTTCACTTTCAGCTCGAATCAACAATTAGCACAATCACAGAAAACCGCAACAATTCATCCGTCTTACAGCAGTCGTTGTCGACAGCGCCCTGATGAGGAGTCGCGTTTCGTCTACGGAAGGTACAGGCACCCAACAACAAGTAGACAGCAGCAACAACAGCAAGCACATCCATCGCATCAGTCACACTCACCTCATGCTTTCGGCCATCACACGCATCACTCGCACTCGCACGGCCACGGCTCGCACGGTCCGCACTCATCGCACCACTCGTCGCACACGCATCTACATCAGGACGATGACGGCATCTACGAGACGGCCGATCATCACGACGCCCGCTCGGCGGTAGACCCACGCCTTGACCCGCGCGAAACCCCCGACAGCGAGAGGTAGGTGTACCAGACGCACACGCACGCAAATGACACAAAATGTTGTACCCACACCTGATGTATTGTATCTTAGATGTCCCGCAAATCCTGTCCTTTTGATATCGTTTCTCCCCGTTTTGTGTTCAGCCTCATTCACTTTTCAATGCTGTGAACTCTGAAATTAGACTGTATAACCTCTTATTTTTATATATGTATTATATTTTTCACACACGGTGTTGGTTCAGCGTTCGCATTCCAGTAAAACCCCTACTAAGAACATTTCTCTCCTATTTCTCTCCTGAATTAGAGATGCCTTGGCAACCTTGTACACTACAGTATTTAGTCCACGGTGTTAGTGGTAGTTAATAGAAAACAGTTCCGCACGCCTGCAATATCTTAGCTTAAATACGGATCCACAACGCTTAGCCAGTACTCGGTACTATTGTCTCCTCGAATTGTTGCAAATACAATATACATACATGCTCCACAATCCTCTGCAAAATGTCCCAGTTTCCTACGCGGTGCCAACTTCCCTCAATTGTTTCTTCGCCGATGACCGTGAACCACGCGCAGCCTCGCTTACCATCACATCTTCGTAGCTACAACATTCATTCCAACACACACACACTCTCATCCTATAAAATTCACCAGTTTTGCATAGTAACCTTTCTATGACAATTTCTGAAGAATACATCGAATAAATAGTGTTCACGATTATTAATTCTCGTTTGTTTCTCACTCTCTTCTATTTATGTACATTATTTTGTGCTCACTTTGTATATTTTGTGCCACTCCTCTTGCGCATACGACTGTATATATTCGATGGCCTACACACAACCACCTCCATGACTCGCACACCCATACACCGACGCAAAAAACTTCCGGTCAACCGATGCTGGAATCCTTTTCCCTTTGGGTTCTTTGGCTTGATTACTTTTTTTGTTGCTATAAATATTTCCGACTTCCTTCATCCCGTATACGATATATTATCGTATATGTAAATATGCCCCGAACACATGCCGCTCGTCCTCTTTATATTGTTCCCTCTTCTATGAAATTCTCTTTGATTTCCGTTTACCATCCCGGCATATAATTTTTTGTCACTCCTTCGAATTCTCCCTTCATCCCTCCGTCCTTCGTCCTTCGTCCTTCGTTCATTATACTTTCTGTTTGTTCGTTCCTTCGTTCGTTTGTTTGTCTGTTTATTTTGCTCCGTGTACCGTTGTTCCTGTTATGATTATTATTTTCTAGTGATGACTTTATTCAAGCTCAACAACAGTTAGCCCGGTGGGCGAGTGAGGATGTGGTATCCGTCGTGGTACTGGACCAACAGCAGCCCGGCACAATGTCGGATTCCCAACAATCCAGCGGCATCGGTCCCATGTCAACGGCTACCACGAGTACCGTTATACATCACCAGCATCCGCAACAGCACCACGGCGATCATCCATCCTCATCAGCAGCGGCTGCGGCGGCGGCGGCGGCAGCAGCAGCCTCCTCGGGCCACAGCAGCTCGTTAATGGGCCTGGGGGGCGTGCCCAATGGTATAAATGCAAGTCAGAGGGACTACTACCCCTCGCCGCCCTCAACGGAGACGGAAAGCAGTGGAAGTGTTATACAACCGCTCAGCCGCCGCCTTCCTATTCAACAAGATACCAGTCAGCTGCATCCACACCAACTGCAGCTCCAGCAACAACAACTGCAGCTGCATCAGCACCATCTGCAACAGCAACTGCTGCATGGCGACACCACCAGCAGCAGCAACAACAGCCAAACAGGACAAATAATGGAGAATGGTCGATATCCGGAATATAAGCACTGATACACACAACAACAACGGCACCAAAGGCAGCCAAAAAAACAACACTTCCCACTGCTGATGTAACCACCAACAGCAGTAGAAAAGCGAAGATGATGCATGTTTCTCTAATAAACACTGACGCCCCGGTCTAGGCACTCACAGACACTCGTAGGTACAGTGCACACACACACACACACTCGTGCACTCGTTTGTACCATTCTATAAAAAAACTCTGTCAGCCACTCACCAAATAGCATTCCGACACCACAACAACACTTTTTGACCGACACTCGCGTTGTGAATTTGTGGATTATATAAAACTAGGATTTTACTCTTCTCAAAGATGGACAGATGGAGTTACTGAAAATACAAAAACAAAATCACACGCACACGTTTACATTTCAATATTCAAATTACACACAGTGCATGGCTGTATATCGTCCATTCAAATTGTGCACCGTCAAAATGACTTACGTTAAAAATCATACAGAACACATTCGTAGCTCAGCTTGCTTATTAATTCATCTCGATTAAGTTAATTAACTAAAACTAAATTTAGTACACTTAATTTTAACACCCGTTTTCGATGAGCTTAAATTTAGAACTTGAGAGAAATTTAAATGTCATTCCGACCGCAGAATTCTACGAAACTTCCCTCGAAATGTGTCACTCTTTCAAATGTTTCACTGAATCTTTGATTGAGTCCTGTCAGGAAGTGCTTACTTTCTCCTGCTTTCCTAGCTCCCGAGCTCCCTTAGAAGGGACGATAATCACTAGTCTTCTCTTCCCTTCTACATAACATTCTAGACACTCGTTTAAAATATTACTTTCCTTCACATGAAAGAAAAATTACAAAAATGTATATCGATTGCTCTCGAGGTTTTATAGTCGATATAATATATTAACACTAATATTGCGACAATTATGAATGTATTGGCCATAATTTTGTGCTGAATTCTTAGACAAATTAAAAGTTATACTTTTCTTTAGTTGAAAGTCGTAGATCAATGTCGTTATTAGAATACCGTGATTAATATATGTACGTTCATAAGTCCAGCTGAAATACAAACACTTAATGTAAATATAATCAGAACCAAGACGTAGTGCACACAATAAATATAAAAATTCAAACAAAGAAACTAATGTAAAAAATTAAAAGAAACGTCATTGAAATAATAATAGAAAAGGGAAAACCATCACAATGAAAAAAAGTTATATGTTACGAAAGATCAATCAATGAATTGTAATCACACGCATACACACACAAAGCTGTAGTTCTTGACACCACACTAAATAATGTTTTGTATTGTTAAAAAATATCACAACTAGAATTCGTAATTGTAAACGTGTATATGTAAAAAATACATACACACATACATACAATGTAATAAAAACGCTGAAGCAAATGAAAGTATTGTCAAAGCATTCGAAAGCGTAGCGTACATGACGCAATTTAAACGTCAATTTAAAACCTATTAAATCAGAATTAAGTAGTTATTCGGGAAACTTATTTTTAAATCACACCAAAGAGAAGCTGACATTTCAGCCACTTATTAATTATAAAAACCAGTTGAATGGAAAACAAATGTAAGCATTCTAAATCGTTTAACAATAGCAATTTAAACAATGATGAACAGAATTTATGAAGTAAGCGTAGCAAACGATCACAAGCAAACACTAACGTTAAGTAAAACATGAAAAGATTTTCTTTTCTTTTAGCATAGGAAAAACAGATGAATTTATTGAAACCTTTTCATAGCGATGAGTGATGAAATTGAACTCTGAAAACTAAAAGGAAAAACTAAAGAAGTGAAGGTGATAATGGAGTTATATTGTATTTAAATCCTAAGCTAAACTATAGTGAAGTGAAAACTTTGAATTTTCAAATATAAGCTACATGGAAATCTTAAATACTCATAGAACGAATAATTAAATTAAATTATAGAAGCAAAAGAATTTAAGAATAAGTTTCTGTCTACTTCAACTAAGTGTCTACTAACTGGACAAACAATTCATATACAGCTCTCACAAAACGGATAAGCGATTTAATTTGTAAAACAATAAAAAAATAAAACTGCTAAGAAACAACATCCATCGGCTTGAGTTGCAGAACTTTTAATTGCAGAACACGCAAATCATTCTGAGTGAACAACCCTCAAGAAACAACTAAACCAACCTAAGACCAAATCATTACGAAACCTGTCACTTGGTAGGAAGAACTGATTTAAGTGGTGTACAGAATCTTCTTTCAGACTTCATGGATTAATTGTTTGGTGTGTTCCGACTTCATTTCGATGTCAAAACCAACTGCGAACCTTAACACAAATTTGAAATCGATTTCAGAGCAAAACTAAATCGTCGAGCATCTCCTGGTTGTACCACAGGTTGAAAACCACAAGCCCAAGGTCCAGGACGGTTTCTGATACGGTTTCGAATATCATATAAAATTGACGAGGTTTTACTCTTTTTTAAAAACTCTTTTATACTAGAAATAAATCGTTAACCAGTCGGTGTATTTACTGAATTGCCAGTAGCACCTAATTTGATTTTCTTCCGATATCCACAACATCTCTGTCGGTTCTCTGAAAATTCTAAATCGCAGGCATCGTGAGTCATGTCCAAGTCGAAGAATGTTCATTCAGTAAAACGATCGTGAATTGTTTCGGAGTTAAGCTTCCAAACCCCAATTAATATAACCTCATCATTCTAATAAGTCGAAAACTGAAAACCATCGCAATAAACACCTTGAAAACAACATTACAAAAATGCACGATATCTTCAAAAGTTTTTCTGGTCAGTTCCTGAGTTCAAATAGATCAGAGAATAATTCCTCGAAGCATTTATTCGCCCGTTCGACCGCGTTGGCTGAATGAACACTGCCCAGCATTGATCAGTCAACAATCACATATGTATATCTGCTCATCAATCAATCAATCATATTCCAGGCCCATTTCGAACTGCTTCCATCGCCACCGATTGACGCTACGCATAAAGCAACATTATTAACGAACTTTTCTTAATTTTTCAGATGTAAGAAGTGAAGGCAGCTTATTTTAGCAAAACTAGACAAACGTACGGTCCACTCAGGTGATTTCTCTAGAAAACCAACTGCTGTCAACCCATAAAACCGATTTCACGGCCGCAGATTCCGTACCTCGCAAGCATTGCAGTTGGCTGCATCCTTGCATCAAGGACCCCTTGTAAATGTGGTGCTCTTTCTCGATTCTACACTTAATTTTATACATTTTTTAATTCTTTCTCATTAATTATTTTAGGTGGGATTAAGAAAGTTGCAACCCCCAAATTTATTCAATAATCTTTTCAATGCTTTTAATGAATAATTCTGGGAGAAATGCTCCAAACTCAGACACAGCCAAAATGGAGAGAAATATTTTTAAATGTAGTTAATTTATTCCTTCCAAGCCTTTTGTGTTCACTCCTCAACTAACTCCAGTCCTCCTTCTTCCCTGCTCTATCTTAGTTATTTTTTAGGCTGCTTTTTCTTTTGCCCTCCCACCTCCCATCTCGCCCATCTCCTCCTCATATTGTACTTTATACGCATACAATAATAATGAAAAATCTAAACGTGTGTTTCTTTCTTTTATTCTCCCCGTATTTTTCAGATATTATCGCTAAGTATGCAAAATAGCCATTCTATAGAGACATTATACGTTTATCCGTACACATTATTGAGCCCGACATTCCGAGCCGAGTGCCGATTCAATGCGTCGTTGCGTCATTAGTTTCTTACTCTAAGCATTAAGTTTGTGTAAATAATTTAAATTTGTACACGGAAAGTCACAGACAAGTCGATAAGATGATCAGCTGTGTTGATCATCCGCAATCACCTCTCCTCACCTCACCGCCCTGCCATCGCATTCAATCAGACTCATCATTTTTATCTGCTCTTAGTTTTGTTATGCAATGCAAACATTAGTTAATAAAATAATTTATTGATCTCTCCTTTAAACTACATTTAAAAGCAGTTCTGCTCTGATATTCGCCAGTACCCATGTCATTCATGTGGTTTAGTCTATGTTTCAGCTCTGCAACTTTTCGAAGCCACACTTCATCAAGTGCATTCTCTCCATTACAACAGAGCCCTCGTTTTTCATTGAGGCAAAGTGCTTTGCAATCTACAGATACTCCACTTAGTTTCATAAAATTGTAGTGCTTACACCACATAAGGAAATCGGGAGTTTTTTGTACTTGTTGTTTGCTTGGAAATAATTCTAAATTTCTAATTTGACTTGAATTTAGTTCCCTGTTCAAGAATGGCTAAATGATGGGCTCACTTCATTGGGCTTCCATTCATTCCGCGAGAGATCGCGTACTTTTATAACAAATCGTTCCTCCTTAACGAAACACAGAATTTTTAGAGTTTTAACTAATTTTAATACACGGTGACATCTCGTGTAGATTTAATTATTTAGTGACACGTGAAAATTGTCACCTTTACTGTGACGACTAAGTTTTTAAATGCTCATCGATTTTTTTTGTTTGACACGCGAGTTCATTTCGATAACGTTTACATTATTGATTTTTTTATTTCCTCTTGCAACTAAAAATCTTGATTGGGTTAAAATACACTTTAGAACCATCTTCATCATCAAGTCAACTTTATCCATGTAACAATTGGTTTCCATACAAATTGATTGTACATCTCTTTGTTTTTACTTTAATAACTAGGAGTCTGCATGAAATTTCTAAATGTTCGCTTAATCTTTCACATCAATTTATTTGTAAGAATTTGCTTAAGCAAGGATACACACGTACTGAGTACTTGGATGTAATAGTTTATTACGTACTATATATCTTGTATGTCGCAAGTGTAAATATGTACATTTTCCGTTGTATATTATACATTAAGTTAGGCGTTTTTAATAAGAGACAAACGTGAAAACATTAATTTTTAAAGTCAAATAGGTAAGTTTCTTAAACTCAGAGTTTTGTACAGTACTTTGTAAGTTAGTAAAGATCAACAGTGAATCCACACAAAAAGTCACAATTAATGCTCGTGTTAGAATAACTAAAGTTAAAATACCGATATACTAGTTCATTTGTAGCTAATAATTGATTAGTCAATAGATTAAGTAGTGTTAAAGCTAACCAAATAAAATTGGAATCCAAAACTAAACACAAAACCAGTGGAAAAGCACAAATACACAGAAGCTATACCAGCCACATACGTTTTAAGTAACAATAACAAGTTGCGAAACGAACAATGAAAACTTCAAAACTGCACTCAAACTACGATTTCAAAACAGATCTGTAGCCTTTATCGGCGTAATTGTAACAATAACACATACACACGCAGCAAGAAAGTAGACTTTCCTCAGCACCCACAAACACACACAAACACCAACACGAATACATACAAAACCCCAAAAAATATTGAAAATTTAGATAAACTAAGTTAGTTAAATGTAACCAACAATAAATGTAGTCAAACGAACAGAGTGAGTGAAATATGTAGAAGAAGATGAAGATGAAGATTAAGAAAGATGAAGATAAAGATGACGATGACGAGAAAGATGAAGATGAAGTTGAAATTGAAGTTGAAGATATAGATGAAGATGAAAGCAAAGATGAAGATATAGATGAAGATGAAAGTGAAGATGAAGAAGAAGATGAAGATGAGGATGAAGATGAAGATGAAGATGAAGATGAAGATGAAGATGAAGATGAAGATGAAGATGAAGATGAAGATGAAGATGAAGATGAAGATGAAGATGAAGATGAAGATGAAGATGAAGATGAAGATGAAGATGAAGATGAAGATGTAGATGAAGATGAAGATGAAGATGAAGATGAAGATGAAGATGAAGATGAAGATGAAGATCAAGATGAAGATGAAGATGAAGATGAAGATGAAGATGAAGATGAAGATGAAGATGAAGATGAAGATGAAGATGAAGATGAAGATGAAGATGAAGATGAAGATGAAGATGAAGATGAAGATGAAGATGAAGATGAAGATGAAGATGAAGATGAAGATGAAGATGAAGATGAAGATGAAGATGAAGATGAAGATGAAGATGAAGATGAAGATGAAGATGAAGATGAAGATGAAGATGAAGATGAAGATGAAGATGAAGATGAAGATGAAGATGAAGATGAAGATGAAGATGAAGATGAAGATGAAGATGAAGATGAAGATGAAGATGAAGATGAAGATGAAGATGAAGATGAAGATGAAGATGAAGATGAAGATGAAGATGAAGATGAAGATGAAGATAACGATGAAGATAACGATGAAGATAACGATAAAGATAACGATGAAGATAAGGATGAAGATAACGGTAAAGATGAACATGAAGATCAAGATGAAGATGAAGATGAAGAAAGGTGAAGATTAAGATAACGATGAAGATAACGATGAAGATGAAGATCAAGATGAAGATGAAGAAAGGTGAAGATTAAGAAAGATGAAGATGAAATTGATGAAGATGAAATAAAAATAATTTAAAGCCGCAGCAGTAGTAGTAAATGTGCTGCATATAGCAGAAACGAAGTTGAAAATAGCAGCGTTAGTTATAAAATTAACAGACCTACCAAATATTCTAAAGTGAATTTAATTTAGTTTATTAATATTTAATAATAATAAAGATATAAGGAACATTAACAATTAAAAAAAGTAATAATGTTTTAATAAATTAAGTGGAGGACAAACAGCAAAAACGTTGAAAATATACTCTATTTATAAAGCCTCAACATGAACGAGGCACGGTTTTTGAGTTGTTTAAAAAGAAGCCAACCTTCAAGTCACGCCTCCTTCTTTGAACCCCAGTTTCGAGTAGAGATTCAGAACCCAAACTATTCTGCATTCTCTGTTCACACAAAAGAAGAGACCACAGACATAGAAGAGTCTACTTTTCTGAAATAAATTGTTAACAGGTTCTGATGAATAAGTTAAAAAAGCAGAAGGAAGGTTTTAAGTTTAAACCATCTCTAAACTTCTTGGAGGATTATCAAGGCACGGCTTAGTTTTAATAATAGACTCATTTGTTAAGAAGTTTGACACCGTTTTGATACTTTAATTGATTTTAAATTTCTTCTGCAGGAATACATTACTGTTCATTAAAAATTAGAGTAACAACCGAACTAATTAAGGCATGAAAACTATTCTCCGATTTTCGCTTAAGTATTCTTTGTAATGTGATTCTTTCTGACCGACGAATTTTAATAAACAAAATTCTGTTCTAAATTAAAACAATTTCTTTAGTCAATCTGAAATCTTAAACTATTATAAGTATTTTCTTCTCCATCATTCAACAATGATTTCATTATTCGTTTGAATGCGCAATATTTGAAGTCTTATAAGTGAAGTCTTATGCGCAATATAATCAAGTCTTCGTTTGAAGCGCTGTTTTCTCATCACAAAATTACAATTAAAATCACTGCCCGCTGAGAAAAAAATATTGAATTTAATAAAGTAAAAGTCTTTGTTATCAAAAACGAACAATTAAATGGCATTATTTTAAGTAAGGAAACAAAAAATTATTTCAAATAAAAAACTGCATGTTATAAAACTTGTGTTTTATTTGAAGGGAGTTCCAAAAGTGCAAAGTTCGCGCCATTTTAAACATTACATTACATTCAAGGCGGTGTTTGTTACTGCAGCCTGGCAGAGCTATATT
The DNA here is from genome assembly GCA_949629155.1 of Myopa testacea. Taxonomy (NCBI): domain Eukaryota; kingdom Metazoa; phylum Arthropoda; class Insecta; order Diptera; family Conopidae; genus Myopa; species Myopa testacea. Next base: position 639,456 of record OX451345.1, on the reverse strand, counting down.
TTTAGTAGTGGTGGTGGCTGGGGGCCCGTACTTGAGATGGACACGCCGCACGAACTCACCACAACAGGTGAATGAGGCCTAGAAGGTCGAAAAGAAATGTGTTAGCAATCTTTGGGTTCTCCAAAAACCTGGTAGCAAACATAGAAATACTGGTCATGGTTGGAGTCGCCAGCTACAGCGAAAAGAGGTATAGTGCACCCCCGGGTTGATTCCATCTACGATCCAACAGTTTCGGGAATTGTAAAGGAATCCCTCCTGGCAAACTCTGTTACCCAAGTAAAATTAACCCATGCTGCTGAGGCCGACTTGTCTCAGTACCTTCCTGTATTTTCAGCCAGCTCTCGAACACGCTGAATCGATCCTGTGAATCATTGTGAATGGACGCTTAATGTGAAGGATGGCAAGCATGCTGGCCTGGCATATTAGCGAGCAGCTGTCAAAACGATGCTAGAAATGTTCTGGACGAAATGCTCCTGTCTGGACGGGAAGACTGAAGTCAAACTATTTGCGAGTATTAGTCTCTGGATGCATCCTATAATGTAATCAGTCTGGACGCCAACTAAGTCTTGGAACTCTGAGAACTTTAATCAAACTATTGCTATGAGCGGGAATCTTTTGTCTTCCAGAACCCAGCGCGTGAACCCTGTGATTGATATCACAATGGAATGCGTCTGCCCTAATGTGGACCTCAATAGGAAGAATGTCCAGGAGGAGGTCAGGGCATTCAGGAGGAAGTCTTCTCCCAAGCAGCCTGATCGGCAAACCCTTACATTAGAGCGTCAAAAGCATGCAGAGCGGTTTGCAGATGACTCTGTTCACCTTCAAATGCGGTATGCGTTTTGGGAGGCCGATAGACCCCCTGACCGCTTTATATGGAGCACCATTCTCTGCATTGTTTTCAGAACGAGGGATGGAGTGGAATCATTAGCAATTTCATGTGTGCTTCTGCTTGGTTTCAGAAATAAATTCAACTCGTACACCTTTTCACGCTATGGAAACGTAACGGATCTGTAACTATAAAGGATAAGAGTTGTTAAGTTAATAAAAACCCGTATTTACGCACTCGCTTTTCACAATAGTGCTGAAAATAAAATACAAGCTGAGTTGGTCCAAGATATACTTTCTCAATGCAGTTTATTACGGATTTATTGTGTGTGGCGAAAGGACAACCCTGAGGTATGTACTTCCTTCAATACGCAGTGCACCGAAACACGTTTTAGTTCAATGAAACTTTTAGAAGATTTCGCAGAAAATTAGAATAACCAGCTTTGAACTCACCACCTGAAGCTTGGTTGAAATACTAATTTAAGCTCCTTATAAAAAATCAGCAGCAATCTTACGTCTAAAAATAAGAACTTGTTTTGAGTTTAGTATAAAAGCGGCAGCTGCATCAAACCTGAACTCATTTCAGGATTCATTCATATACATACATATACGAGTACAACCGCTCCTCAGCGCAATCATCAACTCCAAATGAAAGTAAGTGCTCGAAACCCTTCTAGCAAGAAAGCAGTAAATAAATTCGTGTTCCTCGTTCGCCAGTTCTTTACTTGGGCCACTTTTCTCACTGCATTCATCACTCTGTGCTGTGGTCAAATTTTCTATCCTGGTGTGCGTGTTCATCAGATTCCGCTCCTGAGGAATGGCAAAGTGCACGTTGTACGCGCTGTTGAGACCGCCAGCCCCAAACCGCTGATCAGGAATACAGCTGCAAGCCGAATGACCGCAGCTTTCTTTAATCCGCATCGTGCCCAAAATACGGCAGAACTAAAAATATAAACCGAACTAGAACCATCCTGCCACTACTTGGAATCTATACAAGTATTCGTAAAATATTAGGAATATGTATATTCCATATACAGACGATCATCTTCTGTAAAATATAATTATTTCTAAAAACAATTAAGTATCGAAAAAGGGGTTACATAAGTTTTAGATTCTGAAGATACGAAAGATCATACATATACAATTTGTATGTACATACATATGTATGTATGTATGTGGATACATCTTCGGCCACAAGCCAAACCGAATAACGCGAATTATGATGAAAATGAGCTATTGATTTCCACTATTAAATTAAACTTTCTCAGATTCATTTCGATATCATTTTAATATTTCTACATGCTAAACACTTCGTAGCCTAAGTTACATTTACATCACTACATTATTACACTATATTGTTTTATTTTTGTCGGCTTACACTATAGCTAAGTCAATAACCAAATAAGTGAATTAAATTAAGAAATAACTGAATCTCTTCTGAGAAGTACAAAGACCAAGTTAGGCTGTTATGTTACTGGCCAAGTGGAGTTCATTATCCAGTGCTTCAAGTTTTTCTGCATCTACTATGAACACTTGCGAGATGAAGCTGGTTTCAACGCTGAGCCATGAGTTCTTAAATACGTATTATTTTCAAAGTGAATGGACTTCAAATCAGCCACTCAGAAAACAGGTTTGACACCGAACCAGTGCAGAATGTTGAGTTTTGCATTATATTGTTGAATTTCAGTCATCATAATGATTATATTTGGAGCTGTGATTTATTTGGAGCTGTATAACAGCAACTCACTAGAACCTCTGTGGGGCCAAACGTCTGGCTGGTGGTAGGAACAAAATCGATCCTTACGACGCGAGTATAAATCGAATCTCGCTCCAGTCAGCCGTTGCTAGTTACAACACTAAAGCGGATCCCCTGTTGTTTTCCTAAAATTGCTGCTCTTCTTCCAGTTCCTCCTGCTCTCGATACTGCTCACTGCATTGCATCAAAAAACCGAGATGGTCAAGCATCCAAGTAAGGGTTAATGGCAAGTTATATGTTGCCGCTGCGGAGCTGCTCGATAATTAAGCGATATGTTGTATTGACTTACGTTATGTTGTATCTGCATGATATCCACGACATTCGGCGCACAGTGCGTCGAATGGTGGACAAAACCCAAAAATCTGCTTTTCTGGCCGTAGTCCCATTATTTCGAATGGTGCATAATTCTTCGGATTAATAGTGTTAATTTGTGTAATTGTTAAAAGTGGTGTTTTTTAGAAGCTCTAAAAGAAAAATTAGACACCAGGTTCGAAAGGTAAGCAAAAGTGTAGAAGAGTATTTAAATGCTGAAAACGGCCAAGAATATACGCCAGATTTGGAAAGACCAAAAAAAGCTGAAGAACTAGTGTCATATTTAAGTTCAGCGACCCAAAATATCCTTGTTTATAAAATTGCCTGCAAATCTAACAACGTGTTTGTTGAGTTTTGTCCGCTTTTGGTATGGGATCGACGCACTGAGCGACGTTGGTTTTCCTCAGAAACTCCTGGAAAATATTCGCTGCGTACCCAACGAGACGCATACCATGTTTACTACGGTCGAAAACCAAACCAAAGAAACGCGGTCCAATTGGCCAGCAACCGCTTGAAGCAGAGCGAACCATGTTGCGGCTACAGAGACATTTTCGAGCTAAGTGACAGCCAGACAGCCAAGAAACATCTAAGCTGGTGCTCACAACGAGCAACTACCAGAGTCCTCGGCCATGCAATCCCTTTTGTAGCAAACATTCATATAAAACAAGACGATACCGAAAACCAATCACATTTCGTCCTTCAGCACCTAATTCAACACCTGGAGCACTAAGTGCACCTGCTAAATGGCGACGACAACTACTTCTGTTGGCTGCCCATGTCTGTATATCCTCACCCCCATTCGGGTGATGACTCCCGCAAGGAAATCAAAAGCAATGACTTGATATTTGAAGGTGGCCACGTGTTCACTTGGAATTCGAACTGCCCATGAGGGATCACAATAACAAAGCAATAAAGACTGTAATACTGAAAAGCTAACGAAAATTAAAAACCTTCCTTTACATGTGTGAACAGATGAACTAAAGGAAGAAAGCCACCTCGTTTGCTGGTTTGTTGTTTCTGTTTCCTTCGGTTTGATCCTGGTTTTGGTTACGTTCTACACACTCAGAAGACTTTCGCAGCGCATGCTTTCTGCTGCTTGAGTTTTCTTCTTCGTGTTGCATTTCGCGCCACAAGCTAAGGCGCGAAAACGCTTCATTGTTGAAAGAGCCTTTCAGTGTCGTCGTCCTTTTGACGAATTGTGGCAGGTTTTCCTCGCAACTCGCAATTTGTCTTCAACCACGCTTCAGTGATTTTACAGCTATTAGTGTGAACAAACTTTTCCACAAGAACGTACGGAAACTTAGAGCTGCAAAGAAACATGCGATGTTTCTACAGTCACACCGACTGAAGTGACATTCAATTATAGACAACTGCGGAGTGTGTTTCCTCGAATCAATCCAATAACGTTTTATTGATGTTTCGGAACTCGTCAATTCTATGAGGCAATTGAAACAACACCAATATGCCGCCGTACGTAAAGCATTTTGTAGTGCTTCACAGGTTAGTGAATCAAAAACAAGTCGATGCCAATTCATCGAGTATTATTGAAACCCGTGTTTCCTTGAAAAACGCTTTCTCATTTTACAAAACAATTCCTGGAATGATACCATTAAAATACGCTCTAACTACACTCTATCATTGTTAGCTGTAATGTGATGGATTTCTCGAAAAAGTCATGTGAGCATTGAATCTCCTTTCTATGATTGCCAGCTCTTCACGACTTTAGTGGTAGCTATTAAACTCTTGAAGATGTGAGTCTTTTCTTCATTTGTTTCTACCGTACTTTACTATAGACAACGTTCACTTTGCTTGTAACGTATACCATTGTACCATTCATGGAGAGCCTCCACATTATATTCATTAAATAAAGTCGACTAAGGGAAAACATTAACTCATTTTTAATGATTGATGAAACAAAGCCAGAAAATACCTTCTTCTTATTTCTGGCATATCGTTTCTTGTGTTCATTAGAAATGCAACATAAATCATGCAGAATATCAATATTAATTTTTATCCATTTATTGATTTTATTATGCTCCAATAATCATGTACATATATAAAAATGGTCCGAAAATTTGTTGAAAGTTAAGTACGGATTAAGTGAAAGTTCAGTTCGTAAAACTTTTGTGGCATTCAGTTTCAACTTTTGTTTTTACGAATAGAACTGATAAAGTCCATATATTGTGAATATTTAAGGGTGAGAGTCGCCATGATCATCAGATCCATTCTATTTATGATGTTTATGATGATGATCAGAGCTGTGATCCGAATCATGATGATCGGAGCCATAATGCGAATCTTGATGTTTATGATCAGAGCCGTGGTGGGAGTCGTGGCCTTTCTGTTTGTGATGAGTATCATGCTTTTCGGCGCCGTGCCCTTTTTGTCCATGTGAGTCATGATGGCCAGCTTCGTGTCCATGCGAGCTATGATGCAACTCGTGGACATCAGCGATGGCGAACGAGACCACGAGGAAGAGCGCGAATACACAGAATGCCTTAGAATTGGAAATTAATAGACAGCTATAATTATTTAGTACATCAAAATAAATTGACAACTTCACCTTCATTTTGACACCAAACGGAGTTTGCTTTAAGACTGATAAATATTTCGCAATGCGCTCTGCTTTTTATATTAAACTTTGTGGAGCAAATGACTGTTTGTTTTCAATATTCCACGTTCCTGTTATAATTATTCACATTAGCACAATTAAAAGAGATCCAGTTTGAAGACAACACGGTTCCTACTTCAGGCACTTGTCCCAATCACCTCAATAGAGGTGTATTCTCCATCCCTTTCCGGTTTTGTGTCTCACACGTTTACAGTTTTGAAGTGCTAATTTGTTTACTAAACCCTCGTCCTCTACGAATTGAGGAACTGGTTTAATTAACCGATGTTTTGATGTCATTTTTCAAAAACAAGTTTGAACAAGTAATTATTTATTGAACAAGTAATATTTACAATTATTTAACTCTGACTTAGATCTTGGTGCACACCTCAAAAGCACATTCTGATTCCATCGCTTCAGAGTTAGAGTATAATTCAGACCGAATTCTGTCGATCGGGCCCACTGTGGCGCCACTGGCATGGGTGAGTACAACAACAACATCCACTTCGACTTACACTTCAGATCGTCAGACCGAGGAACCATATTTGCAGCAGCAATCGATAAATGAATATTCGATAACTCATAATCATCTAAAAGCAAACAAAAAATGAGCACAGAAGCCCCATTGGCATTATGTTGGTGACGCGGTGGCCAGCGCAGTGTGCAGGGAAACAGATGCTCATGCTTAGCCACACATTTTGCAGACGAAGCGGAATTTGTTGTCATACTCAACACTCTGGTTCAAGTGCTGCCAACAGCCGCTGAGCACACGTTTCACCTCAATACCAGGAGTTCGCCATTGACGCCGCAGCAATCGAAAGGACAGCGATTCTATTTCACATTGATTTCCTAACAATTGTCTTTTGCAAAGTGTCAACTTATATACTTATATACTTATGTAGTTATATATAAATATTATTTGAAGTGACTGGAAATTTATTTGGAGCGAGTCGCCACTTTCGTCTCTACGTAACGAGTTAACTTTTAAACGTTGATTCCGCGCATTTAAAAAGAGAAATCATTTATTACTTGATATGCATACATTCGATGGAAAGTACCCATGGTAATTTGAGCGCATATATTGTTAGTATAGTTCTCCGAGCACTATGCTGCTCAGTTCAATGTCCGCAGTGCATCATCTCAATCATCAGTCATCACCCAGTCTCACATTCTGTCCCTTACGCACCCTACAGTCAACCACGTCATTGCATCTAAATGTGATGCCCTGGGCACCGCGTACTTCTGCAATTTGCAACGAAAATATTTAACAATGTGAGCATATCAAAGCCATTGATTCGTGTTACTGGACTTTTTTCGCGCTGCGGAAAGAAAGCTTCCAATGAACACGTTCCAGCTGTGCATCTACAGATGAACATTCGTACGTATTCACAAACACTTGACACAGCCTTCGAACAACTACTTCCTGATGGGGCTTACCTGTGGCTCAAATTAAATTCCACACTCTGGGTAACTTACGAGTGTTTTGCAAAACTGCCTCGGAAGGAAGGCGTGCATAGTTGCTGTGGATGTCCTTGCTCGCGTATGCGGACTCCAAAATACAAGAAGACGAAGAAGAAGCAGCGCAATGCACAAAAGGCCAAGAAGAAAGCACAGAGCGAGATTTTTGTGTCAGTCAACAGCTGCAGGGAAGTAAACTTTCTGAAAGGGACTCCATGGAAGGAAGGAAAACATAATTTGAAACGTTTGAGATTCGTTTCATTCACCTAGAAATGGGAAAATTTGAAATGGCATACTGAAAGTTGTACTCAAACAGTGTTATAGCTGATCATCTCCTTAATACTTTCAGTGGAAATCCGAGACGCGAAAAACGGAATGATTTTAAGTACCTCGTTTGAAGATGAGGCTTTCCCTTTTCCTTAAGAAATCTAACTACTAACACTACTGGAAGCTGATTGCCGATTATATTGACGATGGAATGTATGTATGTACTTCCCGGTCTTACAAACACACACATGCGCCAGCTAACTAATATAGAAGTTTAAGCCTTTAATTGCCGCACAATGTGGAATGAACAAAAGGCGACTCAACCAGCACAATTTTCTCATTTTCTGAAGTGACTTTTAGACGCAATGGGAAACATTTTAAATAACTATTTTATGAGCGGTTGTAGTTACGCTCAGGCGATTATTATAGTAGGCGATTTTAAAAGATTTGTGAGTGTTTTTATACCAACAGAAGAATTTGATCTTAGATGAAATTAATTTGCTAAGTTCTTTCCCAACCTCCCCTTAGCACCTGAAGCTAGTACATTTAAGAACTTATTAAAATATCTGTATTAAAGATATCTGTATTAACGTATATCTGTATTAAAGATATCTAAACACCGTTTGGAAAATAAATACACATCACTACATACATTTAATCAGTGAAGTCTCTTGCAGCCTCCTGTTGATCAGTCTACATACATGCGTACCCCAAGCAAAAACAACGATAACGACAAACTTACTTCCCATTATCAGCAATACAACAACAAACAAGCTCCAAAAGGCATTCGACGAATCGGTTCATAATAGCACAACATCTACAAGTAACCAAATAAACACAACAACAAACTATGCTAAGCAGATTTTGATCACGAATGAAACTATCGATGTGCTGCTCCAAGATGTACAGTAAGAATTCCCCTACAAGAGATAAACAACCCGGAAGAATTCCTAATATCTCCCTAATCTGTATCCCAATCCTCCTCGCCAGTTTTCGCCACTCCTCCGCATTAATCAATCAGCCGACCACCAACAGGACCTCTGCAGAAATTGGGCCATCGCCTACCTCCGAATCCCACCGCACTTTCGCCGGTATCTATAATGACAAGCATCACTCGGAGCGATTTCCTGAAGCTGCTGATATGGAGACAGTGACGTACCGCACATTCTTCAACAACAGCAGCAACAATGACGCCATCGCTACCTCAGGTCGGTCTGTCTTGCGTAAGCGTACCGCGTCCACGGATATGTTGAGCCGAAATATTTCCATTATCCTAGAGAATCTCCTGAAGAGCTACGAGCAGTCGCAATTGCCCACACATGGGCAGGGTAAGTTGCTGGTCGTTGACCAAGATGGGCCGGCCCATGACGGCAATGCTTATACAATTTTAGGTGTCCCGACAATTGTGCGCACCAACATTTTGATTCGAAGCATGGGCCCGGTGTCCGAGCTGGACATGGATTACTCAATGGATTGCTACTTTCGACAATACTGGCGTGACAAACGTCTCAGCTTTCAGGGCCCCATCAAGAGTTTGTCCTTGAGCATTAAGGTACGTACATATGTAAGTGTAAAGATCCGGGAAATCGATCATTTCTGTGTACGTACTTAACAGATGTTGGACAAAATATGGCGCCCTGATACTTATTTCTATAACGGCAAGCACTCTCACATACACACCATAACGGTTCCCAATAAATTGTTGCGCTTGGACCAGGATGGAGGCATTCTATATTCGATGAGGTTAGCTTGGCATTCTTTATGCCATGTCACTTCTGTAGTTATTTATAGATGTTTAAACTACAGGTTAACCATTAAAGCTACCTGCCCCATGGAACTGAAGAACTTTCCCATGGACCGGCAGTCATGCCCTCTAATTATAGGAAGTTGTAAGTATACTAGTAGAGCAGACATCTAATCTGCAATGCGTAAGTGCCCAATAACGCATTTTCAGTCAATTGTTAAAAGTTTGGTTTTCAAAATACCCACAGATGGATACACCAAGCGACAGCTGGTCTACCAATGGAAGAGTCAAGAAAATGCAGTCTCGTTCGTGCCCGGCATGACGCTCAATCAATTCGACCTCATCAGCATGAAGCATCGCAACAATACGTACACCCGTCGCGAAGGTGATTTCTCAGTGTTGCACGTGGCCTTCAATCTGAAACGGCACACGGGATACTTTCTCATCCAGGTGGCCTCACAACCCAGCAAACTTAAGCACCTCCTTTACTCCATTTCTCGTGTAACCTCGTAGGTTTATGTGCCGTGCATACTGATTGTCGTGCTCTCCTGGGTCTCCTTTTGGATACACCGCGAAGCTACTAGTGACCGCGTAGGACTCTGCATAACCGCCGTGCTCACTCTATCCACCATCAGTTTGGATTCGCGCACCGACCTCCCTAAGGTCAAATATGCCACAGCTCTAGATTGGTTCCTGCTCGTTAGCTTCCTGTACTGCATTGCTACGCTTCTCGAGTTTGCAGGCGTGCACTACTTCACGAAGGTAAGACAAGATCTATTTTTCGGGCATTTCCCAGGTAGCTAAGATGTTCTTTAAGCTCGGCAGCGGTGAAATTCCACCAAATGAAGACGAGTGGGAAGAGATCGACGAAGATGCGCCAGAAATGGAGGAGGAAGATGCTGCGGGGAGCTGTTCACTGAAGCAGAGCAATGAGTCAATCTGTGAGTCAGTAGCCGGGAGCTTTCGCAAGCGAAATGCCCTAATTTGCCCCATCTATAATGTGAGCCACGAGCAGCTGAAATCCAAAGCAACCCGTAATAACCAATTTCGCTTTGATCATAGGATCCCACGCAAAGCTTCCAGGCGCCATCCTCACACGCCTCCACCATGGAACGCACCACACAAACTGAGCAACCCACAATCTCAAAATACCGACAGGTGTGGCTTTGTTTCATAGGGGACGATAAGTTCAGAAAGCAGAGGGAGCGCGATGCCTCTGCGGTCAAAGGTATCCAAACTCCGAGCTGAGAGGTAATCAATATTTTATGTGTTAATGTGTTCTCCCGCTCTTCAGGTGCCCGCCACGTGAACAGCGTATCAATGATTGATCGTGTGGCCCGAGTCGCTTTTCCGTTAACCTTCGTGCTCTTCAACCTTCTCTACTGGATGGCATACGGCATGTATAAAAAGGAGTTCTCCTGGTCTTCGGTGAAGGGTTGAACTTGGTCATCGCCCAGTTGCGCTTGATTCGGCCAAATTGCCAAAATTTATAGAAACTACAATCATGTTAGCAATTGAACCATTTTATTTGGAACATTTAAAAATATTTACGCAAATTACAATGTTACAAAACTAGCTTTTAATGGGTAGCAGAATAGAAACTGTCAACCAAATAAAACTGAAACTGATTAAATTAACAAAAATAAATGTAATATATGTAATTGGTAACGCTTGTTTAGGGACCAGAAGGAACGAAACTAAGTTTTGACCGAGTAATTCTCGCCGAAATCTTTTGAGACCACTTGAATCAAAATGGATGAGGTTATGGACACAGAAGTTTACACATCGCAAACCTTTTTATGAGCGGCTAAGAAGGTGGAAGCAAGTACACAACCTCCCCGCTTCAAACGTCTACTTCACCATCACACGATAATCTTGGGTGTGGAGGCAGCAGCCCAGATCTTTGAAGCAAAGGTACCTGGCCACGACAAGGGTATCATGAACTCTCTCGAGGAAATTTCGCGTGTGTCTTTAATATATACCGTCAGTATCTCGCAGATTGTGACGGAGTTATAGACAATACTGGGAAATTGGTCAATCAAACAAAAGTTACTATCCATAGCAAGTAACTTGAACATAAAATGAATGTGAAGAGACTCGCCTGGTAGAGATTAGAGGCCTACTAAAAAGCACACCAAAATGTTCATTTGCAACTTCTCCTTGGACACACAGCAGTGCTAATGCGCCTAATTGAACTGGGTGGAGGACACTGGTTGCTTTGACATCACCCGGTTGGGTAACAACCAACAGATCACTTAATCTCCACTTTCGATTTCGAACGTTTTAGTTTATAAATAAAATATTCAGAAAATAGTTATTCGCGAGTAGAAGTTTTGTTTACTCTAACTCAGGTTCGCGTTTATTTTGGTAAATGGGATGGTTAATTTTGCACCAACGTTACTCGTCGCTTATCAAGCGTAACCTGGAAAACAAGACACTGGCACGTACATCTGGTACATTTCAATAAACTTAATTATTATCAATTTAATGTCGTTTACAGTGTCAGTCAATATATGTAATACGGTTGAAACATGTGAATGTGTTTTAAGGACAGGCTCAATTGAGTAATCATCCATCCCTCATCCAACACGAGAGGTGTTTGCCTTTCACTCCCTTCAGTGCCCACATTAATACATTGTTTTCCCAAATTATTATGCTTCAATTGTTAGCTGCTCTGATTACACGCAAATATTGATCTTATGATTTTTCAAAATTTATCCGCGAACGCTGCCTTCGCTGACGCTGTAGAGGAGTTGGAGTTGAGTTAATATTTAGATACAATACAACATTTAATTTCATTTGAATATTTGCTACTTACATAGAATATTTATTATTTACGTAGTCAGTTACAAGACATTCACGAATAATTCCGAGAAAGTTCGCTTTTCTGGCAGGCGACTTAGTTTAAAGTATAATAAAGCATTTCATAAATTTGTGAAAATCCAAATTTAAGTCGAAGTAAAAGAATAAAACAAATTTTGCATCAAGTTAGGAATCTGAAGAAAGATTGAAGATTCGGATAAGTCAATAATAACCTTAAGCTCAAAAAGATCATCGATATTACCTTCTTATATTAATATTAATAAAAATATTGCTGAATGATTTCAAACAAACAGTTAATTAAAGTTAATTGTTCGAGTTGCTCGTCACAAAGCTATACATATTTTAAAGTTCAAAGCATGAATAATGCAAAAAGATATAATAAATAATAAATCCCTAATTAAATTAAAATATAAAGCTAAATCGGTGTTTCATATTTTCAGAATGGTACTTGTTTGGAAATAAACAGTCTTCTAAAGTCTGATTACACTGATTCAATCGGACTTTTGACAGTATTTGACATTACAGGTTCCTGTTTTTACATACTATTTATAATGGGCTGAAGAACAGATTTTATTATTGGATACGATTTTCCAAAATACATATTGTATGCTCCTCTCTTTGTGATTCTCTGTACTTCCATTCCATTTCCACTACAGCTCACAGTTAGATGTCGCTGAAGGAGTGCAGAATTTTAGAGCAACGACTGTTCATCTCTATCATCGAATCATCGAATCTGTCATTCGCCATTGGACATGTCATGTCATGGAGTACTCACTCATAACGCATGCTCTCCGCATGTGGGAGCATGTCTTGCTCTAAGCGCCCACAGAGCTTTTATGCTCAACTCTGCTCATCTCTACTTGGCTCTCCCACGCAGCATCCTGCTCCGAGTGAATTGAAGAGGAATCCAATGTGACCAGAGCAGCAGTAAGTAGAAATTATAAGGTTTTGTCAGATAGGAACGCTCGTGCGGTACGTTTGAAGCTTCAGAAAACTGCGCGAATAAAAGCGAAACGGAAGAAATTAGATAAAAATATTCCAGAGTAGATCTCTTTAAACAATACTCAATACAATATTGAGCAATTACGAACGAAATTTCGGAACTCTTATAATGTAAATATTTAAAGGATTACCATTTTAGAAAATTGAACAGGAATAAAACAGTAACTAAAACACTACAGTTATAAAATAATGAAGCCCTGTTACTTAAAGCTTCAGAATTCAGGACGAGTGTAGTTGTGACTGACACAATTTACCATACATACATGCAGATGCACATGCATGCTTGCATGTTCATGCTTTAAGTCTTCAGTCCGTCTGTTCGTCTGTCTGTTTTCGCAAGTGTTCGCAATCCACCAATAAAAGTACTGAACATCGTTGGCGTCCTTCGAGCGGAGGTTCGAAGAGCACAGAACTGCATAATTGTGCCCACAAGCTATCAGTATTCATGCTCCCATCTGAAAATGGGTCAACACTCTTTATGGGAACGAGTACATTAGGATCGACAACATCAACTGAATGGTGAGTGCGGATTATGATGAAAAGAGTGATGTGCGTATGGTGAAGATGATGTAGGTGATGAAGATGTGTGCGTTCTTTTGTGAAATGTGGAAAATGAATAAAAGTTGGAAACTAGTGTCGCAAGAGTTTTCAGACCTCCCAAAATATGCTTATTTTTCACGTAACCTGCCGCAGCAGCAGTTATCTAATTTAACAAGAAGATAGAGCATTCTATCGACTTTTATTGCAGCAGGAATTCTTTAACGAAGAATTCGAACCTTGCATAGTTTGGCATTCAAATTGAATTAATGAGTAAATGACGCAGCCAAACACTCATCGCCACTACATTCTGCATGTGCAGCTACACATACACACAAGCAAAGACACCAACGCAAGCACACAATGTGTGTGTGTACGAAAATGAAAACCACAAAATGTTATTGGGAGAAAATAGAACAGGAGACACACAAAAGTCATCCGCAAAATGCAGATTCATAGTTATTATATTATAAACTGCATTCGAAGTAAATTTTAAAGTCGATTAAAGCTGTAAAGTGTTTAAAGAAATAATTACAATAATATCATAATAATAATAATAACAATTAATAATTCAATCAAAATTTGTTTCTACACAAAGTTCAACATAAAACCTTAATATTGACATAAATAAAGTGACATTATTTCAGTATTCAAGCATGAAATCATAGATTCGCCGAATTTTGAGCGCGATTCTCGTCTTCAGCGGGCGAGTGTTGCAACCATTTTTTATATTTCACATCGATTGTAGAAGTACGCTTCTCGAATCGATTCTTAAAGTGGAGATTTAAAAACTACTCTATAGTAAAATTTAATATAATGGCAATAACTATAATATGCATATATACAAGCAACAACAAATTAAGATATTTATTCCCGCAGTGGCTCGGCCACAGATACGTTCTAGACAACCTTTTATTCCTTCGCTTACTATATTCATATGAATAAAAAAAAATCAAAAATAGCAAAATTCATGAAATCATTGTTGAGCTTAGAAAATTTGTCTAAGATAAAATATTTGAACGAGACTACGGAAACCGTGTAGACTCCTTCCTTGCACCATGCCCAGTGGCCGATGTGGGACAGTGTTTAGCGACCAAGTGGATGTGTGTACTCATTACGTGTGCAGCGTCAGAATCTGTGCAACATTTGCATTGCGTGCGTCCTTGAGTCCTTGAGTAAATAATTGTGACAAATGCTGTTAGCCACGAGCAAAGCGGAACCTTTTTAATATAATAAAAGTCCCTTTGTTTTCATTAGATGTGAGAAATGCATTAAAATGCTTCAACGGAAAATTAATGCTTGTGCCTATGCATGTACCACAGTTAAATGACGCTCACCGGAAGTGGCTTTCATGCCGTTATTATCCCGTTAGTCATTGTTATTCTTACTGATACTACATGCTTGGCACATATGGCATGTACATACATATGTAGTTGTAGGCGTGCGACATCTCTATCTCTCTCTCTCTCCCTCTGTTTTTCTTCACAGTGATTTCCATGAGTGTTTCAAAGATAGCAGCGACAATTCTAAAGTGTTTCAACTTATTTAAAGCTCGTATTTTTTAGTTTAGTTTGGCTCGAACACGTAAACTGCTTCTCTCTCGATTCGCAGCTTGTAACTAGAACTTTTAACTCTCCAGAGCCGAGTAAAATAAGTTCGATGCTAGTAC
Source organism: Myopa testacea (assembly GCA_949629155.1). NCBI lineage: Eukaryota > Metazoa > Arthropoda > Insecta > Diptera > Conopidae > Myopa > Myopa testacea. The sequence goes on along the minus strand of OX451345.1, from coordinate 624,455 downwards.
TCTTTCCTGCTTTCGCTGCTGCCAGAGCCAACAAACACTTCCATGACTGACTCATTCGCGAATATCACAACAACAACAACAACAACGAGAACGAGAAAGCAACATGTTGAGAAATGCGGGCTTGAGTTTAGTCTGCTTTGTGTTGGCGGTGATGGTGTTGTTGATATTTATGCCGACTGTAAGGTGAGTAAATATTTTAGAATATTCGAATATTTGACGACAAATTTTGAACAGTGTCTTTATACATACTCCTAATGTACTTTACATTACGTTATTTTTTACATTACACCCGACAGTTTACCGAGAACATGATTACAAAAACCCAGAGAGGATTTCGGAATATTAACCGATTTCGTCTTATTTTGCAGATGCAAACGCAAAGAACTGGTTGCAGGACGTCTGGAGAATGTCACACAAACAATATCAAAAATACTCCAAGGTTATGATATCAGATTGCGTCCGAATTTCGGTGGTAAGTAACTGAAATGTATTACGAACAATCAAAGATTAAAACAGACTCTCAAATCATAAACTTTGAGAAAACATCAACACTGGGACTCGGACAAATGTAGGTATTGAGGTATATGTATACACATTCACATGTGTGTACATTCAAGTTTCATTTCTCAATAGATTTTAATAATTCGTCATTCAACCGTTTACACATAATTTCAAATCTGTTAAACTTAAAAAGCACTTTTTGCTTTACAGGTGACCCACTGAATGTCGGCATGGACTTGACCATTGCCAGTTTCGATGCAATCTCTGAGGTTAACATGGTATGTGCGAGAATATTGTGTGTGCTACGAGTTTCGTATCGCATAAAATTCTTGAATTATTGAACCTGTAGGGTACTTCAAGGTCATTTCAAAGAGATCTAGCATCAAGGTCATTCAAGGATGATTTTGTTGAATTTCTATTTGTGATAATATTAGAGATATCGTAAGCTAGACCTGGATGCCAACTCTAGCTGCATACGTTCTCATCTCCTCACTGAAGTGTACTCGTATTTTATAAGTTTGCCTCCCTTCCACAGGACTATACCATCACTTTGTACTTGAATCAATACTGGCGCGATGAGCGGCTCGCCTTCAACGCCTATGGACCCTACTATGACGACGATGCGGACGACGATGGCGTTAACGACGTGCTGACGCTGTCGGGTGATTTCGCGGAGAAGATCTGGGTCCCGGACACCTTCTTTGCCAACGACAAAAACAGGTTGATAACGAATAACCACGACTCACAAAATACTCAGTTTAATCGTGCTTCACAGCTTCCTACACGACGTTACGGAGCGTAACAAATTGGTGCGTCTGGGCGGTGATGGAGCGGTTACGTATGGCATGCGTTTCACCACAACGCTAGCCTGCATGATGGACTTGCATTACTACCCACTGGACTCGCAAAACTGCACTGTGGAAATCGAGAGCTGTGAGTGTGTACAGAACACGGTCGGCGTTGCTTTTGCTCTCTTCATTCCTCCTCTCCATCTCTCTTTGAAGATGGCTATACAGTCAGTGACGTGCTGATGTACTGGAAGCCAACACCTGTGCGAGGCGTCGAGGATGCAGGACTGCCGCAGTTCACGATCATTGACTACGAAACCAACGATCGCAAAGAAAGCCTCGCGACTGGCATTTATCAGCGGCTCTCGCTCTCCTTCAAGTTGCAACGCAATATCGGCTACTTCGTGTTCCAGACCTATCTGCCCAGCATACTGATTGTGATGCTGTCCTGGGTGTCTTTCTGGATCAACCACGAGGCGACAAGTGCCCGTGTAGCATTGGGTAAGCAAACATGAAGCTTGAAAGGGTGTTCTTCTGACTTCTATGCTGGCCCCCTAATGGCAGGGATAACCACGGTGCTCACCATGACGACCATCAGTACTGGGGTACGCAGTTCCTTGCCAAGGATATCCTACGTGAAAGCCATCGACATTTATTTGGTTATGTGTTTCGTGTTCGTGTTCGCTGCGCTACTCGAGTACGCAGCCGTCAATTACACGTATTGGGGCAAACGAGCTAAGAAGAAGGTGAAAAAGGGAAAGGATGGCGATTCCAAGAAATCAGGTAACATGAGAAAACTTCGCAGTGTGCCAACTCTCCACACACAGACTACATACAATATAAAAATCGTGGTCACAAGAATTGCTATTCACGATATTTGGTTTGCAGTCAGACCTGATAAATCCGAAACGTGTTCTACTTCCGAGGACATCATCGAGCTGCAAGACGTACGCATGAGTCCGATCCCCTCGCTTCGCAAGGCCAACTACAATACTACACTCGGGTCCATCGGATCCGAGACGCTCGATTTTGCCAAGTTCCCGCCCAGCTTCCGCATTACTCGAAACTACGGAACGAATCGAAACAATCTCCGACATCGTGTACAGCGAGGTGTGAAGAATCCTTTTCATGAACATATGACATCCTCAAATGGCTAATTTGCATGCGACTCTCTCTTTCAGGCACCAGTAGTAGGCCACGCATGCTGCACGCCATAAAGCGGGGCGCCTCTGCCATTAAGGCGACCATACCGAAGATTAAAGATGTCAACATCATCGATAAGTACTCTCGCATGATATTTCCTGTGAGCTTCCTGGCCTTCAATTTGGGCTACTGGATTTTCTACATCTTCGAATGATAGCACCTGCAGACACTTCACACCCAATAGGACCACCCTGATAGTGTGTAGTGTTAAAGCCAGTCCCAAATCCACGCAGGATCTTCTGGAGCCATGTACTTGGAACCACAGCCAGTAGGAGATGCAAACCCCGCGGAGCGGATTTCCACTATATACCTTGAAAAACTGCCAGATCTGACCAAACAGCTCAAAGAAAGCTCAAAAAATGTTGAGAAAATCGAAATTCAATGAGAAATATATTGACGAGGGTTATCGTCAAAACAAAAATCGGTCAAAGCTCCATGGCCCATAGCCAAATATATGTATAATGAGAAAAAGACATTATTTTATTCAAACTGTTTGCTGTTAGAATTCATAAAGCATAAGAATTGTTACGTAACGTAAAGTTGTAGATACCAATAATAATAATAATAGCATTAAAATTGTAAGTCGTGCATTTAATAGAAGACTTACATATTTTGTAAATATATTACAAGGGGATGGAGCCGAGTCATCCAGACAGCAGATCTTCACACTGCGATACAAAATTAAACGAGATCAATATATGTAAATATTGTAGACCCTAAAATGCGCTCAAAATCGAACTATTTAATGTTGTCAAAGGAAACTGGGTTTTAATATGTCTGGCTCGATTGCGATATTATAATACATACAAGCAACATCTGTTAAACCTTAAAAAGCGACTTTTCTCAAAATTGTAGACTTAGCATTTATTTTCAGAGCTATTTGGCTTCAAAACTGAATTTAAAAGTCAGACTAAGGTTAATTAGTCTGGGCTGACTTGAAAATGGCTGGAAATCATGTTGCAGGGGTTTCTGTTATTGTATTACTTCAGATAATCGCGCCTTCTGAACTGCACACGGAGAGATAAATTTCGCCCTCCCATACGATTCCTTTCTTGTGGACCTCTTGGTCCTTCTTACTGTATAGCAAGTTACACTACACCGGCTTAAAATGTTAGTCTTACAGGAACCATTTTGGATTGTACGAGTATGTGGAACATGTCTGTAAGTTCACACCAACAACTACTACAAAATCATTTAGTTTACAAACTCAACTTTTTGGACTAAAATTAATCCTTTTTGGAGTACATCATGTTTTTAAGCTAGAACTTTTTCGAGACTGCATCAACAAAATATACTTACGTCTAAAAGCTGCTCTCCTGCAGCCGTCCACTTGGAGTCTGTGATTCAAAAGCGCTCTCCTTACACTTTCCATACAGATTCTTTAATTTCTATCTAAGTCCAGCATATTCTCCAAATGTTTGGAACTTTCGTAGGTTTCTATTTCGTGTTTTTGTACTTTCGTATGTTTGTAATTGTATTTGCATATTATCTCAAAATCTTGCAAGGATACGATACGGATACTCTCTGTAAGCACTTTCTTGCTCTCCTTATATTCCGAAAGCTTTCACACAGCCCACATTATTTTCCCCAAACAACTCTGAGAGTGCTCAAGCAGCCAACACATCAAATGGACCAAACTTCTCAAAAGCTCGAGCTTTCGTCTCGATGACAGTGATTTCGCATCTGTATGTAGAAGTTATCTTTTCGCAGACAAGCCATTCAAATCTACGCGTTTGCGAAGGACGTCTGACTGCTCAGACGCTGCGTTCAGTTCAGTGAAAATTGTGCAAACTTACAGAGGTTCTTGAGACCTAGAAGGAACACAAATTGTACAACAAAGTGGTGAAATATTAAATAAATAAGTAAATATATACACTTAAATAAATTAAATGCATTTTAAAATAGATTCTTTCGCGTTCTTCTAAATACACGATACAAAGTGAAAAACTGATTTCAAGGCGAAGCAGCAAACAGCTGCTCTTTTTTCCGTCAGCCTTGCAGCGCTCTACGCAGCACTGAAAGAGTTCCGGGCCTATTCGTGTGTATTCAGGACTCTTACGAATACAAGAACTGTTCAAGTGAAAATAAATGAAGTGAACAAATTTTAACACACCCAAAAATGCCAGTTAAAAACGTCTTTCTAGGAGTTGTATCGAAAAATGCATAAAGGTTGTGGGGAGAGTGAGCTGGAAAAGTGAACGCCCAAAACAACAACGATAACGAGAAGAAGTAACTTCAAAGAAACGGATTACGCTTATCAGCATATAAAGATGCTTCGATTTCGGGAGCTTATGCAAGAAGCCTGTTCAAGACAATGAAACGCGGTTATAAAAGAAGACTCAAGGGGTTAAAGCCGATTTCGCGTTGAATCGGCAAACCCGCGAATACAGAACTAAAATTAAAGCGGAGTTTTTGACTTTTCAAAACCGAAAAACTTGCAGAAACATATATTACTGCTATAGTTTAAGGCAAAAAAAAGATATCTAAACCGTATAGAAATTTAAAGATTTCTAATAAAAACGATTGCCACAGTTGATAGGAAAGCCGAGGACAGGCACGAACACAGAAAACGAACGCCCACGCAACACAGAACGCATTCCCACACACACACAGAAAGGCTTCCAAGCCGACAAAGCAACATTGCCAAATACAACAACTCGAACAAAAAGTCGAACAGCCCCTCACAACCCTGCTTGGATCATGCATATTTCATTGGTCTTGCTATTCTTTGTGCGCTATGGTGAGTACGATAAAACCATATTTTCACATTGGCAAACTTGGTAATATATGTATGTATCGTATGTACATACATACATATAACTTGATAAAAATCAATAACTAATTGATAAGTTACAGTTGGGATAAAGCCACCTGTTACTGTGTGTAGTTGACCTCAGATAGATTACGAATGGATCCATATTCATGTTCATATTGTATTGAAGTCAAAAGCTTTAAAAGTTCTTTCGGTTCAAAAGTAGCTTTCAATTAATTTCTTACCAATTTCAATTTTAAAAATGAACGAAGTAAAATCAATTATTTAGACCACCAATAAATCAATTCTGCTTTTAATGGTACCCTTCAGGCTCATGATTCAGCGACGAGCGATGACAAAATGAACACTTTTCAAGTCCGAAGTACTGAATGCCATTTTGTAAGCCATTCCCAGTCGCAAGAACAAGGAAAGAAACCTACTTAGATATACACATGTGCATTCATCCTAGTGTAGTCGTTGACCAAACCGAGTTCTGCTTCCCCATATTGCACCAGAGCCTCTATTGAGAGATGATTCCAAACGATTCAGCTCCTCCCAAAGAGGTAACGTGTGAAAAAGCTTCCAGAGGTGAGAGTAACTGCAGCTTCTCTATCAGTCTTTCAGGCACCTTCTCTTTAAAGGAAAAGTTAAACATACTTTGTTCTTCACCAATTTTCAACCATATGATTTTCGTACATACATACATACATATGTATGTTTGTGTTAATATGTATGTCTGTCAGCGGAAGAAGAAATCTATATTTTCTCTTTATTATATCTAAAACTAGACATAATTTTCAACGTGGACTAAATGCGTAGAGTTAAATAATTTTATTTTTATTACAGCTTTATTATTACTTGTTGTTGTTGTATTTTATTTACAACGACAATAACTATACTAAAAAGTGAAAGTTTGTACCATACTCGTATAAACGCATGCGCAAAAATACAACTTCAAGCCATGAATGAGAAACCCGTGAAAGTTTAATGAAGTTCGTAAAGCTTCCATTAGTAGAAAAGTGTGTTGTGGGGTGAGAATCTCAAGAATCTCAACTTCATTCATTAAATTTTCTTTGTTCGGGGAGACACTCACGTAGCAAAAGAACAGTTCGACAAGGAGCAAGAGAGTAAACTTGTAAAGGGCTAAAAAGGCAGTTCTCTAAAGTGTTACTAAAACTCGACATATTGATAGATATTCCGCAATGAAAATTCCATAAAAAGATACACCATAATTTTTTTCTTGTCTGTATTATATGGAAGAATATTTAAATATTTATATTGCATTTTCGTTTGAAGTTCTATTGAGCCTATTTTTATACATATAATTGCATTTCCGTGTTGTCGGAACTCTTCGATTAAATGGGGTACTGAGTGTGCGTACGAGATACGAACACTGACTCCGGGGAATGACTGGAATCCTATGAATCAGTTCTATAAGTAAGTTCTATGAATTTTGAAGGCAGTGTTCAATTGTAAATACCACGAATTAAATTCCAAGCAATTAACAGGTCTTTAATACCGACTACTATGAAAAGAGTTCAATAGATTCTGAGATGGCTAACATAAGGACGATTTATTGTACTTCATCTTTCAGCTCTGTGTGATGATCAGTACACTACACCAGCTGCTGGGACCAGCTTGTCCGAGGTATATGCCAACGTGGGAATGGGTTCCGCTAGACAATTGCTTGGTTCCAGTTTGGTGCGCAATGTTGCCGGCGTACAACAACAGGAACTACGCTCTGCTGGATCGCGTAATCCTCAAGAGCAGCCACAAATACAGAAGCAACAACAACATGCCGACTATTTTGATGAAGATCTGAATCCATCTGACTATCCGCCCCTTGAACATCCCGAATCCGACGAATACGATTACTCCGATCACGATATACCGAACCAAGCTCATGCAATTTTCACTACGGAGCCCCTGCAACCAGATGCACATGCTCGTGGAATTGGGTCCACAGTTGGAACTGTAGGCAGATCACGTTTTCGGGATATTGGTGCACGTAGTGGTGGGCGTACCGACCTCTATGAGGTACGCGAATTCGGTGACCGTGGCTTGGGTATCACGCGGGGCCGTGAAAAATACATGCAAGTGTGGCACAATAAAGAGAAGGTATTCGTGCCGCCGAAAATGGCAGTTGTTCACGAGGACTCCTTTCCACTAAGTCCCAACGATGGCACCCTCCATGAATGTGTCAACGACTGCAATCAATTCCAATGGCAATGCCTCACTTCGTGCTCATGCATCGATCATTCTGCTCGTTGTGACAAGGAGCCACAGTGTGAGGACGGCTCTGATGAATTCGACTGTGATGCGTTAGGCGATATGATGACGAAGCGGCAGAAGGAATGCGAGCAAATGGGAACACATATCATGTGCCCCAAAACATATCGCTGCATTCACAAGGAGTGGCTGTGCGACGGTGACGACGACTGCGGCGACTACTCGGACGAAACGCATTGCGGCGCTCAATCCAATTGCACTGAGGATCAGTTTGAGTGCCAAAACGGGTTCTGCATACAAAACAAGTGGGTCTGTGATGGTGAGAACGACTGCAAGGATTTCTCAGATGAAGCCAACTGCAGCAAGATAACGTAGGAAATATTTAATGACCCTCTGATTTCAACCGTTTTCACTATTTTAACACTGGTTTTCTTATATTTTTCACCTACTCTCCAGTTGCTCTCCAGATCATTTCACTTGCCGCAGCGGTTATTGTGTTTCACTATCCTTTCGATGCGATGGCGACTCTGATTGTCCTGACGACGATGATGAGCAAGAGTGCCAACGGGTCACAAATAGCTGTCCCGAAGGCGAGTTCAAGTGTCGTGGTGGACTGGGAGGATCTGGTGGCCCTGGCGGCCACTGTGTCCTAAATAGGTTCCGATGCGATGGTGACAACGACTGCGGTGACTGGAGTGATGAAGAGAACTGTTCCAAAAAGCCCATTAAATGTTCTAGCAGCGAGTATCAGTGCAGCGATGGGGAATGTATACCGAAGCGTTGGCAATGCGACAAGGAACAAGACTGCGATGGTGGAGAAGACGAAAAAGTGTGTGGCAACATGAATCACAGCCAACCGGCTAGCTGTGGTCCTGATGAATACACCTGTATAAATGGAAGATGTATTTTGGTAGCTTTTGTGTAACTTTTGTCTTAATCGTCTTTAATTTTCGTATCCTCTCGTAGCGTACCTGGCTCTGTGATGGTTATCCGGACTGCTCCTCCGCTGAGGACGAAGTGGATTGTCATCTCCAATGCGACCCTGGCCAATTCCTTTGTCCAGCCAAGAAAAACATTACCAACTTAAAGTACGATGTCATCATAACCCTAAATCCTTCCGCTAATGCCCCTCACTTTCAGAATTTGCGTGCATCAAAAACATATTTGCGATGGCCAGTATGATTGTCCACTCGGTGAGGATGAAATGAATTGTCCACATGACAGAATATGTGGAAAGGATTCCCAATGCGAGCAGCTTTGCATTACCTCGGCCCGTGGACAGCCGGAATGTGCCTGTCGTCTGGGTTACCTAATGCACGAAAACCGGCAGAAGTAAGTGCCGAATGTTACACAACACATCTTATTTTACTTATCTTTTCCGCGTGTTCTTCGAACAGCTGCACGGACATCGACGAATGTCAGTATTTAAGCAACCCGGTGTGTTCCCAAAAGTGCATAAACACCGCTGGCTCTTTCACCTGCTCCTGTGAAGTGGGTTACATATTGCGCCCGGATTTGCGCACCTGCAAGGCACTCGGCGGTGCTATGCAGCTACTTGTTGCCAATCGCTGGGATATTCGGCGAGTCTTCCTCAGCAACAATCGCTATAACGCCATCGTCAAGGGTTTGCACAATGCAATTGCTCTAGACTTTCACTACCTCAAAGGATTACTGTTCTGGTCGGATGTTGCCACGGATGTGATAAAAATGGCGCACGTCAACGGAACGCGTGTACGCAACGTTATTAAGTGGGGTCTGGAGTCACCTGGTGGCCTTGCAGTCGATTGGGTACACGATCTTCTCTTTTGGACCGACTCCGGCACAAGGCGTGTAGAAGTTTCGAACTTCCAAGGCAATCTTCGGGTTGTTCTCGCCGCTAATGACTTGGATAAGCCGCGTGCTATTGTAGCACATCCCGGAGAGGCATCGATCTTTTGGAGTGATTGGGGTGAGATCTAGCAAATTTAATAGGTATCATTTTATAAGGCTTTCGAAATTTGGTAACTTATCATTTCTAGGACCTAATCCAAAAATTGAGCGTGCTTACATGGACGGCTCAGAGCGTCGTATGATTATTGGCAGCGGCGTTACTTGGCCGAATGGCCTCACGATTGATTATCCCAGCCACAAACTATACTGGGCCGATGCCAAACAGCACGCCATTGAGTGCTCCAACTTCGATGGATCAGGGCGTGTCAAAATTCTAAGCACACACTTGCCACATCCATTCGCCTTAACCATTTTCGAAGACACTATGTACTGGACAGATTGGAATACGAAGACAGTATCGGCAGCGAATAAAATAACGGGCAAAGGTTTTCGTTCTGTTCATGAAAACTTTCATTTTCCTATGGATGTTCATGCATACCATCCGGCCAGACAACCCGAATATGAGGACCGTTGCCCGAAAGATCGACGTGGATTTCGCGGGGGCTGTTCGCACTTGTGTCTTCCCAGTAAGAACTCCAGGCATTGTGGTTGCCCGATTGGGTTAACACTAAAAGAAGATCGGTGAGTTTATGGATTGCTTTTTCATTCCATTATTATTATTATTGAAAGGCCGTTAACATTAAAAACCGCGACCAAACCTAACCTTAGGGTTTATTAACCTATCCTTAGGCTTTTTATGAAGCCAGGCGCTATACTTAGTTTGGTATCCCGTACTTTGTAGCATAGCACACTCAGATCACCAAGATATGGTAACCTTTGTCTGCTTATTAGAGAACAAGCCAAGATTCTTAAGCTTTTCCTATTAAGCTCCAGGAATTTCTTAGAAACTCCTTTGGTTAGCTTAAGAAATCTCTTAGTCTGCCGCTGACCTACAGTCTTCGCCCGGATTTTGGCAAATTCAGTGTCTTCCCATTCCGTATCACCTCTAGTCTATTACGCTTCGATAGACCATAAAAAAATTCGGGACCTACAAATGGACTTTGAGCTACGCGATTGCAAGGCCCTTTCGTTGCTCACATGGCCAGGTACTCAGCCTAGTATTAAGATGTTGTTGCTATTGCGACATATTTTGTTGCTTCGACATTCATCCACAAGCACACACAAGCTATTATGTTAGATCTCAGGGCTTTAAGAACCGCTTGTCTATCGGACAAAATATAGATACATATATGATATATTAGGTACATATGCCTACCTACCAGAGGCTATATACTCTCTGAGACATATGTACGTCAGTGGCCTCAATGCAATGAGTTGATTATCAAAACCTGAAATATGGTCACAGGCTTTCGCATTGGCATTCGCATTTGAGATTGGGGTCCATTAATCACTGCTCCAGCATCGCCATTATTTACTTTGGATCCCTCAGAAAACCAGATTTTGTGAGCCAAGTTGACTTTTTTTAGTTTTCCAGTTCTCCCGTTCATCCACAATACCAGTGTAGTTTCTGGAAAATGGTAGATTGTTTGTCATATTGTCATTTAGTTTCGGGGGTGTTTAGTATATGGGTTCACTTATGAAAATTTCCGCAATCTTCTCCATAGGTCTCCACTTTTCAGGGTGGAAATTCAACTCAATCTTAGGGCTGCTAAGCAAGCCTTCCTCTTAGTGATTGTCTGCAGAGGCGAAATGTGCAAAAGTATGTCTATACCTGTAGTAGCGCATGTTCTCAATGTCCCAGTTATGCCTACACCGACGAGACGACTTCACTTGTTTAATGTTATTACAGCATTACTCTGATCTACCTTAACCCTCCATAGTGCCGAGTATTTAAGTATTTTAATCAATTAAGAAAAGGGAATATAATAAGACCACTTCCTTTAGACCATTTACTAAATTTATACTGACTATTCATATGTTGATTACATCTTCCATTCCTCATTTCTATGTAGAAAAACTTGCAGCAGTGTTCCAGATAATTTGGTTCTTGTGGCACGTCACAAAGATATTCGAATACTGCAGCTGAATTCGCGGTCGTCCTCTGCAACGAATGATATCGATATGATTATCCCTTTGGATAACCTGAAGCATGCGGTAGCTCTGGACTGGTGCAGCGAAACGGACTTCATATACTGGAGCGACGTAGAGCGAAGCTCCATAAATAAAGCGCACCTCAATGGCAGCTCCCAGCAAAAAGTAATACACACAAATCTAGTGTCTCCAGCGGGTTTGGCCGTAGATTGGGTGACTGGTAAATTATATTGGACAGATTGGGGTACCAATCGTATAGAGGTTGCAACATCGGACGGCAAAATGCGCTCTACGCTGATATGGGAGAATATCGAAAAACCTAGGGACATTGTGGTCAACCCAATAGGTTGGTCTGAGTTATTTAAGATCATCATTTCATTTATAATCTTCCTTAAATTTGCATCCTCTCATAGATGGTATAATGTTTTGGTCAAATTGGGGGGACGAAGCTGTAATCGAGCGTGCAGACATGGACGGTAGACGCCGCATAATTCTTACAGCAAAGAACCTGAAATGGCCTAATGGTTTGGCCATCGATTATAGTCAGCAGAAGTTATACTTTGTTGATGGGGGCTTAAAGACACTAGAAAACATGAATTTCGACGGCAGCTCACGCAGGTTGATATTGAGTAAGTGACTCGATACGACACACACATATAAGACTATGTGACATATATGTATATTTCAACGATCCATTTGAATAGATTCGGGACTGGGACATCCTTTCGGCTTAGATATTAGCAACAATCACGTTTATTGGACCGACTGGGTTACAAATAGTGCTCACAGTGCTAACAAACTGACCGGCCAGGATATCACCACCCTTATTCGCAACACCAGCAACCTGATGGACATTCGTGTGTTTCATCGCTCACGAAGGCGTGCACACAATGCTTGCCGCAACTTAAATGGCGGCTGCTCTCATTTGTGCCTCCTTAACCAAGGCAGTTATTCGTGTGCTTGTCCCATAGGTGTTCAGCTCAAAGTAAGTGAGAAACCTTAGTGTGTGTGTAGTGGCCTTTTCATTGTTTACTTGACATTTTCTATGTTTCCCCTACAACAACCTGTAGAACGACCAACATAATTGCTCTGACGGTCCTAGTAACTATATACTCTTCGCGCACCGCTTTGACATACGCCAAATATCTTTAGACTTCGATCACCTTATTGATGTTGTGCTCCCACTACCTCCGATCTCGAATGCTGTGGCACTAGATGTTGACCAGCAGACTGGCATCATCTACTGGGCCGATACCACTGAAAACGTTATTATGAGTTCTACTCACGATGGTTTGAATGTGCACCAAATTATTGGCGAAAATCTCGAACACACTGAAGGCTTAGTAGTGGACTCAGTGGGCAGGAATGTAAGTTCTATTTCAAAATGCTCCAATTCTTTTCCGTTTCCTTCTCTTAGACAATTCGATATTAAAATATTTTAGATTTACTGGACTGATTCCGGTCGGCATACAATTGAAGTCGCCACACTCGATGGCAAGTGTCGTCATGTCATTGCCTGGAAGGATCTAGACTCCCCGCGTGCTCTAGCGCTAGACTACGAGGCGGGCTACATGTTCTGGACCGATTGGGGTATAAATCGCAAGATCGACCGCGCCGACATGGACGGCGAGAATCGCGAACACATAATCACATCCAAGTTGGGCTGGCCCAATGGACTGACCGTGGATCTCAAGGCCAAGCGCATCTACTGGATCGATGCACAACTGAAAACTATTGATTCTTGTGACTACACTGGCAACAAACGGCAGATGATAATGTCGTCGCTGCATCATCCGTATGCGCTGGCGCTAACCGATGACTATATTTACTGGACTGACTGGAAGTCCAAAGCTTTACACAGAGCAGAGCGGCGAAATATATCGGCCAAGATAGATGTTATACAAAACATAGAAGGTTTAATGGATATTAAAGTGGTTATGGTGAGTGTGTGATCCGTACATGGTTAGCATCCATGATACATTCCATTTGTATGTACATACTCTTTATATTCGTCGCTGTATAGACGAATGTTACGTTAGCTAACAATGTTTGTGGTAACAACAATGGAGGGTGCTCCCACCTCTGCCTGCGCAATCCCACTGGTTACTCCTGCAAATGTCCTATCGGGTTAAAGCTAAAAGAGGGCAGCTCCACTCAGTGCCAAACTTTGCCAGATGTATACACTCTTCTTTCTAACTCTAAGACCCGTTCTAATCTTAATATACTGCAGGACTTCCTACTGATTGCTATGCGGTCCGGCATCGGAATGATTTCTCTTAATACCGTAGATTTTATGGACGTCGTACTTCCCATTAGTGGCGTTCATGGTGCTGTAGTGCTCGATTTTCATTACCGCAAAAACCTTCTTTTTTTTGCCGATGTCAATTTGGACATCATACGGCGTGTAAATCTGCTCAATTGCAGCGACAGCAAAACCATAGTCAAGACAGACCTGCTGACTCCGAATGGCATTTGTATAGATTGGCTGGCCGACAACATATTCTGGTCGGATACCGAGCGAAAAGTCATTGAAGTGGCACGCCTGGACGGCAGCTCAAGGAAGCAGTTGATCACGGAAGACTTAATCGATCCACGCTCTATGATAATTTATCCCAAGAAAGGGTACTTTAAAGTTCACATAAATACGATATAAATACTTTGATCTCCTGAATCTCTTTCATTTAGTTACCTCTTCTGGGCTGATTGGGGTGCGCCACGCATCGAGAGGAGTTCGTTGGATGGTTCCAATCGCACGCATGTGGTCACAGAGAAACTCGGCTATCCAACGGGACTTACGATTGACTTTGAGTGAGTAAAGCAGGGAAAATCGTTTAACCAACAATCCTAATTGTTCATATGTATACATAGGAAACGGCGCCTTCTTTGGACTGATGCCTTGGACGACTGCATTAATCAGGTGGACTTTAATGGTAATCGTCGCGCCAATATTATCATGTACGCGCCTCACCCATTTGGACTGACTATGGTAAAATATGCCACGCCTAATATGGTGCGAATAAATGAAAATGTAATATGTAAATGTTTACTACAGTTCGGGAAGACATACTACTGGACCAACTGGTACAACAAGACTGTCTACCATGCATATCCCACAAACCTCGGTCTCAAGGAAGCACCTGCTCGTCGCTCGCTCATCGGCGCTCTGGACATACGAGCCGTATCCAGCACACGTCAACCCCAGGACTGGAATCAATGCGTCCAAGAAAATGGTGGCTGCACACATCTCTGCCTTTATCGTGGCTTTGACTATGTATGCACCTGCCCCGATAAACCTGATGGCCGTGAATGTAGGATCAGCCCACAAGTCGTGGTTCCTCGACGCTCAGATGACACAGCTGCTGAATACGGCGATGACTCCAGCGGCAATAATAACAACGGCAACAGTGACAGCACCATTAACGATGACAGTGACTACCTTTCGGACGATACTGTCTCTCGGAAAACCTTCATAATCGTTGCTAGCAGCGTGGTGACTGTGATGTTGATTTTAATTCTGGTCGCCGTTTTACGTGAGTTTAAGGTTTTTCACACTGGATTAGTTTTATGCATATTTCACCTTCTTTATGTAGTACTGATGTTCAACTCCAAGCGAAATAAAACTAAACGTGGCGGGCATTCACGCGGCTCGAGTCGTTCCGTCTTAACTTTCTCCAATCCCAACTATAATGTGGGTGATACACCGATGGAACCGAAAACAAACATCTGGAAGCGTTTCAAGGTCGACAGGACACAGGTAAAAAAGCGAGGGACATAAAGCGAGTTAATAACTAAGATTAAATTAGAATAGATTACGGAATAATATAGCACAACAATGTGCTGGCCACTTAGTGAACTCGGTGCACTTCTTAGTAGAAATACGAGCCAACATCTTCTTCAAGATTTCAAACATAATCAGTTCTACTGAAGTATAGTACTCACATTGCCTCCAATTTCACAGCAGTTCTTTTCTCACGACTCAAGTAAGCTCAGCGGTGTTCCTCAGTTCAATTACAAAATCTGTGCTTCGTTCCAAACTCCGTTCTGTCCAATTCTTTCGGGTAGGGAGCACAAATCGCTCTGGTCAGTGCACAACTTGCATCTCTTGCCATTGGGGTTATTCCCATGTCTATGGTATATTGCCGAACTTACAGAACTGAATTGCAGAACTTATATGATCGTAACAGATGGACGTTCTGCTTAAATAACTTTCTTGTTGTCGAAATATAAGACACTTTCAAGAAAACAAATAGTTTTGTTGTCTGGGGTATACGCAATACTAAACATCGAAAGAAAATCAATGAAATTTTAGCATTCCCATAATAGAATATCGAAAAGCATGAAGATTATTCGTAGTCCGTAATTGAAACATTTTGTTAAAAATATACAAATTTTTTAGCAAGAACGTGTTTACGAGGAGCGCAGTCTCACCACAGAAACCGCCTCATCGAGTCTCTTCGTACCCACACCATCGCCAATGGCATCACCTTCCACCAAAAACAATGCATCGCCAAGCCTTGCTACCATAGCCTAAGCCCAAAGCAGCACAAGGCGAAAAATGCAGAAAAAATATCACTTTTGTAAATTTAAAAGATGCTAACTTTATACTTTAACTTGAATTTGAATAGAGGTGCATATTGTATATATAAAAGGTAAAAAAAGTGAAAGGTAGCAAGAATGTACAGCAAAATGTTCGATGTTAATTTTAATTCTTATCTATTTACTTTTCTATTCAAAATTTTGAATTTAACATACCAAATGCGCTTATAAGCGCAATTTAAAGTTTCTAAACGATCTGTATTAATGTAAAGTAGATGGAGGAGGAAAATTTGTATTATAATTGAAAACAGTGGAAATGGAAAAGATGCACGGTTGTTTCTAATACGATGATTCAAGAAGTGGATGAAGGTGGCAGCATTCGAAAAACTAAATTAGACGCGAAACTAATAACTTAGGACTAAGTAAAAAAACACTACTTAAGAATTATAAAGTAGAATTTAAGGAACAAACCATGGAGAGGATAAGTTTATTTTTGTAAAGTATTAAAAATCAGTTAGTTAATCAAAAGAAACATAATCAGAAACCAAGTTTAGGATACACGAGTATTACACTCATGACTACCAATTTGTAGTACTAAAGGTTTTCGTCCCAATTATCACCTAACCTCTAACAATTAGACATAAAATTCAAATTCAGATTTAAAATTGTAATCGTTGAAGTAGGTGTGTTTTCTGTTGAAGTTGTATTTGTGCAAATTAATGAGTTATTGGAGTCTACAAATACAAACAATAACAAATACAATATACGATATATGTAAGTATGTAAATAGAAAACAAAGTGTCATTCAGTTTTTATTTGAAATCTAAATGAAATCCAGTCATCGTACGAAATATGAACCTTTGCTTAGGAGCTCAAGGATTTAGACATACACACATGGTAACGGTATATTGATGTAAATGACTATAATTAAACGGACTAATTAACGATGTCTTAAGGCTTTTTTATTTGAAATTGATACTTAGCGTGGTGCATACAAGTTTACAACTTTGTTGAAACTTGACCAAAATATGCAAAGCAAAAGAATCCGAAACTCAAGAGAATTGCATTGTTTTGTAAGTGTCTAAACTAAAGTGATTGAAAACAATGACACTATATTTTATATACTCGTACATTTAAATACATTTGTAAAATATGATGTTTAAAAATTTAGGATATTATTTTGGCCACACAAACATAATGACTGCATTTTAGACGCATGACACATTAAAAAGACCTCTGAACTGAGAAGGGACGAGTGGCCAACAAAACATTTTGGGCTCCTTAAATTTGTTGCACACTTGGGAGGTGATTTTATAGTGAAGCGTGCCAATTAACAGACACAAAATCACTTGTCAGTCAGCACGAAAATGCAGTCAGTATTTGTAACTACGTAACTACATCCGTATATTTTATTTGTATAATTATAAGAGCCAACAAATCAACCATGAGATTATGTAAACTTAATAGCAAAATGAAATAAACCTCCATATGCACCGGTTCATTAAATGCATACCCAAAGTTGGTTGTAACAATAAACAAAGCAGCTGAAAAACACAAAACTGTTAAACATTCCATAAAAAACTAACTTCTAGCTTATTATTAGTAAGGAAGTGTGATCACATTTGAAGTCGTACTTCAGTAAACACGGCGGCTTAACACAGTCAGGGGCTGTTTTCCGCAAGTAGGAGTTGCAAGCAAACGGATTGAGGAACGCATGCTAGATGTTAGCCCGTGACACACCTACAAATCGCAGTACGATAGAACTACATTGAACTATACAAGATCCATCCAAGAAACTATGTACACAAACTATGTATTATAATTACACTCGTATACTGAAAAAGTGAACTCTGAAGTGACAAACTGCGGGATTCGTGAACACTAAAGCACAATCGGTAGTTGATATTATTTAATTGACGGCTCCCTTCATATACACTGATTTAATTTGTGAGATTTCTATTAACTTGAAACAGTGCCGTCAAAGAATTGCAAGGCTTGGGTTAGGAGCATCGCTTTATTAAGGCCGCCCTTCATTCCAGGCACCACAGCCACCATATACACTTTGTAAGTCGGTGCCTAAATCATTGCAATTTATAGACATCTACTGTTGCATCTAATTATTCGACAGGGAACTGATTGGGAACCATTTCAACATTTTTGGCATAGAAAGACTGATTAATTACAAAATAATCGAAAACAAATTTACGTCTTATTTTAAAATAAAGACGAACTTTTTACACCTTTTCAACTAAACCACACAATTTCAAATAACAAAGATAAATATAAATGTACATTAATTTGAGTTATACTCGCACCGTGCAAAGATTTACTTTATCGACACAAAACAAACAAACAAACTAGCAACTTAAGTTGGGACATTACACGTTTAAATAAGTTTATTACTTGAACATTGAAAATACATTTTAATAATAACAAATATACTGAATTGCTAAGATATATGTATAAAACTTGACAATATAGCATGCAAAGAATCATTCCGAGAATAGCAAAGTATTTATTATGAAATTCTTTTTGTACACAAACAAATAAAATTTCACACATACATAAGTAAATAAATAAATAGACACATGTACTTATAAAGGGGGTATATAAAGAATGTAATTTATTAAAGATAACGTAGACTAAATTGTTTCATCTAAAAATCAAAACTAAATACCAATTAAGAATGTTTCAAGTGCTTAAAGGTATGGTATTAATGGATAATGCGTATGTATCTCTAGCAAGTATTTCTAAACATTACTTATTCAGAATTCAGAAAATGTTGTTAAACATATTAATGTTGATACATAAGTGCTTATATTTTTACTTGAAGACACAAAACCAACAGAGATAATTAAGAAAGGCTATTTTAAAACCACAATGATCAATATAATCACTAAAAAGTAAACGTTATCAAACCGAAAGACATTACGTTACATAACGTTATTGACTAAAACCTCGGAATGACTTCCATGGACGATTGTGTGGTGCATAATTAATTTACTGACACAAAATTAGAAATAAAAATGGGCAGAATACAAATAGAACTAAATTTAAATTACTAAGAGAAGATGAGGAATTATTATCTGTTTAAAACTTTAATAGTAATACAAGTGAAAAGAAACTAGCAACGATGACGCAGCTTAGCAAAACTAACTTAAGGTAAACTAATGAAACTAAAAATAAACCAAGTAGGGAAATTAAATTTTATTAAGAAAAAATTATCATAAGAAAAACAAAACAGAACACGAAACGCAGCTAAGAATGCAAAAAGCTGTGTGGGAGTGAGAGAGAGAGAGAGCAGAGGAAATCACACGTTAGAAATAAATGTACAATATTTTAAATGTTGATAACAAATAGAAGGTCTTTTATTTCAGGAGCAGTCCATTTATTAGTGGACCATCCACGTCTTCAACTGCCTTATTTAGTCCAATTTTATTTTAGCTTGGAGTGTACGCAAAATGGTGGTTACATCATTCTTCCGAAAAGTTTCAAAGGTAGAGTGAACACATTTGGTTCTTACTACTTTTAATCAAATTATTCAAACAGCTCTACAATAATTTAACTAAATTATTAATTACAATAATGATAAAGAACTATACATAAACTATAATTACTTGAAGTCATTTACATTTTCAAATAATTTGTGTTAAACCACTGATTCTGGTGTAATCCCGTTTTGAATGGACTCGATTCCACGCCCTATGAAGGGCAGCATCTTAATCTTTTCACTTTCTTTCACGTGTAGGTTATAGTTTATGAAATAAATAAAATATCAGTTTTTTTATTTGCAATTTTTCCGTTGAGACTAATAAAATGGATTCTTAATATTTTGCAATCTCTACAACATAAAATTTGTATGTTGTACAGATTCGCAACACAAATATTTTTTGTTGACACTTTATAGTAAATGAAATGGCGTAATTAATACTTGATATTAAATAATAATGTGCTTCAGTTATACAGTTTATTTTATAGTGCGTAATATTCTCTCAATAATATTTTAAAAAATCAGTACGCAATTTATGTAAATTCAACAGGTTAAACTTGGAAAAAAACATATGTTTATGCTTAAATTATAAACATTGGATCAGTTCAATCTTAAATTTTGATTTTTTATCAAATTTATGTTTGCATTTTTTGATTGTATAAAATTTACTAACATTTCTTTACACAAATAAAACTCAAAGCAAACAATTTGTGTGCCTTTATTGATTAATACAGTAATATTTATTATTTAATTTAGTAATTTCATTGTAGACTGACTGCTTTTAGTTCGTTATTTGTAAATCATAACATGAATTTTAATAGTATATAAAATTGCTTAAATTATAAACATTCAAATTTGTTGGGAGGCCAGCGTAAAATTACATTGTATACTTTTAAGCACCAACAACAAATGCCTAAAGACACGCTTCTCGCCGATTCTCAAGTAACCGAGTGAATCTACTATCACTTCTTTTAAACATAAAATTGCATACTTTTAGGTGCTTTTAGACTGTCCGCTGCAATTTCGTGTCATGTCATGCTCTTATATTATGTTATGAATGAAATTTGAATCTTTTACAAATTAAGGACTTAAATGTCAATGTTTCTGACATAAACAACAACATTTTAACAAATAAATAAATTAATTAAAATTTACATTTTCATTAACAGTTTGATAATGATGATGATTTCAACTTTTCATTTAAATTACAATTAAAATATTCGATTTAATTCAATTATAGAAATGTAAAAAAATCAATCTACCTAAAAAACTGTCGAAGAAATTTAGAATCATTATATAAAAATATTAAAATTATTAAATAATAAAAAATAATAGAAAAGAAAATCAACAAAAAACGACGACGGCTGGGTTACAAAAGTATTTGTTGAAATCAAATATGTACATATGTACTTTCAAACGTTGTAAATACATACATACATATATATTTTCTAAGGATGATTTTCTAAGTGCGTGTTAGTAAAAAATATTAGTAAATGTTCGTATGTGTTGCTTAGCACATCGTAGCATCGTATTTAAGGTGGTTCCCGAGATGCGTACAACTAACATGCGAGGATAGCGCAGTGAGTAGTCTGATACAACAGGTTACCTGACCCGTGTTGCACCTGTAAGTCTCGAACGCTGTTTGTTACAAGGACTTCCGCACTTTCCGTACTAATGACTTCAGCTACTCGTTGGGCAGTCAACCAAAAGACACATGAGGGTAACATTCTCGTATTCAGGCTTCTTCAGAAACAGTTTAGAAACCAACACGTGTTGTTCAGAGTCAAATGCAGCTGTTAGCCTCGCGTTCAGGCAACCCGTATCCTTAACCTTGGTGCAGTGCCAACAAAGAATCTAATCATTAGACACCTGACATTCGTGGTAAAGCAATTACATTAGTTTCTCAAAGATGATCGAACCTTCCAGCACATCAACAATCAGCTCCACGCGTCCACCTTTGCTTCCACTGCGCTGCTGGTTCAAGTGAACTTTAGCCCTGCTTGTAGCTGCTTCCACTTCTGAGCTCGCCGCTGCTTTCTTCTCCTTTGCCTTTGAGCATCGGTAGCTTATGCGCGATCGCAAATTTTATTACAAGCTATTTTTGCAAGCGATGCTATCCACTGATTACTCAATGCATTTTATTTGTCTGCTTTGGCCAGTTTCGCTCGGTTTCGGTTCAATATTACAATGGTACCATACTTTGTACGGTTATGGAATTCTTCACGTCTTCATACAATTTAAAATGTGTTCCTTGCGTGATCAGTTTCACAGCACTGAATTCGAAACGATCAGTCGACGAATCGACGACTTGATTGGCGCTAAATGCACCGACATTCATCCGTTTCGGTGATCTGGTTTGGTGATCACGAGCCTGTAGAAGAAAAATAGAAACAACAAGTCGCAAAATATTTAGAAACCACAACTCTTATGTATACATACCGACTTATGTATACATACCTAAAGACTTATGTATACATACCGACCTCATACATGGAACCCCCTTGGATCCGCCACCGTAACTGTGCTTGCGTCATCGACTGCGCCGTCTCTCACGGCTTGATTAAGAATTCTGCTGTATCGGGTTCTAATCGGGCGCAGGACATCAAAGCATTTCAATTTCGAAATGTTGGCCGCTCTGAAGAGAAGACAGCGAATATACGCAATTTGCATGCTGTGTGAGGGCTCATGAGAGCATGCGAGAGAGGTGGGGAGGTGGGGAGATGGGACGAAACTAAAGGTACCACCGAGCAGGCCAGACAAAAGAGAACGCTGCGAAATCGTGGCAAAAATTTACAAAATTCTTGGAATCATTCAACGGTTATGAATGAATTGAATTACGTTTAAAATTGGCGATGTGTTTTTGCCTTCGTTGTGCTCGATATTGCTGTGGCCGCCGTCCGTTTTGATGTGTAGTTTTGGATCTGGTTGTTTCGTCGCTCATATTATTTTATGGCATTAGTGGCTGTTGTTGTTGTTGCTGAGTGGATCCTGTTTGATGCGTTTCTTTCTTTTCATTTTGCATTGGGTCGTCTTTTGTTGCGTTTGCTGCTAATCACGGTGGCGCGCTGAGCTCCGATTATTGGTGCGTCTAAAAATTATATGTTTATCCATGAAATTGGACACGAATGTGGTTCACGTTCCTGGCATACAACAGCAACAAGAATGCACTGAATTTTATTGGAAGCTTTGTTAATTTTTTTATAATTTTTGTGTTACTGCAAATTTTTTGCATACTTCGCAGTTTCAACGTAGTGAGTGTGTGGTTATTTCAATTTAGCATGAAATTGAAAAATATTATTTCGTTCATTTTGCTGTAGGTACCTCATTTGTTCGGGTACCTCATTAAGTAGTCAGATATTTTGGACGCAGAGAACAACATTTCATTGAAATTGCATGCCTGCTTGAGTGCATGAGTGCTCCTGCTCTTCCCTCTCCATTGTTAATCAGTGAGATGACACAAGAACACAAGCAGACACAAGTACGGGCAGACTCAAAGACCTCGACGCTGATGCGGCTCAAAAGAAACGATTCAAATCCGCCGTCCGAAAAGTTCCGAAAGTTTCGCCGTCATCGCCACCGCCAACACCGCGTAGCACATGCGTAAAATCTAAAATTACCCTCTTCCGGAATAGAAGATATTCGCGCCAAGGACGCGCCCCGCCGCCTGCTGATTAGCAGTCGCTAATTTCCGTGTCTGCTGGAAGGGAATCTTGAAGATTGCCTTGCATTTGGGTTTTTTGGCTGAGTTTCGAAGGTTGTTCATCAGCAGGTTACTTGAATCTGAACTCGCCTCAAATATAAATCCTATATCGAAAAAAGCCTTTATCATTTCTGTTCGTTTATTATTTTTATTTATTTATATGTTTATTTTTTTTTTGTATCGACGATTTCACTGAATTTCGGAAACTCGTATCTAAAACAGTTGTTGCGAGTTCATGGAAGGCAGCTCGACAAGCAAATTTCACAAATGTTATATAATGCATTCTACGAGTAACTTTTTTTAGTTAGTAATTCGGCTTTTTTGCAATGTAAAATAACACCATGAATTATTTACACATTCGTGTACGTAAATGTTTGCAAGCCAAGAGAAACTGAAACAAACCAAACCATTTTCGGCATCGAAAAGAAACTCCGTAAAATGCGATCGATAAATAGTCATCTTCGCTAGGAAATCAAAAAAATACGAGTACTGTATTTTGACTGTAGCTATTTTAATAAAATATGCGCTGTATATATTTAAGCTTTCGAAATCGAAATTTCTCGTGGGCACCCTTTGAAGCGGAGGTGATTGAAATAATTTATGAATTTGATCGCGTCCTGCTTCTTTATGGATGCTCAAATGCGACCATGTGTTAAAAGGAGACAGCAATAATTCGCATTTCCTTCTCGGCTGATTTCAAATGCTTTACACATTTTAAGTGCAATCATTAATTCATCACTTTACTGAATTTTATTCTAAATTAATTCGCATCCATTCCCTTCCCTTTCGATATTGAATGCAGTCAGTAGCGCGTTTACCTATGGGCTTGCGGGGCTTGAAGCCCTGGGCGCCAAGCCTTCAAGGGCGCCGCACCTACTGCAAACATATATCGATTTAAGGAACTGCGATTTTTTATTAAAATATAATTTAAATTTAAATATAGCTAAAATTACTTAACATACTATGTTACTAGCAACTTAACTACAATGATACTATCAAACAGTAAGAGTCTCATCTGAATTGATTTACACCAAACATAACAATTTAGTCGTTCTCAAATTTATCAAACACAAACATCCAGGCGCACAAAAGGCTAACAAAATTGATATAATAGTATGGCTTGTTCGCCACAACACTCTCCTGCTTCTCATTTGTTTTCAAAATCAAACTGAACAAAAAAAAACAAAAGAGTGGAAACTTTTGCATCAAATCGGCAAATATTTAAAGATTAGTAATAGAATTTGGAAAAAAAAAATCGAACAATATGGCAATATTCCCGTGCTTAATTTTTTTGTGAAGTTGGTTTGTGAGATGATTTCTGTTGAAAGCCACTTGCAGTGGACAAAGTGAACTAACAAACTCACACATATATGTATCTACTCGGACAGTGATGCTAACTCTGTTGAGGCTACTTTTCAAACTATTACCCATATTTCAGTCATAATTATTTTTCAGAATTCAGTTCCGATTTTTTATATTTTAAACAAGTAGCAGCTTAATGAAAATTATTAGTACAATTAGTTTAATACGTTTGAATATCGAATTCCTCCAAGTATATAAGCTATTTACAGAATTTATACCAATAGAATTTTACCAAAAAAGGGAAATTATCTATTTGGCATCAATGCGCTATAAAGAAAACACTAGCTCCAGAAGGCAACACTGCTAGTGGCAGGTTCATTCTACACTGTTTTTGATTTTTACCGTTGTCCCGAGGCCCGAAACGAAGTGCATGCAAATTAACAAAAGCATTATTCAGTGCTCAAATTGAAACATTCTCGCGTTTTATTAGTTGATCTGATAATTTATTGACATTTCGTATATTCTAAAGCAATTCAAGTTTTAATTACAAGTAGTAAAATATGTTGAAAAAAAAGTTGAGTGGCGGTGCAAGAAGGAAGTTAAATATTGAAAAGTCTAAGAAGCAAGAAGAGGAGATTAGTAAGGTTTTAAAACTTGAAAATTTCTTCACGCAAGCGGAATGCCGTGCGTCTGAAACTGAAAATTCAAGTAATATTGTCAAAACGTAAGTTACTGACAATTGTGTTTTTTTACTAAAATCGGAATAAATATGGGAACAACTAGAGAATAAGTGAAGTTCTTAGATCATAAAAATTTTGTCTCGTGATAATCCGTTACTCTCCGAAGTCCAAACATGTTAAAATTTTTTAAATCTGAGAACTTCACATATTCTCTAGTTATGCCTAAATATGTTATTGTTTACCGGGTATTGAAAGAGCGTGCTTTTTTCATTTTCTTATGATGTCGCGAATATCATTCATAATGGATGATTCATTTTTCCGATAAATTTTATCGTGCGAAAATTCGTTTTCTTTTTTACCAGGATAAATGTAGAGGAATTGGCAGAACAAAATGAAAAGGAAAACGAATCGGAAGTTCTGACCACCGGTACATCCGATACAATAAAAGTATTCAAAGAAACTGAAATTAGAGATAATCATATTGACATTGAAGATCCGGACACGTGGAAAGAAGACCACGCATCCGTTTCTTATATATTAAAAAATCATCCAAATCAAAACATAGACGCATTAGAATTTTCGGCATCGCTTATTATTGATGGAAATCAGAAAAGATACGCGAGAAGAAATATGTTTTTTCGAAAACTAAAAAACCTGGAAGTACGAAGACGAGATTGGATGATATATTCTCAAACGAGTGGAAATATATTTTGTATATACTGTAAGCTTTTTGGGGATAAAGAAAATCGGTTCTACAAAGGCTTTAAAGACTGGAAACATGAAGAGAGAATTGCTCAACAGGAAATATCTTCTGCCCATCATAAATCTTTAGGATTGTTTTTAACCAGATCTAGAATTGAAGGGCGTATCGATACAGCTCTCGAAATACAATTTGATAGAGAGAGAAATTACTGGTGTATGGTGTTAAAAAGAATTTTATCTGTGGTCAGATTTCTTTCTTCTCGTGGGTTGGCCTTCCGCGGTAGTAGTGAGCATTTTTACAACTCCCACAATGGAAATTTCCTCGGAACTTTGGAGCTATTGGCAGAATATGATGATTTTTTAAAGGTTCATATTTCTCAGCATGGAAACAAAAATAGTGGACACATTTCATATCTTTCGAATACTATCTGCGATGAATTCATTGAAATCTTAGGCTAACACGTTAGGAAATCTATTGTACAAGAAATAAGAAATGCTAAATACTTTTCAATAATTGTCGACTCATCGCCAGATATTGAAAACGTAGATCAATTAACTCTCGTCATTCGTTATGTATCTGAAAACAATTGTCCTGTAGAGCGTTTTCTCGTTTTTTTACCAAACGTTGGTCACAAAGGAGACCAAATGGGTATCGCAGTTTTGAACATTTTAGAGGACTTAGATATCGATTTTCACAACTGCAGAGGTCAGTCTTACGACAACGCAGCAAACATGTCAGGGTGTTACAGTGGATTGCAGGCACGACTCAGAGAAAAAAATAAATTGGCCTTTTATTTTCCTTGTGCGGCGCATTCCTTAAATTTAGTTGGAAATTGCGGAGCTGATTGTTGCTCAGAAGCTACTAGATTTTTTTTGTTTATGCAAAATCTCTATGTATTTTTTTCTGGTTCAACATCTAGATGGGAAATTATGAAAAAACACCTTTCTACATCGGATAGTAAATTAGTTCCACAAAGATTATGTGATACGCGCTGGTCTGCCAGAGCGGATGCAACAAAAGCATTATCTCTAGGATACATTCATTTTCGAAATGCTTTACAAGAGCTTATAACTGATGATAATCAGAAACGAACAAACAGGATAGAATCAGAATCTTTGATGAACTCATTGAATAAGTTGGAAACCGCGATTATTTGCGAAATTTGGAGTGACATTTTACATCAATTCAATGCTACAAATAAAAGCTTGCAAAATGTTAATATTGATTTGGGAGCTGTGGTAAAATTATATAACTCTTTAAAGAATTACCTCTTGGATCTTAGAACAACAGAAAACTATCTAGATTTTGCGCTGGTCTGCCAGAGCGGATGCAACAAAAGCATTATCTCTAGGATACATTCATTTTCGAAATGCTTTACAAGAGCTTATAACTGATGATAATCAGAAACGAACAAACAGGATAGAATCAGAATCTTTGATGAACTCATTGAATAAGTTGGAAACCGCGATTATTTGCGAAATTTGGAGTGACATTTTACATCAATTCAATGCTACAAATAAAAGCTTGCAAAATGTTAATATTGATTTGGGAGCTGTGGTAAAATTATATAACTCTTTAAAGAATTACCTCTTGGATCTTAGAACAACAGAAAACTATCTAGATTTTGAGAAAAGAGGCATAGAAAAATCTGGTTGTGAGAAATACGAATTAAAAAGCTATCGGAAAAGGAAGCGTCACTTTGATGAAGGTCCAGAAGCGGATACTGTTTTTGATTCGCGAAACGCAATGAAAATTAAAGTTTTCTTCACGATTTTAGATCATCTTATTAATGCCCTAGAAAAAAGAGCGACAAGTTATACACATCATTGGGAAACATTTGGATTCCTAAACAAAATCCAAAATTTTTCCGAAGTTGGAAACGACAAAATGAGAGCTTACGCGAAAAATCTTGCAAAAATTTATAATTGCGATTTGGAAGACGATTTCGTAGAAGAAATCATTAAATTTAGATATTTTATTAGTAATGAAGAATTTCCCTCCGATGTTCCTCTTCCCATATCTTATTTGAGATTTATTTGTGAAAATAAAATTCAAGCGACATTTCCAAACGTCGAAGTGGCAATAAAAATATACCTTTCCCTGGCTCTTACAAACAGCACCGGCGAACGTTCATTTTCAGCTTTAAAAAGAGTGAAAAATACTTTTAGGGCAACATTAGGCCAAGATAAACTCATCAATCTTTCTATTTTAAATATTGAGTCAGAATTTTGTGCAAACATTAATTTTGATGAGGTTATAAAAATATTTTCAGAAAAGAAGTGTCGGAAAGTTGTATTAGGGTAGAAACAAAGTAAAAAATGGTCCGATGCAACTTTCACTTGAAAAACCACAGGCCAAAAATCAAAAATTGAAAACCATTAGCAAAATACTTTTATAAATTAGGGAACGCCTACGTTGGAGCTGAGTAAGAGTGAAAAAATGTTCTATGTTGTATTTCTATTTTCGACGCGCTTATCGTTGTTCTATATAGTACACAACTCAACGTAACTCACTCCAATATGATCTCTTTAATGACAATACGCATAATTTTTTTCAGTTTGTTAGTATCATCGCTTTTATCAATTATCGCAGCTCCAACCCTTACACAAATTTTTGAATTTTTGATTTATATTGTCATATATGAAAAAAAGAACTGATTTGCATTGCAATGATTATATGGAAATTATGTAAACAATATGTCATGAAACACTATATTTTTTCAATAAAATGTAATAGATTCAAAATGAAAAATTTTCAGATTTTTCAATAGGGAAGGGAGGCTAGTTGGGGGCGCTCGATGATTTCGAGCCCCTGAGCGCAAATTTTCTAAACGCGGCCCTGAATGCAGTGGCGAAAAATGTTATTGATTTCTAAAAAAATGTAAACTTCTTTTCCTTGTTTTTTGAATTGTTTACATATCTCTTTATTGATTTCTGTCGGTGTTTTCTAAGACAACATATTAATATTCAATTTGTAATGGAAAGTATAATAAAAAATAATTAATAAGAAAACTTAACCAAACATACGACATACAATGTTACAATAGTAATGATATAATAATTAATATAATTAGAATAAT
Organism: Myopa testacea; assembly: GCA_949629155.1. Lineage (NCBI taxonomy): Eukaryota > Metazoa > Arthropoda > Insecta > Diptera > Conopidae > Myopa > Myopa testacea. The sequence goes on along the minus strand of OX451345.1, from coordinate 595,571 downwards.
ATAAAGGTTCGAGTACATTCAATGCTTCGCTTAATCGACGTTGCACCAAAATCTCCGGGACATAACATAAAACTTAACTTAACGGAACGACTAAATTTGTTTGCATTTTAATTAACTCGTCTTTAGCGACCTGCCGATCTAACATTCTCCCGGATATCGGTTTCGCTTTAAGGTTTAACATTAAGAAACCTTCCTGCTTTCTTTGCCTTCACTCGTATTTGTATACAAACTTCAAATCCAACTAAAAAAGAACTAACTACAAACTGTATACAAATTAATACAATCCGGTGCATGTCACATGTACCGGAAGAACGACTTGAATTGTTGTTGATGTCGATCATGTTCTTAGAAAACAAGATCGAAATAAATGAGACAATTAAATGATTGCATACAACAGAGGGGACATAAAAGTCTTTTATTAAAATAAGCGCATGTATGAAATGATCTAAACTAACAACTTAATGTAAAGGTGCAAAGAATACAGAGAGGCTCCCAAGTGGGTACGCTTCGGATATGTATACTTTTTACATAACTTGCTCACGGACTTAAAATAAATACATACATTCATTACCTTAATTTAATGATATTAATTGAGCTTTCGATGTCCAAACAGAACGATGGAGAAGAAAATTCTAGGTTAGGTTTCCTGCCAGCGGGCCTGGAATGCTCTTGTTTGTGTCTGTGTGTGTTTCACAGTAGTGCGTTTCATACGCTGTTTTGAGGTTAGTTTCAAGGTGTATAAATAACTTTATTTTTATATAACAGCATTCATTTGTTAAAATTACATCTTTCGTAGCTTTTTTAGTGTGTGTGTGTGTGTTATACTTGACTTGAGATTTGTTTCGCGATTTGTAGTTTTGAGATGATGTAATTATTAGTGCTTTAAAAATAATGACTTTAATAAAATTTTAATTATGATTGTAGAAGTGGTTATCAAAATTTTTATTATGAGGTAATTCTCATTCTTTGGTGTGCTGTAATTATTGTGATTGTGCATTATATAACATGTACATGTAGTTTGAAGCTGTACACATTGTCTCTCATTTATTCTTCAATACTGTTCTGAACAAAAACGGAACTACTATAAAAACGTTCCCGAAGTGAGCTCAATATCTGCATACAAAGTAACGTGTTTTCTGAAACGAAAGAGGGGCGGAGGCAGTGGAAGGAGTGAGAGCTTTCCATTTTTAGCCATTTCATTGAAAAAGCACATTAAATACTCGTATATCTTAGGTATTTTAATCGTACACTACAATTTAAAAAGACATGTTAAATTTCTGCATTTTTATTGAGCTCGCTTTGAAGCGCTCGTCACCGAGCAGTGGCCGCACTTCAAATTTTAGGCCATTCCGCACATTTCGACCCCTCTCGGACTCATTTAGACGAAGCGCACTCGTACATAATTATTACGCATCAAGCAATGACAACATGTGTGTGGGCGTCACAGCGTCCTGCTCCTGTGTAATTTCACAATTACAGAATGTGGAGGTTCATTCAGTTGCTTCAAATGACAACGGTTTCTTCCTCTGTCGTTAATGGAACTATTATGATGTACATACATTGAGGTTTTCGCCTTTATTTTGTAGTTTTTGTTGTTCTTCCCAGTATAAGTAAGACTTTAAATGACTGCGAGGTTTGTATTTATTAGCTTTTTGTTACAAATTCAAGTATAACACTTTAATAACAATTCGTATCCTATAGACTTGCATTACAAGTGACACAGACAAGTTTTTATATTGAATTCACAATCAGTTCACTCTCACTTTGATTTTCATTTCGTCTTCATTAAGTTTCATATACACTTCCTTGTGCAAGCGTAACTAAAATGCCTTCCCCTTGACCTTCTAAGATACAACGCACTATTCCTTTAGGAATCATTTCAATGCAATGTTTTTAACTGTAGCGGCTCCAGTACAAGTGTGTTTGTGTGCTGCTTGCTGTATCGTTCGAATTTAGCTATTTCTCCAATGTTTTTCCACTGGGAAAAGTTTGAAACTTTTGTAAAACTTTCTACATTTACATATTAGTTTTACTAGCGAGGGTAACAAGTTCCATTTATGTACATATTTTTGTTTTTATCCCTTGTTTAAACTCAAGTTTAGGTTTTTAACGGTTGTAAACATTGTTTTCAATATTTTTAAAAACAGTAAAGTGAACGAATTCAAACATCCCAAAAGCAAGGTTAAAGATTTAAAAACCGATTCTTTATGGAAGAAAAAAAAACAGAAATCAAGTTGTTTTTGGTGAAAAGTATAAGAAAAATGCAAAAGCAAACATAATTTAATGGTAAACAAAGCTTTTTCCCTTCAACTGGTATAAAATGCATGCAAGTTTTTAGAATTTGGTTTATATATCTTTTTAGAAACATGTTCTAACTTAGAATTAGATTGTAGAATAATTGTAATAGTGTTTCATTTGTGGGAGCACATATATGAAGTAGTTAAAATAAAAATTGTTATTCACTTTTAAGAACATTTAAATTCATTCAGTTTTGCTAAAAGATTAAATTCAATTTTTTTTAAATATTTAAATTAAGTATTTACAGCACAGATTTAACATGAAGCTAGTATAAAGCTTCTTTTTCAGTTTTGTCAAAAATTTTATAGCGCAAACGTTTCAGTTGTTTTGCTTAACTAAACAATTATTACTAGGTTTGCTTCTTCAGTGAGACACACTGCGATTTTCGATCTTACTAAAATATACTATATAATATACAAAAAGGTCGTATAATTTGAAACGATTAAATGTGAATGGGGTTTTTGCCTTCTGCTGTATTTGTTGTTATGTTGTGATTTTCTCTTTAAACAATAAATGCAAATTTTTTGTGCAATTGTGCGCTTATCTGTTTCTAATTTGTTTAAATATTATTTCATTATAAGCGTCTATGAAATGTTTTCAGTCTATTTTAGTGGGTATTTTAACATTACTATTTATTGTGCTCATCTTTACTTTATATTTTCAAATATTACAAGTGCAGTAGTTAATAGCATAAGTTTATACAGAAATATACATATACTAAGGATGTACAGAAACTCCACAAATAATTCACAACTGAAATTCATTACAATTTTTATCGTGCTTTTTTTGTTTTGTATGGAAATAATGTATACGAATAAAGCTGAATTTGTATATGCGGAATAGGTTTTATTTTGTATATAAAGCGTTGGTAGTATATACATATGTATATACAAATGTTTTTTTTTCTAAAAAGCATTATTATATAAGTACTATGTTAGTACGCATATAGTTTATATGTATGTAGCAAGCACCACATTAAACTTAAACAGGTATTTCATTGTTATAATTTACTTCATAAAATATTATTATATGCATACTTGAAATTTCATTAGACGTGTCTGTTTGTGTGTGTGTTTCGGTGCTATTCTTCTTCACACATTTACACATGCGACTTGTAGCAGCTTTGAAACGTTACTAACTTCGTTTAGTACTTTTTGCTGCTACACTGCGGAAAATAATATTGCTTAGTTATTAATTTAAAAAACGAAAGTGTAAATTAAAGTTTCAATAAAATATTAAAATATACAAGAGTGCAGAAAGAAAAAACTGAAAACAAAGTGCACAACGAATACTTCAGATTTTAGCACAGTTTGGTTTTGTCTTCTTATTTAAAAATCATTTAATATTTCATTGATTTTCGATTTTACTTCAGATACGCTTTTCATTATGTATTTCAATTTGTTTGTTTCGCTTGTACAAAAATTCAACAGTACATCTTCACTAGATGTACCTAGATATAACGGTATGTATATGTGTCTATGTAGTGGGCGTGCAGGATTTATAACTATGCATGCGTAATTATGAAGGACTTAGAATTGTATATCCTGCACATCTTTCTGGGAGTTGGCCTGCATTTTGCACGTTTGCGTCAGATCTGGCAGCATTGTGTTTGGAATAGTATTGCCAACAATAACGGCGTTGCCAGCGCCACCAACACTGCAACCGCCGACACTAATGCTATTATGCAAGTGCGTGTGCGTGTGCGGTTGGTGTTGATGATGGAGATGTTGAAGGTGGTTGTGGTTGTGTTGGTGGAGTGGTTGTTGTTGAAGCTGGAGGTGTTGGTGATGATGGATATGTTGCTGGTGCTGCTGGTGTTGCTGTTGCTGCTGCTGGTGAGAGCCAAGGCTTACTAAATACGGTTGCAGATTGCGACTATGCTCCTCGAATATGGATTCCATTTTCATCATACAGTCGTTAAGGTAATCCTGCAAATTTAAAGGGAAAGGAAGGTTAATAACATTTCTCCTCTTCGCATCAAATGCAACTTTAGTTGCCATATTGCAGTGGGAATAATATATTTCCTACAAAAATAGTTAAGACCAAACTTTTACATAAAACAATATATGTATTGCATTTAAAATATATATCAAATCGTGTATATCTATTCGCATAAAAATGGAGTTATTTATTTATTCGTCATTTATTGAAATGTATGCTGCAATAAATTACAACACAAATAGGACACACGGCACTTACTACAAAAACTAAAGGCTAGCAAAAACTATTGACTAAATGGTAGACGACGTGAACGACCTCACCGACCCAGAACGACCTGGGAACTACAGCAAAAATAGAATACCTTCGTCCTATAAAGTAACTGGTATATTCAGTCGCAAAGTCAAAATGTCAAAACATTCCCCACAATGTGAGCGTGCTTTGCGACTGTGCCTCTCCTCGATACTTCGATTGCTGTTCGCGCTTTAATAGATATTGTACGACATCCTCGTATAGCCTAAATTATCGGGCGATGAAATAACATCAAATTGAAATTAACGTGGAACCTGAACTTAGTGACCTGAAGTCAATTCCTTTGTAAATTAACACAGCCATAAAAATTAATTAAAAACGCAAATTTATCCTGTGGGAACGTTTTTGCAAATGAGTCGCGTGTGAATTAGTGGGTGACTACTTGACCACCGCAAGAGAAGAATTAACGGTCACTTTCTAATTTCTTTTTTATTTCGGTGGCCTTTAAGAAATTGTAATTATTAGTTGACTAAAAATTCAGAGTGCATAAGGCACACAACTCTAACTGTCACTGTTAATTACAGCAATAGACAACAACAAACCACAGAACACACACGCCCACTTTTCACGGCTATGCCCTATTCCGTATTTTCAATTGAGCAGGGAATAAAGCAGACTTTAGTATACTTTACTGTAGCGAGTATCTATTGCACAGAACACAAAAAGTTTCCGCAAGTTTTATTATTTCCCTGATGCGATGCAATTTAAAATCCTTTTATCGTTTTAATGTGTTGTACCGGGAAGATCTGAGTGCCACCCGTGATGGATTTCGAAGCTGATGCACGAAACACAAAAGTTAACTGAAAACAGAGAAAAAGTAAACAAGTTTCGTGGAAGTTAAGGCAATAAACTGATAACCGTAAACTACCATTAGCTCAATATGTTGAATGTACATAAGATGTACCTGCTTTCTTTAAGTACCGCAATTGCTAACCGTTTCTGTTTTCAGGTTCGAGTTGTCATCTATCATTTCATCTATCAATTTAGATCAACATAGAGCAAGAAATATAAAACCATGTAATAATATAATGAATAACTATGTTAAAGTCATCTTCGGGCAGACTTACATAATTCAATGCAGTTAGTTTGTGTGGCGCCCATCCCATAAGTCTAAGTAGCATAGAAGTTCCATCTTACTCGCTCAAGCCCGGAAAACTAAGTTTAAGTTTCTTAAACTATAAAGTAAGAAAACCAAGAAAAGACTAACAAGTTTGAATGATGAAAGGTTCCCATCCCAGGAAGGCCATCTTGCTGGGCTATAGTGCTGGACATCTACAGAGGTAGTGCTCAATTCAATACAGCAATTTAATATATCCAACCACTTTATACATCGTATACTAGAGAAGCATTCTATTGTAACGAAGAGATTCCTAAAACTGTGACTTTATACGAATCCTACTTTTAACACGCGACTTGTGATAGCAATTATTATTACTTCTAAGTATTATTACTTCTTCATCATCGTGGACATTTTTTAACCTTTATTTAAAGAAAAATTTACCACGTATTTTCTTTATTGTATTTGGAACTTGGAGAAAGGGAAACATTACAAGAATTCGGGGCTCTGTCATGAAATTGTACTACATAGATTTTGCCGTTTTAATTTACCTGTTCGATGCTTGTCAAGTCCGTCAACCGATTTAGCAAATACCGCATGCTTCGACCAGTTCGCAGGTGCCAATTAAGACCGTTTAGAGCAGCTGCAATACTCGAGGCAGCTATGGTGCTGGCTGAGTACATTGAGAAATAATGCTCTGTAAAATAAAACCAAAAAGAAAAACGAGCAAAAAATTAAAATAAATAAATAAACAAAAACACAAAATAAATAAGGTTTATTAAAATACTACTACAAAATTAATTACAATGCAACAAAACAAAGTAGGTACAAAGAACTAAACTAACAGTCTTTTCCTTTTTCAAAAGGAAAAGATTAAGCAATTTTCCGAGAGGACTCGCAGCCAGCCAGCCAGCATACACGGAAAATAGGAAATGTCAGAGCAGCGGTGTGCAACATTTTAACGCTAGAACCGGCCCGAAAAAAGGTAGCATACGCTTGTTTGGGCCCGCATTTCAAGCCTCTACAATGGGAACTACGTGGTTTGATGTGATATCGCCCTTGGTCGACTCAGTAAATGTAACTAAAGCCTTTCAAAATTTTACAAGCTGCAAGCAGAGTCAATTGAACCGTTTTTCCAAACATGTGCAAAATTTATAACTGTCCAGGAAAATGGGCTGGATTTAAGTAAGGGTTGCTCCTTCTTCACATTACAAATAACTGAAACCATTACATAGCCTCATAAATGATATGTCTACAATGTGAGGATGGGAGTCCACTAAATACATAAGATTGGAGTCATTTCGATTTTATCCAAATCAGAAGAAATGGAATTTAGTTAATCAGTATAGATAATGATACAAATTAACTACCAAAAGGGTGGAATAAATGGACGTGAAAATGTTCGAAATAATATGTTCAAATTAAGATGCCTGTATCTTTAGATATGGGTAATTTATAGAAATATGTATAGTACAGAGTTTTAATCTGACTTGAGAATCAATCGAATTTCATTAAATTACAGATGATCAACAGCTGTTTCTGTTTCCTCGAGCTCCTATTCGTTTCTCTTCCCTTTTTCCATATAGAAACATAAATTCCAAGCGTAGACCGGAAAGAGGTGTGTAAATCAAGATCATCAGCAGAACGCAGTAGAAGTTAACACATTTTTGGTTTTTTTTTTTACTGTGGCGTTTGCATCTTACTTCTCACCATTTTACATCTACGCCACTGCGTCTAAATATGTTATGTTACAGTTTTAATTAGCACGTCATCAGCAAATATTGGTCCGGTTCAACCGTTAATCAATTATTGCCACGACGCACAGTGGTTCAGGAATGAACTCCATCTGCCAAAAATATTCGACAATATTCTATACAAAGCTATAAAATAAAACTCAGTTTGGTGGTAAAAATGGATTGACGTTTAAAGTTGATAGAGTAATTAAAATGATTTACTTTTGAAAATCAGCGTACTCTTGAAATCTTTCTGCAATAGAAGAAATTTTGAACGATTTTCTGTCCGACATTTCAATTTTCTTTTCATAAATTTCACTTTTGAACACCGTTCGGCGCCGTCTCCAACACCGTCAAAGCAGCATTTGGTGCACCACGAACACGACACAGCGTACATTTTTATAGTTTAAACATGCTGAGCATATCCTTGAAATGTGCGAAATTGCAATTGCTTGCATTGCTGTACTGAGTTCAAATTTGATATTCGCAGAGCGCAAGCACATATTTGAGCACGTGAACTACAGTTAAGCATTTCTACTATACTGTTATCAAGAGCCTTGAAAGATACCAGAAAGAGTGCTATCCGCTACCGCTGTCGACTCGTACACACCCCCAAATAGAATTCTTCATATTCTAAAAGCGAACTTATCTAATCTAATTTTGCCATAGTTTATGCCCCACTAATAATAAGCTCCCCATTCACAAATCTCTACAGCAACTTATTATTGCTCGCATCCTACTTGGACCCCTACATAGACCCCTAATTTTCGCTTAAAATCCTTCTGGCTAGAATAGTTGTCCATTAGGACTGGCGCTATTTAACATATCTTTGGATGTATTTTAGATTGTTACCTTTTATGTAGGAACAAAAACTATCCAACGAACAGTGAGTATTTTGGGTGGCTCAGTTAGAAAAACATTTCTTTATGGAAAAATATAGATTCTTCTGAATTGACTGAGATTATCAGTGTTTGATTTAATAATTTTAATGAAATTTCTATTTTATTGTTTCCTATACATACATACTCATTGATCTTGTGAAGAATGCAAGAGTCTCAATGATTAGAATTGGTCTAAATTCACATGAAATACAAAAACCCGAAAGCAGAATCCGAAAAGTTGACTTTTTTTCTATTAAAGTGATACAAACAGCCACTTCCGGGCATTGCTGCTGCTTGTCATTTTCAACTCAAAAGTCATTCGCAACATTACCTCATAATCATGATGCCGACATGGTAAATGCTTCCCATATTGTATTTTTCGTATTTTTAAAATAATTTTGACCATTGAGATCTGGTTTAATTCACATAAATTATTATAATTATGGTAATTTTAAGTAATTTTGCAAAAATCCAAATCTGTTCCAATATAAGTTTTTTTATCGGAACACTTTACATCGAAATGCAATTTTGCGTTCATCCAAACCATTTTGCAGAAAACTCCTCATGTACATATCTAATATCTATATACATTATATTATATATATAATACCCCTCTAATATATGTATATATTTCAAATCACATCTGATTTTCTGTACACTTGCTTGGATCATAGTAGTTGGGGTTTAAATTAAAACTAGTACTATTATTTTATAAACCACTTTTTTTGTCACTGCGTCGTAAGAAATCTTGACAGTTTAAGTTGGTGATTACTGTCAAGATATGTGCGACGGTACGAATAGGAGAACAAAACGAATGCCAACCAATAACAGCTACGAAAACAGAAAGAAGACCTGAAAGACTATCGCTGTATTTCTATTATGACTCACAACTACCACGTGGCAGTTTAACACCAAACAATTAATAAGAACTAAACTGAAAGTGGAACGAAAGCAAATTTCATTGCTGCGGTTGTTTAAATAATGCAGTTTTTGGAAAATTTCGGTAGATAGACCTTTTCACAACACTAGACATTAAAAAAACAATATCTTTCATTCTTTTACGAGCATAAGAAAGTAGGAACCTTGTGAGAAGGGAAAAATTTCAGTTATATATACATATGTACATAGCGTTACAATTTCCAAGTAGCTCAGGAACCTAACTAGAGAAGTACTTAAGTTATTGAAGTCGGTTGCAGGTATTGTGTTGGCTCAGAGTTACTCCTGAGATAGAACCGAGTTTGAAAACAAATGTCTTATGTACTTTTGTTTTCCTTCCAATAATTAATTATGATTGTAACGATTGTTACTATTCACTATGTTGGCTTGGATAATTAATGAAATTAAACACTTAGTAAGTTTTCTAATGGCCCTCTTAATGGCCGATTAGTTGGAAAAGCTATATATTATCTAAGGCAGGTACTTGCTGGAGTATCCAGAGAAATCCGTGAGCACAAACATGCCCAAGGGAGATTTGAACCAGCAACATTCAAACAGCAACCCGCAACATTATCAGCTAACTAGTTTAGTTATATAACCAGACAGCGCTATACTTTTACTAAACCACGCTTAAATATCACAAACCTTCTGATCTCTTCTGATAGGTGCTAAACTCCTTCTTAATAAGAAATTCCTTCACATTTCTAATTATCAGTCGAATTATTTATACCATTTCAGAAGCGTTATATTAAATCTTTCAAGATGCAACATATTAAATCGTCTAACGAAGTCTCCATACAATCCTGTTATGACTTCTCCTGATCACATTCTGTGGCGATTCTCATGATTTTCTCAAATAAACTTCTGATCCGGTTATTATTGTTTCATATTAAAATCGTGAACTAAATCTATTAAACTTTTACACTGGGTTTCTTCTCTACCTACTTTCCTTTGTTAACGCGCTCGACTACCTAACATTACAGTTATTCATGCCGAAACTTTAGACCGAAAAATAAGAATGTCAAAAGAATTGAACTCAAATCCATTGATATTAATTTAAGCTTGCTAAAAGTATGAAAAAAACCATAAGAAATTACGAAATCCTACTAATTTCAAGGCACAAACCTTTCAGACCATAAAGCTAGCTGGCTCAAGAAGAATAAAACAAAGAAATAAGCTAAAAATATAAGAAACAAGGGATAAGAAAAGAATATGTATATTGAAATAAAAAGGAGAAATTATGAAAAAGCCTCTGAAGGAATCTCCGGTTACAACAATTTGGGCTCAACAACATAGTTGTAATGAATGAGCTACCTTCAGTTTTTTGACAAGCATGCCATGGCGCTTAATGAAGGCTATGATTTTGGTTTTTCTTTACTTCTTGCTGTTTCTCTTATGTTCGGCAAAATTATATTCAAAACAAGGCTGACACCTGAGAAGTGTGTGAGGATGTTCTGTACTGTGCTGTGCTCCTTGAAATACAATTTGGCCCTCTGAGTTTCAGTGGAAAGACAACAGTTCATCGGTATTTCGGCGAAATTTCAAAAAAATTAGGCTCATTGTAGTTTTATTCACAAATCATGAGGACAGCTTAATTCGAAAATCATGCCTATATACCTTAACTACCTGGCCCTCTCGTCCCTCACCTTTGCTTTCAATTGCATAGCTGAGCTTTGGCTGTCGCACAGTGGTCAATGGTATGGCAGGTCCTACGTATCATCAACCGCCTGCTAGCAGTTCTTACGAATTTGAACATCCAATTTCACTTATAGTCACATTCCTTTCAATGTTATGCTCCTTAATAACTTATCAATAAGCGCACCTTCCAGATTTTTTCTCAACTCAAGAAGATCCTTGACTCGGTTGGATGGTTCGCTATGGTTCGGCTTCTTCACCAATTCCTGATTGCAGCATGCAGAAAAGTTGAAAAGTTCGTCACATTGCAAACTAGGTTAGCGATTTTATCAGTTTTACGGATTCCATAGCTTTTATGTTTAGTCTTTAGCACACCAGATTAAACTGAAGAGCTATACTGAAATATGATCAGTTTGTAATAACAAAAAATTTTCGAGAAAAGTAATTTTTAAAAAATTCCTTTATGGCTTCGATTAAAATCATTACAGCAAACTCTATTAATACATTGGATTATATTGGATTTATCACCTTTTAGCTTACGTGGATAACTTCCAAGCTGAGAACTTGTTTTTTTCTACGTTATTATTATTTCTACAATATTTGTAAATGTACATACACAACTTCGTCCATAGTCGTTCATACAAATTCTTATATAATTTTATGTTCTTCCAAGCTTACTATATCAGACACAATGAATAATACTTTCTAACCAAGGTTTATATGCTACCAACCCTACACCGCCGGTTCCATCCCGCCTCATGATGTATGTACTTCGCAATCCTAGGAAAGCTGTGCCGCAATTCCTCTTAATCTCGGTATGAAGCTTCCGTCAGATTGAAGCCTGACTGAGAATCGGTTCTCCGTGGTTATAAAAGCCATAAAATTGCTTTTGCTTTATTAAAAACGCTAAACGAATTGTTTTCTGCCAGTTAGAAAACCGTTAGAATCTTTATGGTTCTTGTTTTAATGTTTTCTTCTTGGTTGGGATTCTCCATTTGGTCAGTAACACCAGGTTGTGCTGCATCTCATTATTATCGACTTGCAACAACACCCAACACAGCATCCATTTTTCGTGGATATTTCTTTGGCAGCACTAATTATATCAACCGAAGAGTTTTTAAAATTTTTTAAAGCTTTTGTTTTACAGAGCTCTGCGAAGCTTGTCAGATGCATGGCCGTAAAAATGACGAATTTCCTCCTTTCAAACCCCAAACGTATTCATAAATATCTTACACGAGTATCATGTGAGATTCAACATTCTGTGAGAGATCGTTTTAAACTATCAAAATATAACCGAAAACAAGTCTTGTTGCTCAAGAATTAAAAGTAGAAAGTGAAAACTATAAAATGATGCAGTAAATTGTCTCGAACCCGCCGATTTAAAACTATAGTAAACACATTTTCAATTCATTTGATTCAATTTAAAGCCAAAGAAATAAAAGATAAAAAGAGACGAATGCACACAATTCTCAGTCACACAATCACATGAGCAGAAATAAATAGGATAGCCGGCGTGTAACTTTTTCTAGCTCAACCAGACAGATAACCAACCATCGTCAGTCTGTCAGCCAACTGGTCATTCAGAGTAGTCAAAGACAGAGCGCAAAGCGAGTTAACCTCACCGAAACTTAGCAGCGATTCCAATAACCAGCCAGCCATCGAAGCAGTCAGGATCGTGATGATGCCGTTGAGACAAACACAGAAAGGTGATTGCACTAAAAAGCCAGCAGAAGTTCAGTTGAGTGTAACCGCAAATATGAACACGAAATACGGATCTGTGTGGGATGAAATTGCACAAATGGAAGAAGTTGGATTAGCATAGAACGGAGGCGCAAAATATTTGCGATGAATTTCAAACAAAGTTCGAAGTGTCGATGATTCTGGAGAGGTTCTTAGACCTTTATTTCAATGCAATCACCTCCTCATTAAGGGTCCTTCACAACGCAGGTGAAGATTGTGGTTACTTTCAGTTAAAAAGCTGTATAGCTGAATGGATAAAAGCACAGAAATACGAGTAAATAAGTAGAAAAAAATGAAAATGAAATTAGATCAAAATAACCAGAACATAGAAATTCAAGGAAAATGAAGGCGCAGGACCAGACAAAAGCCCTGATCGCATTTAAATGCGGGGAAGTATGAAAGTGTCATGAATGAATCCAACGTTAGTGCACCTTTTCAAAATAGTCGGCCGGGGAGCATTCCTCTTCACCAAAGAACATTCCTTTCGACACGCAATTCCTTTCATCGGTCAGCCGATAGGAATGTCGGGTTATTAAACGTGCAACATATATTGATGCCCTGAATGGAAACTCGTTGGTAGATTGTTACAAAAAAGGAAAGAGCGAGTAAGCAGCAAAACGATTGCTTTTTTATTTTTGTAACTACAGCCCACCAAGCAGCAAAAAGGAAAGCTGCTCCATCTTTGGTCCCTCTGAAATGCCAAAAGCGCACAAACTACGAACCGAACGATGCGCAGGCGCAGTAAAGTGAACCAAGTCAGGATGCCAATTGAAGGCGTTTGGCCTAGCATGAGAAACAAGTGATGTTGGTTCCCCGATGGCATAAATAAAAAGACGAGTGTGACGAACGCACAACAGACAGACAGAAGGATAGACTTACCTAAAAAAAGCATAAAAAGCAGACAGGCCTGGTACAGAGGGGTGGTTGTAGAGGATGATGGAAGTTTATGTTTATTGTTTATATGTTGTTGTTGCTGCTACTCCTTCTCTTCTTATTGTCAAAAACCTGCTCACTGACTGTTTACCAATTTGCTCTGTTAGTGGTTCACTTGTGGAGCCCTCTAATTTGCTATTTCATTTCAACGCCTTAACTGTTGATATAATGCAATTTTATATAACCAAAAATAAACTAACTAAACTTTTATTTATTACTTTCTTAGTCACACTTCTTTAGAACTAATATTATGACTGCATGGTAACCAATGCCCGAAGATAGAATTTCCGATGTAAAAATGGCGTCAAAAGTCATACTTTTTTGTTGAGGAGTACAATTAAATTACTCCTCCAATTACGTTCTCCAGAACGTCTCTTTCAACGCGAATTCCGCATACATACATGCATACATATAAGTACAAAATTACGAGTATATCTCTATAAATTAGAATCGAAATATTTCAAGTTAAACCACTTCGCCTTCAATCAAAGCCGCTTCTCCTGCACTCAGCAAATTTCCAGTTGTTGTTGGGAGCTGCATTTATGCAGCCGTATGTTTATGTACATATGTACAGAAAATCAACAAATGCTAATGAGTTCGTGATGTAGACGCTTGGAATTCCTTCGTGGATACATGCATGCACACACATACACACATACACACACGCCCACAAGCATCTTAAGTTTAATCGGTTGACTCTGTCACTGTCGTCGTCATCGTTAAAGTTGAAATTGTTGCTTTTTAACTTTAACTGATCTATTCTTAGATTCATTGCCTCCCGCCAGAATATCTGAAGACAGTGTTTATCAGCAAAAGTACATATATAAATACATACGTCAACTTCGATTTCTTTAATCAATAACTATGGCCGGATTAAGACTACACGAAGAATAAACCGTTCCTAGACACACAAATATTTTTAAAGGAACTCTAAATATATGCTATGGTTCACCAATTGTGAGTTCGTTTAGTTTACAACAAATATATTTTCAGGACAAACTTACCTTTGGCAGCTAGGGAAATAAATGCTTGCGCATGTTGTCTAACTTTATCTACATTTAAATCTGGACATTTGGCGCTGGTAATTGGCAGGCGAATCAGTAGTAGCTCTAGAAAATCTAACGGAGTCACAGATGACAAGTCCCAACCCAGTCTGCTCAGCACATACAGCTCCCATTGCTGAAATGAAAGTAAAAATAATACAATAAGAAGAACCAGAAAGTGTGTTCACTTCGGTGTTCACTATGATAAATTTATAGCTGAATGCTAATAATTATAATAATAACAAATATGCGATATACAGTATAATGTTTATTTACAGTTCACTTCGGTAGCTCAACAAGTGAAGTTCATAAGGAATTTATATAATTTCTTTTTTTTTTTAACAAAAAGGTGAAAAGCACGCCTTACATAACCTAAAATTTTGAATTAGAACTACAAATGCAATAATTTGCAGCATTTTCTTGGCTATTGGTGTTATAAATTAATGCCCAGGGGGTTTACCCCACAATTATTGGTGACCATATAATCCACGGATTGGTCAAATAACTTTCTCTTCGAGGATACACATTAAAAAAAAAATGTTTATTTAAAACCATCTTTCAAATTATTTATATTTTGAATGCCATTTAAAATAATAAATAACATATTTAATAAATTAAAAGTACAACAAATCCTAAAAATGGTTGATAAATTCTATAATCGATAAAATCGATAATTCTATAATCCTATAATCGTAATTTTTGTCACCAGTGGGCATACCACGCCTGTTTTAGCAGTATATTTTGATCTGAGACGCTGGACAAGCTCAGAAATTAAGCCATAAGCCCGGATAAATTTATATCCGCTATAAAAAGGTACTGGTCCGATTTCCCCCATTTTCAATCCCAAAGAGTTTATGATAGCAAGAATATTCGTGCCAAATGACGATACTTCTTTTTGTTCTCCTGTAATCGTGGTTTCCACAGAAGGACGGACAAATGGTCACATGGACAGACGGAAACAGACGGGCAAAGGAGGTAACGCTGATCAAGAATTTATTGATCAAAACAAACCAAACTTAAGAATTTTAATACTATCACCTTAGAGTTTTCTCTTTATCATTGGGTAATGAAAAAGTACAACTTGCAGATTTATTTTCGTTAATAATTTCATTCGACACTGATTTACATATAGTATGTTTGTATCTTAATTTTCATACTGAATACAAAAAAATAACAACCATCTCGTCATAATGACAACTTGAATATTAAACAGCTGTACAATTGGATGAAAATTGTTGTCATATTAACAATTTTGTCTGTCAATATGAAGATTTAGCCTTAACAAACACTGATTGTCAATATGATAACCAATATTTGGTTGAGTGTTGATTAATCGATTATATTGGGCCAACTTATCAGTAAATAAGGAAAACCCGGAGGATCAAAATTGTACCTTGCTTGGTTTTTTTTAGGGTCTACAATCTCTCGCTAGCTCAAAGTGCGACCATTTATAGTATTTATATAGGCACTTTTTCATGCCGCCTCACTAAAGCATAAACGACACGGCCACAACAACGAGGAGCGAAGTGCTCATTACAACAATATGCGTAGTAAATGAAATTAACTACATTAGGAGTTGCGACAAGCGCCATGCGTTGACAACAGAAAGATTTAATGAGATCGTTGATAGCTAAATGAATGCAAAAATTAGAACTAACAAGTGCAACAACAATAAAGAATAATGTTGATAGTAATGATGGTGACGATGATGATGATGATTATTATGACAATTGCGGTGACTACTGCGATGACGACTGTAACAATGAGGACAATAAAAACGTTGGCGTTGTTATTAATATCCATGATGATGTTTATTAATGACGTTGTTACTGTTTATGAAACACCTAATACGGGCGGATTAACTTACAAACTACAAAATATGGGTGGTAATTATGATTAGAGTGCTGCAAGCGCATCGGCAATTAGCCCACAACTGATACAGATACTTGCCAGAACGTTTACTATAGTAGTTAGGGGCTGTATATATAAATGGCGCTGCGTAAAAATATATATAGCGCCTTGATGATGACTTTAAAGATTTTACCATTTGGCAAACTAATTTAATAATATTTGTATTCACAATGGTTGAACTTGAGTCTCCCATGCGGCGTAGATACTAGTCACATCAGCATTACTCTAATACAACAAAACAGCCCTAAATTATAGAAAATCAAACGCAAGTCTTGTTACTCCAAGTTAAAGTATAACCTGTTGGGAATTTGTAATAACTTTACGACGCTTAAAAAAAAATTAATGAGTGTGAACAAAAAGAGCTGCAGCACGAAAGTACAAACTGCAAACAAAGTGATTGGGAGCCACAGGTTAATAGGTTGCGGACTTACTACGCCATGCTAAAATAGAACGCTGCGAATTGTGTATTAGCACAAATGACAAACAAAAGCACACTTGAATGTTTCTGTGTTCGTGCTTGGGAAACAATAGCATTTTATTGCTGCTGTGCCCTCAATATGGCTTTAAAGTAGATAACAAAATCATGTTTCTATTTCATTTTTGATTTGCTTCTTATTGTGCGTGAAAAGGAAATAAGAATGTTGTAAATATCAATATTAGTTCAGGTCTAGTTTTTTGTTTATTATCAATTCATGCAATTTTATGGCGATCTATTAATGAATGTTAGCGCTTAGACAGCGACCAACCGACCGCGATACCTTGAAATGTTCAGAACACTGCAATTAAAATACCGTAGCAGCGGGTGTAGATGGTAGGATGGGTCAACTGAAGTCAGTCGCAAGTAGCATTGAGTAGAAGTTAAATTGTTGCAAAAACAGGATATGGGTAGATAAAGTTCGTCATGTTATTGCCTTTGTTTAGACTAAAACCGGGAACTGCAAGATGATGTGTCTACGTCAACCAAGTCTACGTTTTAAAGGTGCACCAAGGGTATATTCTCGAGTGTACATACATTAGTCAAATGTATATTATCTAATCTGACTAAGTGTAACTTTTCGCTTTTTCAAGGAACACTTCAAAACTGCTGAACTGCTGAACTGCGGAACTGCTTCAGGAAGAGTCCAATAGACCTCTCTCAGAAATCCTAATGAAATCTGCAACAACAGCAAAGAGCGCGATTAATAAGAAACCGAGTATAAAATACCACACGCATATCTTTTCACTTTCTATGGAAAGGCATAAACTTGCATTCTTGAAGCTTTTCATTATTCACTATAACTGGTGGTAGCATTGTTGTCTACACTAACCGACAACCACGACAAGCAGTCAAAGGAGAACAAGCATGCAGACGCACGATCGCAAAAACATATGAGTGTCTGAATAACACAGCCATTCATACGTTCCTGTTTGATTAGTTAGTTAGTTCAGCTGCACGCCCGAATGATAGTTGCTCCCTGAACAATCATTTTTGCTTTTACTCATTCAATCACTTCTACCAGTCTGTCTGTGCGTCGCAACAAACGCCACATTTTTGTCTGTCTGTCCGTCTGGTTATCTGTCTACATGCTAGCTGCATGGGTTTTTTTCGTTTCGTTTCATATTTTTTAGGTTTAGAGCTATCTTAACGGGTGGGGATTTTCTCAGCTTCACATCCTGCGTTCAGAAAAAATACGCATCGAAATAAATTTTAAACTGCGCGCATGTGCAACGAATGCGTCGCATCGCGGTCGTCGCCATCGTCATTGTCGTTACATGAGAACTAAACGCAAAACTATGCGGAATAACAAAAAGGATTACAACGTGCCACAGGGTTTGCGAGTCAACGGGAGGAGGAGGAGCAACTGATGAATGGCAGAAAGATGGAGATACAGAAAAACACATGTTGATTTGCTTTTGACGACTTGTTTTTTGTTGCTTGTAGTTTTCTTTTAACTTTTTGCAGCAACATATTCAACGATAAAATATTTAATGAAATAAATGATGATTATGATGCGTCGGCGCATAGAGCCACTGCAACATTTGATTAACCACAATAACAAGAAAGAGCTCCATATGTTAGGTTGCACACCGCGGCATTTGATAATTTTTGCTGGCAGCATTAAAATTGTTGGATGAGAGCATCAACCAATACATACAACCAATTCACTGATCGACGGAACAACAGTTTGCCCGATCAGCTCTGGACGTCATAAACGCATACAATTCATTCATAAAAATGTTTTCGTTAAAACTTGCCCACATTTCGATTAAATATTCAGTGCACATATGAAGCGCAGCGTTGCGCATGCAGAACACATTTCGAGGATGTGTTTGGAGCGCTCTTACGTTGAGCGCTGCGGGTGGGATGGTCGGGACGACGAAGTGCTGGAATGCAGATGTGTCAGTCCTGGGTCTCTGGTTGAATTTTTACTTTATCGCGATTTAATTGCAACCCAAGAAGCTCCATCATTTTTCATTACAAACGCGACTCCAGTAGCGAATTTTCAACGGCCATAAGCACATTATGCAACTTATTCTTCTCCTATGTACGTATCACCTGCTGTTATATACAAATATACCATATACCAGGACATTTCCTGTCATATAAAAAGAACCTAAGCAAACTAATACAAGAATAGATAGGAGAGTTACAAAGAATCCATTAATAGTATACATGCAACATTTTTCTATTTCTATATGAGGTTTATGCATCCTTAAATCAATGGGGCGATTTGTTACTATTTTAGTGTGAGCATTCGTCCCGAATTTTCCGGCACAGTCCCGGATTAAAGCCCCGTGTTCCGGAAAATGTCCCAAATTACATACATAATCCATCATTCATAATTTGATTATATTTTATTCGGGCGTTGTACATGACTATATGAACGTATTCACTCATCTACGTGCGTACTTGTGTTGACAGTCATTTATATTTATTTCTGTTTATATTTACCACTGTTTACTATTTAAATAAATCTATCTATATATGTATATATATACATATATGTTTACATAAGCAGTTGGAGTGCCTGGCCGAATCTTAGATACCCTACACCTAAAAGTTTTGAACAAATTTAATTGAACGAAATAGTTTTATTTATTTAAACTTTTAATTTATTTAGATTTTTCATTGCAGAACAATAACATTATAGAGTGAAATACAAGCTGAAACTGGAGGAAATAAGTCGTTATAAAGAAAGCTACCTTATAATGACATTTAATCACAGACGGGTATAAATACACTGCTGTTACTAGGGTGTGGCGGGGGTGGCGGTCCGTCCTGGGGGCGGAATTTTTGGGGCTGCAAGTTGATTAACCGTCCCGGGCTCCATGAATCCTAACTACGCCACTGTATAAATAGTAGACGTGGTCGTTACATATTTTCAAAACAAAATAACTAACTTAGTAGTTTTATTATTGTTTTCAAATTTAAACTTCATTTCCGTGGTAATACACTTGTTTTCATGAGCTATACTGTATAAGTAGTGTAAAAGTGGGCGGACCTCGCCCAGGTTTGCAGTTATAATGTTCTATTGGAAAATAGAACTTGCTATGTGCTATCAAAGTGACAGATCCTCGTATAATTATATTACAAGTAATCATGCTTCAATCAAACGTAAATGCGTCAGTTTCACAAGTTAATGGAAACTGAATTTATGAGTCGAGGTACAAAGGAAATAGCATTGGATGAATCGCAGCGTACCTTCAAGTGGGATGGTGGACACTAATATTCGAAGATGACTAAACAAAGAATGCGCAACCCTCATTCATGTATTAATAAATAAGTTATAAGATGTCTCGATAGGGACGACTTTTCCTCACCCCAACTTCGCGGGCTTCTTCCACCAATCTTCTACTTCCTCCGCGACATCCATAGTTCGTAATCCATCACACACAACAAATGAATTCCACTCCACGATATCGTATGGTATTTTTTATGAATGAAATGTGCAAGAAACATTTGCAAACACAGCGTAAAACAACAACATCAACAACTTCAACACATAAAGCAGCAAAAAAACAACCACAATAACAATCCATGGCATATGTAAAAGAAATGTGACTACAAAACTGCAGCGTCTACGCTTGCAAAATTCTTGGGTCCATTAAAATAACAATGAGAAGAAAAATAAAAAACACAGAGCACAGATTGTTTAACTGCCTGGACGGAGAACCAAGCGAGTGGTGGATGGTACATGTTCTTGTTGTTGTTCGTTCAGAGTAAATCTTGGATAAATAAGAGAAATATAGTAGGAGTAAGAGAAACAGTGGTGGGGAAAGGACAGCCACACCAGCTAAAGTCCAGACAAGCTTACCAACCGGCGCACAAGTTACAATATTTTGACGACTGAAACAAATATAAAAAAGCAACAACAAAGCACTCCAATCCTATGAGCTGAGAAGAATCGAAGCTCCTAGCCAGAGGCGACTCAAAGCCGGTGGATTGGAGGAACCTTAAGTGTCCCATGGGACCCCAAGTGTTGAAACAATATCGGAAAACACAGACACAGCATACAGACAATGTACAATCGAAGTCTGCTGTATCGAGAAGAATGACTGCAACAGCAACAACCAACAACAAGTTAAATGCCAATCCACAATGCTTGCCAGAAAAAACCATAACCATTGGAGTAACCGACCGACAAAGATTACCACTCCGTGCAGTGCAAATGGATCGCAATGAGAAGCAGTGGCAAAATATACACTAAAGAAGCAGGCAGGCAGGATGGGCCAATATGGAGAACAATTGTAGAAAGAAATTAGGATTAATGAAGGTGGTAATTAAACATGTTTAAGCACTTGGCACGTTCTTAACTGCGAGCGAGCAAGTGATTACTAAAAACAAACGTGCGGGCAGGAATGGATCCTCCAAATGATAAACGCAGGTTGTACAACAAGAACCAAGGGAGCCAAACTTATTTGCTGACAGTTTTAATGGAGATAGCATAGAAGGGAATGCAAGCAAGTTATGGAATGCATATGCATACACCTATTGAATCAGAAGACACTATTAACAAAAAACTTCCTATAACTTTTAGTCAGAGATACAATTTTGTTGTCACTCTGCAGTGAAATCTTTGAAAAATGATCCTCCAAATTCAAATGTTTTCCTGTGCTTTAAACTCAAAATTGTTCCATATTTAATTCAGTTGGAAGTGTTGGATTTTTAGAAAAAACCACATTACCTTTTGGCAAAATAAACCTTTGCAACATTATAATAAATAATAAATCTATATATATAAAAATGAAAGGCCTGACTCACTTCCCATCAACGCACAGCCTAAACCCTTGCACCTAGGACGATGAAATTTTGCACATAGGTTTCTTTTATTACGTATACGTCAAATAAGAAAGGATTTTTCAAAATGTTACTTCTAAGGACTTCAAAAAGGACATACACAGAATTTTTTCTTTGCACCTGCTAAACCCTTGGATCTACAAAGATGAAATTTTGCACGGAGGTTTCTTTTATGATGTATGCAAGGGAGAAGAAAGGATTTTTCGGATATTTTACTTCCAAGGACTTCAAAAAGGACAAAAACATTACTCTTTTGTTAGCCATCAAATATGGATTTTCTTTTTTTACGAAAACATCCCGCGTATAAATGCCTAAAAACCATTTTCAGGATTTTTCAAAATGCGCCCTCTAAAGGTCCAAAAAAGGACATCATTTGGTAAACGTACACCCAATGACATAATAAAATAAAACGAAGCATGAATATTTTGTACAGAGGTTTCTTTTATGATGTATACAAGGGAGAAGAAAGGATTTTTCGGATATTTTACTTCCAAGGACTTCCAAAAGGACAAAAACATTACTCTTTTGTTAGCCATCAAATATGTATTTTCTTTTTTCACGAAAACATTCCGCGTATAAATGCCTAAAAACAATTTTCAGGATTTTTCTAAATTCATGCTCTAAAGGTCCAAAAAAGGACATCATTTGGTAAAAATATACCCTATCACATAATAAAATAAAACGAAGCATGTTATGAATTTTTGACATGTGTCAAAGAATATATGTACATATTACAATATATTATAACAATATTCAAAACAGAGTGCTCAAGTGCTACGAGATTGTAAATTAATAGTTTGGGATGAAAGTACAATGGCACATAAAAGCAGCTTCTAAGCACTGAACACAACTCTAAAAGATATTACAGTGAACGATGACATGATGGGTGGAACAACTGTACTATTAGCGGGAGACTTTCGCCAGACTCTGTCCATAGTGCCGAGAAGAACTCGGGCTGACGAAGTTAATGCATGTATTAAGCATTAAATCTTTGGCCCTTAATACAAAAACTCTACCTTAAGAAAAACATGCGGGTGCATTTAAAGGGAGATGTTTTCGCTGACCAATTCTCCAAACTACTCCTGCAAATAGGAAACGGAGAATATCCGGAAACTGATGGCAAAATTCAAATTCAACCAAATCTTGCCTCAGTGTGTCGACCGTTGACGAGCTAATAGAACGAATATACATATCCGGATATCCAAAACCTACACCATGAAACAACAGAGTGGTTGAGCGAACGTGCGATTCTTACATCTAAGAACGATCAGGCATCAACCATTAATGACAAGTTGCTGAGGTCATTTGAAGAAACATAATATCTGTACAAATCGGTGGACACAGTATTGCACATAGATAACGCTATACACTATCCTGTGGAGTTCATAAATACACTTAAGCCACCTGGTTTACCGTCTCACAAACTTAACTGAAAATAGCAGGATTTGATCTTAGGCAAGACTGCTTTTCACATGCCAGCAACTGATGGCAAAAACTATAATTTAGTGTATAAAGAGATACATTAATTAAAACTAAAGAGCAAGAAAATTAAACAAAACATTTCTAATATTTTACAATAAAAAATTATAAAAATATAAACACATAAAAAACATAAATAAAAACATTCCAAATACAATGTAGTATTATAAAATAACATTTTATTTCCCGAGCAATGCCGGATAGTTAAGCTAGTAAACATATAAAACCATACATAAAATCATTGAAGTACACAGTTTTTTAGGGTATTCATTATTTAATTGATTAAAAAATCCACAACAATTCATTAAAACTCATAAACCTCTATCGGCATCAAATTTGAAATGTGGATCTGCACATGATAGACACTCTCGAGCTTTGAGTCTTAAGTCTTGAAGATTCAGACAGCAGAGCAAACCGTAATGATTTCTGCAATGTTACTCGTATGAAATTTCTTTTAAATGGTATTTTATCGATTGCAAGTTTAGAAAAAGAAATAGGAAAAGAAAGCGGAAGTCATATTTTTTGGATACAAGAACAATGTATCATTTAAAATTTGATAATTTAGAAAACACAGCATTCTTATTTATTTAGTTCAAGAGATCTGCCCGTTCTGCTATCGAAAATCGCTAGTAGCTAACCTCGAAATAAATCGAATTCTTAAAGTCCGCACAATACATGTACGTAAAAGCTTAAGAAGCGACCCGATTTGTTTTCTTTTCTCCTGCTTCTACTTGTAACCGTATGTGTGCGTTTACATCGTATACCAACAGAAACAAAAACAAACCTCTTGAGCTTATAATCAGCCGCAAAAGACTACGATGGGACGAGGACTAACATAACAGGGGGAAGAGAAGATGCACAAGAGGACTAACGCAGAAGAGCCGACGACAATAAGCCAGCGTGAGAGGCCAACGTAGACGTTTCTTATTGCTTACACTCGAAATACATTAAGCTTTTTTGCAGTTATTTTAAAAAATAAATGCTGACAATTTATAGAAAACTGCAGACACACACATACACTGGAGCACATGTGAGTTTAAGTACGTGCTCAGCATCAAACCACGCTTAAAGTCGCAGGCTAAACATTCGGCCGGGATCCAACAAGGGCTTAACAACAGTCTGACATTTTGGCGCATTGCTTCCCAACCACACCGATATAGCTCTGGGTATCTGTGTGTAAATACTGCTTGCTGCGAACGAGATATACGAACTTTTCGTATAAGAAGATATTCAGCCGGTCAGCATGTACAAAAGCGAAAACAAGTAACTTCCGAGAATTCGATCATCTTGTGCAAAGCACAGCGGATCCGATTTTGTTTGCTTTGTGGTCTAACCAACGTAGGAGCAACGCGCATTAAATGAATGGACAAATAGACAGCCATGAGACTGTCGGTAGGTTAGGTGAGCAGACGACAGGACGGTTGATCAGTTGGCTGGGTTCCCAGACGCCGGAGAGTTGCCACAGTGAATCAGGCAGAAAGATTAGGCCACAAAAGCTCGCAAACGAAAACAGCACTAAGCAAATAATGCAAGCATACGTATTACATTATGAAAAATAACAACAAAGAAAACTAAGTCAGCAAGGACAACGAAACCAACTCCAGTAACAAGAAAAAGAACAACAAGAAGAACGACAACACCATCTAAGTTATAACAGACAAGTGGTGGTGCTGCTGATACAGTCGCAGATGCCATTGCCGTGGTGATGATGGAGCTAAGCATAAATAAAAGGTTGGGGGAAAAAGTATTCGGGGTTTTTTTAGTAAAAAAAATTTTTTTCTTATGTAACAAATATTTATTACTCCAAATATTGCCCACTCTTTTCATTCACCTAACTTCTGCCATTGTTGGGGTATAACCATTTTTCCGTCCTTGTAGAATTCCGGGGTTTTATTTTGGAAATACCAAAAGACCAGGCGTAGATGCTTTTCGCAGTCCTCTTTTGAGGTCCTGCAAGAGTGTGTTGGAGAGCTCGGAACAAATGATAATCAAGGTGCAAGGTCAGGACTATACGGTGGATGCATCAACATTTCCCAGGCAAAGTCTCTTAGTTTTTGCCAGGTCCACAAACCTGTATGTGGCTTAGGGTTGTCTTGAAGAAATACCTTTCATCAAGGCCTCTTTTTTTGAATTTTTTCAAATTCAATCGTTTGGCCAGGCGATAGTAGCTCAAAATGGATGATACCCTTATAATCCCACCAAAGACACAGCAGAAAAAAAACTGAGGAGAGTATCGCCATCCATCCCATTACATCGTTACGTAACACATAGTTCTTACTACGCGTTTTTAAATAATAATCTGTTATATTTTTCTGAAGAAGCAAATATCTTATTGTTTTCAAACACTAAAGTTTCTAACATTACTGTAAACATAAAAACAAATCATATTGAGATCCTAAAAATTCGGTTCAATAAAATTTTTAATTTAATAATGTACATACCTGAAAATAACTTAGCGAAGTATAGATGGAAAGTATTTTAAAAAAAATTATTAAACACAGAATGGCCTTGCACTAAAAGGACTTACATGCTGACAGAATGAATAATGTTGAGAACTTCCAATGGAATAGAATGCGACGAATATGGCGAAAGTTGCCACAGAACAACTCTACACAGATTAAAAAAAATAAGAATAGAAAAAGTGAAAAAAAACATAAAAATTCCGCCGACAAGTCTGAAACTCAGTGTGAGCGAGCAAAAATGAGAATAACTGAAGCAACATGAAAGATATTTAAGAGCCTCCTCGCAGCACACACTGACTGACCCACTGATACATGCCTACAAAAGAGATCAGCAAGAAACCAAGTTAAAAGGAAGCAAAGAACGAGTGAATATACACACAAAAAGGCAGAACACGATACCCTCCAAGTAGCACACGGATTCCAGAATGAAATCTAAATTTTTAGCGATCTGCTAAACGTTTGCAGACATAGGCATGTTAAGCAAATGGAAAGAAAGACGGAAAATAATCAAAGATTCTCCTCTGGATTGCCTGCGTATCTCTTCGAGGCTGTTTTATGTATTATGTATAAACTATCATCGCATCAAGGATCAGCAAACGAGTTACACTAAGTGTAAAACTCTTGCCCGCCTGATATGCGTACGGACTCTGAACAAGAAGAGGGCAATAGAGGGGAGATGCGGTTCCAAGGAATTTAACTGAGATGGAATGCAGCTAAGGGAGTAAGGCAGGCAGAAGGTGACATTTTAAAAACCTCCTTATAAAGCTCATGCTGAAGGTATAACCCAAACATTCGGGATGGATCTTGTTGTAAACATGATTCATTCCATACAACATGCTCGGTAGGAACGGCTCTAAAATAAGAGTGTGAAATACACTGCTGTTAGAAATAATTTATGCCGCCTATTCACAGACACAATTGAACATACAGGAGTGGGAATAAAGGATTGGGAATAGTGACACTGGACTCGTTTGTTTCAGGAACCACAAAAGTATTGGCAGTGAATGTGTTCTACACGGCGAAATATTCGCTTCAGAAAAAATTTAGAAACAATATGAAACTTGAATGAGACAAAATAATAATGAAACAAGAAAGGACGAAGGTTTATATAAACTTGAATCGATCTCGGAAAGAGCAGTCCTATTAGACTGACTCTAGAGCAGTCCTATAGCGAGTCCTATTTAAATATGTGATAGTAAAATGTCTATACATGAAAAAATTAAAAGAGTACCGAGGTACCAGTTAAAATAACTTCAATTTTGCAGTGTAGCCAACACTTGGTTGTTAAATCCGGGGCAGGATCAGCTTCCATCACTTCAAGTTAAGATTAATCAACATTACGATTAATTCCTTGGAAAAGAAACAGGCGACGAATAATAATCATAGGAATTTCTGCGCTCATTCGGAAGCATTCAATTTCAGGTATATCAGTCCTTCCACACGTCTCTCTGTTGTTGGTAGTTCCTCGCGATTAAGCTATTCCATTTTATGTTTATCGATAATCATGCAATCAGAGATGAGTTCATGATATGAGAGTATCATAAGCTTGGGTACAAAAAATGTATGCAAAATAAACTACCTCGTGTGCTGGAATGTTTTTGCCAGACGAGGCGAGGAGTTACTTATTGTAGAATCGTGGTTTCTGACAGGAAATGCAAAAGGGAGGCCATCCGCCCATGTAAAGCAGTAGGTAACAATAGCCAAATGACAACCATTAAAAAGCATTCTCAGTTTTAAAACACTACACTAAACAGAACACTAAACTCAGCCGAATATCTGTGTCGAAGATATTTTAATAAATAAGCATGAAACAGGTAAAATGAACAACGATAAATAGAACGGTAAGTTACAAGGATTAATGTGAACCTTACGCATGCAGGTAGCAATCAACCGCAAAGCTATTGTAAACGATATGTGGAGGTAAATTCAGCAAAGAGCGCATTAAAACGATGATTAGTTTTCCTAAAACAGAACCAAGAAAGTACTCGGAAAGTAACACAGCACAAGCTGTTGCTCCAAAACAACAAAAACTAAATCATGTGTAGTAAAAATGCCTACAGTACAAAAAAGCAACAAACAAGTTTTGTGCAGAAAAACAGACAAACCTTAACTGAAGGTCTACATCATCAAAAACCTGACTAAAATCAAGGTTTTGTTATTTAACCGGCCTTTTTCGCAATTGGCAACACAAACGTGGAAATAATATAAAATAAGAGAAGAAATAGTTTTACTTTCAGGTTTACAAAATTGTTACAACAAATGTTGGTCGTTGTTGTTAGGCATTTTATGTTGGCGTGCTCGTAACCAGGTACTTCACAACTGCAAAACCAAGAGAAGATATAGTGAATGTCGAACCCAATTTAACAACATCTTACGGGTTTGTTGTTTAGTATATAAGTTTAGCTATATAAGTAGGAATAACTGATATTAAGTTATCGTTATCACTTTCGATTCATAAAACTAAAGTCGTATATTGTGCCATGTGAACTTAAATAAATGAATAAGTTGTGGCCGTTACGGATGGATTATTTATGGCGGAAATTAAATGGAATCAATGTTTATTTTCAACATGACGGAGCAACGCCACACATAACGCGTGAAAATATCACTTCATTGCAAGGAATGGTGATGTGAATTTGCGACCTCGTCCGTGTGATTAGACTTAATCATTACTACTTTTCATTAGAAATGGACTTGGTGAATTAAACGAAAATGTCAATGAACATTTTTATTTTAGAATTCATGTCTGCAAACGTATCTTTCTATCATCTTTGATATCTTTTTTAATTCATATTTGTCATAGATAATACCTGGTAATTGAATAAAAAAACGAGTAAAATAAAGAGAGGTTTTCTTTAATTTCCATTTTGGATAAACATGTATAAAATACCCCACTGGTATAAAAAAGAGCCTTACTTGGTCTACGTTCAGTATGCGGCTACTAGTTAAGCGGCGGCATACAAGAAAGACATACAACTACTCGCATTGACAAAGGGAGAGATCCTTAAAAGCTGCTTGAAAAAGGTTAATTTTAGTTAAATACCCAGAATATAGCCCATATTTCAGTGGTGATTGAAAAGTGCAGCGTTTCAGCATTGCGCATGCCAAGCTATTCCATGTTACGGATCGACGCCGTCATTGTAATGGCTCTTACCCTTCGTCAATCGTCAACATTTTTTCAAACAGCGAATCACATATGTACATACCTAAATATAATCAAACATCAGCCACATAAAAGCTAAGCTATCCAAGCTACTTTTCCCGCAGGAAGGACCAGGAAAGAGGCGCAGACAAAATTGCCCAAGTCACTGATAAAAAAACAAAAACAATAACAACAATAAAATCTCGAAGAGTGAAAAAACAAATGTTTGCAATCTTGACAATGTTGAGTAGACCAACTGAGAGTCTAAGCAAGTCTAAGCGCTGCAAAATATGTAGAATGTTGATCTGAGAGTCGTTCTGTTGTACTGTTTGTCCGTCTGCCGCATCTCGTACAACTTAGCACGACCGCATCTGATGACGATGGGGCTGCGTCTACTTGGGCTGCTGCTGTGGCTTCGTCTGATGATGATCGTTTGTCTAGATTACCTGGAATAGCTGAGCTGGAATCGCGTTTTCTAAATTAAATGAATGTACGAACGTCATGGAGACGACCTTGCGAAGTTATGCGCCATGCTGAGTGTGGCAGGTTGCCCACTGGTTAAATTGCGAGTTTTCCCCCCTCGCTAATATAGGCAAGGTTTTTTTTGTCCATGGGGCTGCAACTTTAAGGTTTTTGCACATTTGTACATATGTATTCACTATATGGCATCCAAAGGAAAACGGTAAATTAATATTGTAGGTGTAGAAAATATATCCAAAATATATTCGCGTATTGTCTATTAAGCTCCATCTGCATGTTTCTGCGAAGTTGTCAACAGGCATTCCCCGTTTTTATTGAGTTTTAGTACTTCGACTCAGGTGTTCAGGTTATAGTGCTCAGGTTTATGGTAGTAGTACTACTACGAAGTACTAAAACTCAATAAAAACGGGGAATGCCTGTTGACAACTTCGCAGAAACATGCAGATGGAGCTTAATAGACAATACGCGAATATATTTTGGATATATTTTCTACACCTACAATATTAATTTACCGTTTTCCTTTGGATGCCATATAGTGAATACATATGTACAAATGTGCAAAAACCTTAAACTTGCAACACTCACCCTATCAAAGCCACCATTCAGGAGACCGAATGGAATTTCCCAACGAACGTCGAAATGCCGCTGCTGATATACACCTCTTCCCACACCCCACCTAGTTTCCAAAACCATGTGCAAAGCCTACCTGACCCGTGCCGCATGCCGCATGTATCGGTAATGAAAACTGGAAAAATACTGTTGAGTGAGCTTTGCAATCGCCGTCTCAGTGCTACGTTGCAGGGAAGAACACAATATTTGCGTCTGGCTTGCATCTTCTGCGCCGATGTCTGCGAAGCTGTCTAGTTCTGTGCTATCAACAGCAAAGTTTTATGCCGCAGATTCCTCCGTGCAACATACACTAAAACGCATGGACTTACACACGCACGGAGCTAGCAAGCAATGGCGACGATAACAAAAATCAAATGAGAGCTCCAAAAGAAAAAATCATAAGAAAAAAGAAACAAATATTCAACAACGATAACAACAACTACAGGGCCAAACATGCATATGAAATATCGAAGCCATTCAACAACAACAACAGCAACAAAAACAACAACAACAATAATTCACGAAAATAAATTGTTTTGCCAGAGCCTGATGCTGGGCCAAGTATCAGCAACCTGCGCCCAACGCGCGCACCTTTAAAAGGAAGTGCGGCCACGTTTGTGGCCGCAACAGAGTTTAACTCAGCTCCGTTTTGCCACGCTGAGTACCAAGAAAGGAGTGTGCCTTGATTGTATTTCGCGCTCTGCTTCGGCATTTTCTGTGGACAAGCAAAAGCAAAGCATGGGAACCGCGTTTCGAACACACCGACGGACAAAAGGGTAACGTCCCTCTCTGCAGAGCTGAATTCTTAAGGAATGCAAAAAATCTCTTGCTGAAAATGAAATGAAACAAAAATAAGAAATGTTTTCGGTAGGTAACCGGGCGAAGAGAGGGACCAACCATTCGGCACAGCACAACTAAACCTCTGGTGGATGGTGATGGCGGCCGGGCGGAGTGCGGTCCTGCTATGATGCACGCTAGGAATTGTGTAATCGAGATCAACTACGTAGGTTGCGGCGACATTTCTGGGAGAGCATCACGCAAGGACAGGGCGACAGACAGATACGCCAAATTCCGACATTGAAGATTCCGACCGGCTGATAAAGCGACCGACTGAACGACTATATTCGATCAAAACAGTGCCTACTCTCTATAACCAGGGCCAAGCGTCAGTACACGTGTAGGGGGTGTTTAAAGAGTAACAGTCTGGAGGATTCGGAAGGTAACCGGTTGTACGACGTATGCGTACATAGATTTAAACTCGGAATTTTTGCGTGGGGAAGAGGCTGGGAAAATTAAGCGAGAAGCCAAGAAGTTAACAACGAATTTTAAGGCAAAATATTGGAAACTTGGATATTATGGAAAATTGCTCAAGGTTCGCGAGTCTGAACTCAACTCAATAGTGAACCCAAGCGAAAAATTCCGATTACTTATAACTTTACTACAAAATAATTTTCTGACCTGTTATTCCTTCGTTCCATCTCAATCTTTATCCTGTAAACCAGAAGAACCTCTACTGCAGATGAAACCCAATCATAGACAAGGCAAAATATCAAACAATTAGGAAATATGTTTGGGTTCAATATTGTTTCTTTAACATGTCAAAGCCATTTCAATTTAAAATAAATCTACGAGTAACTTATGCCTCAGATAAAATAGCTACATCAAAGTAAAACTTAATAGTATTGTGTATACGTAAAAACAAAAACTTATCGCATTCAATATACTGCATGTGTGTGCGGAGAACTCAGAAGGCTGTATAATCTGCTAACAATCCCGATTAGCGTCCCAACAAAGCAGCTAGCAACAAATCAAATGCTTACAACATTTAAAATAAATTAAAAATAAAATTTCAAAAACGTGCAGTTTTTTATAAATCGATGACGACGTACCAACCAAACGACAGACTACAAAAATATAATCAAATGATTAGAGATGATAATGATGGTGCGGAGAGAGATGATGACGTTATAGAATCAAAACGACACTAACAAGCCGGCCGGCAATATGCATCAACAGCAACACTAACTTGTCTGCGCTGGCAGCAACGGCAGCGGTATGAAGTGGCTCACGTAGACACAAGAGAAGTAGAGAGTACACAACCGGAGAGACATCACAGAAAAGTAATTGATTGAGATATTTTTACACGTATGTATATACATAAGCAACATTGATAGTTATTATATCTGTGGTTTTTACACTCCGCGTTGCTGCTGTCCTATGATGTCGATGTAGTTCTGCTGGTGTGACTTGAAATAATCAAAAAATTACACATGCTCTGCAGCCAGGAAAGCAGAGCAGCAGAACAGGACAACATCAAGTTAGCATTATTTTATTAATTCGCAAAACTACGAAGGGCACCAGTAATAAAAATGCAATAAATTTAATGAAAAGCACACCACAGATACTCGTACTCCACGCGGCAAGTCGATCGACACTCGCTCGCCTCAGAGTTGCAAGCAGACGAGGCCGTGACGTGGTGTTTAACAACACGGCGACAGTCTAGTGATCTGAGTGAGCTGCAGACGCGCCGCGTCAGCTGAGTGCTGTCGTCGATCTGATGAGGAGCAGGTGGCGCCGAGGGGATGCAACTTATAAACTATACGGGAGAGACCAAAGACTTTTGTGTGAGAGAAAAATTAAGTAGACAAGAAATAATGTGCATAAAATGCGCAATTTTGAGTCTGCTTTCTGGATGCTAAAATTAAATATGTGAGAAATTCTAGCAAATAAAAATAAGAGAAATGAGTTGTAAAGAGAAAATAAAGAATCGGAAAGAGCGATAGAGCGATAGAGTAACGTCATTTACATGGAACAAGTGGCTCATGGCATCGGTGGCTGTAATGGAATGTGGCGACAAATTAAAGTTCAAGCAACAACAAGCGAGAGTGGAATGGTATCGATTATGGTGGTGGTAGTTTTTTGTTATTGCTAAATATATTGTTATTTTGTTATTTCATTAGTCTACATTTAATATCAATCGAAATATTTTGATGGTTACATTATATACTTACAATTAGATCACCTTTATAAATACTATTGTCAGTGTAGAATACCAGTAATTCGGCTGACAGTGCTCGACAACTGGGTTCCCTTAATTTGGAGGCTAACAGAAGGCAGGCGGCAGCTAGTATTTGCAAGTGCGTCTTCCGCACGGATTTCATGGAGAGAAATCGGTCCATGTAGTTGAGGGCAAGCAGAACGACTTCTTCTTGGCACTTTTGTTCGGCACAAACCTGAAGTAAGAAACAAAATGATGATTGAAGTAAGACATGTGCACTTAAAAAATATGTTAAAAAATTGTAAAATTCCCAACAGGTCATTGAACTATGAGGAAAACAAAACACAGATGCATTCACATAATTATAAATACAAGGTAGAGAATTCCTGAACTTACAGTACCGTGAGCAATGACCACATTATTAAAATCAACACCGAGCAAGTGCTGCTGGTTTTGGTTTTTGCTGTTCCTCAGTCCAATTGACACACCAATTTCCGGCCTCCACAGCAACAAAGTCTCGAATGAAAACGACAACCTGACAACTTCCGAATTCTATGAAGTAACAGCCACCGTGAGCGTGCTTAACCCTATAGAGACCCAAACCACGAAACACGAATGTGATGGCGATGACGACAACGACGACGATAACGACAATCGCTACAAAAAAGCAATTCTATTGAAATTGAAAGAAAAGCAAACAGAAGTAACAGACAAGACAGCGGAGTAGCAAAGAAGTATTTTTAGTATACATAAATATACGAATATGATAGACATAAGATGAGAAATACCAAAACGGAAAGACGAATGGAGAGGCCAACCGCACCAATATTAATATACTATACATCATAATAACTGAACAATTGAACGATTCTTCGGTGAATAGAAACCACGCGGCAGATGAACATCGATGCTTCTTTCTGTTGTCATTGCTTCTACTCTTTCGCCCTAAGAAAGGGTATGCGTTTGCGTTGTGAGGAAAAGGAATATGCGTTTATTACTTAAAATATTAAAAAATTAGATATTTTATATCCACCCATGTTGTTAGTTACAAAATAAGGTGTGCGAAAAACATTTATAAGACTTCTAATAAAGGTTTATTATTAGTTGTAATTACATGGGTCGACGTACATATCTCTGAACACAACTGATATACATACATATGTATGTATGTAGTAACACATTTGAAGTAACTAATTTCAATATTTACAACTACCGACATGACTATTTTTGTGGTGGTAAAACGACTGAAAAAAAATCAATTATAGAAAAAAGATTCTAATCGAAGTCGTTGCCGCTTAAAAGAAATTTGCAACAGAAAACAGTTTGCATTCGGACTTTAAAAGTTCAGATATACATATGTTACATACATACACACATATGACGAGAGAAGAGGGATAAACGCAGAGAGCAATTTGAATTGAGCCGCAACAAATTGCATTTCACAAACTAACCTAAAAAGTATTGGACATGTTCGGCAAAGAGTTTAGTTATTATAATAATAGTGCTGAAAAATAAGCTGATTATGATAGTAGCAGTACAGGCCATGACTACTCAGAGCTTAGCTAATCAATAACTGCAATAAATAAAACACAGCATCAAAAAGCAAATATTTGTCTTAATCTTACAAATCTTTTGCAACTAATGCAATGACAACCGAGCGTTCATGTTGATGAATCATAATGGCAGCCGCAGAAATAAGACCGACAACAACGATGGAGGATAGAAACGGTTCGGTGGCTCGGTAATAGCAACGCGTCTAGCGGATGTGGTTGGTCAAGCATAAATTTTGTGTGAAGCCTCGTTTAAACATCTTCAGAATTAGTTAGGTACTGGTCCATAAGATGGGAAATCCTTCACCTGGCCACAACACAAATAACACTGTACACCATACACAATAACTACAAAACTTATTGCTTATTAACTTATTAACTATGCACAAACAAGTGGAAATGGCGTGCTTCAAAACAACGGTTCAGATCATTTTCTCTGTTCCTTTTGGGCTTTCAAAATAAATATTCAATGCAAGCTGAAAGAATATTTTTGTGAAATTAGTTCGAAAAGCGAGTGTCCCACACAACAATACGAACTTCTTTGCTTTTCGCTTATGACTGATTACTTTTCAGTAGTTTCCTTTAAACAAGTTCTAGCTCCTTCGTTCACGTTCCTTTGTATACCCTTCTTCCTTCCCGAAAGACTACTTACAGCAGCTTTTTAATTGCACATAATTTCGCAGTGTGATGCAGACAATTACTGTTCGATAGTAAAAAGGAAACAACCAAACGATGCAACTGCAACAGGCAGATATTACTGATTAATAAATACATAATTATACCACAAACGGTAATATTAGCAGGCGCAACAAGCAGGGGTTGGTGTGGTATTACTGTGCTTCCACTGCATTCAAAGTAAAGTTCGCGCAAAGTCGACCAAGTAGAGGGAAGCTAAATTAAGATTAAAGCTGAAATGGCTGCAGCAACTTCAGGAGAATTCGCTAAAATTCATAACATTAATTTATACATTCCAAAATTACTAACTCGCGTTTTTACTTTGAGAAGAAGAAATCGGCGTCGAATCTTGGCTTCCGGCGGACGACGTTTTTTTAAGACTTTCAATAAAATCTGCTGTTACGCTACTCCAAACGTTGCTGTAAAAATAACAAACATACGAAGACAACATATCTCATCATTTAAAGATGGCGTGAGGATGCTCAGGGTGACGCAACAGAGCCCGAGATATCCGTAGCAGATGAATATGACGGCGACAACAATTACAGAAAAATGTTCTCCATCATCTTCATTTGAGTATAGCTCAATCTTAAGGAACAGAAAATAGCTACTCTCAATTCAATTGATAGTTCTTATCGTTTGAAGCGAAGGAGAGCGGTGTCTCCGTAAGAATGGAGCTTATATACGCAACTGGAGCTTCGTTTTTCATACGAAGAAGTCATAAGAAACTTGAATGAAAATTAAGTCTACCTCAAGTAGTAGGATAAGGAAAACGCGTGACTTGATCAGACAGGCGGTACATTCCATCAACTGTTTGACAGCCTGAGCAACTGACTTAGTGAACGACTAACTAAACGGCTTCCTAGCCTAACCTGGAGAAGTGCCAGTTTCAATAGATGACATACATTTTCTCCTTTTTCTGCAGATTTATTATTATTCTTGTTGACATTCTAATTCGATTCCACAGAAATGCAAACAAAGGGTTCCACTCACCAGCAGCAACAGTGGACTTAGCACGGTGCTGGTTGGAGCCCCTTAGAAGTTGATACTGCTGATAAATGCTGCGTCGAGCACGCAATTCAAAGAAACTGTGATTTAACTTGAGCAGATAAAAATTCTGTGCTCTTTATGAATGAACGGATGATGTGGTTCATTTGCAAGGTTTTACGCGAACTATCGGCGATGAGGCCAGCAATCATGGCACATAAAAAAACGTAGCACGAAACGACACGTAACGTAAGCGGATATAACGTTAAAATGCATGGATGCTTACGAGAAATATGAATGCAATGACAAAATACATCAAATAATCCTGTTTTACCATTTCCAATTAGGGACATTTTTATTAATATTTATCATTACATCATAAACGGCAAACTAAGAAATCAAATGTCGATGAAAGCATTAGAACTATAATTTGGAAATCCAATAATACTCGTATGGATTTCATTACGAAATAGCTCATATGTACATAGCTATATGGATACATATGTATATGTACATATATATTTGTTTTCTCGTTCAGAATATTACACACGTAAGTTTAAAAAATTAATTATTTGATA
Organism: Myopa testacea; assembly: GCA_949629155.1. Taxonomy (NCBI): domain Eukaryota; kingdom Metazoa; phylum Arthropoda; class Insecta; order Diptera; family Conopidae; genus Myopa; species Myopa testacea. Next base: position 558,916 of record OX451345.1, on the reverse strand, counting down.
ACAATTCAAAGATCCCATATGTAGTTATGAAGACAGGTTCGCAAAAGCTGATTACAGTGAGAACTAACTTAAAGCCTTCTCAAGCGTGTTATTTTAACATAATTATTACAAATTAGTTCGAGAAAATGTGAAGAATTTAAAAGCTCACATACAATATACGCTTCAATCTTTTCACTGCCTCCTATGTATGGTATTTATTTTTAGCTTCGTATGATAATTAATTTATAAAATAATACTGCATTTAGCAAATACAAAAAATATATGAAAGGTCACGAAAGGTTTGAGTTGGAAACACAGCGAAAACCCCAAAAAACTAACTGAACTTTAAACTTTCATTTAAAAACACAAGACAAGCAAAAATAAGAAATGTGTTTAGCTTCGCAAATATCCGCCGCAGCCGCTGCTGCTGACTGTCTGCATGCCAAAAGTATATGTATGTGACCGACCGACCCCCCACATCCGGTATTTATGTACAGCTGTTGATTTTATTTCGTCGTTGTCGTCTTCGACTTTGACTGCAAATTTAATACACACGCAATTTTTTTAACGACCGTCCAATGAATGCGCCAGAGTCAACATACTGGACAAAATTTGTGTCTGACAGACGAACTGACTGAGTCATCGTTGTACAGACTAAGAAGTTATAAAATTACTGCAGACATTATGAAGCAGATATCCTTATTATTAATGTATCAAGTTGATCTAAAGTGAAGGCACAATGCATGAACCACACCAAGAGGCAATCGCATAGAAAGAAACAAAGACTTGAAGATGCTAGTTTTATGAGCAATCCAGTAATGTGACAACACTTTAAACAACATACATTAAAAAAGCTGCCAATTATTGTGAAGGGACTTCTAGGAAGTTATCAATTTTTGTTCTTTTGTTGTAAGAAAAATCAAGAGAACAATCAGTTGTACGAGTATTCTCACATCCGCAATTACTGACACATTCAGAAATCTTCACTTTTAAATATAAGCGTAGTTCTAGCTATATTTTTCATAAATTTTCTAGTATCGAACTATGTTTTTGTAATTTTTCAACAAACAATATTATTTTGCAAGTTTGCGCAAACGTCACACAAAACTGGATGATAAACACGAGTTACGAAAGCAGCAGCAGTTTCTTAAGATCAACACATGGAACTCATTTTGCACAATATGTTAGAATCTCAATTCATCCAGCGCCAACCGCCGACCTAACTAAACACAAGTCTACTCAATTCAACTCACTTCAAATCAGCCCAACCAAGCAAACAATTTCGCAGTCGAGTACACTAACTCTATGGGAATTTATTTTGCCCTTTCATTGCACGGTTTGTAGAAAAATCGAAGAAAATAATTTGTGCACAGTAAAATTTATTTGTATATAATTTAATTATATGCAATAGTAGTGTAATATTTAGGAACTTGCTCCAGCGTTTAGGAGTCTGGAAGAGCCAAGTGCATTCTCGTGCCAGGAAAAGGAAAGCAGCACAAGAGTTGACTGGCGGTGACCCTTTTTTCGATGATGTAAATGATTTTGAACATATCGCTCGTTAATGGTGTTGTTTGGATTGGGACTAAGGGAAATCTTTACACATTTTTTAACTGTTTAGATATTAGTGGCGTAAAAAATTATACGTATGTAGCTATACAAGTATAATAACATATACCTGTACAAGTATAATTGAAAAAAATAACATACAACTGAGGGAGGGAGACATTTAAGAGGGATCATCATTGCCAGCAGCAACATCAACACAAATACTCAAAACCATACCTTGGCACGCCTGACAGAAAAATAACATTTATCTTATTGTAAATTGTAAATTACTTTCAGTACATGTTTGTTAATACAACAAACACTCTGTTGCAAATATTTTTAGTATGTTTTACTGCAAGTATATTTTATGTTTCTCTATCTCCCTCTATCTCTATCTCTATCTCTATCTCTATCTCTATCTCTATCTCTATCTCTATCTCTATCTCTATCTCTATCTCTATCTCTATCTCTATCTCTATCTCTATCTCTATCTCTATCTCTATCTCTATCTCTATCTCTATCTCTATCTCTATCTCTATCGCTATCTCTATCTCTATTTCGATCTCTATCTCTATCTCTATCTCGATCTCGATCTCGATCTCTATCTCTATCTCTATCTCTATCTCTATCACTATCTCTCTATCTCTCTCTCTCTTTATCTCTCTCTCTCTCTCTTTATCTCTCTTTCTCTCTCTCTCTCCCTTTATCTATCTCTCTCTCTCTCTCTTTATCTCTTTTTCTCTTTATCTATCTCTCTCTCTCTCTCTCTCTCTCTCTTTATCTCTCTCTATCTCTCTATCTCTCTTTTCTTCTTCCACTTTGTTTTCTTACCAAAAGATTGTACATTTGCGTTTTTTCAAACGTTTAAGCACAGAAAATAAGCGCCTGTTGATGTTAACTTTCAATATAAATTTGCGTTTAAATTAGAATACAATCGACATTCCACTAGAAAAATTAACGATAAGTCGCGACGTAACATCAGAAGAAAGAGCAAAGCAAAAGTAGAAATATTACAAAACCAGTTAGAAATGAATGCGAAACTTGTTTTTCTTTGTTTCATTATTTAAAAACAGCATTAAATATATATGTATGTACTTGTTTTTGCCTGTTGTAATATGCATTTAAAAAATTAGAATCTACTTACATACCATAAATAAAACATGTTTGAGGTGTGGAACCTGCAAATGCTTGATGATTCTAAGCAGCAAGTGTCAGCACTCTACAACTTAACACGAGGAGAACGCGGAGTAGGTTGTGAAAGAAGGAGGGTAAAATGTACATAAACACACGCAGTTTTCTGTTTCGAGTCGATATTTTCGAGTATATTAGAGTATATTAGTCTCTGCTATACAACTTAGTACAACTGCATCATCACTTTTCCTCTAATAAAGAAAATACCGAGAACAAGCTTTGATCTAAGATAAGAACCTTTTTCTACAAACTTTGTGAATCACGAAAACCTAACAACCAACAAGAACATATGACGAAAGATGAAAAACCTAACAAAGCTAAAACAGCACTTATGTATATGTACTTATAAATACCTACATATATACATATATATGTCCTAGAGGAATGAGTTATATGATATAATTCAATAATCTCAACTTAAGTAGAAAGTACGAGTAGAATTCAATCACAAGCACAAAAGAAAATTACTAAAATATGTGTAGAGTAAAAAAAATTTAATAAAACTATAATACACAAAAAAATTCGAAAAAATGGCTACTTTCAGCACGACCGAAGCTTAAAACCCCACACAAGAAGTGGGCGCACACCCATGGATTAATCCCGGAAATCTTAAACTCTTGCTTTTATAACAGGGGGAATGACTGTTGATAAATGTGTCCCCTTTGAAATACCAAAATGCTCCACATAACAAATAATGTGTGACTATTTCCTTCATATAAGGTTGGGGAAAAAACATTCGGCGTTTTTTAGTAGAAAGATACGTTTTTTTTATGTAACAAACATTTTAATATCCCAAATATTGCCTATTCTTTTCAACTACCTTCTACCACTTTTCGGGATCCAGTGGTTTTTCTTGGAAAAACTGACGCAGGTGCTTTTGCAGTCCTCTTTTGAGGCCAATTTTTTCTCAGCAAATGGTTTAAATGGTTTAAAACTGTTTTGTGGTCGATCTTCAGTTCCTTCACAATGTCATGATTGCTCACATGACGGTCTTCTTGAATCTTAGCCATAATTTCCTCGACTTTTTCGGTGATAGGTCGACCAGAGCGGGGAGAACCTTTCACTTCCAAATTACCAGAACGAAAACGAGCGAACCCTGGGTGTTTTGACTGGGATACAGTATCTTCACAATAAACACCATAAAACTTTTAAGCACACCTGTGCAGGATTCTTTCTATTTTCGTAGTAAAATTGTAAAATATACTTTTGAAAAATTTTACATCTTTGCTTGGGAATAACTTTTAACATAACTTTTTTCATAAATAACAAAATAAAAATAAGGTTACACACATTAATGCTTGCAAAATGTGGTGAACTGAAAAGGCGTATAACGATGCCAGTACTTATTGTTGTCAGTGATCCATGGGGACTGCTTAAATCTCGTTGGGGACGGTAAGCAGAAGGTAAACCAAAAAAACCTTCCAAATGTTATACTTCCAAATGTTATTTCCAAATAAACCAAAAAATGTTTGTACAAAAGCCACCACCACATTTCGTGAGGAGTAAGAAAGGCGTAATGAACGGGACGAGGATCGGACTTCCCCAATGTTCTTATAACATTAAATTTTGCGTAAAACACGTGATCATTGAAATTTTCAAAAACTTTTATTCGGTATTTCTAATAATAATAATAATAATATATTAATTTGCATTACAAATCGGCCACAGATGTACAGATGGCTTCAACTTTAAAAATGTCAGTGACGTCACGCCATGGTAAGAAATGAAAAAAAAGAAGAAGCTTCAAAGCAAAAACTTCTCCCCGAGAAGCAGCATCATCGAACGTGTGCAAAACCCAGAAAGAGTAGAAACAACACATGGAAACATCAACTTATTTTAGGTTCATAACGATCATGATTTATCGGCGAATGCAGAAGCTTTGAGGTTTTTGAGTATTAATGCGTCCATTGGTATAAAAAGCAAACACAGTAGAAGAGAAAAAGCTTTAGGAAGATGTATAGATGGGGCGTATATTAAATATGATTGCAAAACGCACAGTAAAAGCTTTTCAAATGAAGGTTTTCAGTGTACCTAATAATTATACCCACACGAAAGATACACCACAATACAAAAATAAATGTTAGTATCTTTTGTTTTTTTTTCACTGTAGATCATTGCTGCTGTTATTTTTCTGTCTAAGTTGCTCATTCTCTTCTTCATTTACGCCATTCCTTATTTTCTCTATGTTGAGGAGGTGCTTACTACACCACTGTTACACAAACACAGTCTGAAAAACTAAATAATCACAACAGAATCTAACTTATGTACGAGACTATGTAGTTACACACATGCATATGATTTTGTACCATACTATATAATTTGGCAAACGCCACTACAAGAAGAACGAGCAGCAAGCAAAAAATTTGCCAAATATACATATGTATATATGAACGAAGAAACCCAATTAAGAAGCCTGAGCAACAACAGCAAGAAGTACGAAGCAGGAGAATCAACCGCAACTGATTTAATTCCGTTCCATTGCCAAGGTGTTCCTCAAATCGAACAGAACGGCAGCACAAATTTATATCAAACGAATTGAGATTATCAAAAAATGTTAGCTTCATAAAATAGACAGAAACTTAGAAGAAAGAGGTGAGGGAGAACACAGAATAAATACCAGCGCAAAGGTTGTCGAAAAACGAGGTGACACTATTTCTTATGATAAAAATTTTAGAAACAACGACGACCGGAGTGTGGCTGCAGTGGTACGAGTATAAGGTGGGCAATGCCGCCTTCTCATGAGACTAGATGACGTTTAGCAATGTAGACACTTATGTGCGTTAGACTTGAGTGAGAATTTGAGAAAAAACAAATCGAAATCATTCATTTTGTTGACCTAGATCTAAATTAAATACTAAGAAACTAAATAATTGCGTATAAAGTTTTTCAATAAGTAAAAGAGGAAAATTTTTTTATTTCTGTTTTATTATAATATGATTTTAGTTTTTTTTTTTTTTACTAACCTCTTGAACCTCCAGAAAGGTTGATCGAAAGAGCATTAGCTTATTTAACCACCAGGTTAAATTACAAAATGCCGTGCAAATTTAAGAACTTGGTAAATTCGAAATTGAAAACGAAATTTCATGGATAGCTTATTATACATAAATTTATGATGATCGCAGTCGAAGAGAAATAAAGGAGAACACAACACTTAACACCACAGCAGGTCAACGTACTTCTTTTTACCGATAAATTAAAAAGAGAACCAGCATAGTAACGAAAAGATCTTCCGACATGTGCCCAAGGGAGAACAATGAAAGGTCAAGTAGATGAAGACTTCTACTACTGCAACACTCATGCTTAATTTCAATGGATATAAAACACAAAAATTCATTAAATGATGAATGTAGAGGAAAGGAATGTCGAGAGTATTCCAAAGCAAAGAACGGAAAATTGGTCAATCTTTCTAAATTGAACATGTTATAAGTAGTGGAAAATATTAACGTTTGCGGTAGTATAATAATGCAACTATAAATGAGACTCCGCGTAGATGCATAACGCATTTTGCCCCTTTGTCGAATCGTCTTCTTCTTAAATTACAATTTTAGCACTTTAATTTAAAAAATTTTAAATTAACAATTAAATTTTAAAAACCAAAAACTCTCATAACGGCAAAAGATTCGACCATTGAAGAATTACAGATATAAAATGGGCTGCTTTTAAATGGTCGAATAGACAGATAACCAAAGCTGTAAACTAATATGGAGCGAATATGCAGAAAGCTACACAAGTCAAGGAACTTATCCCTGAAGTACATATACTAGCTCAGTTATGTGTTGTGTGGAAGTTAACAGAACAAAAGAAAAAACAGTGTTGCCAAGTGCAATTATTTCATTTGTGCGCATTTCCGTAACACAAAATTTGCACAGAAAACTTCGTAAAGTAAGTACTCGCCGACACGCTGGAAACAAAGCAGATATTAAAAAAATTAATAATTATTAATAGTGATCTGAACACGCAAAGACCATCAGAATTGAGGAACAAAAAGATAGCGTGCTAGACAGAAGAAAGCATATGTATCCGAAGAGTAACCCTCACAACATCAACTCAAGCCACAGAGAAGGAAATAAAACATCTATGAATACTTACTTAGTGCTCTAATGCCAAATATTGGGAGCTGCACCAACGATTTAGTAGTCATTGCAGTTTGTCTTCAGAATATCCAAACCTTGCCCAAAACTGCTCTACTCAATGTACTCAGAAGAGTGTGGCGTGTGGTTTAATTCAGTTGCGTTAAAATTGCCCACACTTCAGTGCACTTTAGCGTGATGTTGGCTGCTACTTCCCATCACTCCACACCACCCTACAGCACTCCATTCGACTTTGCTCCACGCAACTCAACACCCCTCCCACTCAACATTACAATCTCTTTGCTAGACGAAAGAATCTCAATATCAGTGCTGCCAATGCTACCCCGTTTTTAATTGTTTAGCTCTTGTGCTTAGTTTTTACTAACAGAAAACAAAACAAAAGAAGCACAATGAGAAAAAAGTACTTCTAAACTGCTGTGCAACTAATAATTCTGCGATTCCCCAGTTTCATCTACGAACTAATAGAGCAGGCACAGTCCGGCCAGACCAAAACAAATGCAACACAAGAACTGCACAAACATCAGCCACAGTCGATGAACTCTACGCTCCTAATTGCATTAAATATATCATAATTTTATTATGAAATAATAGTATTTTAAAAAAGCATGGAGCAGCCAGGTGGCCAGGAGGTGGTAGACCTCTGTTATAGAGTTTCAAGTGCTTCACGCTCTGCTGATTCTACGGGACGTCGGGCTCTATACGTTGTTGTCATCTTCTGGGTCATAACCGCAAAGTGCATGTAATGGCGTGCAAGTGAAGATGGCCTGAAAGTGATTAAATTGGCACGCGTTTTCTTGCCCGACTGGTGTGGGGTGGTTGACTCAGTAATTCTTGAGGAGCGGTTACAGATCTAGAGTGGCAAATGCACTTGTACTGTCTGTGGCACGTAAGGCTACGCAGAAGGGAATCTTAATTAGAAATTTAAATAATGAAAGCTCTGGGAAAATAAAATGCCCAGGAATACTTGGAAGGATACCTTGTGACAGGTTAATCACTCAAGAACTCTACTCCTTCTTCTTTTTGAATTTATTTAAAAGACAACCAGAATTATAAAGAAATTTATTATCTACTAAATAAAGCACAGAGGATGAGGGAAGAAAACGATGCCTTTAACCAAAGTAAGTAATAAAAACAATGGCGAAAAATCCTAGGCTATGGTTTATCCTACATTGACTTTATTAACAACAAGGTATGAGATCTGCATATTTGGGAAATGGAATGTTTATCAGCAAAAAACAGCAAAATAAAATAACAAAAGTTTTTGCGAAGCCTTCCCCTTCTTTCGAAATACGAGCTGGTTCATTAATCCAATGTTATGGGGTATATATTGTATATTACCTCAAATATGAATATTGAATCAGAATAAACAATCTCTTTGAGCAGGAACAGCAAAACAAACTTATTTTAAAATATAAATATTTTGTCAATTCCATTATAATTGAATTTGATAGTCACCGACTGGGGTGAAACTAGCGAGGATGTACTGTAGTTACAAACAAAAACAACATCAATCTGAAGAAAAACAATTTAACCATGAAAGAATAACCATGATTAGCATAGTCAAAATGTTGCTAGTATTTAATAACCACAACGCGGATGTCTTCGATGTTGCCAGCCATTTTGCCGATGTACGAGTGGTTAACAAATAAAGGAAAGAATACTATGTGATGGGAAGCACAGGTTCCAAACACTTGTACACAATACTCAAGCACAAGCAGCAACAACAGCCGAAGCTCTTCAATTTTGTAGTCTCCATCAGTATTGTTTTTATAGTTGCGGCCGATTTTTCGGAACTTCTTGACTAAACATTACGTATATCACGCTCTGGTATCAGCAACAACGTACAGAAAGAAGATATGCCGAAGTGGTTCGGTTTTTTGTATTTCTTTTACAGGGCAATGACCGTTCTTCGATTCTTGATTCTTACCAAGATATTGTGCCATCGGTTTGCTTTCGACCACGGCCAAGACTGTAATACTAAAGCGTTAGTAATTAAGCAACCTCCTATTGATAGCTGATGCCAACCGATCGAAAAAATGATCACCCAAAGAAACGTCCTCGTGTTTTGTTTTCGATGATTAATATTTGAATATTTAACACAGTTCCAACCATGTGGCTGAAGGGGTTCTACTGGGTGGGTTCTTGGTTAGTTGTCTGTCTGTCTATCATTTCGTACGGATTGCGTAAATATATCGAAAAAAACTAAACAGAACTAAAAAATTAAAAGCTCAAAGATGATTGCTGCCCACAAATTTGGCAACAGCGCTAAGTGTTCGTGTACTTCCAAACAAACAAAGATTACGCATGATATATCCAAAAATGTTCCAAAAAAGTTCTAAAATAACAAAACAAAGCGAAATTCAAATGTTGGGTTATTTGCACAGAAAAAATTTAATAATATTCTCGCACACACGGGAACAAACACAGATACAACCTAACTCATACTTGAACCAACTTTATGGCGTCGTGCGCTCGTGCTTTGCATACAAACAAAAGTCAAATTCTTGTTTCACATACAAACACCATTTCGATTCATTTAATCAGCTGATTTGCCGGTTGAACGGGATGTGTTGGTTGGTTAAACTGGCATTTCCAAGTAAAGAAGAGAATACGATATGAAAGTCGAAATAAAACTGAATAGCATAGTTGTCTGATATGTATCGAAATAAATGAATACAGTGGGTCGATTTGTTTCTTTGGTATTAAAATTTCCTTTGGAACTTCTGAAAAATTTGTGTCTATTAAAAGTTTAGATATTGTACACCTTTTCAATGCATATGGTACGTAATATGTTAAAAGTTTCTGAAATCATGAATTCAAAGATTATTTCAATATTTCTCTTTTAATTCAAACAAATTCAAGATTACCAAAAATCTTCACAGCAGAATAAAACAGATGTGAAAAGCTTCCTAACATACATAAATTACAAACGAAATTGTTTCTTCAAAATATATGTAACTATTTTAGAAAACAAACTAATCATTCGAACAACCATCGAAGACACATACAGAAGAAAAACATTTTCATCCAGAGGCTCGAATATACACATCTGGACTATTTGGACTAGTTGTTTGCCACCATCACCCATAGCTAATGCCAACAGCTGAACTTTACACTGAATGAACGCTAAAAGGAAGTCAAGAAGGACTGCACTAAATCCTATACTGCGTATTAACTCTATTTTTGCAAATTACAAAGCAGAATTTGCGTATTTGCAAAGCAGAATGGTATATGGTGTCTCTTTCAATGACTTACTTGCTTTTTAATCTTTCTTCATAAGTTGCTTAAGTCGGTGTGCCGTCTTGTATCGAAGGTTAACCGAAATTTTAATATTGTACCATTTCGGTATTCCTGTTTGGCTTCGGGGCGTCAATTTTTTATTTATTCTGTTCGGCTTTGGAACACCCTGCCTATTTATCTACAAAAAGTTACCAGCTCGCCGAAGTTCAGGAGGCTTATTTTGCAATACTTTTCTTCTGCTCCTGCACATTCCCACAGATAGTTCTTTTCTATTCTTTCTTTCTCTTCCATGATTCATACAACTGTGCTCTTTCTGACTTCCTATTTCTTACTTTTTAGCTTAGTATAATATTATGAAACATCAATTTGAATTTAAGCTAATTTAATTTAATTACATTAATGTTTTTATATCATGTAACTGTGTTATACAGCTTATAAGACTTCCTAGACTTAAGGAATATTGAATTGGTGATAAATACATACAAATACAAAAAAAAAATACTTTGCATACGAGTGTGGTAATATCTAATTTTCCTTATAACTCATGTCCACCCAGCTTCTCAAACACATGGATCTACCTTAGAAGAACCCCTGTTTAGAGTAATTTATAGACCCAGCGACATAGCGCAATTTCCATAAGATTGTTTAATAGTTAAGAAGTCAATGACAAGGTACAGTAATGTTTAATACCACTTGATACGGACACCTATCCATGAAACGAAAATTAAGCATCTTATTAAAGGTAAAATTGGAAATTTTAAAAAGTAGACTTCACTATAGTACCGTAATAAATACGATCAACTCAGGTACATAAGTCAGTCTGAAACATATATAATAAATATTTACACTTGTACACTTAGAAACGGTGGTTTGTAATGCTCTTTAATTTTTGGCATTAATAAAAAACTACAGTGCAATTAAGTTGGGCGTATAGAGGAATGCGCAGTCGTGCACGCGTGATAAGATAATTTAAATGTTTCGATAATGCTATAATTTAGTTGAGTGGTTGAAGCCACAATATTTTGCTGCAACATTTATCAATGATGGCAATGAAAAATATTGTGCACTCATAATAATAAGTTAGCACGAAACACGGTTGACATAATGACTAAAATTGTGCCAAATGTCGATCGAAGTGGGCATACAAATATTAACAACAAATAGTTTTTCCCATCAGAAACAACAATAAAACCTGAACATCAGTAGCAACCTACATATATGATGACGACACTAAAGGCGGTGACTACGACAACACCTACAATTAAATGTAGCCTCTAATGCGGCGCGGCTGTTTCTATGCTCAGATAATCATCGTCAGCCATTATTCTGAACGTAGTTCACTCGAACGCGTGCATTCATTCAATTAATCGTCAAACTTTGCTGCATGTGCAACCAAGTGCGAAAGTAAACAAGTGACTACAAGTACGACTGTCGCTGGGACTATTTCAGGGTGCAGTGGAGGACGAAGGCAAGCAGCCAGAAGTCTTCATCGGGATACATTAACCAAGGACTGACCCAAGGGATATGGCATATGGATGAGTCGTGTTGCTAGTTAACCGCAAAATTAAGATAGAATTGTGGTTTGCAACGGTTTTTGTGCACTTTCATAACGTGTGAACCATATTAGTTACATAATACCTCAATACCATATAATCTATAACATATACAAATGCTAAAGTTTTAATAATTATAAAAACAAAAAAAAAATTACTACAAATAATTTCGAAAAGATTTTTAATTTATTGAAAATATTAAAAATCTTTTTATTTCTATTTATTTCAAATCTTAACAAAATTAAATCTAATTGAACGGTTTAAACCTTAATAACCTGATTTTTCCTTTTCAACCGAAAAAAATTAATATTATAAAACTCGCGATTCTGAACCACTATTCTTCTATGACTTTGTTTATAGGAGCCACTTAACTGAACTAGGTAAACAATACATGGTTGGTTCCTAGCGGAACCGCAAGGTGCCCGGGCATCAGATTGAAAAAAGTGTATTTTGTACCAAAGAAATTTTTTTTCAAAAATTTACAGGAAAATTAACATAAAAGTACCAAAAATGGCATTAAGTTTTGGTGAAACTCAGAGAAACAATTATTTGCAGTCGAAAAACACAAATGTACCCCACATGTCGGATTTTTGCATCGTGGATTCCGTTCCTTGATATATTCTGGTAAATGTCCAACGTTATCTAGGCGGTTGTCGCGGCGGTTGCTTTTAGTTCGCAAAGCAACATCATAGTCGAAATCTGGATCATTAGCACTGTCGTCTGCAGAAAAATCGCCATCATCTTCACTTTCCGACCACGCAAAAGTATTGGCAAATTCGGCAAGCTCCTCGTCTGTGCGAAAATCACGAATTCTATTCTCCATAACAAATATTCAAAATAACAAACATTCGCATTTGGTCAATTTCGAACTCCGGGTGCCTCACGGTTCCGCAAAGGACCAACCGAACATTCGAAAAAATGCACCAAAGTAAAAACACATATTTTTTTTAAATACTCACAATAAATTCAAGGCACTATAACGACGACAGAAATATTTTTTCAAAGTTCAATTTATACGAATTTACCACAATAATTATTGCTTGAATTCACGCCAAATCGCAAATATTACTTTTTTCGAGATTGAGTCAGTTAGGGTTAGTAGAGCACTAACCTAACAGTTATTAAATAAAGTTGGTTTCAACCAGCGACCGCCGAAAACTTTATCGCTTTAATCAACAATCCGTTACAAATTCGAAGCGGGAAGTTTGAAAGAAATTCGCTTAGCGAAGTTTTGATTATTGTCGGTTGGTTCCTGACGGCACCAGTAGGATATTAAGGGTTAAATATTAATTTTTTATTCTAATATTTGTGCCTCAATTCTTCTCAAGATCCAAACCGAAACAAGTTTGTATTTTCGGATGCGAAGAAGAGACGCGTACCTGAGAATAAAGTAGCCTGCACCAGAACAATGCCAAAAGTCATAAAAATTTCAAAACTTCAAGTTTTTTATTATTCCTTGATTTACTTGAGGTTAGACACTAGATACACCACTATTCGGTAAAATACAAATTATTATCAAGTAAAAATCTGGTTATATTCGTAAATCGCTACAATAACCAAACCAACTTAATTTTCATTTGGACGTTTTATTAGGGTCATAATTGCCGGTGTTTGCAGTTAATGCAAAGTTGCTGTGGGTTTAATTTTCACCTTATACTTTATTAAAAGTAACACTAAGCTACAAAATTTGCTGCCTTTGGGGCCAAGTTCATTGCCATTTGTTAAGAAACCCGAGTCATTTGTAAGTACCACAAAAAGCGGAACCACCAATTATTCCAGCGGAAAAACTTTTATGCTCAAATTTTTGTTTTGTGTGTAATAATAAAATGTCATTGTCCTTTATTGTGACTTGCAATTTATATATGTACTTGTCTACAATCACAGCATTTGCATTCGGTTCCAAGTATCTTAGGAAAAATACTCAAATTCCATTCCGAACTAAAACAAAGTATTTAATTAGTCAATATATATTATATGGTCAGAGTTGTCATTTTAATTTCTTTATATTGTGTGAATCCGTACAAAAAATGTCACCGAAATCAGATTAATTAGTTAAATTTAAATATTTCTAAATTTATTGAAAAAAACTAGTGCTTTTTTCTGGTGGTGCTTTTACCCAAGCATTTTTTTCTTCCTCGTTTTTTAATGTTATTGTATCACCTTTAAATATTAACCCTTCCACACAACATTCTTCTGTAGTTCACAGTTTTTTCTTTTTTATACTTTAAGATCCCTGCCGTTGTTCAAGTATGTACTGGCCTTCAATTAAACATTTGAAGTTAGTAAGGGTTGCTAAGGGGTTGCTTCATAAGAGTCTTTCCTTCCTTCTGTTCGTTGACTTCTTTTGCAAAATAAGTCCTCACAGTCAAGTAGACGACAGCAGTTTGACTGTGAGGAGACAGAATAGCGTCAGTATGCGGCAGCCACGACAAGATCCTTTTGTCAACAACTGTACATTCAAGCACAAGTTTATTTCCTCATTTCTTATATTTGCTGTACTACGGCCAACGACGAGTCCGTATGGTTTTCCCCGCTACCTCAGCTACCATAGAAAACCCCGGTTTGGCCTAAGGAATACAGCAATGACAGACGTTCTGTAGTATTGTTTGGTTTTGAACATTACAATGCTAAGGATTGCAATGTCTCCCGAAATATGTAGTTAAGATCTAATCACATATACTATATGAGGGCCATTTTAGACTGTTAATTTATTTCAAGAAACTACTAAACGATTCCATTCCCAATTTACAACTAAGTACATTGATTTGCAACCGAAAGCTTCAGAAACACTCGTCTAAATTCGCGTACTCAACGAGTACCTTAGGCTTCAGAACATTTGCTTTCAATTTTATTTGCTTTTTTATTTTTTTATTGCCATTGCTTCTTCTGTTACTTATTTCGGCAGCTGCAACTTTGTTTTGTTGCTGCTTGAAATATTATTGAGGGCTACTACTACTCGGTGTTCTCTTTCGTTTACTCAGACGACGTCGTCAACAACCAAGATCGAGACCGAGCAAAATTCAATGCTTCACCATTTCGAATGCAGCAACACGTAATGTTATGCCTAAACATTTTCTTATGAAAAAATAAACTGTACAATCTACAACAGCGAGACTTGCTGCTCGAGCGGGTGAGGCGAACGGTTTTGAAATGATTATGTACCGCGATTGTTACCTAAGCAATATATACAAACATACACACATTGTCCTAACTGTGTTATGCGTTCCTTGGAAGAAGGTCCTTGTCTTCGTCTACAGAATTGTAGAAAGGAGAATGAATAACTTGGGCGACATGTGCGAGTTAGTCTGTCAGTGTGCGAAGATCCTTGCGATATTTACACAAATATTTTACTTTATTTTCTCCTTAGAATGATTTTTACCTGTGTAAATATTTTCGAAGATGATTCTTCATCCAGCCGTTTCCACAACTGGTTTTTTCAGATAAGCATACTCGTACTATGCAATGTTGTCATGCTTGGGAAAAGCGATTATTGGTAACTGAATTACGATGCTCACGGATGAAACGCTGCTTTATATACTCTACTGAAATCTCTTGGTAATTTTCTTGCTACTATAATTTTATATTTACATATACATATACATGTATATTTTAAAACAAAAAGTTTTAAATAAAAACCTTAGTTTCATATTTTGATATTGGTTGAACCACATCTCAACCTTGAGATATTTTCAGAAAACATGGTATAAAAGCACCCGTACCATAGTTAAAAAAAAGACAAACTAATTAATTTCTTCAAAATAACACCAACAAAATCTTACAAAATATGCACCAAAAATAATTATCAAGGACACCAGCTAAACGGAGACTAATGTTGAAAACATTAATTATTTCTGATATATTACGGATAACTACGTGAAAAATTATATAGGTTATATATCTATGTACCTTAGACTTGCTTCTTATTATTTTTACATTCTGAATTCTGCAGCAAACAATGCTTTAAAGATCACAAGAAATGTAAGCATTCTAATTTTACAAAAACTTTATTTCCAAGAAGAAATTACAAGAAAATAAATGTAAAAAATATGTATATGCGTTATACGAAATGATAAGATAAGTAATGTTTTTTAAAGAGAAAGAGAAAAATTACAATCAGTCAATGAAACTTAACCTCTTAACATTGAAGATAAGATAAGGACACAAAATCAAAAACCACCAAATATCTACAATTTATAAATTTTTAGATTGTTTCTTCTAATGTATTCGGTGTACTCCCAGGACGTCTTTCAACGCCAAAATATATTTAATGAACACTCAAATAATCGGAATGCTTATAGAGCCTTATCAGATATAATTTGATTCTCAGATACAAATTGTATCCAGTCCGGCTTATTTTACGCTATTTTACGCTAACCAACTCAAAAATGAAATGTTCGCATCTTCAGTTCACCCTTTATGTGTTTGGTCTGTCTTTATATCCATAAGTGCATATTCTGTGAAACTGAAGGGATATACTCGTTAAGTAAAGAATTTTTAACAGTCGATAGACAGCAAAATCGTGCTTGGTTGGGGCGTTAGCTAAGGGTCATTGCAAAAAAGCATGCTCTGATAATGAATGGAGTTTTATATACATATGTTTCGTGAATGACAGTTTGAATGACAATTTGATGCAAAACATTTTTCAAAGATTATTTGTGCTGCTGTGAATTTTTTATGATTCGTCGCAAGGTGTTAAAGGTCTGGCGCCAGTTATTTGGTCTTATCAAAGTACGACGCAGTAAGGTAATCAAGCAATTGCGAGTTGCACATTAAAACCAATTTTTGTTATTATTATTATTATTATTATTATTATTATTATCATTATTATTATTATTAGGTATTTATTGGAATTATTATTATACTCTACAAACTTGTAACAATTCATATGCTCAACTCAAATTTCTATTCGGCTGCTTTATTTTTAATTATCTCAATACATATTCTTCTAATTGCATTACTTCGCATGATTGGTCATTGAAAGGTCCAAAACTGAAATTAATACTTGACATTGTTTATATTTTTGTATTTGTGAATGTTTAAGACGATACTTTTTATACTGAAAGAATTAACAGGACCTTAATACGAACCCCAAGTTATATTTTTTGAAAACTTGCATTTTAAAATGTTCGTTTGAATCTTTATGTCACCACAGTTGACATGCACATGTTTTTTTTAAATTACCAAAGCACTAAATACTTACTTCCATCATCCATTCGGCCACGATTTTGCGCATGGGAGGTGTTATATCACTCTGCACCGTCTTGAAGTATGTGCACACTACGTGTGGACGCTTTTCCTCAGCCTTAAGAGCATTTTCGAGACAACGATCTGTCAGAAAAGTGGGATCCTCTGTGGCTGTGTTGACAAAATCTAAAGAACGATTGATGATATTGTTGCTGAAGACACTATTACTCTGTTGTTGCTGGAAAAGTTGTTGCTGGGTTTGATATTGATGTTGTGCTGCATTATCATTTATTGGTTCGGTACTGCTGCAACCATTGGAATGCTCATCGGTAAAACAAGATAGTGTTGTGGTTGAAGTAGAGTTGCTCGAATGTCCGTAACCACTGCAGTTACTGCTACAATTGCTGCTGCACGTTGTGCTGCTGGTTGTTGAATTGTACCCAGAGGATGTCGAGGAGTACGTGGAGTACGGCGAACTATTTGAGTTGACGCTATTTGATTGTTCACGACACAGTAATTCATTCTCATTCAACATGATATTTTCGGTACAAAGAAGGTCCATGTTGGATGCACAAAAGAGGTGACGTTTCGCAAAAGCAAATAAAAACGTTATATTTTAGTTGAAAATGTGCACAATTTATTTCTTTTGTGTTTCCAAGATTTGAGGTTAGATCGAATATCTGTATTAAACTAATCGGTTTTCTTCAAAATAATTATGAAAATAAAAAGGAACTATTCTTCTATATCACTTTTAACCTTTTTAAATTTTATTAGTTCCTTATTAATTTGTTCATCCGACTAAATTCAAACTCTCAAAAAGTGCGTGCGCGTAAAGTGCTGCCAACCTTGCACAAAACTCAGTAGAAACAAAAAGGCACCAAAATAATTATGTTGTCTTCGTTAATATCTATTTTTCATCACCTTTTCGCATAGTTTTTGGTTTTATATAACGAAGATTTTAATAGTTCAATTGGTGCAGTTGTTTAATATTTTCTATAATACTTGCTTAATATTCAATATTTTCTAATTATCTAAATTTTGTTATATTAATTTTATTAAATTTTTAACGAGAAAAGTTCAACAAAAAGACAACAAACTATTAAGAGTAATTATTTTGAAATCACTCTTTAAAAAACTCAACTTGGGTATTATTAAGGTAACTTGTTCATAACTTATTTTATAAATATTTCAACTTAAAAAGTTCAGTTGATCTATTAGCAGATTTAGCATGTAAATATGTACATTTATATATTTCACTGTGACAACGAAAACTGACAAACAAATTTTCTCATATTTTGCACACGTTGCAAAATATTGCGCACTGTCCTAATGTTATCATATGTTTCTACATACGACTAGGTTAAAGATCACTTAAAAGGGTGGTATATTCAAAATAACATACACCACAAATAAATGTACATATATTTGTAATTTCACGAAACACTTTTCTCCGTTTACTTCTAATGTGTAACGTTTCAAAAAATTGGCTTCCACTTCAATTTACGAAATTTAATTGGAAAGGAAAAACCATAAAAAGCGTATAAAGTGGTTTTTGGTATTTTTTGGCCGGTTTCTACTTTCTTCTTGAATACGAATTCACGTTTCTTTTATGTGGCGATCTTCTAAACCGTTTTCCGTCCGTAGCTGTTGACGTTTCTGCTACATGTGTTCTTTGATTCTCTTCATCAATTTCGAGAAAATATTTTCGGAACACGTGGTGTTCCGTCTCTCTCCTGGAAAGCTCCAGCTTGGCCTTTGAGGCCTTTGAGAATGAGAGAATGGTGGCTTCGGGTTGCACGAAGTCAGTGCGTCGTTGCGTTGCGTCAAATTGGAATACCCGGGTTCCCTTAAACGTAAAGGGGAAATGTGGCCTTCGTGGCATTCGTTTCTACTCGTGATCTGCCGAGGGATATTTCTGTATAAGGACAAGTGAGACAACATTCCCAACCAGTCCTCCATACGATTTCTATAGGAATTTACTGGCCGGCCAAGCTGGGCAAGTTACTGGCCAAGCCGCTTGGCCAGTAAAATCATTCACTTCGGCATTTCCGAAGTGATTTTATGTGTTTCACGTTTCATTTTGTGTATTTTTTCACGTGTTCCGTCTCTCTCCTGGAAATGAAAAACGTAAAGTGAATATGTCAGTAAGATGGCGCGTCGGTGACAATCTGTGGCGACCTAGTCGACTGAAGCGCCATCTCCACGTGAGCGCCCGCCTGTCATCTGTTCGCTGACACGTACGTGAAAACCCATATCAGATCTTAAATGCATTATGGATGACATTTTGACAGCAACAAAAAACGTTAATTTTTTTAAATACTTTTGACAGAGCATTTTCTATTCACACGGAAGCATAGTGGTAAGACACAGAAACTTACAACTTTATGCTGTAAACACATTGAAATCGTTCGACGACTTTTGTGGACGCGAGTTGTCAAAAATCTGCTGCTGCTGAATCTCAGCAATTTAATTTTTTTTTCGTTTCCCATAAGGGCTCGTTATTTTGACAAGTCGCGGCCACAAAAGCCGTCTACCGACTTCTATGTGTTTACTGCAGTGGTGTCCATGAGCTGCCATTTGGGCGTTCAATTTTTGAGTAGCATAATATGTATATATTGAGTGCGTTTCACGTAATCTCGTCAGAAGCTACCAAGCCATCATCGAAACGGGGGTGGGGATCTCCTGCGTTCGAGAGAAACACAAAAGAGACTCACAGACATCGTCTTTGCAAGGCCTCTTAGAATACGGCCCTAAAACTGTTAGCAATACTTAACAAATAATATATTTATATAATACTAGAGTAACCCTGCCCGCGTTGCTGGACAATACAATAACATACGTTGTATTAAAAATTAAATCTTCTAGAAAGAATAGACATTTTCCTGAAAAATAAGTGCAAAATAATATAAATTTTTTAAAGTGAGAACATCAAAAAGGAAAAAATTTATTGCAGAGCTTGGTGGTAAACGACATTTTTAGTATTGCCATGACCGTGTGAAAATACAGGAAATTCTAAATTTATTCCGCAAACTTGCAACGACTGGCCTTGAGCTTTTTTAATAGTCATTGCAAAAGCCAAACGAACGGGAAACTGTAATCATTGAAATTGAAATGGCATATCAGTTGAAATCATTGGGATGCGTGGTATTAAAACATCTTTGCATTTCAATTTCCCATTTAAAATTGTTGCTTCAATTACATAATTCATTAATTTTTAAGTTTTAAGATTTTAATTTTAAGTGAAAGATTACAAATCAATAATTAAAAAATGTCAATGCTCGCACTGTAAACTTAAATGACAATCAACAAACACACAGAAATTAAATAAGTCAAATGACGCGAGCAAGAAGAGCCTTATACCGACAAAATGTAATTCGCATAAGAAAAAAATTAATTTTATATAGGGAAAACACACCATCATAAAAGTGCGCGTATAACGCATATTCGTAGAAATTTTTTCGATGTTTTTTTTTATAAACCATCAGTGAAAGTAGACCTTTCCAACGCATGTACTCGTTTGAAAATCGGTTGAGTGGTTCTCGAGTTATAAAATCACGAACATAGGGCAACTTATTTTTATATATATAGACTAGAGTAACCCTGCCCGCGTTGCTGGACAATACAATAACATACGTTTACGTCTTTGTGTTAAAAATTAAATTTTCTAGAAAGAATAGACATTTTCCTGAAAAAGAAGTGCAAAATAATATACATTTTTTAAAGTGAGAACATCAAAAAGGAAAAAATTTATTGCAGAGCTTGGTGGTAAACCACATTTTTAGTATTGCCATTTTCACAAAAAATGAATAAAGACGACGGCTTCCCAACACGTGAACATGCAACATACAGTTGACCGTGTAAAAATACAGGAAGTTCTAAATTTATTCCGCAAACTTGCAACGACTGGCCTTGAGCTTTATTAAGTCATTGCAAAAGCCAAACGAACGGGAACTGTAAGTTCTTCTCTTTGTTTTTGATTTGATTTGATCTTGATCGTGCCATTCATTGCCTTGCTAATTCATTACTTTCTAATCGCTGTTCTTCATCCTGATTAGATCTATTTAAACATATTTGATTGCTGTGGCGAGTTCGTCGGCCAATTTGTGAACGTCTTCTTCGCGGCATTGTTGAATAATTTTTTTAATTGTTTTTTTATGCAAAAGATTTTAATTTTAAGTGGAAGATTACAAATCAATAATTAAAAAATGTCAATGCTCACACTGTAAACTTAAATGACAATCAATAAACACACAGTAATTAAATAAGTCAAATGGCGTGAGCAATCAGAGCCTTATACCGACAAAATGTAATTCGCATAAAAAAAAAAACAATTTTATATAGGGAAAACACACCATCATAAAAGTGCGCGTATAACGCATATTCGTAGAAATTTTTCGATGTTTTTTTTTTATAAACCATCAGTGAAAGTAGACCTTTCCAACGCATGTACTCGTTTGAAAATCGGTTGAGTGGTTCTCGAGTTATAAAATCACGAACATAGGGCAACTCATTTTTATATATATAGATACTACTAATAATGCTTAAGAAATTATAAAAACACCAGTTGTATACATGAATCCCGTAATGAAGAGAAAATTTTACCTTTGTAACATTTACGTTAAGGTAAAAATGTGCGTGATTGCGAGTGGCTATATTGCATTCCGCTGATTACGCGTATATATATGTATATAAGTAAACACTTCAAAATTGTGTGCAAATTGGCAACACTGGACTCTGTTGAAAGCTCAAATAAAATTCCACAAACTGTTCTCACAACTTCTCCAATTTAGTGTTGAACCATTTTTGGGTTGGTTCCGTGGTGGTTTGAAACTAAACTATTAAAATGTTGGGAAACAATTTCAGCAAATAAAAACAACAAATTGAAATATTCAATCAAAATAAAAAAACATTGTTTATACAGAAACTGTATATTTTCTACATTGTGATTACATCGTGATCGCAAAATGATAACTAACATATTTATTTATTTTATTATTTATTATCAAAATTTTATTTTTATTCATTCAACAAAATTACAAACAAAAATTGTATATTTCACAAATAAACTACGAAAACCACAAATAAATCAGTTTTCAACAGATTAGATTTCTCCAGACCATATTTATTTATTTTCTCTTGTAATTAGAGCAATATATTTTTTACCGTTAGCGGTAACAAATGGCTTGCTTACTTAAGCAGGGAACCAGCCAAAAAAATTGTTTGTTATTCTCTGTTCGTCCTCCGTTCGAACTTACGTTATGTTGCTACTAAGGTTAAATTCATTTAAACAATGGTTTTTAATTCGTATATATTAGCTTAGAAATATGGAAATAGTGTAAACTTAATCACCCTGGCAATAAGAATTACCACGATAAGCCAGCCAGCTATCTGTTCATAGTATCCGATACGCAGTTTTTAAATCTCTAGTACCGTGTGAAATACTTGAAGGCAAACATTCTCATGATGTATCCAATAACGTTATTTATTTATCCAATATACGATATGCAATATATGTATACTTATTATAATTGTATTTAATTTACTTACCTAATACAACGTTTAATGAAAATATTACGCAGCCTTCCAAAATAGTCATATCAAAGGCGATTTAATTAGTATTTTATTTAATTTCATTCTCCTTTCATTCCAGCCCATTGCGAATATATATGTACATATGTATATGCCGAATATATATTGTAAATGTAGGTACAACAGTACAAAAGTATAGTATAATTCATAAGATTCACATTTGAATGCCGGAGGTTGAATACGTTATGTATAATTAAAAAGTGGATAAGCATAAAGGCCTACGAATTTTTCGTAACCTATTGCTTGGCAAGGTTACAAAAGATATTACCAAGATAAATTCGTTAGCTTAAAATTTAACTCTAGAGAGATATATATGGGTTTTGGGAGAAATATAAGTTGTCGAATACTTTTTCCGATGGCTGCATATGTACATATGTCTATATAATTTATTTATTTACAGAATGTCTACAGTAATACATTAAAACCAGGGTTCGGAAAAGGCTCGCTCTTTTCCGCTCTAGCTCGCTCTTTCAAGCTCGAAAGAGCGTTTGTTTTCAGGAGCACGAGCGAGCAGGAGCGGCAAAAAAAATTTTCATGCGCTCCTGCTCGCTCGAAAGAGCGTTTGTTTTCAGGAGCACGAGCGAGCAGGAGCGACAAAAAAAATTTTCATGCGCTCCTGCTCGCTCGAAAGAGCGTTTGTTTTCAGGAGCACGAGCGAGCAGGAGCAACAAAAAAAATTTTCAAGCGCTCCTGCTCGCTCGAAAGAGCGTTTGTTTTCAGGAGCACGAGCGAGCTGCAAAAAAGGAGCGCTGAAGCTGAGCTGTTTCTGAGCAGATGGTTGGTAGCAAGTACATAATTTGTTCAATATTTATAATTGAAACAAGTCAAAGGTAATAAAAAAAAATTTGTCAAATATTTCGTATTTTTTAACACTGAACATTTTTTATAAGCTCTGGTGAAGAATTAGAGCTAAATAGCCAAATTTCAAAGAATCGCAAAAAAGAGGTAATGGTTTTATTGCCTTCGTTTTTCATGCGGATGTAGCTACCGTTTCCACGAATAGACAGGTACTTAATAATACAATATATGTACATAAGTATGTATGTATGTATACTTTACGCATATACTCTTCATACACAAGGCACATGCATCCTTTGCTTGGAGAATTCCATCGCAGGCTGAAATTGTAAGTATTTTTCGTACATATTTACATATGTAATAACCCTTTGGCAAATTCTATGTAGATGACGGTATTCCTGCATTACATGCTTGGATCAGAAAACAATGATAGTTTAATATTTAAATGCCACATAATATTAACATATGTATCATAGTAAAAATGTTTATACTTCTATAAAGTTAATAAATTTTATAAAGTTATTAATAAATAAATAACGATAAAAATAACCTCTTCAAATCTGTTATTATTCACCAAACTTATGAAAAATGTACCGAAAATACCGTCATCTACATAGAATTTGCCAATGCCTATTTATCCCTAATTCTTCACCAGAGCTTATAAAAAATTTTCAGTGTTAAAAAATACCAAATATTTGACAAATTTTTTTTTATTGCCTTTGACTTGTTTCAATTATAAATATTGAACAAATTATGTACTTGCTACCATCCATCTGCTCAGAAACAGCTCAGCTTCAGCGCTCCTTTTTTGCAGCTCCTGCTCCTGCTCGCTCGTGCTCCTGAAAACAAACGCTCCTGCTCGCTCGTGCTCCTGAAAACAAACGCTCTTTCGAGCGAGCAGGAGCGCATGAAAATTTTTTTTGTTGCTCCTGCT
This sequence comes from Myopa testacea, assembly GCA_949629155.1. NCBI lineage: Eukaryota > Metazoa > Arthropoda > Insecta > Diptera > Conopidae > Myopa > Myopa testacea. Next base: position 534,812 of record OX451345.1, on the reverse strand, counting down.
CGCTCGTGCTCCTTAAAACAAACGCTCTTTCGAGCGAGCAGGAGCGCATGAAAATTTTTTTTGTGGCTCCTGCTCGCTCGTGCTCCTGAAAACAAACGCTCTTTCGAGCGAGCAGGAGCGCTTGAAAATTTTTTTTGTTGCTCCTGCTCGCTCGTGCTCCTGAAAACAAACGCTCTTTCGAGCGAGCAGGAGCGCTGAAAATTTTTTTTTGTCGCTCCTGCTCGCGAGTGCGAGCGAGCATTTCCGAACCCTGCACAAATATGATAGAGTACTAGCAACTAAAGGCTATCGACTAAGGTTTCGTCCTCAAGGTCAGGAGGCAAACACTTTACCAACTGCGACCACGAGCACCGCAATGATAAAATATATAATGAGACCCAAATAAAATTCATTGGTTTTTCTATTTCACTCGTCTCGAGTTCTCCATATTAAATACATACAAATTGCATTGTCTTTACATTATTTAATTCTCGTTTCATTCCAACACATTACCAACATATGTGCATATGTACATATATATATATATAGACATTATAAAAACAATAAGAACTATAGCATTCTCATACATTGCAAGAAAATTTAATTGATAAACGGATGCGGATATAGAATAGTTACAATAGAAATTTATAATTCATAAGTTGCACGTTTGAATGCCGCACTTTACAACTAAAAATCGAGAAGACATACACATTGTTTTAATGTTTAGTCATTTGTTGTATGGTACTCCATACTTCAGTATTTCAAGATAAATTTGAAAAATGCTCTAGCTTAAGTTTTTGCTGCAAATGGCTTGCGATGTTAAATAAATATTAACTATTGCCAGTTGGACGCGGCTTGTTGCCCCATAACCAGTTTAAGAGTACCGACGAAGGTGATTGATTATGTTGCGCTAAAATCATTTTTATGTATTATATGAAAATAAAAACAAAAAGTACCAATTATGCATATGCATATTCTCAAACTTACTTAAATCGCTGCCAATCAACTCGGAAAGTGCTTCAGATGGCATTTTAGCAACATCTTGTTGCATTTTCTCCATTTGTCTGATTCGTTGATCACGTTCCTCTTTGATAATCTTATCGTTGGAATGATTCACTGATTGCAGCTGTGAGAGCCTGTTAAAAAAGTAGATCAAGTCATCTCAGCAGAAATTACAAATTGCAGCTTAGGTTATCTTAAAAACCATGTTCCCATATTTAAAATTTTTAAATTTATGACTTTCGTGAAAGTCTACGGGTAGAAAACGCAATACGCAAGCTTCCATTAAAGTAAATATTTCAATAAAAAGCCTAGTGAATAAATAAAAGCTGGTTCATCTAATAAAATCACCTTAAATTTTTGGTCTAAAGTAGGCGAAGTTAGGTGCCGTTATGCCACAACTCGTTGTGTCATAGAAATTAGTCGTTGCTTTAAAAATAAAGCTGAGTTTTTTAAATTTTGCCATATACAATAAGGGATACGTTCCATCAAAGTAGAGCGTTATGCGAAACAGCGCTAAACGAGACTATCTTAATATGTAAATACATAATGAGGTTAGGGGAACATGGATAGAAAATTGGTTAGGTATTAAATTTAATAATTATGTTTTTTAATAAAAATAAAACCAAACATTTATTTCTTACAAAAATAAAAACAATATAAACGAATATATAATACTTATATAATAAAAACAAATAAAATTCTAAGTCAGTCAGATCAGCGCTAAACCGAAACAGCGCTAAACGAAACAGCGTTAAGCGGGGTCTTACTGTATATATATATATATATATATATATATATATATATATATATATAGTATATCTATATATATAAAAATGGTGTAAAAAATGTATAGTAATTCATAAAATGAGAACGGCTGTGCCGATTTCTGTAAAATTTTTTGTCAGTTGTTCGTATTTTCGATGAGAAGGTTTTTACGGAAAATTTTGGAAAATCCTTCCGGAAAAGTCGGAAAATTGGAAAAATCGAAAATCGAGTTTTTGTATGAAATTTTGTGTGAAATTATTCCTTAATGGCTTTTCAAATAAAAAAATAGAAAGTTCTCAACCAAAATCCGATAGACGGCGTTATACGTTGACTTAGACTTTGGGCAATCTGACAGATGTCATTTTGGCATTGTAATTTTCTACAGTAAATGTGCTATTTTTCTTGTTGCAATTTATACGATTTATGTGTATTGTTAAACTGATTCCGGATTGTCGTAAATCACGCATTATATCCATATACGGTAAAAGCATTACAATCAATTGAAATTCAGTGCAATATTTCACAAATTTTCTAGAAGTCTGTGGGATTAATCTCGAATTTCCCTGTTTTTCGCACGGTCAGCTGTACGTTGCATGTTCGCGTATTGGGCAGCCGTCTTCGTTATTTGTTTTTGCGCCGAAAAACATTGTTCATCAAATCGTTCTCTACTGATTCCATTCAAATAAATTACATTGAAAATTTAAATATTTGTGTTGTAATATTACTCTAAAGTTTGTCTGAAGGCTTAAAATTGGGGCGAGGCGAAGTTCGGCGGGTCTGCTAGTTTTATATAAAATTTGTTTGAAAAAAAAATATGTACTTTTCCTAACTCTTACTTCAACATTCATATCAATGTCTTTTATTTACTTTTGGTTTAGTTCGTCCGTAGGGTCGCCATTGGTGATAGCTGCGATGGTCGGCACTCTGTTAATACTGTCGTTGGATGCAACTGATTCAGCTTGCGTTTGAAGAGGAATTGCTAAAATAGTTGGATAATATAAGGAAAACTATAAAAAGACCAAAAACTAACTTACATTCTGCACAATTATATTGAGCTTTCATTGCCTCAACTTGACGAAGCGTATTCGACAGCTTTAACTGCAGCGTGTCTCGCTCTTCCAACAACGACACCAACTCTAAAGTCATCTCCTCACAGCGCATGTCGCGCTGATGTAACATGTACATAGCTAGGTCTAATTCAGATTTGGGTACTATAGAACTTTCTACCGTAGAAGCGTGACGATGACTTGCTGGCGATTCCATGCTGCTTGGTCCCGAAAATGTATTCAAACCACTGTGCGAAAGAGTAGTTTGCAATTTAAATGGGTCGTATTGTGCAGCAAGACGTGCATATTCAGCTGAACGTATAGCTAGTTGCTCCTTGAGCGTTACAATTTCCATTTCCTGATTCTCGAGCGCAGTCTGCATACGTTCTATTATTAAATGTGCATCCGGTTCGTTCTCTTCGTTGTTGTCGTTGTGTGTACGACGACGAAGAGGGGTGCCTGATTTTGATGGCGCAACGGAAGAGGAGCCCGACGGTGTGCTTGACTCATCGGTTGATGTTGCTGTAGTTTCAGTAGACACAACATGTTGGGTCTGTTCACGTATCGGTATAGCAGCACAAGCCGCACGCAGTACAAGAATATCCTCTTGCAGCTTGTTTTCAATAGCTTTAAAGTCCTTCTCACGTTGTTCCAAGTGTTGTCGCCACATTAGTGCAATTTCGCTGCACTTCTGTTCGACGTGTGACTCCCACTTGGCATTGAGCATATCGATATCTACGGTGGATGCATCTGGTTTCGACTTAAGGGCTGTATCTGTTTGTTGTTTTTCCAGGGTTTTCCTTAACTCCGTTATTTCTATATTCTTTGTGTCCAGCTCCAGAACTGCCGCCTTCATTTTATCTTCTAATTCAAAGCTGCTCAGTGCATGTGTATTGAGAGCCCCCAATTCTACCTCCATGTTCTGCTTCTCATCTTCCAACTCTTGGACGTATTTTTTTAATGCTTGCATCTGTTCTTTTATAGCCTGCGCATCCATATCTATTTCCTTTTCATTCATCGCCTTAGAGTGGTCCAGCATTAGATTGTGTTCTAGCTCCTGTTTATCCATCTCCAAATTTCTAACCTGCGTCTTCAGCATGTGAATTTCTTGGTTCTTCGTAAGTATTTCTAGAACCAACTTCTCGGTTTGGTCTTCGGCAATTAAATCTTCAATGCGTTGTTTTAAATGTACAATCTCCGATTCCTTCTCTTGTAATTGGGCCCACAGTTCATCCATATGCAATGACACTGAAGTTTCAGACTGTATGCATTTGTTTGTATGGTCGCGAAGTGAAGAAATTTCCGATTGCAGCGTAGTCGGCGCACTCTGATTCTGATGCTTCTCATTTTCCAATAATTTGACTTGCTCCTCTAAGTCATTAATGTGAGATATATTTAAGGATTGCGCTTTGCAAATTTCTTGATTTTGTTGCAGCAACTCTCCATTGTGCGTTCGTAACTCAAGCAATTGCAATTTTACTTCGTTCAACTCCTGCTCCTTTGTCAACAATTTCGTCTGCAGCTGTTCATTTTGTTCACGCAAATTTTGCTGATTAAGCTCCAGATCTATACTCGCTGCTTGTTTATTTTGAAGCTCTTCTTTTGATTTGTGAAGATCTTTTGTTAGTCTTGTATTTTCTTCCTGCATTTCCCTGTAGAGCTCCTGTAGATTCTGATGTTCAAGTTTCAATTCATTATACTGACATTTTTCTGCGTGCTCTAATGCAAGTAATTGATTTTTTAGGTGGCGCATGATTTCTTCTAAATGGCTGCCATTCGATTTTTCTTCATCCAACAGCACCTGCAATTCTTGCCGTTCATCGGTTATATCTTTCACTTCGGCCTCAAGTGCGGCGATTTTTTGCAGTAGTTGTGATTGCTGCTGTTGCATAAAGTTTCCATCACCCATTTGTTGACTGATGATTATTTCGTTCCTATTAGCTCCTATTTCCGGCTCACTCCATTCTTCTAATTTGTTAAGTTTCTCCTGTAGCTCCCTTATTCGTAACTGATACATCTGTACATCCATATCCTGACGATCCTTCAGCTCCGACATATGCTCATTACCCGCAGTAAGTACTTCGATGCGTTTCAGCAACTTTTCTTTTTCAACAATTTGATTTTCTATCTGCTTGCGCTGCTCCTCCACCATTGCTTCTAATTGTGTGATCTGTAGTTTGAATTCTTCCTGTATAGCTGCATCTAAGTCGTCGAAAGCCGAGTTTGAATCTATAGAGCTGGATTTGCGAAATCCTATAGCACTGACATTCAGTGCCTGCAGTTCATCGATTTTAAGCTTGTACTTCTTGAGTTTCTTCATCAGATTTCCTAATTTCTGATGCAATTCCTCTTTCTGTTGTTCGCAACGTTCGTGGGCTAACTGTAGCTCATGCATTCTTTCAGCTTGTTCTTGCATTTTTATTTCTAGCTTCTGTTCATGCGAGATCAATGAATGCGTTTGCTGTGAAACATTTCCGACCACTTTGAAGTTTGCTTGCACCGCTCCAGCCTCATTGTCGCTTCCCCAACTGTCACCCCAGTCAGCCACTACATCTAGTGCATCCTGTGAACCGCAGAGGTACGCCTTTTCAGGTGCAATAACTTCTTCAAGAACTGCTGCACTTGCCACTTGCGAGTCAGGAGCACTGAAATCGCCAAAGAACATATCGAGTGTCGGACCAACTTCAGCAAATGCATCATTGATCGAAGTTGATTTTGAAGCAATTTGACTTTGTATGGATTCTTCCTGTACTTTTAGCTGAGTACGTTCGTTAAGTGACTGTAGATTTTCTATTTGTGCATCACGCTCTTGTATCAGCTGCTGCAACTGATCCAGATTTCTTTCCAATTCAGCTAAACGTTTCTCGGCTTCATTTTGTCTCTGCTCATCAATTTGACTTTCCAGATTGCGCTCTAAGTCTTTTTGTTGTTCCAACGCTATAAATTCTTGTTCACGTTCTTGTAGCTGAAGCTCAACAATGTTTAACTTTGCTTGCAGGTCAGCTAGTTTTTCCTGCGCAGCACTAATTGTTTCATGATATTGCAGTTGCTGCCGCTCCTCTGCTAGTTTCATGTGTTTTGTTTGCTCATCACGCTCCTGTATGAGCTGTTCTGCTGCACTTAATTTCTGCTGCATTTCACGCAGACGTTCTTCGACTTCCCCATCACGATGATTACGTAACATAAGCTTCTGTTCCAGATCTTGCGCATGTTTTTCCAAATCAGAAACGTTGCGTTGCAGATCCTCAATAGTAAGTTGCTCATGTCCCAAGCTGTTCTGATCACTGCTACCTTCTAGCGAAACAGTAGTTATCGGACGACCGGTCACTAAGTCATCAAATGGTGATGGTAACAGCTGTTCGGACGCGAAAAATATGGACGCAGGAATCACCTCATTTGCTTGATGCTGGCACTGCGAGAGCGTTGATCTCTGCTGTTGATGTTGCATGCACATGCTTTCTATTTCATACTGTTTATCGGCCAGCTGCCGCTTGAGGTCGCTGTTGCTCTCTTGCAGGCTGCGAAATTCAGCTTGCAAGGTATTAAAATCTCGCTGTAAACGCGCCACCATTTCGTTTGTCTCGACGAATTCTTGCTCCAATTCTGCTCCACGTTCCTCCGCGCCGTTACGGCTGGATAATGCTGTATTAGATGGCAAACCGAAGGTTAATGCAAATTTATCTACTGGCTGTTGCTGTGCGACCGGCGTTCCAGTAGCTGTAACAGCGGCCCTTTGTAGTTGCAGGTTCTGCCGTTGATAGGATTCAATCTGAGCTTCTTTCTCAGTTAGCAAATCGGTCAACCGTTTATTCTCCGTCTCTATAAAGACCTGGTCATCGGTTTGATTTTGACCGACTTGCATACGCACTGTATCCAGCTCGGATATTTGTCTGCGCAGTCCTTGCATCTCAATTTCATGATTGGCCACCAAAGTTTCGATTTTATGGCGAAGATTGTCAATTTCACTTTTATTCTGCATATTTTGCATTCGCAGCTCCTGCAGCTCGTACTGATCTTGCTGCGCATTTTCCTGTGACATGCGTAACCAACTGGACTCACGGTCCAGTTCCGCTTTGACTTGTTCTAATGAGTTAATTGTCTCCTTGAGCCGAACAATTTCATCATGTGAACGCTCCAAATCTTCTGAAAGCGAACGTTTTTCGACTCGCAACATCCGTAATTGATCGTTAAAATCACTTTCTAATTTGTCCATCTCTTTTGTTTTTGCCACCAGTTTATTATCGTAGGCAGAACTAGTGCGCTGCATATCTTGTCCTAATGCAGCCAGTTGTTCACGTAGAGTTGTGTTTTTGTTTTCTAACATACCGACGATTTCACTTCTAAAATCCTGTTGTTCCCTTTTCAATTGCGAATTCTTACACTGGAGGTCTTGAAGCTTAGAATGTAATTGTTGCAAGTATTGTTGTAAACTTTTTTTCTCGTCCTCAAGGTTAAGCAAACGTTGTGCCATAACGTCGTCCTGTTCTGCAAGTGTTCTCAAGCGACAAACCAAATCATCCTCGTTCTTCTCATATTCATCGACCCGTGTTTGCATTTGTACTTCTAGATTTCCACGCCTCGTCTCGAGTGTGCTTACGCATTTCTCTAGTTTCCAAATCTTCTCTTTATATTTGGTGATTTCTTGCTCCAAACTTTCAATATACACCGCCTCATCTCGCAATTTCGCTTGTATTCCCTCGTGCAAGGTTTCTAAACGCGCAATCGTCTGTTCAAAATTAGCTTTATCTGTTTGGTACTGCTGATTAAGAATATCATAATTATGCTGCAGCACTTCATAACTATGGTTCGTAACTTGAGAAACATGATGCTTAATTATTTCTGACTCAATGTGTTCAATGGCCTCTTCGGGTTGTACACTCAATTTTGCTTGCAAATCTTTAACTTCCGCTTGCAGTCTTTGTATTTGATTATTACGGTCTTTAATAATGGCCTTTGACTTTTCAAATTTTATTGACTTTAATTTCAGTTCCTCGTTAACTAAGTGCAAACGGTGCTCTTGCTCTTTTATTGTGTTCTCATTACTAACAACAGTTAACTGTTCTCGCAACTTCGCACTTAGTGCCAGATTCTGTTGCAACTCCATATGCAATTCTTTATCTGCAGCAGGGCTTTCAGCTTGCTGTAAATTGGTTGCCTTGGCCAAATCTTGCCTTAAACAGTGCACATTTGCCCTATCATCTTCTACGGAATCTTCGCCCCGGACACATGTTTGATTTTGTGCTCCTATTATACCTTTTTGAAGTTTATCCATTTCCTGAATTTTCTGCTGCAACCTAAATTGCACTGCATGCACCTCCGCTTGCAGGTTGACATTTTTTTCCTCTGCTTCTCGTAACTGCGCATTTTTTTTTATTATTGTTGCGCGTAAGTCACTGGTATCGTTCTGAGCTTTTTCAAGTGTAGTCTCCATTTCCTTCATTCTGGCGAATAGGTCAGTGCTGGCAGCTCTAAGTTGTTGAAGTTCACCCTGTTTCTCCTTTGTTTCAAGCATTTCAGCTGTGCCTTTTTCAATATCCTTAATTTTCGCTTCGTATTCCTGGCACTGATAGGTACGTTTCTTTAAATTAGCTGCATATTTTTTTAATTTCTCCAGCTGTTGCTTATTTCGTTGTTCCATGCATTTGTTAGTTGCCACCAAATCAGTTTTCTCTTCCTTTAATCGCTCTAATTCTGCCTCTAATTGCAGTAAATGTTGGGTATTTTTCTTATTTGAATGTAGTTCGGCGAGCAGCTTATCAACGACTGTTTTTTGTTCGTTGTTGTCCTTACGAAGCGTGTCAATTGTTTTAATATTTTCATCCAGTAATTCCTGTAGACGGACGATTTCATTATTGTTGGCTATTAGCTTATTTGAATTACCCTCGTTCGTTTTATATAGTTGAATTAGCTTTTGATTGAGGGTATCAATGACTTCCTGTTTGTTTGCTAGCTCAGTCACTTGCTCGGCGACCAGATTTATATTTTCTTTTAAGGCTAGATGTAGTTTTTCACATTCCTGCTGCAAGCCATTAAGTCGATGTTCTTCGTATGTGTTCGTAACAGCATTAGATTGCTTTAGCTGCATTAATTCCGCCTGCAGTACCATTATTTCTTCATCGCGTTGTTGCAAATCAAGCTTTTTTAAATTTATTTCATATTCATTTTCTTTGCACAAATCTAATATTTGTTGTTTCTGCTCAGTGATGTGTGTCTGAAATACCTGGACTTCACCTTCGTAAGCTTCACATTTAGCTAAAAAAATAAACATGAAATCGTGTGCACATCTGACCGCTTAATAAAATAAAACGTGAAAAGTCAACTAATGACATAGGACCTACCTTCTAGTTCTCTTCTCAAATTTGTCAGTTCCTGAACCTGTTTCCCATAGACCATTTCTTTGTTATTTATCAATCGCTCAAAATTTTCAGACATTTTTCGCACCTCCTGCAAATCTTCATTAAGTCGACTGATCTCGGCCGTCTTTTCTGCACTCGCGAGTCGTGCCTCTTGCAACTGCAGCCGAAGCTCTTCGATGGTTATTTGTAAATCCACGCATTGCGACTCGTACTCCTTTAAGCACTGTTCGAACTCCTGTCTTATAAGCATGCATTCCATTACTTCATGTCCCTGAGTTGTGACCAAGCGACTGGGGGCGCTAAACTGTGCAGCCGATTCTTCAACTCTGCCTTCACGTAGATTCCGTGCTTGTAGATCCCGTCTGAGCTCCTCAATTGTAGCTTTTAGTTCACGATTTTGCGTTGTCAGTTCTTCATATTCGGCTAACGCTTTACCGTTCGGTGCTGTTACTGCCACGACCGTCTCCACTACAGTGATAGTTTCGACAGCATTTCTGGCTTCTTTCACCTTTTGCAGCAGCTCGCTGAGCTGTGTGTACGCATTCTTGGCTTCTTTAGCTAGTTTCTTGGAAGCATTGAACTTGGAATTTTTGTCATTTGCTTTGCGATAAGCTTCTAGTTCTAAATTGAGCTTCGATAGCGATTTTTCACACTTGCCAAACATTGTGCTATCATCAACACCATCAAGCACTCCTACCACCTCGGACGAATGCTGTAATGAGGTAATATCATGCGACAGTTTCGCTTTCTGTGCCGATGAATGTGAAACTTGTTGGTTAACTAGCGACTGCTTCTCCTTGCTTAGTTCTTGAAGTTTTAGTTCCAGTTGAGTTTTTGCATCATCTGATAATGATGCATTCGTTTGAAGTTTTTCTTTCTCTTTATTAAGCTCTTCAATTTTTTTGTGCAACTCTTGATTTTCCAGGCTTAAGATCTCCATTTTCTTTAAAACTTCTCGTCGCTCTGCGGTGAAGAGCTCGATTTTATTCATCAACTCCGAGCTCTCCTGGCGTAGTTTCATTAGGGTACCGCTGAGCTCTTGACCCATATCGACGCTACTCGTTTGTGTTTCATTAGCTGTCTTACTGTGTATGGTTTTTTCACTACGGTCAACACCTTCTTTTAGTTGTTCTATTTGCTCGAGTCTCTTATTAAATTCATCGATTTCGGCACATTCTTGTTGTGTAAGGCGTTCAACAATCTCAATTGACTCTGCTGATGATGAAGACTTGCTTAGTTTATCTACTCTTTCTAACAGCTCCATGTTTTCTCTGAGGTAATGCTCCAGTTTATTATCAACAATTTGTTTCTCTGTTAATAGTTTCTCCAACTGTAGTCTTAGTCCTGCAATGTAAGCATCTTTTTCTAATAATTCTGCTTGTAAATTTGCAAGAGATTTCGACTGTTCTTCTAGCTTTTCCTCTAGCTTTATTTCACACAATTCAGAAGAAACTCTAAAAGCATCGTCTTTATCTTTTTCGTCAAGTTTTTGCTTTAGATCTTTCAGTTCAGTTTTTGTAGCCTCTAGTTTTTTCGTATATTCATATTTCTGCTGTTCAAGTAGTCGTATTGTTTCCGTTTGCATCCTGAACTTTTCATTCAATTCGTTATTCGTATTGAGCTGCAGCTTCGTAGCTATGTCGGTATGTTCCACTTGTTGTAATTGCCACTGTCCCTTCTCATCCTCCAGTTCGATTATCTTTTGTTGCATCTGTTCTTTTTCTTTCTCCAACAAAACAACTTCGGCATACAAATCTTCTGTTTTTGTAAGTTTTTCTATTTGTTTCTCAGTTTGTTTGCATTTTAATTTTAACTTAATCATTGCTTTATTGGCTTCATCTAACTTTTGTTTCAATTGTTGAATCTCTGCCTTCATCGCCGGGTTTTGACTGGCTGTCTCCTCGGCTGTGACAGTAAAAAGTGGTTTTCTCTTGTTGGTAGCCTGTAGCTTTTCTTCGAGAACTTTGAAATTGGCATTAAGTACATTAAGTTCTATTGTTTTTTCCATTAGTTCATCCTCGTAACGATTAGATTCTTCTAATCGTTTTTGCAAATCTTCGCGCTGTGATTCGATTGTGGTCATCAGAGTCCTAAGTTTTTCCACCACGGTAGCATCGGATACTTCCAGTTTTTCATTTTCTGACAAAAATTGTTGTAATTTTGCATTGTCTTCCTTCAATTGCTGCAGCTCATCCTGCAATTCTTTTATCTGTTTAATCATTTCTTCCTTAATTTGGATGTCTGTATTCTGGGGAGCTAATATATTCTGACCAACCGTTTCTGCGCAGTTTTGAAACTTGTTCAGAGTTTCTTGTAGAGAGGAACATTGAAGTTCGCTTTCTTTAAGGCTCTGCTGTGTATTTTTTAGTTTAAACTCAGCTAAGCGCAAATTCTCCTCCAACTCTTGTACTTGGACTTGGTATTCACTGTTTTTAACAGTTAATTCACTACTTGCAGTCTCTAATCTATTCTTTATACCTTCCAAATAACCAATGTGTTTGAATTGCTCAGCGATCTCGTGCTTCAAAAATACATTCTCGGCTGCTAAATCATTGTCTACGTTGACAGACAGTTCTTCTTGTTTACTGTCATTCGCTTTTATTTCCTTGAATTCCTGTTTCAATCGCTGGTTTTCAAGTTCTAGTTCTATAAGTTTTTCCTCCAATTCTTTGAAAAGTTTTTTTGTACATTGTGAATCATTTAGTGCATTGCTATGCGCTTGCTTCTCTTTTTCTAGCTGCTTTTCCAGGAGACGGCAGCGATTCTCAAAGAACTTCATACGCTCACGCTCCAAGTTAAATGTCTGAGTGGACAGATCAGTCGCCGACTTGTGACGTTCGCGAGTTACTGGAGTGTAAGCTAAGGCACTAAGGTCAGTCATGGACCGGCCCAAATCGCAGGTATCTTCTAGACTCTGTTGCGTCGAGTCAAACTTTTCTTTGAGCTGTGTGACCAATAGCTCCAAATGTTGTTTGCTCGAAACTCTCTGTGCCATTCGCATTTTGTTTTCTTCCATTTGTTGTCGCATCATTTGAATTTTTTCACTACCATGAGTTACATGCTGTGTGGAGTGCGTGCTGTGCAAATTAGATGATACTGTGTTCTTAGAACTGTGTTCATTTTGATTTGGTTGCAAAGAATTCAGTGTTGATGACATTTCAGGAGACAGATTTCCAGGAGACATCTGTGTTTGGGAATACGTAAGATTTAATGTATCTGTGATATTATCGCTTTCCAGAACATTTGAAAAAACTGCCATTTCATTCTGCACGGATGTGGCTTCTAAAGTTTTACGAAAGTGTGCTTTCGACTTTAAATTCGTTAAACGCTGAGCAATGTTCTTAACTTTTTCCTGTGCCGAAGAAGTCGACTTCCCATGCGCTACTTCGGATTTGCGTACTAACTCTTTGAGAGCGCAGATTTTTTTCTGAAAATGAATACATTAAATATATGTAATTTTTTTTTTAATTTATAAATCTAAAATAATTTCCTTTTATGTACAACATTCGCTAGATAAGCTTCGTCGCTTACTAATCTTCTATATATATAAAATCCCTATGCGTTTCTGTTAGCAAAATATGTCCGGGACTTTTTTTGTGACTTCCACATCACTTAGAATCCTGAAATTTTTCACAGATGTTCCTGGGCATCTAATGTTGATGAGACTACTAAGACTACTTCTATTACATGTGACAGGAGAAATCAGTTTTGAGAACTGTGAACATTCAAAACATTCAAAGAGGCATGCAAGGACTTGGGTATCTTAGAAGACGATTCTGTTTGGGAATCAGCCTGGCTGAGGCTGTAGATGTCAGCATGCCTAAAGCGCTCAGAGAATTGTGTGGCTTAATCTGTGTTTTTGGGTGCCTACTTCAGCCGCAGAAGACCTACCTGGAAAACACCCGGATCATTGTAGAACACACGCAGACTGTGAAAATTTATCCCTACGCGATGTCCAAGAAATTCTTATTTTACATGGTAAAAATTGTACAGACTTTGGTATTAAAACTCCACCTCAAGACTTGCCTCATGATGCCGGAGGAGCACTTGATATAAAGAACCAAAAAGCAACCTGTCAAGATATGGTCGAATGTTTAAACGATGAACAGGGTGTTGCTTTAATAGAGTTATAGATGCAATATACACATCTAGCAGATCATAAAAATGCTTTTTCCTAGATGGACATGGGGGAAGTGGAAAAACCTACCTATACAAAACCCTCTTGAGCGTGGTGGGGGGAAACGCGATATAGCGTTACCTGTGGCCTCCACGGGAAATGCGGTCAACTTTTTAAAAGGAGATCGCACATACCATTCCCAATTAAAACTGCCAGTACCGCTGGTGGAGACGACGGTTATCACAAAAAATGTTGCTTTTAAAGAAATATTCTCAAACAATATTTGAATAAAATACAAACAATCGATATTAATTGCGATTAATTTTTTACTCTTCATGCTACAAAATAAATAAACCCAAAAGTGTAAGGTGAGAAAGTCCAAAAGACTTCGCAATTTTTGTTACGAAATAAATAAAAAATAATAACTTCCAGGCGAAGTCAGGCTTATATACTAGTAACTTAATAAGAATTAAAAACTGTTGAAGAGACATAGAAGTCAATAATTGTACACTGTTGCAAATGAAAGGCTGAGCCGAAAAAATATGGGTCAAACATTTATTGTTGAAATTTAAAAAAAAAAAATCCAAAGGATGAAGTTTTCATGATATAACGAGTATTTGCTATATAAAAAAAAGAACATACATAAATCAATAAATATAACATTCATCCATATTTAAATGATAAATTTTATGTACATTGAGAATTATGAAATGTATGCATACGCAAATGTATATTAAAGTTTTGTATTGAATATATTTTCTCCCCTCAGGAAGACAATAAAATATTTAATTTTACAGAACAACTCTTGTTGAAGCGAAAAGTACAATATTCTTAATACACACCTGCTGCTTAGAGAAATTTTCCTGTAAGTTACTGATGTCGATCTTTGATTTATTTTCATCACTTGACATAATTTCGATGATTCGTTTCTAATATCGGTTTATACTGTGTTGCAGAATACCACCTGAGTATCCTAGATATCCCTTAAACTTTGGCTATACGGAGTAGTATTTGTTTGGCTGCATATACTTTCTGCTGTTTCCACTAAATACTGTAGTCTCTTCCGCTTTTTTTGCACATTTAGTCTGCGGTTGAAAGAAAATAAATATTATATTTAATTAAATACTAAAATGAAACTATTTCCAAAATTTATAATTTTTCAACTCCATTCCTAATTGGGACTTTCTGACGTGTTTGTTCTTTTTTCGCCAACGTTTCCGTAAACATGTAGTGAATTATTTGTTCTCCATTGTTCGAACTCACAGCACTCCCAAATGCTATACATTCTTCTTTATAAATAATCTCTTATTATTTTAAATATTATTTTATGTTTTAATTACCAAAATAATCTATACAAACTTTTAGTACAGTGGAACAACTTCCATGTCACCACTTCAGCTTACATGTCAAAAACACACTGCTGCCAATTGCAGCATATTAAAAGTGGGATTTTTGTTAAAGTAAGGCCGTGGTTAAGCTACCGTTCAAACTCGTGGGAAATTTTACTATTCCTCCCTTTTTGTTGTTGCTTTATGTATGAAAGAGAGAATGGGCAAAATATTATTCTTATAAGAAAACAAGGCAATGATAGCTACGTTTTTTTAATGAACTGAAGATCCAGTTCATTAAAAGAACGACGAGGGAAATTTCGCTAAAATCGAAATCGCGCCCAACTTCATTGCATAATCTTTCATACGTAGAGTAATCTTAATCGCGTTTTTTAATGAACTATACAGGTCTCCATACAAAAATATCTTGCAATTTTAGTTTTTGCCGTTTTTCGAAATTCGTGAAGTTGGCTACATTCAAAATAGAGGGAAATCTTAAAATTTATAGAAAGGTTTATAGAAAGAAGGTTGCTCCACGCACAGGTCCGTGAAGATCCAGTTCATTAAAAGAACGACGAGGGAAATTTCGCTAAAATCGACATCGCGCCCAACTTCACTGTATAATCTTTCATACGTAGAGTAATCTGAATCGCGTTTTTTTAATGAAAATAATTTTTCAATTTTATTTTTTGACGTTTTTCAAAATTTGTGAAGTTGGCTATATTCAAAATAGAGGGAAATCTTAAAATTTCCCTATAACCCAGATAGAGTCCTGGGTAAAACCTGAGTAAGTGCCAGTTGTATGGCGAAGATCTATACAGTTCATTAAAAAAACGCAGCTATTGACGAATTGTAAACAATTCTCTCTTTTACACACAAAACAACAAAAAAAAGTCCTACTTGCCAAGCAAAACTCGATAGCATAACCACGGCCTTACTGGCGTAACCTTTTATTCTATAAACCTTGGGTAAACCTAGGTAAGTGTCAGTTGTATGGGGAAGATCTACACAGTTCATTAAAAAAACGCATGATGTTAGTCACACAATAATTGCTGTTTTAAAATAATTTCATTGCACATATAAGCTTCGTTTTTTTTAATGTATAGTTCTTTTACAAATCCAGTATAGTATTTAAAATTCAAGTAATTCTTGTGCAGAAACATTTGGACCATATTTGCAACCGTATCTATATCCGTACGATCATGTTTGTTTACATTTAATTTACAGCGTTTTCTATTCTCAAGAAAACTCTGCCATTATTCTGAGTTTTCCTAAGTTCTGCACATTTTCCGTTCTATCCAACAAGAAAAAGGTTTTCCCAAAAAACGCGACGCATCGTGATGATTCATCTGACACCGGCGCGAGCAAAAGTCATGAAGTTAAATCTGAAAATATATATTGAACAGACACAAATAATATTCACAGATCTTTTTACTGACAAATATATTCTCCCCCAATCGTAAGAATTCCATAAAATTGCTTTCGTTATATACATGTGCCGAGATTCAAATAAGCTGTAGTAGGTGAACTTGAATTCACCAGTCTTGGAGCATCCACTTTCCTTCTGTTTACTCTGTTTCAATGATCTTCCTCTTCTCTTGCTTCCTTATTTCCAGAACATGCAGACAGCAGCTTTATGACACCGTGTTGCTTCATCCGTTGTGCATAATTCAAAGCGGATAATCCCAAGAGATCTGTTTTGCTACTGGTTTCAACAAAGGGCAAAAGATATCGTACAACATGATCGTGCCCATGTAACGCCGCCACATGCAATGCGGTGCGTCCCGATGGATCTGATTGGGAAAGATCTGCCCCAGCCAACCGATACGATTGCAGTCGCTGCACAGAACCACGAGCAGCAGCCGCACACAATTGCTCACCAACGGAGCGTGAGGAGCCAGTCAAGTGCGCTCCACAGGTAATAAGCAACTCTATGATTTCATGATTGTCGGTAGAGACAGCTTCCTGCAGTGGTGTACGATCGTAGCGATCACGTATATGTACCGAAACACCATTGAGCAGCAGGTGATTCACCACTCGAATGTTGCCTTCATGACAAGCTATGTGGAGGGCAGTGCGATAATCTTGATTGACACCCGACAGATCAGCTCCATAAGATTTTAAGTTATTTATCTGTTCAGTAGATTAATAATGAAGATCAGATTTTGTTGCCATAAAAAACCTACCTTTTGTATGTCACCGGCTATGACGGCTGCATTTAGCATGGCCGGGAATAATGTGGCGCCCAAATGCCCCAATTCCTGTGGTGAAGTTAAGTGCAACGATCTTGCAACAGCATCAACTAAATCATATTCCTCCATTCTTGGACCTGTTTCCGAAGATAGTTCACCTCGTAAATTCGATTGCATCATCTACCAAGTTTTTAGGCATTACTGAAATATTTCCATATTTATGTTTATATTTTCAGTTCCTACTTGCTTTTTAACGTCCAGTGACGACCACTCAGACTTGCCTAGTACATAGGACAGCTTTGTAAGCGCTGCTTCTGGAGTCATGTCGAAACCCGGAATCACACCCAAATCGAAAAGCACCTTCCCGGTGTCATATATTTCCGATACAGTTCCATTCGGACACTGTGTACAGTTGATTATAATAACGCCTCGCTCTGCAGCAGCCTGAAGTTCTTTCAAAATGTCCTTCCGATTTGAAGGAACGTTACCAGAACCGAACGATTGTAGCACCACGCCCTTCATGGGTGGCGCTAAAAATGCCTTGAACGTAGAACTGGATATACTTGGGAATAATCGCAAAATTCCTACATTTTCATCGAGCACTGAGTGAACAGCAAAACGTGAAACTTTGCAGGGACGAAAGATAAGCCGATAATCGATATCCATTTTGATTCCTATATGTGCCAGTGGCGGTACATTCGGCGAATCGAATGCGTCCAGCGAATTCGAACTGATCTTGACTGTGCGATTTCCGCGAAGCAGCTTGTTGCCAAAAAATACACAAACTTCCGGGATAACATAGTTCCCGGCTATGATAAGGGCTGACGTAAAGTTATCTTTGCCATCGGTACGTGTTTCGAAGATAGGAATTTGTGAGCCGGTAATGATAATCGTTTTCCCTAGATTCTCCAGCATAAACGAAAGCGCCGAAGCAGTATAGGAAAGCGTATCGGTACCATGCAGAACAACGAAGCCATCGAAAAACTCGTATGATTGCTAAAATCAAAGGAAATGTAATAGGAAGAGTTCAATAGCATTGTGCTTGAAACAGTGCCTACATGAATGTCTTTAGCTATACGTTGCCAATCCATTATTGTCATATTGCTAGAATCCAAAATTGGCACGTATTCAGTAATTTGGTAGAGCACACGACGGGACTCTCCCTGTACATATGGCAACACTAAAGGAGCCATGGAAGCCGAGGTTCCGTAACGTTTCTCCGCATACTCTGAGTCATGCATGTTTGGATACATACGGATTCGCTTGATTAAAGCATTCGGAATGGGCGCCAACACTGTTCTTAATCAATATACACACATACATTTTGAGAATAATAAAAGGAAAGTGATTATATTCAGTCGGTAAGAGAGCTAGTAACAACTATAAAGAGTGTTAACTTCGGCCTGGCCGCAGTTCGTATACCCTACACACGTTTACTTAAAAATTAGGCGGGGCAATGGTCTAATTTTTTTTCTTTTTAATCTCAAATAGCCAGTGATGACAGAGAATATTCGTGCCAAATTTGGTGAAAATATCTCTATTCGTTCTTTTGTAATCGAATTTTATTTAATTAGTGGGCGGACCACGCCCATTTGTGGTAGTCTTTTTTTGGTCAGAGACAGTGTACTTCTGGGCAAAATTTCGACCGCAAATTCGTTTTACAACCTGGGAAATTGAGCTATAAGCATGGGTGAATTGACATTCTCCATAAAAAGTAGGCGTAGTAATGGTCCGATTTTGCCCATTTTCAATACCAATGAGTTTCTTAGGTTAAACAATATTCTCGCCAAATTTGATGAAAAGATATTCTCTCTATTCGTTCTCCTGTAATCGAGTTTTCTCTAATTAGTGGGCGGACCACGCCCATTTTTGGTGATCTGTTTTGGTCAGAGACAGTGGACTTCTGGACAAAATTTCAACCCCAAATTCGTTCTACAAGCTAAGAAATTGAGCTATAAGCATGGATGAATTTATGTTCACTATAAAAAGTAGGCGTGGTAATGATCCGATGTTGCCCATTTTCAATAGCGATGAGTTTCTAGTGATATACAATATTCGTGCCAAGTTTGATGAAGATATCTCTATTCGTTCTCTTGTAATCGTGCTTTCCATAGGCAGACAGACAGACAGACGGACATGGCTAAATCGACTCAGGAGATCACACTGATCAGGAATATATATACTTTTCTATACCTGTAACGCCTCCTTTAATGCGTTACAAACGGAAGCAGTAAGTGAATATACCCTATTCACTTCGTGTGTAGGGTATAATTAAAGGCATAATAGAAAAAATATCATACTCAGTAATCGGTAAGACTTATACAGGATTTGTTACCGTTTTTTTCATTTCTCATCATGCCAATCGTGCCACCCGTGTATATCACACGAACGCGCGCTTCCTTTGCTTCACTTATCATTAGATTTCCGTCACTTGCGTTCCGCTTCATTGCCGAAATCAAGGACGGGTTCGTTGGCGATGGAGGCACCACATTCTCCTCGGAGTCAATTGAATTCTTGCAAATATTCGAACTGAACGCATCTTTGCCACTTTGTGAAACATCTGTACACGTGCATCGATCGGTAGCTAAATGATTTCCATTAGCAGTAGACGCGCAACCTGCTAGGAACATGCTAAGCAGTTATTTTCGCTGAGAAAACTAGGCAAATAAAAAAAGGACATATGACACAAGTGGAATGAGAGAGGTCTGTAACTAAGCATGTAAATATTGGATTATTGTGTTATATGTACTTTAGTTGAGTTCGTTATTTACTTCACCAGAGATTATGATATTATATGATATTTTAGCATCGCTCTATATAATGTTTGTTTTAAATAAAAAGTATTATTTGTTGCCGAGAAAGCAATATCAACGTCATGATAGACAATAGCAAAAACATACGAATAAGTGTTCGAATGCGATTAACCAATGATAGGAATCAATTACGTCATATAGAGGACGGCTATTTGTACATGCTTTTATTTCACATGTTTTTAAATATGTACATATATATTTAATGACAAAATAATTCGAATTTATTGAAACAGCTTTTATACACCCACAACATTAAGGATTAGATTACTGCTTTAAAAATAACGACACATTTTGTTAATTACGAAACCGAAATTTGGAGAAGTAATATTACTGAAATTTAAAGCTTAAATCAGTGTAAAGATTTCGTAATTGTTTCAATATATGCGACAAGAGA
The DNA here is from genome assembly GCA_949629155.1 of Myopa testacea. NCBI lineage: Eukaryota > Metazoa > Arthropoda > Insecta > Diptera > Conopidae > Myopa > Myopa testacea. The sequence continues at coordinate 514,820 of OX451345.1, read as the reverse complement.
GCATTATTGGTATGGTACTACTGAAGCAAAATATTAATATTCATTATTGAAAATAGTTACCTAAGACTGTCGTTAATATATTTTTTGTTTTTATGCAAAAGGCAAAATTCGTTCCTATATTTAATCGTTTCTTTCTATTTTAGTCATTTCGTTACACTATTGCAATTTTCATAGAACAATATATTGTACTATCAAACAATTATCGAAAATTGTAAGGCCGTGGTTACGCTACCGTGCAAACTCGGAGGAATTTACTCTGCCACCTTTTTTTTGATTTGTGTGTAAAAGAGAGAATGGGAGACACACAAAACAATAACAAAAAAGTCATACACGGTAGCGTAACCACGGCCTAAGACTGCCAAGAATTTGCAGTTTAAAAATCGTTGGCCAAGTAGGCCCAATTTTTATTTTTGTTGTTGTTTTTATGCTAACTCGAACAAACGACAGTTGCTGTCTATTGCTCTGGTCTCGTTATCCAGTTATATCCCTTTGAAGGGTGAAATATTCTCCTAAACTATAGGAGATACCTTTATGTGATTGATAATGTTACAAAGGCATTCTTTTACATTTATGTAAAACAAAATTGTTTCCGAAAATGTGTACTTTATAAAAAATCAAATTACGTGCTACATTTGTAATAATATTTCTTTTCATTCATTCGTTTTTCCTGAGTAAATGACATACTTTACTCATTATTAAGAAAGTATCCATCAAAACTAACAAGAACAATAAAACCTAAGTTTCGGCAACGATAACCTGTTCCAAATTATTACATGTATAGCTTCTCTAGTAATTTCTTACCATTTTCAGTACGTTTCTTCGAGGCAGTACGCTCTTTCCCGGATATTATATATATCCGCATATATCCGATATATTTTGCAGCACTACGAACATTGTTCGGCAGAACTATAAAATTGTTATTGCTTTCTGGACAAATTTGTCAACCTTACGCTCTCAGCTCTCAGGCAACACAAAATGATTGCCGTCGACGAGGACAAACTTCTCTGAACAGTATGAAACGTGGGTGTTCTATGTGTAACGACAACATCGGACCAAATTTTGTGAGAGCAGAAATGGTTCATCGAGGACAATGTTTGCAGTGTAATATACGCATTTGAAACTCTTGAAAAAACCTTTTTTCTCGCCGCTAAATATGTGTGGTTGCACATTGGGCAACATCATCTTTAATAGTTTCGGAGATATCGCGGTAAGAACACTAATTTCGACAGCTATAACTCAATAACTATACAATAGCATAAGTTGTTGTTTTTCTTCTTGTAATCAGCGCCAAAAACTACAACAACAAAATTGGTTTGAGTTTCGAACGGTAAAGTTGTTCCGATTTTTTAATTTAAAATTAAATTAAATCAGAATATAAATTGTAATATAAATTTAAATTTCTAAAGATTATTATATTTGCATTATAATTTATTGATACAATTATATTAACAAAATTAATTATTTGGTTAAATACAATTTTTGGAAATTTAAAAGTAAAAACGCAAACTTGAAATTTTTAAAGGTCACCCTAAAGGCGCAGGTTTACATTACAAACAATGTTTCATACTCTTAAAATATATTTTGTAATGTAAAAAAACACAAAGGTGCGGAAAATTTGATATCGCAACTATATTTACCCCTAGAGCTTCTGAAAATAAGTTTAATATTTTTAGAATTCCCTATACAGCCGAATTTTATTCCTTAAAGTTCTTAGCTATTTTAAGGGCTTTAAAAATAGATCATCTTTTATAGATTACTTTGAATAAAGTTATTCATTATTTTCAGAAAAAGTACGGCTATGTGTCAAACAGTGCAGTGCTGAGTCAAGTCCATGCGCAACTACCAAATATAATAAGCAGTTTATTGCAACGTTCTTTTAGTTATTTTGTTACTCGTATCAAAATATTCATTTTATGAAATGTAAAACTGGCGAAAATACAGCTGTGAAATTAAACAACAGTTTGCCAACGCCGACATTTGTTCAAAATACTTTTAGTATTTCAATTCGTAAATAATACTACATATATGTATAATGAATAAGTTGTACTTTTTATATTTAAATAATTGCGTTCATAATAGAGATTAATTTCATAATCTTAAAAGCTATACCTTGTAACTGCTGTCCACTTGCATATGCTTTTTCTCAAACATAAGATTGAATTGAACTAGCGGTGTTGTATGGTTAACGTATGGTTATGTATTTCTAACAATTTAGAAGTTTTTAAAATGTATTATACATAAATATGCTCATACACTTAATATATGAAGAACATTTCATTTTGAAAAAATGTATCACGGAATAATTATTAATATTAGAATTTTACGAGTAGTAAAATAAAATTCTCTAAATGCCTTTTGCACAAATTAAAGTTTTACGATCTTTTTGAGCGAGCAAACGTAAATAGAAAATCGTAAAATCTTTCTTACAATCTATGTCTGCTCGAAAAAAGTCGACCATAGTACAGGAAGGCTCACATGAAGATGTATTGTTTTTTGCATGTAAGTTTTTGAAAAACTGATTCTCTTTTGTTTTATTTTGTGTGTATGTAGTTATTTTAGAAATGACTTAATTTTATAAAGTTATTAAATTAAACTCTCTGCAGAAGCAAATTTTTACGTAATGTGATGATTTCCTTTCCTTTGTAAATTTTTTTAATTTCTTACATAATTAATTTTGTTACATATTAAAATTTTTATCACTTTGTAGTGTCTAGGAATCTCAATGTAAGTTAAAATGTCAATGTACTTTGTATTTCTCAGCTTGAGGGACGCGCTTCCTTCGGTTTTTGTTATACTCTTACTCCTTTTTAATTTTTTATAACATCTAAGCAGTTCAAACAACTAAACGAAACAGTTTTTCTAGCCAGGTACCTGTAAGACGCAAATACAAAAAAGTCTTTCAAAGAATTTTTAAATAGAAAGTTTTAAAAAAATTTCTAAAATACATATGTACATACATACTATATGTATTTGAAAAGTACTCATAAATTCTCATATATTTTTAAATTTATAATTAAGCTTAAATTTAAATTAATGTTTTAATTAATTTTTTTCCGTTGTTATTTTTAATTACCTGTTTATTCTTCGAGTAAACCGTGTTAGCTAAAACCATTCGAACAATTCTCAAGGAACTAGATTTCTATTACTATTTATTATTACTATTATATATAATATTGCCCGTATGTTAATGTATAGGAACTGAGGTGCTATAGTAGAACTTCCTACCATTTATGCATATAATGTTTATATTTTTTTTTTGTAACGCGCCGAAATAAGGGTATAGTCATTATACAAGGATTTAACAAAAGACTTCAGTATTCGAATTAGTTATAACTAGCTGTTATTCGCCCACTTCTATATTACCTGCTATAGGAGTAAATTTATATAGGGTTTTGTGAAATCTATCTATTTTAAAAGGATTACATGTCTAAATAATGACGAATGCTGTAGTACAGGAACTATAATTCCATTGATAATATAATTAAATTTTTATAACTGTTTTTGAAGAAAATCAGTGCATTTAAGTTTCAATTTACTAACAATTGTACTTGCTCTAATCGAATTCATTTCATTCATTCAACATTTTTATTTTCATTAACCGGCATTTTCAGTTCGTGATAGCAGTAACTGCACCGATTTAGTTATTTCTTCACATAACAGCAGTTGTTAAAATTATGCATTAGGGTAATTTTTTCTTTTAGCTCTGGCTGCATTACAAAACTTCGACCTATTGTTGTTAACATGATAATAAATTTTCACTATACATACGTATGTATAGTATACTATTATTTTGTACGAATAATATTGTTTATTGTATTTATGTAGTGGCACCTAAAATTCGCACAATCACAGTTATGTGAGTCTTTTTTTATAATATAAAGAAAATTATCTACAGAAGACAAACTAAATTGCCTTTAGTTGCTTTTTGCTCCGGTTTATAAATATATTTTCTAGCCAATATCACCTTCAAATATTTTCTAAAAAATTTGTTAAAAAAAGTATTAAATATTTACCCAAAAGAAGAAAAAAGCAGTGATTTGGTCAACTATTTTTACGGAATTACTACAGATTAACAGTAATAATCAATAAAATATTCTTTTTGATTCATTCATTCAATTGTATTTCTGAATACAATTCTGAATTAATTCTTATGGTTCTTCTTCAATCCTCAAGTGATCGTTTATGTATTAGCACAGAATAAGTAGTATACTATGTATTCTGTGGTATTAGTAACAAATTCATTTTATTTAAAAAATGACATTTAAAATTTAATCTTTAAACCACGAAAAGAATAAACCTATTCAATAACTTAACAATTTTAAATAATATATTGAGAGTACATACATATGTACATACATATACAAGGTTTCCTATTTAAGCTATAGATCTGCTACTCTACTTACCCGTGACATTAAGCATTGAATACATATATATGCTGAGTAGAATATCTTTTCAAAGAATGTGGTAGTTTTTTATTTTTGTTGTTTTGTGTTTTGTTATTGATGTCATCGATGTTGTTGTTGTTGGGGTCATTTTCGACTGCTAAATATGTACAAATGTAATGAACTTTTGCTAAAGCGTTGCTAAAACTGCTACTACTTTTAAATCGATATTTGTTTATTTTCCTTGGAATTAAACATCACAAATCCTTAAATTGGATTATATCTTGGATGACATTGGTACAATGTAATTAGGATCGGCATGTTGCATACTAATGATGACTAACGTACGTTTTGCGTTTCAGGTAGCCGCTGCGTATAGGCGTCGAGTTACTGCCCGTCTCTGTACTGTGTATTTGGCAGTTGGTGCAGAAATGTTTACGTCGGAAGCAGGAGCAAAGAGTAAGGAGTTTGATGCGGGAAAAATTTAAGATTATGTTATAGAAAACGTTTTCATTCAAAATAATGTAACCTGGAATTTTTCTCTTATTGGTTTTGACAAACATCAAAAGTCTGAGATGAGATCTTTGCAAATGACATTTAAACATCCTGCGGCTCATGCAATCTACGTTACACATGGATCGTGGGCGGGTGTGATGGATTTGATGGTTGTGGGATTGTGGGCATGGATTTGGATGCAGTGATTGTTGAGGTTATAAAACAGGTTTCATAAATCCAAAAAAAAAATAAAATCAACAAATAAGAAAAAAGAAGGAAAGAAAAGAAAAATACATAATTTTTAAATATTTTACAATAGCGTATTTACAAATAAAATTTAGAACCATATTAAGAAATATATACAAATTAACACATATGTACATATATATTATATATATCCATACGACATACATAATTCTACGGAGATGTACAGGGAGTTCCGCATAAGGTGCATCAAAGAGGGAATTTTCTAAAAACACGATTTTCTCAAAATCGAAAAAACCTCAAAAATTAACGAAAATACTTACATAATTTCTGCAGTAAGCAGACCTATTCCTGTTAGTTTTTGTGGTTTTTCTGATTTTAAGTCGCGTTTTTAGAATATTCCCAATCCCACCTAAAGTGGGGAAGCTGAACCCGTTCCCATACGATTTTTTCCTGTCTTGACTAAGCCTACGCGACCTATGTAGCTCTTTGATGTATCTTATGCGGAACACACTGTATACATTCATAAATCGTGGTCATAAGTTACAAAATAAAAACTGTTCCAAATTAAATATCTTTTGTAGATTATTTATAGTTAAGAATCGTAATTATTATTGATAAATTGATAAATTCCATTTTGTTCTTTAAAGAAAACAGTTAGACACTCGCCTAAGCTTCATACAGCTTCTTGCTGCTATAAATAAAGAAGTATCTAAAACAGATGCAGATTGCTTGACAGATGTGAAGTGACCTCTTACGAGGCCAGCAATCTATTAATCGAACAAATTTAGTTTTTGCCCATACCATTTTGACCATCAATTTTGCCCATACTTTCCCCTAATTATATGAATTTTTTTGTGAATTATATATCTAAAAATAGAACACAAACATAATTTGAAATAACAAGCAACAATCGGAAATGAAAACCCTGAAATAACATACAATCAAAAACTAATGTCGATTCACAATGATAACACTTTACGAGAAATATTGCAAATAGTCAAACAGTATTCTCAACTAAAATTATAATTAAGCAAAGGGAAAAAATGTGTACTTAAACCAACCTCTTGCGTCGAGGATTAGATGTTTGTCCCGGCAAATTGAAGCAGCCACGCGGTATTACCATCCGAGCATTGCCTTTGGCAGGACGCGAGCTGCCAACCACTTGTAAACCAGCCAAGTGTGCGGCATAACCATCGGAGAGCATCGTCGCATTTGATTGCAGCTTCCTACTTACCTACTTCGAAAAAAAAAATTAATTTCATTTTAAATTCCAATATTAATTTTTTTTACCTTGCCCACAATGAAAATCTGATCAGGTCTAAGACCGACATTGGCATAAACATTGATATCTTTGCTACTGCCATAGGCAGCAATAATTGAGATTCCATGATTTTGCACAAGATTATTTAAATACGCTGTCTTGTGGCCTAATGGATCGGTCAACAATCCATCAGCGAATGATATCAAGCCATGAGGAAAATTGTGCTGGCTCAGCCACGAAACCACTCGTTGTTGCTGCATGTCTGGACGGCCAGTAATATAGATCAGCAAATAGCCCAACTCCTGCCAATGACGACAGACATCAACAGCACCTGCACGCACTTTTGGATCACGTCCTGTCACCGACATCGATGCCGTAAACGAACCATCAATGCTGAAGACTACACACTCTGTCAAAGGTGGCACGACAGCCAAGTAGCAATCTACGGATGTGTGGTCGCCGCGCACCACCATTTTTATCGGATAGATGCCGTAGCCGAGCGGGACATGCTCCGGTACACTGTAACAGATTCGTCCATTTTTGTCGGTCACTTCTGTGGTCAGAAAAGTCCATTCTCCGAGAGGCGGATCTTTCATGATATGTACATCTACCTTCTCGCCGTAAAGAGTAATCATATCGAGTGGGCCGTACATAAAGCGTGCGTGGATACGTTGTTCACGTCCCTCCTGCACAATGACGTCGTTAGCTCGATGATTAGCCGCCACATTTTTAAGCTTCACTGATGTGCGCTTTTTTATCCATTTCTCGCGTGGTTGACCTGGTCTAAAAGATAAAGCAGTACCCTTTTCATCCGGTGACCCAACGTAAGAAATACCCTCGAATTTGCCAATCTATTAAGTCGAGTCTTAAAAAGCTGATTAAACGGGAATAAACGCTTACTTGACGCAATATAAAAGCAATGACGTCGGCGCTTTCCCAGTAGCTAGCATGGAAAAGGTGCGGTAAGGCATGCGCTGGGAAATTGCTGAGACCTTCTGGGCAGTAAAGTGCATAGTCAAGGCGTTTATTGCCCCACCATTTCCCTTGAACTGAAAAGCATTATTGTTAATTATTGGCTTATTTCAAGATGTGGAAAAGTTCTATCTTCGTAAGTTCGTAGTTCTATCTACGAGCACCAAACACTAACATATATTATTTAGAATATACCATACATTCGAAGCAAATGTATCAATGGGTATCAACATATGTCATATAAGCTGTATTTTCATTCTTCTGTTACGGAAGTGATGCATAGAAAATATATGTGAAAACCAGAACTGCTTTTCATTGTTTACTGTAATTTCATTATTTAATTTTCATTTATGAATACATGGATTATTTATCACGTGTTAACTTGTGCGATTTTCGCCCATTTTTTTCTCAAATGCCATGGATAACTTTCTTTTGATATCTTCAAATGAATTGGAATGAAATTATTCGAAATAAAATCTGTTGTTGACAATCGACAACTACTCTACGGCTAGTCAACTTACGTGTTTGAATGGTACTTAGCGAAACATTGTCAGTTATTCCTGAAATAGTACTTTGCATAGAGGCATCGGAGAGACGTCGAGCTGCTCCCAGAAAACCGCTGCCATCGTTGAAATATTGGGGATGAGACTGTACGACTTCTACTGCAATGAGTTAAAATAATTAAAAAATAATCAATTAGCTAACCGATAGGACACATTGATACTGCCAACAAAACCTACATAAGTGCAGAGGTTGTCCATTGCCCAATGGGAATTTCACGTAGCGTGGCACATTCACTGGCGCTAGCATGGAGAAGCGGGCACTGAGTAAAGGTTCAAGCCTGGAAGCCGTTGGATCGGTTGGATGGAACATATTATACACCTGATTGCAAAATGGGCGTGTAAGTGCTGTACAAAGCGTAAGAGAAAGAAAAAGGACGATGTTTTGAGAGTAAAAATGAAAGTACATGCTTTGAAACGGATGTATTTTGTTATGTTTTTTACTTGCCAGTTTTCGAGTCATGCAACTTCTTGGCAGCCAACACAATTGATAACGGCGAGCCAAACATAAAAAAATCGCACACTTCAAAGTCCAATTTAGACAATCGGGTATCACTCGATGATGATGAACGCCGTCGATGTGGCGAGGGCGCCACCAACAAACGTGTAGCATCCAAATCGTAGTCGTTAAAACGTTCATCATCTTCGACGTGCGGTGAACGACTGCAGCAATCGCCGACACTACTAGAACGACACAAAGCCTCATACGCCAGCAGCGAACCCATGGAGTCAGCAAGCATAACAATTTGTCCCGAGAAACCGTGACCATCCTCGGTTTTTAAAAACTCGTGGTAAACAATATTGGCGCCGGCTACAGTTTTATTAACGGTATCCTGAAATTCGGGCGAGGTAACCGAGAGTAGTGGAATCGCACCGATAGGTACATCCGCAATATTTGGAATATCTGCAGTCAAGGGGGAGGCATCAAACGAATACGGACTAAGGCTCGAAAGTATACCCAGAGCGTCGGTGCAAATTGAGGGACAGGGTACCATTTTAATGGCAACATGAGTGAGTAGACTAGGATAGTGCTGACGCATAACAGCCTCAAAGGCGCCGCGGAATGTGGTGACATCGGATTTCTTGGCAGAGAGCTCACTGCAAGCATCTATATATGTATATCGAAGACATTTTTAAATCGGTTTTTATATGATTTTTTTAAACTCGCCTAAAACACTGCCTGCATGTACCACCAGTATAAGAATGGTAGTTGGACATGAAGGCGTTCCTGGCGAGCCTGGAGGTGATGAGTCATGGCTGCGATCAACGCTGGTAGAAGAACGCAACTGACGCTTGTTGCCACGTTCTGATGCTACACGTATTAAGAAATCCTGATTGAAAATACTATCATCTTGCTTTTTATGAGCAGTAAAGCCAGCATGTGGGGGTGGGCTGTCATCACTTTCACCCAATAACTCAAGAGAGCTCCACTTTGCTAAAGAGTTTGTTTCATTGGTATCTTTAGGCAGAGCGAAATAATTAAGTTGTTAACAACATATTAAAATTTAAGTTGTCAACAATAAGGTTATACGAAATATCTACCTAAACAGTCGAAAAACTCCTCATCGGAATTAGATTTGGAATCGACCTCCAAGCGTTCCATACGCCAGTTTGCTACCTGCCGGTATGGGATATGATTACGATTTTTTGAAGGTTTAAAAAACAATAAGTAACGTAACATTGAAAATGAGAAACTCACGGCAAAAAATATGTTTTAATTTTATAGTCAATATAAACTTACACTTTTGTGTTGAACACTTTTTGCATGCTGTTTTTGAATGCAGAGGTTAGTTTAAATTAAAAATTGTTTATAGATATTTCGCAAAAAAAGTAAAACTAAATATTTCGAATAAAATTAACGAAAGCATACACATATTATCTCACATAAAAAACACACACAAAATAGATGGTAACTCCGATCTTACCAGCATATCGAAGCTATGCGCCGAGCCAGCCGGTGAATGTAGCCCTGCCTTGGATCCACACTTTGATTTCGATAACTGAATGCTTTGTGAACGTGAACTTGCCTGCTCCACCTCATCCTCTTCATCTGAACTGCCTTCAGCGTTCAGCGGTTCATGTGTGACTATAGATGGTACAACGCTAGTGCATTTCATATCATCTGCATTCACTGGTTCATCACTTGTTGCCGTTTTTTCCGGAGTGCCCAATGCTATTTTTAATTTGAAATAATATAATTTAAAAACCTAATTCATTTAGGGACGCACTGACCATCGATATTTATAACATCGTTGTCATTACTCTCAGTGCTACCCATTTTCTTGGCCAAGGCCAGCTGCGTCTGACGCTCAATTTCGCGTATATCATTGATAGTCAATCCGTACCATTCGTCCTGCCAGGCCCAGGCCTGGCGATGTGCCCGTAACATTGTCTTACGTAGAGCAACATCGTGTATGAATTTCTCTAGCTTGGTTTGCATACCCCAGTAACGGAATTCTACACGGCAGATTTTGTAGGCGGTCATAAGCGCCATGTTTCTTGCGGTGGGCTGTTTCTTGCCTTGGACCTATTATGCAAATAAGTTTGGTGGTAGTGTGAATAAACAAAATAAATCGCTCGATAAGTACTTCTCTCCAATATTCCTCGAGCCACTCTTCGCCGAGTGGACCACGTGAGGTCTTCTCTGATACAAAAAGCTTTGGATCCTCCTCCTTAACATAATCACTTCCGTACAATTGATCTTTGACAATGTCAATAACATCTGAAAGAAATAATAATTTAGATGGATATCTTTATTTATTTCTTAGGCTATTTCCAGACCAACAATGCGGTTTCTTAAATCACTTCCTAACAATTTGAAGACGTTTTCCTGAAACCCATTATCTGGAAAATAATATGTTTCAATATCAAGTGAAAATTTTTCTACGAAGGGGCAAGTATAGCGCGTTCTAGTGTACGGATACGCATTCCAAGCCTCCTCCTCCACCGTCAAAGCACTTTTTGGTAACAAACCTGCAGTACGAACAACGAAAATAAGAAGGAATAATACAAAATTCAAATTATTTGATTTAAAAATTAATTACCATACAATATAACACAATATGTTTAGTGTATATCGTATATACATACATATTAGGGTGGACTTTATTTTTCGAATATAAAATTTTTACCACGCTGCCCTCTAAACTTGTACTATTCAATGAAAAAGTAATTTGTACAAAATTTCAGATCTATTTGACGGGAAGGCGTGGCACATCGAACACAAAGTTTTGAAATAGATAAATTTTCACTTTTCTCGAGAAGTACAAAACATAGATCCTTCCGGTTTGAAGTATTCTCTCTAGAATTGATTAGAAAATTTTATGGTCGGAAAAATATTTATACTTAATACCGTATTTAAAAAAAAAAATTGCGACCAAAAATTTTTTTTTGGAATTTTTATTCCAAATTTTAACTTTGGCATTAATTTTCTCAAAAACTGTTTGACGTAGAAACCTACGTTTAAAAAGGATGTTAAGAGGCCGATATTTGGCTTTCAAACTCAATAAGCGAAAGTGATCCAGATATCGCCCTTATTTTTTTAATATATTTTTTTCCGATGTTAAATCAGGTTTTTAGAAAATGGCCCCTCCCGCCTAAACGCGGGAAAATGCACCCCCCTCCGATACGATTTTTTTCTTGTCTGGACCTAACCTACACACCCTATTCTTTTGTCTCCTCTTATGCGAAACATCCTGTATAACTAAAAAAAATAGCACTCTCAATAAGATGCGTAAAATTTAATACCTATAATTTAAAAAATGCAGGTATTAGTTAATTATTATGCTGAAAAGACTATACTATATCACTATTATTATGAATATTCTTGAATATGAAGAACATTTAACCATTATTACAAATGTTTGTTTCATTCCTTTTCGTTGATACAAAAGTTTCATATGCCACGTCTTTCTGTTATCCGATCAACTTCATATTTTACAGAAATTATTTCTTTATGCAATGGAACAATTTTAGGGGGCGGTGTAAAAAAATGTTGCAAAAAATTTTCGCCAAGTATAGCTAAGGTCCATCCTAATACATATACATATATGTATATATAATTTCAAAGTAACATACTCTTTATCCATCCAGGCAAATGACTACCCACGTGATATATCTTCTTAGTGTACTGGCCATTTCCACCAGGCCCATCCTGATAAGGTTCATTGATGATGATCTCAACGCCGCTTCCTTCGCCATGGCTTTCTTCTCGACTTTTCTTCTAATGTAATTAAATTAAATTAAATCGGAAAAACCTCATCACGGACTTGCATTGTTATTGCTTGCAACTCACCGCAATCATGTATAGCTGTGCAATACGGTATTCCTCCACGGTGAGGGGCAAAGGTATACGATACTCTTTAATCAACATTTTGATTAAGTTTTGAAAGTTTGAGACAGTGAAAAATATTAAATTTTATAGCAGAAGAACTCTATTTAGCGTTGACGAGCTGGTGTTTTAAATACACAAGAGCCGGACACTACTAAACTGTTTGAATACATTTTGTTACTGGAAATAATAAAACAAGTTATGAAAAGTTATTCTAAATATTTTCAAAAATTAACTCTCTTTTCAATCAAAATACTTTTAGTTTTCATAAAATAATAGGTTTTAATAAAGTTTACCTTTTGCAAATATAGCATAATATTAAAACTAGTGAAATTGTATGGAATCTTATAAACTCTATTACATGTTACATTACATTAGTATAGATATAGCAATATTTAAGAAGTAAAGGCAGAGTTTGTTTCTTATAAATAACTTATAAAAAAGCTGGGGCGGCCAGGATTACTTCGTCGAGAACAACTGTGGTGGTAACATGACAATTATAATTTTCCAATATCATTATGTCATTATCATTCATATCATATATCATTATCATTATGCATTAATATTTCCAATAAAAAATTTATTAAAATTTTTTTTGTTATATGTTATTATTCATAAATACAGTTAACGTTTCATGCAACATTAAAAACAATTAGCTATTTTTATTCATTTTCTGTCTACTTTAGGTATTTAGTTTAAAATATTTCAAACTAACAATGTTGGAATTATACTTGTTAAATTACTTGTTATAACTATATAAATGCAATTCTCTGTAGCATTGAAATATTTGTTCATACAAAGATTTTTATGTAAAAATATTTTCATTCATTTTTTCCTATTAAACTTATTCAGTTCTTGTAATAAACGTTTTTGGTTTGATATAAAACTTAGATTTGTGTAAACGACTAATTTTTCCAATAGAGATATTCTTCAGGTTATGGGCCCAGGACCCAATTTATAAATGTATTGAGAAATATTATCACGTACAGTCTGGTCGTGAAATTGACCAGATTTTGTGGTTAACGAAATGAGTTCATCATCCCTGTATCAAATCGAGAAACTGGATGGGCAAAATTACGAGGCGTGGAGCATTCACATGAGAAGTATTCTCATTCATAGTGGATATTGGAAGCACGTAAATGGAGTAATAATTAAATCGCCAAATGCAACTGCTGAGAAGAAGTTGGAGTGGGAAAACATAGATGAAAAAGCCATAGCAACAATCATATTGAGCGTTAAATCGTCACAGTTGAACTACATAAAAAACTGCTAGACATCTCTGGAAGCTTGGAAGAAACTCCAGGTAATTTATAAGCCAAGTGGACCATTACGGAAGGTATCACTATATAGCTGACGTTAGTATCCAGATGCAAGATGAGTTACTAGTTATAATCCTGCTTTCAAGTCTTCCGAAAGATTACGAAAATTTCGTTATAGCAATGGAGACAACTACCCTCACTAGATAGTTTGAAAATTAAGCATTTGGAAGAATGGGAGCGCAAAAATCAGGAAGAAACTAATGATTGTGCAGCAGATCAACAAGCATTCGCTGCTACCCTATCTCGTAGAGATGAGAAGGAGGATAAAAAGAAGAATTTCAAGGGAAATTGCTTCGTGTGTGGTAAAAAAGGACACTACGCTAACAAATGCAAGTCAAAGAAAAACTCACATAAAACATTCTCGCTGATTTCGGTTGCAAATAAGAAGGTTTCAGACGAATTAAATACTTGGTGCATAGATAGTGGAGCGACAAGTCATATTTGTTCAAATCGCAAGTTATTCACACAATTCGATTATAACGACGATGTTATAATGTTAGCTGATCAACAACGAATTCATGCGAAGGGAAAGGGCACAGTTATGATCCGTGTGAATGGTACCGTCATTGAGTTGAAAGATGTTTTATATTCAACGGATCTACAAGGCAACTTTATATCTGTCAATAGATGTGTTGAACGCGGTTTCATCGTAAAATTTACTTACAAATTTGCTATCATAACTGATGCTGATGGAGAAGTATTTAGGGCTACGCGAAAAAAATTGTTTGTTCGTTTTTGAAGCTGCTGAGGTTATAGAAAAAATTTGTTCAGCGGTTTCGAGCAACGAATTGTGGCACTTGAGATATGGTCATCTCAACTACAAAAGCCTGAACGAATTACACAAGAAACATATGGTCATTGGTTTAGATCTGAAGAGTGATTTCACGCATGAATCCTGTAAAGTGTGCATGGCTGGAAAGATTCACGCTGCATTTCCACATAAAAGTGAAACGAGATCAACAGATTTACTGGAGCTGATTCATTCAGATTTGTGTGGACCAATGAACGTGGATTCTGTTGGGGGCGCAAAATATTTCCTAACATTCATTGACGACAAGTCCAGAAACGTATTCGTCTATTTCCTCAAGTTCAAGAATAAAGTGCTTGAGAAATTTAAGTCATTCAAGGGAATGGTGGAGCTGCAAACAGCCTGAAAAATAAAGACCTTAAGGAGCGACAATGGAGGAGAATATGTCAATCAAGCCTTCAATTGTTATTTAGAAGAGTGTGGTATTCAACGTCAATTAACAGTTCCTTACACTCCGCAACAGAATGGTGTTGCCGAAAGGGCCAACCCTATGTTAGTAGAAATGGCGCGGTGCATGTTGATCAATTCAGGACTAAGCAAGAGTTTGTGGGCTGAGGCTGTAGCAGCTTACTTACGAAATCGATGTCCTACGAAAGCAATAAAAGACAAAACTCCATATGAAAAGCAAACGTAAGTCATTTTAAAGTTTTTGGTTCGTATGCAGTAGCTCTAAATAAGCAAAGAAAAGGAAAGTTTAATGCTAAAGGTTCCAATTTGGTAATGGTGGGATATTCTCGCGTATCTAAAGCGTACAGGTTGTATAATGAGAATACACGAGAGGTTATCGAACGTCGCGATGTGTTGTTTGATGAGAAATGCATGCGTCGTGATGAAGAAAATGGACCTAATTGTGGTGCTGACTTTATATCATTTCAATTTAAAGAACTGCCAGAAAGGGAAGCGCCTGTTGATATTGAAAACTCAAACGAGAAGAAGAATCTGATGAAGAATAGAATGCGTATCAAGTTGAAAATTTCAATTACAGTTCGTCGGTTGAGGACGATCACGGAGAAGAAAACGCTGAAAATGGACTTGTTATGCGAGGTCCCGGCAGATCAAAAATCATTCGGAGCGGTAAACCTGGAAGACCTAGAAAAGTTCCACATTTGCTGAATAATGTGGTGGAGGCGAAAGTTCCTACGTCTTTTCAGGAAGCATTATGCAGCAAAAACAGTGTCAAGTTGAAAGAAGCAATGTCTAAAGAAGGATGTATTCTTTACATGAAAAGAATACATGGTCTTTGGTTGATCTTCCGGAAGGGCACAAGGCTATCAAGAGTAAATGGATTTATACTTTGAAAAGGTGAGGTAAAAGGTGAGGGAAAATGGTGAGGTAATTCGCTATAAGGCAAGACTAGTTGCGAAGGGTTGTAGTCAAAAATATGGCATAGATTACAAGGAAACATTTTCGCCTGTAGTAAGATATGCATCCATTAGAATGTTGTTAGCTTTAGCAGTTGAGCATAAGATGATATTGCATCAGATAGATGTAGCCACTGCATATCTGAATGGAGAGCTACACGATGTAATATACATATATACAGCAACCAGGGGGTATAGTAGACAAAAACCTTCCAAAAAGGGTCCTTCATTTGCATAAAGCACTTTACGGATTAAAGCAATCTGGGAGGGAATGGAATGCAAAATTGGACAAAGTGTTGAACGGTTTCAAGGCTTACGCAAATGAACCGTGTTTGTATAAAACTATACGAAACGGTAATTTGATTCTCATAGCAGTATATGTTGATGACATAATCATCGGGTGTAAAGATGGTAATGAAATAATTAAACTCAAGTCTCAAATTAGCAACGAATTTGAGATTACGGACAAAGGCTTGTTGGAACATTTTCTAGGTATGGTGGTGCAACGTGATGGTGAATTCGGTGACATCGAAATAAGTCAAGAGTTGTACATCAAGGAACTATTGGAGCAGTATGGCATGTAGAGTTGTAAACCAACATCAGTTCCATTGGATCCAGGTTTTCAAATCAGTTGCGACAAAGATTGCAGAAAGGTTGATGTAACTATGTATCAGTCACTAATCGGTTCACTATTATATTTGGCGTTAGCAACAAGACCTGACATATTGCATTCTGTTTCGAAATTAGCTCAGAGAAATTCCAATCCCCATATGGAGCACTTTATTGCTGCAAAACAAGTCCTAAGGTACTTGAAAGCAACTTCTAAATATAGTTTGAAATTATCCAGTGGAAGTAAGGAACTATTGGGATACGTCGATGCAGATTGGGGTGGTTGTGATACGGATAGAAAATCGTATTCTGGTTTCGTGTTTTATCTTGGGAATTGCGCTATCTCGTGGGAGTCAAAGAAACGAGTTACAACGGCATCGAGCAGCACAGAAGCTGAATATATGTCGATTTCTAATGCCTCAAAAGAAGCAGTTTATTTAAGCTTGGTTTCTTGAAAGAAGAAAGTGTGGTATTGAATGTAGACAATCCAGGAGCGATGAAATTGGCGACAAATCCAGTACACCACAATCGAACTAAACATATTAGTATTAAACATCATTACATTAGAGAAGTTATAACATCAAAAGAGATTGCATTAAAATATTGTCCTTCCGACGAAAATATTGCTGATATATTTACAAAGAATGTACCTAGAAACAAACATTATAAATTCGTTAATTTGTTAAATATTAGATAATTCGTTTTTTGCAAAATATCCATTTTGAGGACGAGTGTTGGAATTATACTTGTTATATAATAACTATATAAATTCTCTGTAGCATTGTACATTATAAATTTTTTAATTTGTTAAATATTAGATAATTCGTTTTTTGTAAAATATCCATTTTGAGGACGAGTGTTGGAATTATACTTGTTATATAATAACTATATAAATGTAATTCTCTGTGGCATTGAAATATTTGTTCATAAAAAGATTTTTATGTAAAAATATTTTCATTCATTTTTTCCTATTAAACTTATTCAGTTCTTGTAATTAACGTTTTTGGTTTGATATAAAACTTAGATTTGTGTGAACGACTAATTTTTCTAATAGAGATATTCTTCAAACAACTCATGCTAACAATTTAGTAAGGGTTAGTTTAAGTTGATTATTAAAAAAATGGCAAGACGTAATAGTGGCGAAAGTGATTAGGTCATGGTAGCATTATGCATATGTGGGGCTTCGAACCACAATTGTAGTCAAAAATCCATGTCTATCTATCTATTCAGCAATCTATCTATGTACTTCCCAGAAAAACCGAATCAGACGATACACAAATTTATTTCGAAAAAAATTAACTAGATGTAGCGAACCTAAAATATAAAATCGTTACAACGATCTACATATGTATATATGTAGATATGTCATGAACGTGACAATATGTTTTCAATCTAAAAAAAAACACGAAAACTCAACATTTGAAACGAAATAATTGCCCTGTGCAGTTATTTTGTTTCAATTCTACGCATTAAACTTGCTTTAAATTTCAAGCTTCAATCAATTGCATCTACATAGATTATGTTAGTAGGTTAGCTTGAGGAAGTTTGTAGACTCAAACGCCAAAAGCTCCGTGCCAAACACGAAGCCTTTATGACCGTCAACCCTCTGAAATTGCATCTAACGACGCAAAAGTTAAAAAAATTATGCTTTTGAGCAACGAACGTGACATTAGAATATCAATGAAAGTTAAAAATTACCGTTAACTGATCTTTGTTTGATCTCCTTGCATTATTCTAATAGGTTATTGTTATTTTAAGTCAGTTTTTATGGTAATCGAGTGAAATCGTAATACCTCTCTTTTAAATAAGTAAATATTAAAGAAAATACCTTATTTTCGAGCGAGTAAGACATAACTTCAACTTTAAGTCAGTTTTCTTATCAATGCAATTGAGTTAACCTGTAAATTGTTAGATTAAAAAAAAATATTATTTTTTTAGATAATATCAGATTAATTATTGTTGTTCTTTTTTTTACTCTCTTTCCTACCAAATTTCTGTAAGCTCTCCTATCATATAATAAGCACATCATTGTGAAAGTAGTTGTAGAGCTAGCGATTTAAAACTAGGTGGTAATATTATGAAAGCCTGTTAAATGTATTTATAGCGCATAAGGTTGTTGCTCTTGTTTTTGATACAAATTGTACCTATTAAGAGGAGTTTGCCATACCATAAAAATCGCAACGAAATTATATACTTTAAAAGTCTGAATCTATGAAACAATGTCAGAAATGAAAGCAAAGCAACAAACATGTAATAATAAAACAACCACATAGGCAGTATTTAATGCTGACAAGCCGCAAAAATGCTTTAATACTTTTACAACTTAGGTTTTACTGGGGTAAAATAAAAGTAGACAGAAAAACATGATACAGCAGAAGCCAAGCATTGAAAGAAGACCAAGCAAAATTAAATAAAAAGGCAGTGGAATATGACATTCTGACTGAAGTGTATGTAATAGCGGGAGATGATTTGGTAAATTGAAGTGAGCAAACGACAAAGTGTAGCACTTGGCAATACCAGATTGAAGAATATAAAAGGCATGTGTAACTAAAAAAAGAATATTTGCCACATTCGACCTGACCCAAGTTTAATTACCACATACCCTATGATTTGCGACTAATTCGCATAATAAGAATATCTATCATACTTAGATACAAACGAAGAAACAAAATTAATATAGCTTTGCATCTTCGTATTTAAATTTTAAATATGGATACGTAGAATTAATGAAGCGCAGAAAATGAAGCATACATTGTAAATGATAAGGGTGTAAATTCATTTTCGTCTTAGTTGAATGCTAACAAAAACATTTGCGAACGGGTGGTCTAAGCTACTAATCTCAAAAACAAATATGTATACGTAATACATAATATATACCAGAGGCAGAAAAAAAGACGCATTTGGAAAATTTTATACAATACTTCAATGAACTGTTTTAATTAGTTTAATTTTAGACGAGACTAGTATACTGAATATTATAAGTAATTAATCTGTATATCCATATTATTTTGAAATATTTTAGCTTGGCGAAAAACACAGGCAAACCTATCGATGGTTTAATTTGGGTCGAATATACAGTATGATTTTAGAATGACAACAAAGTCACACACAAAATGTGGGAAGTAATTTCCACATAATGCGTAGCTACAATTTTTAGTAATATTTATACTGTTCGTGAAATCTAAGTTATTTGCAAAACTTAATGCCTTCACAGAATATGATTAACAATGATAGCACTTCGTAGATACAAAAGAGTAAATTTATCATTGCGGATCGTTGTTTCGTTCATAATACCAAATTCCATAAGCAATTCATAAGCAACTTTTATAAACTTTTGGACAACTGAAATTAATGAAAACGTCTATACGACTTGACATAAGTGGGTTAAATTTTAAGTATTTGTTTATCAAAAATACGCAAGGTCGTAATGTTTGCACAATATTAACACACATTTTCACATTTCTCCTTACCGTGCATTTTGTCCCTATGAATTTATGATGAAGCTTTGCATGAATGCCTTGAGAGAAAATGTGCAGCAACAGTCCTTGAGAGATACCAGGAGTTAGAGCTTAAACATTCCAAACACAATATTAATTTTGTAGACTAAAATGAACCCAACTGAAGTCCTTCGATGAATGTCCAAGCTTACGAACTTATTCTCAATATTAACAACATTTAGGAAGCCATTAAGAAACGTTACTATCGACATGCAGCACAAGAGGCAACGCGAAGAACCTAAAAAAACAAAACCGATTAAAGAATATCAACTATGGCATTTTATGTGCGCAAACTCGGCACTACACATTTTTCCCTTTTCATTATTTTAAAGAAAAATGAAATTAAGACAGGAAGTGATGCTTCTTTTCTACAACCTGTAGATTTGTCTGCTCCTTTCTTATTTGCACAGTGACTGAAAATTTGTGACAGCGTCCTAAAGTAAAATTCTGCATGTCACCAATTTGTATAAATGTGTATTCTATAGGAATACCTATTATGCACTTATATATTCTGAAGATGCACAAACAAATAATAATTAAGACAGTGGGGTTACGGCCACGATTACTTGCGAGTAAATATATGTAGCGGTGACCACTGAATTAAACCAGTACGAGTGCTATATTTGGCCTGGCCGAGTCTTAGCCTCTTAGATTGCTAGATTCGGCATGGGCTAGACCTAAAAGTTGTGTAAAATGTAAAAAATTGAACGAAATAGTTTTATTTATTTAGATTTTTTATTGCAGAATATATTGCGAAAGGAAAGCTACATTATAAATACATTTAATCACAGACGGAATAAATAGTAGGCGTGGTCGTTATCTGTTTTCAAAACAATATACTAGTTTTATTATATTGTTCAAATTTAAACTTTATTTTCGTGGTAATAAGCTATATACTTTTCATGAGCTATACTGTATAAGTACTGTAAAAGTCGGCGGACTGCGCCCAGTTTTTCTGTAATAAAGTTTTCTTGAAAAATAAGTTATGTTTTGTTCAGAAATTTCATATATTTAGCAATATAACCCATTTAAGACCCTCTTTCGACTGTGTAACCTAAAATTGGGCAGATCACGCCCACATTAGGCATATTAACGGATAATGTTACTCAATACCCAGAAATAAATTTTGTGATAACTCAAAAACAAACGCTGATATCAGATTTTGAATAAAAAATAGGCGTGGTCGTTGACCGATTTTTCCAATTTTCAATACCAACCATAACAAAGAAAATTTCATTACCATATCTTCCACCGGTTCTCCTGTGATCGTGATTTCAACAGACAGACCGACGGACATGGCTTAATCGACACAGAAAGTGACGCCGAAGCAAGACATCTTGTGCAGCTCTCTAGTCTGCAGTGGTCGGTGTCTATTATATGGTGTTCCCATGAAACGGATTTATCTGGATTTACGTCTCATTGGTATTTAGCAAAGCGAAATCAAAGAATAAATCCGTGTATTTATCTCATAAAATTGTTGTAGATTTATCATAAATCTGATATGAATTCTTGATTTACAAGTCCACAACCCTGGTACGAAATACTAACCTACTTCTTAGCTTCGTCTTTTTCTACAACTTGTGTATTAGAAAGAGATATATATTTTACACAAAATATATTCTGTACTAAAATCACACATACTCACGCACAAAGTTAATAAAAAGATTTCTATTCTATAAACCTTGCTCACGCAACTGTTGTACGCATCCACAAAAGTTTTCATCGGTGGCTACACAGCTGTAAATAAATGCCAAATAAATCCGATTTACTTTATGTGAACACTCGTTCAGCTGTCGATGTTCGAAAGCAGATTAATGGTAAATTGGATTTTATATGAATACCATATTATATGGTGTTTACCCAAAGAATTATAGAATACTTCGTTCTGAGCATGTAAGTAATTTTTTTGTTAAAATCACTTGAATCACAACACACGGATCAGCCGGAACAGGTTAAATGTTACCCAAACGTTCCGATTTGTTTGTTCCTTTTGTTGTAGTTTTATATGGTAACTCCAACAACAGTTCTTGTCGGTCTCCTATGGTTTCGGGTTACAGACCTTTCACTGCGTACTTCATTACTGATAGCTGTCAGGTGTATTGGAAATACTACTGGTGTATAGGCACCACACCACAAAAAAATTGATGTCGCTGTCAAACGAAGAAAGATAATGGACCTGCGCGTTCCTCAATCTTGCTTCCTATCCTTCTTGGTGTTTACCATATTATTGTATTTATATGGTGTTTACCGTGGTATTCACATAAAATCCGATTTACCATAAATCTGCTTTCGAACATCCCCAGCGTTTCGAGTGTTCACCAACAACAATAACCACTCCCACCCACAAACGGTTACTGAGTTATAGCCCTTCGAAATTCGAATTTATTTGCCCTGTATTTTCTTAACTGTAAAAGACATCCATAAGTAATATTTTATCGAAAATCGCATATTTTTGGAAAAAACGGTCATAACATTTTAGTATTTTTTCCTCCAATTATTTAATTTTTTTGTAAGTAAAATATGTAATTAACCAACATAATTTTATAGAAAATGAGAAATTAGAGCTTATTAGCTTTCCAAAGCTATTTGTTCTATCATAATCGGTGCATGAGTTTAGGAGTAAATGCATTTTAATACTTGAAAAAATTTCATTTGGAAATTGTACTATTTTACTCTCCTCCAAAAATGCGTTTCTTTCTACTACATTAGCTATGGAGGTGCTGAAGTATTTCGAATTACGCGACAGGGTTAAAAATTGCGAAATCAGAAAGCATCTCCTATTTTGCGCTAAACTAATAACAATTTCAACGGCATTTCAACTGGTTTATCAATTGTTTAGGTGGGAAAACAGTCTAACCTATACCCGTCTTAGTCAGCTGGGAATTTAAAACTCAATAATAGTCAAATATTTGTCAAGAGTGGCAACGCCCCACAGGCTCATCAGCTGTCAACACGGCATTGGTAAAAAGAACTGTCACACTCATTGGTCTTGTACGCCAGACCATAAACAAAAATTTTTTAAAATGTCTACTGCTTCCAGCTTAACTGTGGCTATTGTTTGTTCATCCAACATGAATCGTTCAATGGAAGCACATAATTTTCTGGCCAAAAAGGGTTTCAATGTGCGCTCCTTCGGCACTGGCGAACGTGTGAAACTACCAGGCACTGCAATGGACAAACCGAATGTGTACGAATTTGGAACAGCATACGATGTTATTTACAGTGATTTGGTTAGCAAGGATAAACAATAGTAAGTGCCATGAGAACGCTAGACTGTGGGTTTTACAATGTGTATTTATACTTTACCAATTGCGACAAATTTTTTTCACTCTTTCTTTGTCGAATAGTTACACCCAAAACGGCTTGCTACATATGCTCGATAGAAATCGAAGAATTAAAAAGTGTCCTGAGCGATTTCAAGAATGTAAGGAACAGTTTGATATCATCGTGACTGTGGAGGAGCGCGTCTATGACCAAGTTCTAGAGCACATGGAGTCACGAGATGCTATGTACAATCGTCCAGTGCATGTGTTCAACGTGGATATTGAGGACAATCCAGAGGAAGCACTAATGGGCGCATTTTTAATAACGGATATGATCAATATGGTAATAATTTTCAGGATACAAGTAATATTAAATGAAACAGAAGATGTTGTGTTGTTGGGCTATGTTGTTCTGTGGGGTCTCAGTATTTTCTTTGCCCTTGGTCACATTCTTAACAATGGAAATATTTTATTTTTGCTCATTTAACAAATATATTTACTGCAAAACAATTATCAACTTTTTATATATATGAGAATAATGTGTGAAGTAGTATCTAGGTTGCAAATATAACATGCGTTTATGTAAGTATGTATTGGGATTTAAATGGTATATAGTTTGCTTTCGGCGAAGTCATAAATAAGCAAGAAAAATATAAATTGGCAAAAATATATCTTAACTATAAATACAATTTCGTATTACCACTCAAATATTAGAAATTAAGATCCGGCTAACAGTGAGAAATTGAGCAAATTTGTTATGGGTTTCGACATGAAGTCACAAAATTAAAATAATGCATTCTTCTTGATACTGCTCCTGTACATTTTTAAATAATTTTATTTTCAAATACAAATGAGAACCAAATAGTTCAATTGCTTAAGAGTGAGAACTAAATGGTTCGATTCGTTAAGAATGCGAGCCAAATGGCTGGCTATCGTTGTTCGCGATATTGAAATTGTGAAATCCGGTTGATCGAATTGTGGAAGGAACTGTAATCTATTTTTTATCAAATCCGTAAGAGTGACGCAATATATATAGCAGCACTAACAATTTGTAGAGTCCGTAATAAATTATATTGATTATTCATAATGGAACATACATATAATATATTAGATAGTTCTATAAATAATTCAATAGAATAGAATTACATATAATAAATATTAATAACTGTAATAATTATTTATATTACTATAATTTTACTCGATTACATTTCTTATTCTTTTATAAATGCGTTCGTTTATCTAATTTGTCTTCCTTTTCTTAGATGGCCAAATCGAATGATCTTGATAACGATATAGATGAATTACTGCATGAATTCGAAGCAAGGCGTAATAAAACCGTTCTGCACTCCGTGCTGTTTTACTGACAATTTAGAAACCTTTTAGAAAAGGGTTCATTAAAAAATAAGCAAAAGAATACATTATAATAATATAAAAAACTCACAGAAATTATTGCTTATATGTATGTATATAAAATAAATTGAAGAAATGCGGTGCAGATAAAAATACAATACCTGCATTCCTTTTTCTAATCTAATCCTGATTTAAAATTGAACGGCAAGGAAATTCAAATGCAGATGTCCCCACAAAATCACACAAAAAAAAGGTTGTGTCATGAAATATCAACTGGTTGAATGTTAAGAATTATATACAATTTTTGCTATAGTAAATAAAATCTTTGAATTCAAAATGGTAACGACAGCGATGCAATCATGGTCTTCACAGGTTTGTCAGAATCTTTATTAGTCACACCAGATAAACTCAGTAACGCACACCATCAATTAAAAAGAAAACCAGAAAGAGTGTTAACTTCGGCCTGGCCGAAGTTCATATACCCTACACACGTTTACTTAAAAATTAGGCGTGGCAATGGTCTAATTTTTTTCGTTTCAATCTCAAATAGCTTGTGATGACAGAGAATATTCGTGCTAAATTTGATGAAAATATCTCCATATTAGTGCTCCTGTAATCGAATTTTATTTAAATAGTGGGCGGACTACGCCCATTTTTGGTGATCTGTTTTGGTCAGGGACAGTGGACTTCTGGACAAAATTTCAACCGCAAATTCGTTCTACAAGCTGAAAAATGTAGCTATAAGCATGGATGAATTTATACTCACTATAAAAAGTGGGCGTGGTAATGGTCCGTTTTTGCCCATTTTCAATACCGATGAGTGAAGAAGAAGAAGATTTGAAGAAGATTCGTTCTCTTGTAATCGTGATTTCCACAGACGGACAGACATGGCTAAATCGACTCAGGAGGTCACGCTGATCAAGAACTTTTCTATACCTGTCACGCCTCCTTTAATGCGTTACAAAGGGAAGCAGAAAATATCATCAGCGCCATCTATAGTTCCATAGCGAAGTAAAGTTTTTACATCAGCGCCATCTATTTATCATATAACGAGAAGAGCAATTCGATTAGAATTTCTAATCCTAGTCGAGAGTACGATTAGAAAATTTGTATGGAAATTTGTATAATCCGAAGAAAAAGGAACGCAGCTATTAGCTAATGATGTATCCCACGTCAACTTTCCGACTTGCCTAGTCTAACTGTCCTATCTTATTTTTATAGCAATATACAGGATTAGGCGAATGAAGTGTTACCAACTTCACACCGGTATATTTGGTAAGGCGATATTGCCAACTACGTCAAATTCATACCAATGACAGTTTTTATAGTGTTTACGAGCTACCACAAGCATTTGCGTCTAAGTTTCATAGAACAAAAGTTATTCGAAATGGAATTCAAACATAATAATGTGATTGCGTTATATTTGAGTGGTAAATCACAAATCACCAGCTATTGTTCGTTAGCTCAGGCATCTCGCCAAATGCGGTGAAACTACAAAATACACTAACTAATGACTTACCCCACTTCCAAATTTCCTATGCTGGTAAATTAAGAAAAATATGCGTAACTATCTACCTGTACCCCATCAAACGTCTGAACGAAAAACCTGTCATGTTCTACCCTAACATCCCTGTCATGCCCGTGATTGTTCCTAACTCTAACGGAGGCATGTAAAACACTTACGGTGAACTAGCTAGCTAATCCCTTACATCACAAACCCTATTGCTACCTGTTCTAGCTGTGAAATAGTATATGTTTAATAAAATATATTAATTATAATAAAAGTGATATTAATAGTATCACAAAACAAAGGAAACCAACAAAAACGAGAAAAACAAACAAAACAAAAACGAAAACCATTAAACAAAAAACAAAGAACCAACAAAAACCGAAGCAAAACAAGCAAAAACTGTTATGAAAGCTTCCAAAAAGGAACCTCCCATAACGGTCAGAAAATAGCCTTTGTGCCTAAACTACTCTACAGGCTACACCCAGAAACGTTTTTCGTCCCTCGCCTGAAAGGGACTCATCAGTGGGTTTTTACTATATATAAGTGCTTACACACACATGCGTGTAATCACCCATATATCAGACAGAAAAATGCCAAGAAAATGGCAAACAGAAAACCACTAGAAGTGCTGTGTGCAACAAACCACACACCAGCACAATGCAAAAATACATATAAATATATATATATATAACACATGCATGGAATGCACAACACACATGTGAAGCCCATTCCAGCATATGCTACATAATGTGCCTCGTAGAAGCAACAACAACTAAATACAACCAATTATTGAAAAATGTATAATAATAAATATATAAATTAAATATAATAATAGATATAAAATGAAATTAGAAAAGAAAAAGGAAAAGAAAAACCACTTACCAATCCTCCGGGAGACAGCGACCACACGCGACGACACATACTAAGTTATGTGTTCACCTCAACTGCATACTCATAAGCATGAGTGATGCAATTAAAAATACAGGGGTGGGTTGATTTCAAACCGGAGAAATAGCAAATTTGTAGGGGCCATGGCAATTATTGGGATGGGGAGGGGTTAAATTGAATTAAAATAAATATTTAGGGAAAAAATTTTTTGGAATAAATTCAGGAATATAATAAATTAATAAATTTGGGAATACTAAATTAGGATATTATTTTAAAAAACTATTTTTTATTAAATTAAGTAAATTCAATAAATTTAACTGTTTTAGGGGAAATTTAGAATTAAAAATTAATTTTTGTTGATTAACTCACTTTTAAACCGGTTGAAATTTAGGAGAATTAACTTGAAAAATTTAGGATTAGAATTGAACTTAAAAACCGGATTAAATTGAATTTTTATAGAAATAGGAATAGAAATTGGGGGTGGGATTAAATTTGGGAATTATTTTAAAATTAATACAATAAATCTAAGGCTAAGTTTACAATTTTGCTTACATATAGCTATATATATTTTATTTTATTTTAAAAAGGTTTGGCTAAACTTCTAATTTTCCACAAACTAACCTGTCAAAACGGCGAATGTGGAGGACATGACCCGGAGAACCCCATCAACTCTAGCTTGTGTACAATGGCGCCCAGCTATCCTGGATCTTGATACCAGACCAGCCTAAGAGAAGACCGAGAACCCCAAGGGCGTGACCCCAATCAATCACACTTGCAAGTCGGCTGCCTTCACCCGTTTCCGCCTTTTCCTTTTGGTACTTGGTCGGTTAACTAGCTTGTTTGGCTGTACTTAATATAAATAAAATAGCAATAAACTGGGTAAAAAATAAGTTGCGACATTAATTAGTTGGTCACACCAATCCAACAAAATCCAAAAAATCTTGGTTTTCCAACAAGACGCTGGCAAAAACCCGCGGTGAACCGCATATTCATTACCTTGGTTAATATAATTAAATTAAATATCATATACATTCAATAGTTGCAACGTTAATTAGTTTATCACAAGAACCGAAAAATCCTGGTTACCCGTCAAGCTGCTGGTGAAAAAATCACAAGTGAAGACGCATATCAATTTTCCGGTTAGTGCAATTAAATAACATAAATTCATGCATCCATCTTGGTTCATGAATCTACTGTTGCTGTACACTTAGTGTGTTTGTTCTGTAAGCGATTTTTTGGCTGTCCGTCCGACGTGTGGATTTTTTATTTATAATTCGTGGGGTATTTTGTTTTTTAGTCTTATAGTATTCTATTTTTAATTCCTTTCTCTAACTCATTAAGTGATACTACATGATACACTAGCTAACAATTAACCCACAAAACGCATGAAAAAATGCGTCACTATCTACCTATTACCCCATCAACAATCTGAAGGAAAACCTAACATGTTCTACCCCAACATCCCTGGCATGCCCGTGATTGTGCCTACCTCTAACAGAGGCATGTAAAATACTTACGGTGAACTAGCTAGCTAATCCCTTACATCACAAACCCTATTGCTACCTGTTCTAGCTGTGAAATAGTATATGTTTAATAAAATATATTAATTATAATAAAAGTGATATTAATAGTATCACAAAACAAAGAAAACCAACAAAAACGAGAAAAACAAACAAAACAAAAACGAAAACCATTAAACAAAAAACAAAGAACCAACAAAAACCGAAGCAAAACAAGCAAAAACTGTTATGAAAGCTTCCAAAAAGGAACCTCCCATAACGGTCAGAAAATGGCCTTTGTGCCTAAACTACTCTACAGGCTACAGCCAGAAACGTTTTTCGTCCCTCGCCTGAAAGGGACTCATCAGTGGGTTTTTTACTATATATAAGTGCTTACACACACAGCTAGTATGCGTGTAATCACCCATATATCAGACAGAAAAATGCCAAGAAAATGGCAAACAGTAGACCACTAGAAGTGCTGTGTGTAACAACCAGCACAGCAAAATATGTATATATAAAAGGAATATAACACATGCGTGGAATGCACTACACAGATGTGCTACATAATATATTGCCTCATAGAGGCAACAATAAGCCAATATAAATAATATAAAAATGTGATAACCTACTAAAAATATGATAAAAATATATATAATATATAATATAATAATAGATATAAATGAAAAATAAAGGGTAAGAAAAAGAAAAAAAATAAAAAGAAAAGACTTGCATTCCTACGGAAGACAGCGACCACACGCGACGAAAGTTGAACACATACTAACTGATGTGTTCGTCTCTATTGCATACCCTTCAGTATGGGTGATGCAATTTTTAATGTAGGGGAGGGTCGATGTCAATTCAAAGGAATGGCACGTCGGAGAGAAGTTACAGCAATTATTTGGATGAAGAGGGGGAAGGGGCACAGGGAGGGGGGAAAATTATATATATTGAGAAATAATAAAATAAAAATAATGATAAAAAAGGGGGTGAGGAAAATTAATAAAAGGGAAAATAATAATAAAGGGAAAAACGGTTTTAGACATTAAGAAAAGGAAAAAAATCAGAAGTTAAATTGAAGATGGATTGTTAAATTTTATTGAAAAATAATAATTTTAAAATAGAAAATTAATTATAATAATTATTAAAATAATTTAGTTGATGCACCCCCACATTAAGTGGGGTGCGTGGACATGGCCGAAAAAATCTCGAAGGTGAAGGAACTAATGTCATTATTATTGTGTAATATTCACTACAGTTGATAGTGTGTACTGTAATTTATACAGAGAGCCCCAATTTTTCCTGTTGATGGGGTATCGTTGTGAATACATCCATTCTGTTCATATATGAGGTGTGTAGTTTGTATGAAGATAGAAAAAACAGAGAAAAAGGACGGAACTCTTATTTTCCCAATGTGTGGGGTGGGTATGTCCGTGTGTGTCATGTGGGTGTTCAGCTCTTATGTGATTGGCAGGCAAGGGTCTCCGTTTTGGAAATTTCTGAAACAATGGCAGCTGCCATTTCTGAGTCACACCATATAAGGAATAAATAGTATGTTGTGTCTCAAAAATGTGGATGTGTATGTATTGTGGTAGTCAAATTACACGCAGAGTGTGAACGCAGGTAGAAAATGCATGGATTTAATGTATGCTGTTACGTTTGGTAAGGTACTGTTTTTGTGTAACCAACACAGGAGAAAAATGAATGACTAAGTATGAGTGTGCCTCATGAGAGAGTGATCTAGAGTCAATGATAACAAAGGTTAGATCTTTCAAGATCTTTCAAAGCCCCAGTTTTTCCTGTTGATGGGGTATTGTTGTGAATACATCCATTCTGTTCATATATGAGGTCTGTAGTTTGTATGAAGATAGAAAAAACAGAGAAAAAGGACGGAACTCTTATTTTCAATCCTATAATTTTCTTATTGTATTCATAGAATACAACAGTCTGTTTTGTCATTCATATCTAATGATTAGGTTTTGTATATTTGTTATGTGATTGCCCCGAGCTTGTGTTTGTTATATATATTGGTGGAATTCAAATGCCTAATAGGACCTATTGTGTGATCAGTTCGTTCATTCAAGTTACTTAATTCATGTAAGACAGAATAGATGTGAGGTTTTTTATGGGTGATTGATGTTGCATTATCAAAAAAAATATATATTATCCATTTCAGTACACCGTTTTCCATTTGGTCCACGCCTACTTATGCGGTCTGTGGGTTGGACTAACAAGCCTAATTATGTTTCATTGAGGCGTTTATCACGATCAGGATTAGTACCACTGAATCTGTTAGGTGTGGCTGAATTGGGTCCATCAAATCTGATTCCTTTCTCAGGTTTATGAATATGACAGACTTAGACGTGCCTCGAGTTGTGAGTACCCTGTTAAGTTATGGTCCTCGTTTCGCTGTGCCTGCTGCGATAGGGGTGATGGAAACCGCCTATTATATTCATGACAGTTTCCTTGCATGGGGAAAGAGCCCTGAAGTTTATTTACAAAAATATATATCCCAGGTACGTGAGCAATATGTGAAGGTGATTCATCCAGGTCAGCGTAGCGGGGAGTTTGGGCCACAATATATGGATCGTTTGCTTGGGTCCATGTTGGACGAGACCCTGTCATTTTTAAAGGTTAACCCGGGGGTGATACTTGTGCAGTCCGACAAGGGCAAGAAAGTCATACGAATGTCAAAGACTCAATACGCAAATAAGATGCAATATTGGATAGATACATGTAAAGCTAAAGGCTATTATCAACCGTACCTCGGTGGCGATTTTGCGGTAGAACAGGCGAGAATCCATCAAGAGTTTTGTATAATATCTAAGAGGTTGAGTGCGGTGTACAAGTCTGCTCCTGTTGATCGAAAACCATTCCCGCGTGCAGTGGCGAAATTATTGCAGCATTTGCAGGCTAATGGTAGCGTGAGATTGCCATACCTTTATGGTCTCATTAAAGACCATAAGCCGGATGCACCTTGTTGGCCCATCTGTGGCACTCGTTCATGGTATACATTCCCGTTACAGAAAATCGTAGTGCAGTGTCTCCAACAGGTGTTTCGAGATAGTCTATTGCATCAAAACGTTAAGCGAATGGAGGACGTCGTACGGGAATTATCGGCCGTGCCTACCTGTGTTGGCTACGGATTCGTGAAGTTCGATGTCATTGATATGTATACTCGGATGAGTAGGAGCAGGATCTACGCCTGCCTAGATATGTTGGTACATTCGGGAACTTAAACGCAGAATAGTATGATAGGACCGGGGCTGTTGCTTTCTTGTGTGCGTTTTTGTTTTGAAATAGCAAACTTTTGTTCTTACGAGAATGACAACCATAGGCAAGTAAGGGGGTTACATAGTAAATTGGTTTTCCTAGCTAAACAAATTTTAAACGTTTTTTGCCCAAGTTTTGAGGCTTCAAAAATTTTTTTACAAAGTTTTTTAATGTTTTGGCCAAATTAAGTGATTCTACATGATACATGATAACTATCTACCTATTACCCCATCAACAATCTGAAGAAAAACCTATCATGTTCTACCCTAACATCCCTGTCATGTCCCTGATTGTTCCTAACTCTAACGGAGGCATGTAAAACACTTACGGTGAACTAGCTAGCTACTCCCTTACATCACAAACCCTAATGCTACCGGTTCTGGCTGTGAATAGTATGTTTGATAAATTAATATAATATAATAATTATAATAATAGAGTGATACTAAAAATATCACAGAACAAGAAAAACAACAAAAAAATGAGAAAAAATAAACAAAACAAAAACGAGAACCATTAAACAAAAACCAACAAAAACCGGAGAACAAACAAGAAAAACCTGTTATGAAAGCTTCCAAAAAGGAACCTCCCATAACGGTCTGAAATTGACCTTTATGCCCAAACTACTCTACAGGCAACACCCAGAAACGTTTTTCGTCCCCCGCCTGAAGGGGACATCAGTGGGTTTTTTTACTCTATATAAGTGCTTACACACACGACTAGTGTGCGTGTAATCACCCATATATTTACAGAAAAATGCCAAGAAAATGGCAAACAGAAGACCACTAGAAGTGCTGTGTGTAACAACCAGCACAGCAAAATATGTATATATAAAAGGAATATAACACATGCGTGGAATGCACTACACAGATGTGCTACATAATATATTGCCTCATAGAGGCAACAATAAGCCAATATAAATAATATAAAAATGTGATAACCTACTAAAAATATGATAAAAATATATATAATATAATAATAGATATAAATGAAAAATAAAGGGTAAGAAAAAGAAAAAAAATAAAAAGAAAAGACTTGCATTCCTACGGAAGACAGCGACCACACGCGACGAAAGTTGAACACATACTAACTGATGTGTTCGTCTCTATTGCATACCCTTCAGTATGGGTGATGCAATTTTTAATGTAGGGGAGGGTCGATGTCAATTCAAAGGAATGGCACGTCGGAGAGAAGTTACAGCAATTATTTGGATGAAGAGAGGGAAGGGGCACAGGGAGGGGGGAAAATTATATATATTGAGAAATAATAAAATAAAAATAATGGTAAAAAAGGGGGGGAGGAAAATTAATAAAAGGGAAAATAATAATTAAGGGAAAAACGGTTTTAGACATTAAGAAAAGGAAAAAAATCAGAAGTTAAATTGAAGATGGATTGTTAAATTTTATTGAAAAATAATAATTTTAAAATAGAAAATTAATTATAATAATTATTAAAATAATTTAGTTGAAAAAATGTCATGTGAGTATATTTTATGATATTAGCTTTGGAAGCCTAGTTATTCCAGGGCTATTGAGGATCATATAACGATGGTTATCCCATTTGTTCAGTGAATGTGTTTCCACTGTGCCATATTTGTTGCTGGTGATACTGAGAGTTTTGGTTGGTTTGTGGTATGTGTGATTGGTTCATGGTTGAGACTATATTTTGGCACATCCTGGCGGTATTGAAAATGTTCATGATGTATGTGTTTTCAGAAAAATGTTAAATTTCCCCATATAGCTATTACAATATCCAGTAATGATAAGATTACAATATTACAATATCCAGTAATGGTAAGCATAAGACACATTAAGTGGGGGGCATGGACATGGCCGAAAAAAATCTCGAAGGTGAAGGAACTAATGTCATTATTATTGTGTAATATTCACTACAGTTGATAGTGTGTACTGTAATTTAGTTAATTGGTATTCCTAGCTAGTACAAAAATATAAAAGTTTTTAGCCCAAGTTTTGAAGCTTCAAAAGAAATTTTTTGAAATATTTAAATGTTTTTGGAAAAATTCCGGAATTTTCCCTTTAACATAACAAGTTTTTAGCAACCACAAAAGTAAAGGATTTGTGTTTTTTCGCGTTTCTTCACGTCTTTCCAAATCGAGTGAAATAACTTTCAGTCGAATTGAAGAATTTTTTTGACTTTTTGTGCGTAATCGAGTTTCTCTACCGGTAAGCGGCCTAGAATGTGAGTAAGCAGCAGCACAAGTACTCGAGGGTTCACATAAATGTGACCCAATGGGTACGGTGCTGGCGCTTTACTATAATTTAATTTAAAATTTCGTTAACTTGATTGACTTCATTTGTCGTTGAACTAATTTTAGTCCCTACGCATAAAAGTCAGTACCGCCCGATATTTTGACTGACTTTTATTATTCTATTCTGCCTATGACATTACCTTTACAAAAAATATCTAAACCGGGTACAGTGGCCGGGTACAAGAATATAATAACTTATCTTACTTTAGGATACAAGATATATCCTATGCTTGCAGATATTCTGAAAAATAGTTAATGTGCAATTGTAGATGTGTGAAAAAAAAAAATTTTTTTTGCCTTTATTGAATTTGAAAATGAGACTGGAAAATGGGAAAATTGGAGTAGCTAGTATAGCCAAATATAATTGTAGTGCAAACAGTGATTGCACAATGTAGAATGTAAGAAACTGCAAAAAATGCAAAAAGATTTTCCAGAATTGCAAAATGGAAATATTGTACAATGTGGAATGCAAATGTAAAACTATGGGAGACACGAATTGTAGAAAATGTAAAAAATGTAAAAAGTAAATGTGAAAAGTAAAAGTATAATTTCCAATTTGCGCGTGGTAGAAAAATGAATTGTAAATTTATGAAGTAAGTGTAGAGATATAAGATGTACAAATAAAGAGTAAATATATAATAAATAATAAATGTACGACTGGCTATAACGCGACCGCATACGCACACCGTGTAGCTTAAAGAAGCAAAAATTACCCAGGTGTGAGCACTACAGGAACCAACGGAGGCTGTACGCCTTGGCTCCACATCGCCGATAGACATGCTGAGCCAAGGCAAGACGTGACAGTCTCATTACTCAACGCGTAAGCAACAATATATTCACTTGCGTGTACAAAAATGCACGCAACTGTGTGTAGCTCATAAGATGTCACCACTCGACACCCTGATCTACCGCAAACACAGTAAACAAACAAAACAAAAAATCAAAAATCCAACACAAAAACAAAACAAACAAAACAAAAATGTTTATATTGCAAATCAAAATAATGTTGCAGACAATCCGAAGAGGTTCCCTAAGGGCAATCCTCTTAATAGATTGTCTGTCGAACATTATGCCGAAACGGCTTACGTTATTTAGGCGTTTCCCAGAAACGTTTTTCGTCCAATGCCTAAAACTTGGACTCGTCAGTGGGATTTTTGTCTTTGTATGATAACTTCTAAACTTTCCTGGAACATACCCACTGAAGTGTGTGCAGTTCCATTGGATCGTTTTCCGACGCTTATTAAAAAATTTTTTAAAAATTAAGATGGAAAGGATGACTCCGTTAATTTATCCTTGAGAAGGATCACGGTCAATAATGGGGCGTAGAATGTCTAAAAATGGAAATTTTTATAATACGATCAGAAATTATAATAATTTTTGATAGAAATGAAACATAGAGATAAATATAATAGTAGCGAAGTAATAGTTTTTATTTTACTTTTATTACACGGTTTGTACACTGTTTTTGTTTTACTAACTATCCTTCATTTTTTTATTATTATTTATTAATATTTAGATTCGTTATTTCAACTCAAATTTAATTCACCAAACCTTGTATATCAATCACTACCGTTTAAAATATCGTTTACAATGTGTTCGGATGGTGTCGGCAATATTCAAGACATTGCTTCACACCAACCAAGCACTAATCATGTAAACGAGATACCCGATACTACATTGATTGTATTTTATTGTTTTTTATTTTCATATTTTTGTATTTCCTTCTTTTAATTTCATCCTTCTCATATTGGGCCGTGATCTGCTTAACCATGGCGGCTGTCATGGTTTTGTTTGTTTTTGGGTGTTTGTTAGGTTTTTTGTCGTCAGCTGTGTAAACCATGTTTTTTCCCAGGTTGTTACTGGCTGCCTTCCTTACTTGCTGATGGCTCCAATATGCGAGCATGGGATCATATGTTTTCATCCATCCGTGATCAGCTTGTTGTGTGGCTGTTCGTCATGGCGTATTTTTTCTCACCCAATGGGCCTTAGCCCATTGCACTGGTGGTATAATGTGTGTTTTTTGGAATTTTCTAATATTATGGGTGTGTGCCAATTGGTTAATTTTTACTAGTGGTAAGTAATGTTGAAATAAATTTACTCTGGTGAGTAAAATTTTGTTCTATTTGCTGTGCCAATTCATGGATGAAATTTTGACAGACAAAATTTTGAGTTTCAAGATTGTCTGCAAAATTAAACAAAGAATTATGCATAGAATATCAAAAAAAGTTTTTTCCTTTGTTACTAGCTATTATATTAAAAACACAACATCTTATAATAATAATAATATAAGTTTTCCTAATTTTCTTTTCAATTTTGAAATACTCGACGTTGAAGAGAATATTCAACGGTTGTCAAAAATTTACCTAGCCCTCAGGGCTACATAAAATTTTGACGTTTGAATTCACCTCACTCGCGTCAAAATTTCTTTTTCTTGTGTCAAAATTTTCTATATCGAGGAAAAAGTAACCAATTGGCACACACCCTATACATGTTTTTTGTAATATTATACATGTTTTTTTGCGTTTCTAAAATTGTGACACATAAAAAACTTACCGATTTTTTGCATGCTCTTTTATGCTTATTGTTTCTCCGTTTTCTTGTTTGTACTTCGAGTTTGCTTGATTAAATTCCTTGTTAGTCGTTTTTTGTTCTTTTCTTAGAGACATTTTATTTTGACCCGTGGTTTCCAGTCTCGCTTTTTGCTGCCTTTGTTGATTTTTCAATTGCAATTTTTTTTAGTTTTCCACTTTTTCACTTTCCAACACAGTTTTTTCCACTAATGTTTTTCCCGTTCCTGTTTTTGTGTATATTATGCTCACTATTATTGAGCTTAAACCTTGGCTATCAGAACATTTTCATTTCTCATTCTTCCCACCTTTTGCCATCAATCTGAGTTGTTTCGCTTTGCACTTTTTTGCCTGGCAATTTTTTCTTTTTGCAATTTATGTTCCTTAACACTTGAACTTAATTATTTTTACTATGAATTTCCACATTTTCCACATTCCCAGTTTCGTTTACTGAATTGTCTGTAATTTTTTTACTTTAACTGCCCGTTTTTCCCATTTCCTGTAATCTGTGCTTGGACGATGGCGGAGTTTTTCTTTGTTCCGTTTCATTACATTTCTTCTTGTTCGAGTTCTTTTCTGTAATTGGTCTTGTTTCAGACCAAAGATTTCACTCCTTTTGTTTAGTACTTTCATTTTATTTCCAGGGTCGTTTCTAGTGTGGTGAGTAACTGGTGTGTGCCACACTCTGTATGTTGGCTGCCTTCAGCCGTTTCCGCCTTCTTGCTGTTTCAGAGTTAGTTGGTTATAATTGGTTGTGTGCACGGATTTTGGTAGCCGAACGTAAAACTAATAAACCCTTTTTTTGTGGATCTGACTGAAAAATTTTTTTGCTCTAGGCAACTTTTTGCAACGTTTGCTCAAAAATACCAATTGGTATTACAACGTAACAAAGCAGTCTAACCAGAACGCGAAACCAGAACATCGTGAAGGTTATACAATATTTTTAATTAGCGTTTTTTTAATTAGCGTAAACTTTTCGCATCCATCTAAATTTCATGGATTACTCCTGATGTTTTGCAGCTGGCTCCAGTTTTTCTACACCAATTAGCGATTCCAACCAAACCAACAATAACAACAACGAAAAACAGCGAACAGCAGACACAGCGAATAGCAAAAAGCCCCCAGCCAAACCGCAAAAACACAAACATCGCAACGCAAGGTTGCAATACGGTTTTTAATTATTAAGGCAAACAATTTTTGCGCATCCATCTTGGATTGAGGGTGTTTTTGCAGCCGGCTCCAGTTATTGCGAACAATTGCCGATTCCAACCATAAAACAAACCGAGAAACAACGAACAACAAAACCGAAGCCAAAACGCAGAGAACAAACCAACGCAGCGCAAGAATGCAAGGGTTTTTCATAATAACGGCAAAAACTTTTTGCACACCCGGCTTGTTCCTGATGAACTACTTGTGCGGGCCTATGGTGTTTACAGTTGCCTCCAATTACTTCAAAAGACTTACTGATTGCAACCAAATTACACACATAATAGCAAATTGCAAAGGTCCAAGTCAAAGCAGAGAACAAATACATAGTACCCAAGGTTATACAAGGGGTTTTTCCGTGATTAATGTAACCTTTCGCGCCACCATTTTGGTTGGGTCAAATTAAGTGATTCTACAATATACACTGGCTAACAATTAACCCGCAAAACGCATAAAGAATTATGCGTAACTATCTACCTATTTAACCCCATCGAAAAAATATAACACATGCGTGGAATGCACTACACAGATGTGCTACATAATATATTGCCTCATAGAGGCAACAATAAGCCAATATAAATAATATAAAAATGTGACAAGCTACTAAAAATATGATAAAAATATATATAATATATAATATAATAATAGATATAAATGAAAAATAAAGGGTAAGAAAAAGAAAAAAAATAAAAAGAAAAGACTTGCATTCCTACGGAAGACAGCGACCACACGCGACGAAAGTTGAACACATACTAACTGATGTGTTCGTCTCTATTGCATACCCTTCAGTATGGGTGATGCAATTTTTAATGTAGGGGAGGGTCGATGTCAATTCAAAGGAATGGCACGTCGGAGAGAAGTTACAGCAATTATTTGGGTGAAGAGGGGGAAGGGGCACAGGGAGGGGGGAAAATTATATATATTGAGAAATAATAAAATAAAAATAATGGTAAAAAAGGGGGGGAGGAAAATTAATAAAAGGGAAAATAATAATAAAGGGAAAAACGGTTTTAGACATTAAGAAAAGGAAAAAAATCAGAAGTTAAATTGAAGATGGATTGTTAAATTTTATTGAAAAATAATAATTTTAAAATAGAAAATTAATTATAATAATTATTAAAATAATTTAGTTGATGCACCCCCACATTAAGTGGGGTGCATGGACATGGCCGAAAAAATCTCGAAGGTGAAGGAACTAATGTCATTATTATTGTGTAATATTCACTACAGTTGATGGTGTGTACTGTAATTTATACAGAGAGCCCCAGTTTTTCCTGTTGATGGGGTATCGTTGTGAATACATCCATTCTGTTCATATATGAGGTGTGTAGTTTGTATGAAGATAGAAAAAACAGAGAAAAAGGACGGAACTCTTATTTTCCCAATGTGTGGGGTGGGTATGTCCGTGTGTGTCATGTGGGTGTTCAGCTCTTATGTGATTGGCAGGCAAGGGTCTCCGTTTTGGAAATTTCTGAAACAATGGCAGCTGCCATTTCTGAGTCACACCATATAAGGAATAAATAGTATGTTGTGTCTCAAAAATGTGGATGTGTATGTATTGTGGTAGTCAAATTACACGCAGAGTGTGAACGCAGGTAGAAAATGCATGGATTTAATGTATGCTGTTACGTTTGGTAAGGTACTGTTTTTGTGTAACCAACACAGGAGAAAAATGAATGACTAAGTATGAGTGTGCCTCATGAGAGAGTGATCTAGAGTCAATGATAACAAAGGTTAGATCTTTCAAGATCTTTCAAAGCCCCAGTTTTTCCTGTTGATGGGGTATTGTTGTGAATACATCCATTCTGTTCATATATGAGGTCTGTAGTTTGTATGAAGATAGAAAAAACAGAGAAAAAGGACGGAACTCTTATTTTCAATCCTATAATTTTCTTATTGTATTCATAGAATACAACAGTCTGTTTTGTCATTCATATCTAATGATTAGGTTTTGTATATTTGTTATGTGATTGCCCCGAG
Organism: Myopa testacea; assembly: GCA_949629155.1. Taxonomy (NCBI): domain Eukaryota; kingdom Metazoa; phylum Arthropoda; class Insecta; order Diptera; family Conopidae; genus Myopa; species Myopa testacea. Next base: position 475,217 of record OX451345.1, on the reverse strand, counting down.
CTTGTGTTTGTTATATATATTGGTGGAATTCAAATGCCTAATAGGACCTATTGTGTGATCAGTTCGTTCATTCAAGTTACTTAATTCATGTAAGACAGAATAGATGTGAGGTTTTTTATGGGTGATTGATGTTGCATTATCAAAAAAAATATATATTATCCATTTCAGTACACCGTTTTCCATTTGGTCCACGCCTACTTATGCGGTCTGTGGGTTGGACTAACAAGCCTAATTATGTTTCATTGAGGCGTTTATCACGATCAGGATTAGTACCACTGAATCTGTTAGGTGTGGCTGAATTGGGTCCATCAAATCTGATTCCTTTCTCAGGTTTATGAATATGACAGACTTAGACGTGCCTCGAGTTGTGAGTACCCTGTTAAGTTATGGTCCTCGTTTCGCTGTGCCTGCTGCGATAGGGGTGATGGAAACCGCCTATTATATTCATGACAGTTTCCTTGCATGGGGAAAGAGCCCTGAAGTTTATTTACAAAAATATATATCCCAGGTACGTGAGCAATATGTGAAGGTGATTCATCCAGGTCAGCGTAGCGGGGAGTTTGGGCCACAATATATGGATCGTTTGCTTGGGTCCATGTTGGACGAGACCCTGTCATTTTTAAAGGTTAACCCGGGGGTGATACTTGTGCAGTCCGACAAGGGCAAGAAAGTCATACGAATGTCAAAGACTCAATACGCAAATAAGATGCAATATTGGATAGATACATGTAAAGCTAAAGGCTATTATCAACCGTACCTCGGTGGCGATTTTGCGGTAGAACAGGCGAGAATCCATCAAGAGTTTTGTATAATATCTAAGAGGTTGAGTGCGGTGTACAAGTCTGCTCCTGTTGATCGAAAACCATTCCCGCGTGCAGTGGCGAAATTATTGCAGCATTTGCAGGCTAATGGTAGCGTGAGATTGCCATACCTTTATGGTCTCATTAAAGACCATAAGCCGGATGCACCTTGTTGGCCCATCTGTGGCACTCGTTCATGGTATACATTCCCGTTACAGAAAATCGTAGTGCAGTGTCTCCAACAGGTGTTTCGAGATAGTCTATTGCATCAAAACGTTAAGCGAATGGAGGACGTCGTACGGGAATTATCGGCCGTGCCTACCTGTGTTGGCTACGGATTCGTGAAGTTCGATGTCATTGATATGTATACTCGGATGAGTAGGAGCAGGATCTACGCCTGCCTAGATATGTTGGTACATTCGGGAACTTAAACGCAGAATAGTATGATAGGACCGGGGCTGTTGCTTTCTTGTGTGCGTTTTTGTTTTGAAATAGCAAACTTTTGTTCTTACGAGAATGACAACCATAGGCAAGTAAGGGGGTTACATAGTAAATTGGTTTTCCTAGCTAAACAAATTTTAAACGTTTTTTGCCCAAGTTTTGAGGCTTCAAAAATTTTTTTACAAAGTTTTTTAATGTTTTGGCCAAATTAAGTGATTCTACATGATACATGATAACTATCTACCTATTACCCCATCAACAATCTGAAGAAAAACCTATCATGTTCTACCCTAACATCCCTGTCATGTCCCTGATTGTTCCTAACTCTAACGGAGGCATGTAAAACACTTACGGTGAACTAGCTAGCTACTCCCTTACATCACAAACCCTAATGCTACCGGTTCTGGCTGTGAATAGTATGTTTGATAAATTAATATAATATAATAATTATAATAATAGAGTGATACTAAAAATATCACAGAACAAGAAAAACAACAAAAAAATGAGAAAAAATAAACAAAACAAAAACGAGAACCATTAAACAAAAACCAACAAAAACCGGAGAACAAACAAGAAAAACCTGTTATGAAAGCTTCCAAAAAGGAACCTCCCATAACGGTCTGAAATTGACCTTTATGCCCAAACTACTCTACAGGCAACACCCAGAAACGTTTTTCGTCCCCCGCCTGAAGGGGACATCAGTGGGTTTTTTTACTCTATATAAGTGCTTACACACACGACTAGTGTGCGTGTAATCACCCATATATTTACAGAAAAATGCCAAGAAAATGGCAAACAGAAGACCACTAGAAGTGCTGTGTGTAACAACCAGCACAGCAAAATATGTATATATAAAAGGAATATAACACATGCGTGGAATGCACTACACAGATGTGCTACATAATATATTGCCTCATAGAGGCAACAATAAGCCAATATAAATAATATAAAAATGTGATAACCTACTAAAAATATGATAAAAATATATATAATATAATAATAGATATAAATGAAAAATAAAGGGTAAGAAAAAGAAAAAAAATAAAAAGAAAAGACTTGCATTCCTACGGAAGACAGCGACCACACGCGACGAAAGTTGAACACATACTAACTGATGTGTTCGTCTCTATTGCATACCCTTCAGTATGGGTGATGCAATTTTTAATGTAGGGGAGGGTCGATGTCAATTCAAAGGAATGGCACGTCGGAGAGAAGTTACAGCAATTATTTGGATGAAGAGAGGGAAGGGGCACAGGGAGGGGGGAAAATTATATATATTGAGAAATAATAAAATAAAAATAATGGTAAAAAAGGGGGGGAGGAAAATTAATAAAAGGGAAAATAATAATTAAGGGAAAAACGGTTTTAGACATTAAGAAAAGGAAAAAAATCAGAAGTTAAATTGAAGATGGATTGTTAAATTTTATTGAAAAATAATAATTTTAAAATAGAAAATTAATTATAATAATTATTAAAATAATTTAGTTGAAAAAATGTCATGTGAGTATATTTTATGATATTAGCTTTGGAAGCCTAGTTATTCCAGGGCTATTGAGGATCATATAACGATGGTTATCCCATTTGTTCAGTGAATGTGTTTCCACTGTGCCATATTTGTTGCTGGTGATACTGAGAGTTTTGGTTGGTTTGTGGTATGTGTGATTGGTTCATGGTTGAGACTATATTTTGGCACATCCTGGCGGTATTGAAAATGTTCATGATGTATGTGTTTTCAGAAAAATGTTAAATTTCCCCATATAGCTATTACAATATCCAGTAATGATAAGATTACAATATTACAATATCCAGTAATGGTAAGCATAAGACACATTAAGTGGGGGGCATGGACATGGCCGAAAAAAATCTCGAAGGTGAAGGAACTAATGTCATTATTATTGTGTAATATTCACTACAGTTGATAGTGTGTACTGTAATTTAGTTAATTGGTATTCCTAGCTAGTACAAAAATATAAAAGTTTTTAGCCCAAGTTTTGAAGCTTCAAAAGAAATTTTTTGAAATATTTAAATGTTTTTGGAAAAATTCCGGAATTTTCCCTTTAACATAACAAGTTTTTAGCAACCACAAAAGTAAAGGATTTGTGTTTTTTCGCGTTTCTTCACGTCTTTCCAAATCGAGTGAAATAACTTTCAGTCGAATTGAAGAATTTTTTTTACTTTTTGTGCGTAATCGAGTTTCTCTACCGGTAAGCGGCCTAGAATGTGAGTAAGCAGCAGCACAAGTACTCGAGGGTTCACATAAATGTGACCCAATGGGTACGGTGCTGGCGCTTTACTATAATTTAATTTAAAATTTCGTTAACTTGATTGACTTCATTTGTCGTTGAACTAATTTTAGTCCCTACGCATAAAAGTCAGTACCGCCCGATATTTTGACTGACTTTTATTATTCTATTCTGCCTATGACATTACCTTTACAAAAAATATCTAAACCGGGTACAGTGGCCGGGTACAAGAATATAATAACTTATCTTACTTTAGGATACAAGATATATCCTATGCTTGCAGATATTCTGAAAAATAGTTAATGTGCAATTGTAGATGTGTGAAAAAAAAAAATTTTTTTTGCCTTTATTGAATTTGAAAATGAGACTGGAAAATGGGAAAATTGGAGTAGCTAGTATAGCCAAATATAATTGTAGTGCAAACAGTGATTGCACAATGTAGAATGTAAGAAACTGCAAAAAATGCAAAAAGATTTTCCAGAATTGCAAAATGGAAATATTGTACAATGTGGAATGCAAATGTAAAACTATGGGAGACACGAATTGTAGAAAATGTAAAAAATGTAAAAAGTAAATGTGAAAAGTAAAAGTATAATTTCCAATTTGCGCGTGGTAGAAAAATGAATTGTAAATTTATGAAGTAAGTGTAGAGATATAAGATGTACAAATAAAGAGTAAATATATAATAAATAATAAATGTACGACTGGCTATAACGCGACCGCATACGCACACCGTGTAGCTTAAAGAAGCAAAAATTACCCAGGTGTGAGCACTACAGGAACCAACGGAGGCTGTACGCCTTGGCTCCACATCGCCGATAGACATGCTGAGCCAAGGCAAGACGTGACAGTCTCATTACTCAACGCGTAAGCAACAATATATTCACTTGCGTGTACAAAAATGCACGCAACTGTGTGTAGCTCATAAGATGTCACCACTCGACACCCTGATCTACCGCAAACACAGTAAACAAACAAAACAAAAAATCAAAAATCCAACACAAAAACAAAACAAACAAAACAAAAATGTTTATATTGCAAATCAAAATAATGTTGCAGACAATCCGAAGAGGTTCCCTAAGGGCAATCCTCTTAATAGATTGTCTGTCGAACATTATGCCGAAACGGCTTACGTTATTTAGGCGTTTCCCAGAAACGTTTTTCGTCCAATGCCTAAAACTTGGACTCGTCAGTGGGATTTTTGTCTTTGTATGATAACTTCTAAACTTTCCTGGAACATACCCACTGAAGTGTGTGCAGTTCCATTGGATCGTTTTCCGACGCTTATTAAAAAATTTTTTAAAAATTAAGATGGAAAGGATGACTCCGTTAATTTATCCTTGAGAAGGATCACGGTCAATAATGGGGCGTAGAATGTCTAAAAATGGAAATTTTTATAATACGATCAGAAATTATAATAATTTTTGATAGAAATGAAACATAGAGATAAATATAATAGTAGCGAAGTAATAGTTTTTATTTTACTTTTATTACACGGTTTGTACACTGTTTTTGTTTTACTAACTATCCTTCATTTTTTTATTATTATTTATTAATATTTAGATTCGTTATTTCAACTCAAATTTAATTCACCAAACCTTGTATATCAATCACTACCGTTTAAAATATCGTTTACAATGTGTTCGGATGGTGTCGGCAATATTCAAGACATTGCTTCACACCAACCAAGCACTAATCATGTAAACGAGATACCCGATACTACATTGATTGTATTTTATTGTTTTTTATTTTCATATTTTTGTATTTCCTTCTTTTAATTTCATCCTTCTCATATTGGGCCGTGATCTGCTTAACCATGGCGGCTGTCATGGTTTTGTTTGTTTTTGGGTGTTTGTTAGGTTTTTTGTCGTCAGCTGTGTAAACCATGTTTTTTCCCAGGTTGTTACTGGCTGCCTTCCTTACTTGCTGATGGCTCCAATATGCGAGCATGGGATCATATGTTTTCATCCATCCGTGATCAGCTTGTTGTGTGGCTGTTCGTCATGGCGTATTTTTTCTCACCCAATGGGCCTTAGCCCATTGCACTGGTGGTATAATGTGTGTTTTTTGGAATTTTCTAATATTATACATGTTTTTTGTAATATTATACATGTTTTTTTGCGTTTCTAAAATTGTGACACATAAAAAACTTACCGATTTTTTGCATGCTCTTTTATGCTTATTGTTTCTCCGTTTTCTTGTTTGTACTTCGAGTTTGCTTGATTAAATTCCTTGTTAGTCGTTTTTTGTTCTTTTCTTAGAGACATTTCATTTTGACCCGTGGTTTCCAGTCTCGCTTTTTGCTGCCTTTGTTGATTTTTCAATTGCAATTTTTTTTAGTTTTCCACTTTTTCACTTTCCAACACAGTTTTTTCCACTAATGTTTTTCCCGTTCCTGTTTTTGTGTATATTATGCTCACTATTATTGAGCTTAAACCTTGGCTATCAGAACATTTTCATTTCTCATTCTTCCCACCTTTTGCCATCAATCTGAGTTGTTTCGCTTTGCACTTTTTTGCCTGGCAATTTTTTCTTTTTGCAATTTATGTTCCTTAACACTTGAACTTAATTATTTTTACTATGAATTTCCACATTTTCCACATTCCCAGTTTCGTTTACTGAATTGTCTGTAATTTTTTTACTTTAACTGCCCGTTTTTCCCATTTCCTGTAATCTGTGCTTGGACGATGGCGGAGTTTTTCTTTGTTCCGTTTCATTACATTTCTTCTTGTTCGAGTTCTTTTCTGTAATTGGTCTTGTTTCAGACCAAAGATTTCACTCCTTTTGTTTAGTACTTTCATTTTATTTCCAGGGTCGTTTCTAGTGTGGTGAGTAACTGGTGTGTGCCACACTCTGTATGTTGGCTGCCTTCAGCCGTTTCCGCCTTCTTGCTGTTTCAGAGTTAGTTGGTTATAATTGGTTGTGTGCACGGATTTTGGTAGCCGAACGTAAAACTAATAAACCCTTTTTTTGTGGATCTGACTGAAAAATTTTTTTGCTCTAGGCAACTTTTTGCAACGTTTGCTCAAAAATACCAATTGGTATTACAACGTAACAAAGCAGTCTAACCAGAACGCGAAACCAGAACATCGTGAAGGTTATACAATATTTTTAATTAGCGTTTTTTTAATTAGCGTAAACTTTTCGCATCCATCTAAATTTCATGGATTACTCCTGATGTTTTGCAGCTGGCTCCAGTTTTTCTACACCAATTAGCGATTCCAACCAAACCAACAATAACAACAACGAAAAACAGCGAACAGCAGACACAGCGAATAGCAAAAAGCCCCCAGCCAAACCGCAAAAACACAAACATCGCAACGCAAGGTTGCAATACGGTTTTTAATTATTAAGGCAAACAATTTTTGCGCATCCATCTTGGATTGAGGGTGTTTTTGCAGCCGGCTCCAGTTATTGCGAACAATTGCCGATTCCAACCATAAAACAAACCGAGAAACAACGAACAACAAAACCGAAGCCAAAACGCAGAGAACAAACCAACGCAGCGCAAGAATGCAAGGGTTTTTCATAATAACGGCAAAAACTTTTTGCACACCCGGCTTGTTCCTGATGAACTACTTGTGCGGGCCTATGGTGTTTACAGTTGCCTCCAATTACTTCAAAAGACTTACTGATTGCAACCAAATTACACACATAATAGCAAATTGCAAAGGTCCAAGTCAAAGCAGAGAACAAATACATAGTACCCAAGGTTATACAAGGGGTTTTTCCGTGATTAATGTAACCTTTCGCGCCACCATTTTGGTTGGGTCAAATTAAGTGATTCTACAATATACACTGGCTAACAATTAACCCGCAAAACGCATAAAGAATTATGCGTAACTATCTACCTATTTAACCCCATCGAAAAAATATAACACATGCGTGGAATGCACTACACAGATGTGCTACATAATATATTGCCTCATAGAGGCAACAATAAGCCAATATAAATAATATAAAAATGTGACAAGCTACTAAAAATATGATAAAAATATATATAATATATAATATAATAATAGATATAAATGAAAAATAAAGGGTAAGAAAAAGAAAAAAAATAAAAAGAAAAGACTTGCATTCCTACGGAAGACAGCGACCACACGCGACGAAAGTTGAACACATACTAACTGATGTGTTCGTCTCTATTGCATACCCTTCAGTATGGGTGATGCAATTTTTAATGTAGGGGAGGGTCGATGTCAATTCAAAGGAATGGCACGTCGGAGAGAAGTTACAGCAATTATTTGGGTGAAGAGGGGGAAGGGGCACAGGGAGGGGGGAAAATTATATATATTGAGAAATAATAAAATAAAAATAATGGTAAAAAAGGGGGGGAGGAAAATTAATAAAAGGGAAAATAATAATAAAGGGAAAAACGGTTTTAGACATTAAGAAAAGGAAAAAAATCAGAAGTTAAATTGAAGATGGATTGTTAAATTTTATTGAAAAATAATAATTTTAAAATAGAAAATTAATTATAATAATTATTAAAATAATTTAGTTGATGCACCCCCACATTAAGTGGGGTGCATGGACATGGCCGAAAAAATCTCGAAGGTGAAGGAACTAATGTCATTATTATTGTGTAATATTCACTACAGTTGATGGTGTGTACTGTAATTTATACAGAGAGCCCCAGTTTTTCCTGTTGATGGGGTATCGTTGTGAATACATCCATTCTGTTCATATATGAGGTGTGTAGTTTGTATGAAGATAGAAAAAACAGAGAAAAAGGACGGAACTCTTATTTTCCCAATGTGTGGGGTGGGTATGTCCGTGTGTGTCATGTGGGTGTTCAGCTCTTATGTGATTGGCAGGCAAGGGTCTCCGTTTTGGAAATTTCTGAAACAATGGCAGCTGCCATTTCTGAGTCACACCATATAAGGAATAAATAGTATGTTGTGTCTCAAAAATGTGGATGTGTATGTATTGTGGTAGTCAAATTACACGCAGAGTGTGAACGCAGGTAGAAAATGCATGGATTTAATGTATGCTGTTACGTTTGGTAAGGTACTGTTTTTGTGTAACCAACACAGGAGAAAAATGAATGACTAAGTATGAGTGTGCCTCATGAGAGAGTGATCTAGAGTCAATGATAACAAAGGTTAGATCTTTCAAGATCTTTCAAAGCCCCAGTAAATTTGGTTTACCTAGCTAGTCAAGATTTAAAGTTTAGCCCAAGTTTTGAGGCTTCAAAGGTGTTTTAGAAAAAATTTTTTTAAAAATTATTTAAATGTTTTTGGAAATTCCGGAATTTCCTTTAACATATCAAGTCTTTTATGCAACCACAAATGTAGAGAATTTGTGTATTTTCGCGTTTTCCCCCGTCTTTCTAATTCGAATGAATTAACTTTCATTCGAATTGAAAGTTTTATATTAACTTTTGTACGAATCGAGTTATTTTACCGATAAGCGGTCTGGATGTGAACAAGCAGCAGCACAAGTACTCGAGGGTTCACATAAATGTGACCCAATGGGTACGGCACTGGAGCTTGCTATAATTTATTCAAATTTACTAAAATTGACTTAAATTGTCCTTGATTTGATTTTAATCCCTACGCATAAAAGTCAGTACCGACCGATACTCCGACTGACTTTTATTATTCTATTCTGCCTATGACATTACCTTTACAAAAAATATCTAACCCGGGTAATAATGATTTAAATCACTTTAAGATACCGATGTAGTCATTATATTCAGTTGCATGTACAAAGATACATGCAACTGCATATAGCGCAAACCAAGTGCGGTGAAACTACACAATACACTAACACAATACACTAACTAGTGAAACTACCCCACTTCCAAAGTTTCCCTATGCTGGTACTATTTTTCATAATTATACAAATATAAACAAAAAATATATATAAAATATATAATATGAATAAGGTATACGTAAGGTATACGATATATAGAAATTTATTAGTTGAGAAATTCAAAAAACAAAACAAAAATTAAAAACATTGAAACAAAAAACACAAAAACAAACAAAAACCGAAAATAGCAAGCAAAAATTGTTATAAAAGTGTCATAATAGACACTCCTATAACAACCATGAGAGGCCTTTTGGCCTAAAACTACTTTACAGGCACGCCCAGAAACGTTTTTCGTCCCTGGCCTGAAAGGGACTCATCAGTGGGCTTTATCATATATATAAGCGCTTACACACATAACTAGTATGTGTGCAATCACCCATACATACACAGAAAACATGGCCAAAAATGGCTAAGGCAGAGATTGATAATTTTTAATTTTTAATTGCCTCGTAGAGGCAGTAAACATTGATAAAAATGTAGTAAACAAATTAATTAATTAATGTTAAATAACACTATTAATATAATATAAAATGGAAAAAGATCAAAAATCAAAAACCACTTACCATTCCTCGGGAGGACAGCGACCACACGCGACGAGAGTTGAACACATACTGACTGATGTGTTCACCTCTGTTTCAGACCCATACGAATGGGTGATGCAATTTTTTGTATAGGGGAGGGTCGCTATCAAACCCGAAAAAGGGCAATAAACAGTGACAAATAATATAGTAAACAATAATGAATTAATAGTAGTTGTTAAATAATTAAATAATTTTTAAATAATTGTTAAATAATAATAATGAAATATAATATAAAATGGAAAACTAGAACTAAAAACCACTTACCATTCCTCAGGTAGACAGCGACCACACGCGACGAGAGTTGAACACATACTGACTGATGTGTTCACCTCTGTTTCATACCCATAAGTATGGGTGATGCAATTTTTTTTTGTATAGGGGAGGGTCGCTACCAAAACCCGAAAAATGGCAAGTTTACTTATATTTAGTTATTCAATTAACTTTGAATACTAATATACTTAAAAATACTATATATGCCGTGGTACGGATTAAATCTGATACGTAGTGATAGTGTTTTTTTTACCTATGGTTTGCGTGTGTTTTTGCCAATTACTCATAACTTGAGTGCTTGGTGCTTTTTACACGTGACTAGACTAGGTTAATTCTTATTGCGTAGACCTAATCGATGGACTTACTTAAAGTTGTACATTCATTTTCTCGCTTTAACATGCTAGAGCTTCCTGTACAACAAAATACTAATATTTCTTGTTCTTATTTTGAATATTTCTAGTAACTTGGAAAATATTCAAACATACTTTACATAATACATAAGGGCAAGCACCGTATATCTCAGGCGCTTGCAAGCGAGTCGTCCTGTCCACGTCACACGGAGGTTCGTTTTTTTACCCAAAAATGGCAGACGGGCATTGGGGCTCTCTGCCACTTGTGCAGGGGGTGACCGTTCTGTCGAATGGCACGGGTGCAGATCCGCACAGTTCTGTTGTGTCGTATTAACAACGAAACACAACTCGCTGTGCTAAGACCGAGCGCCCCGATTCCTCAGGATTCCGTAGGAGAGGATCTAGACCGACTGCAACGAAGCTTGCTCAGATCGACTCCCGGTTTCCCTAGGACGCCGTAGGAGAGGATCTAGACCGTCTGCAACTAAGCTTGCTCAGATCAACTCCCGGTCTCTCGACCTCGACAGGCAATAGTGGACCCCTACCCAACTAACAGCCCCCCAATGTCAAGTCACTGGGCAACTCATGATTCAGAGTCATGCAGACACTAGAACCAGAGCGTGCGGGCGACAGCCCCCAATCGTCGGTACGGTACGCACACATCGGCGTACATCGGTAAGCTGGGTGGGGGGGTTCAGCCGTTCTGCGACGTAGGGCATTGCCTCTGAAACGGGTCCCCGCAAAACGAGACGCATAGATCTAACCTAGACCCCTCGTCGCCCAACCTGGCGAATCATTGGCCCCCTGAGAGAGGATTTCACTGATTTCTCAGACCAACTCCCGATCTTTGTCCCGGACAGACAAAAGCGGACCCCTCCACCAGCCAGCGGTCGCTAACATGGCGCCGCCCGAACGATATAAGTCGCCCGGCTCAGATTCATTGGCCAATTGCGCATTATCTTAACCCACCCACGATGCGACGCTTTTCAATTGACGGCTACCCGCGACGTCAAGACAACGGTGAGTCCCCTACCTATTGATGTAGTATACCTTACTTATCGTTCATAATACTTATTTTAATCTTACTATTTATCTATAAATACTGAGACTGATACTCAATACTCCTAAATCTACCATACCTTGGCGTTGTTTAAATGGAGCGGCATGGATGTGGGCAAGCAGCAGCGCGAGCACTCGAGGGTTCACATAAATATGACCCAATGGGTACGGCACTGGCACCAGCCACAACTCATACCGAACCTGACATATGCGGCAAACCACATCCTGCACCATGTAAACACGGATACGGGGCGCAGCTAATGCATATGTAATAGCGATACAAACAAAAAGCTTACAATACGATACAAAGTGCTTATTAAGCTCCTTAGTCAGATTAGCTAACATAGCTACTCTGACTGCGAACTGTCATGTGACCTTAATGGCTACACCAAAACCGTACGGAGGCCTTACATGAAGGTCGTTCTTCCAACATGGACATTAGTCAAGGGGGCGTCACTAGTCATGAATGCAAACGCATCGCATGGTAACGTTATCTGCCCTCGACCTATTCACTAGTGGAAGGCGTCCACCAACGAAACGACCAACCTACGGGGCGTATTGTCAACATGCGTTGAACGTGCTATCCGTGGCATGTGTACGATAAGGTACCCCCGCTGAGACCACACGTTCAAGAGACAGTACGATTTCCTAATCATACCCTACTTAATCGCTGACAAATAAGAAAAATTGGGTGAATTAGAGCTATGCTCTAACCTAAGTATTTTCCCTCTAGGTCTCCTCACAGGATAAACTAAAGCGCAAGAAAAATACAATAACTTATAAATTTTGTAAATACTTGTATAACCTATAAAAGCTATCCTTAACTGTAAGGAGGTGTTTTACCCTACCTACGACAAGGGTTAAACACAGTAACAAGTAAATTTGGTTTACCTAGCTAGTCAAGATTTAAAGTTTAGCCCAAGTTTTGAGGCTTCAAAGGTGTTTTAGAAAAAATTTTTTTAAAAATTATTTAAATGTTTTTGGAAATTCCGGAATTTCCTTTAACATATCAAGTCTTTTATGCAACCACAAATGTAGAGAATTTGTGTATTTTCGCGTTTTCCCCCGTCTTTCTAATTCGAATGAATTAACTTTCATTCGAATTGAAAGTTTTATATTAACTTTTGTACGAATCGAGTTATTTTACCGATAAGCGGTCTGGATGTGAACAAGCAGCAGCACAAGTACTCGAGGGTTCACATAAATGTGACCCAATGGGTACGGCACTGGAGCTTGCTATAATTTATTCAAATTTACTAAAATTGACTTAAATTGTCCTTGATTTGATTTTAATCCCTACGCATAAAAGTCAGTACCGACCGATACTCCGACTGACTTTTATTATTCTATTCTGCCTATGACATTACCTTTACAAAAAATATCTAACCCGGGTAATAATGATTTAAATCACTTTAAGATACCGATGTAGTCATTATATTCAGTTGCATGTACAAAGATACATGCAACTGCATATAGCGCAAACCAAGTGCGGTGAAACTACACAATACACTAACACAATACACTAACTAGTGAAACTACCCCACTTCCAAAGTTTCCCTATGCTGGTACTATTTTTCATAATTATACAAATATAAACAAAAAATATATATAAAATATATAATATGAATAAGGTATACGTAAGGTATACGATATATAGAAATTTATTAGTTGAGAAATTCAAAAAACAAAACAAAAATTAAAAACATTGAAACAAAAAACACAAAAACAAACAAAAACCGAAAATAGCAAGCAAAAATTGTTATAAAAGTGTCATAATAGACACTCCTATAACAACCATGAGAGGCCTTTTGGCCTAAAACTACTTTACAGGCACGCCCAGAAACGTTTTTCGTCCCTGGCCTGAAAGGGACTCATCAGTGGGCTTTATCATATATATAAGCGCTTACACACATAACTAGTATGTGTGCAATCACCCATACATACACAGAAAACATGGCCAAAAATGGCTAAGGCAGAGATTGATAATTTTTAATTTTTAATTGCCTCGTAGAGGCAGTAAACATTGATAAAAATGTAGTAAACAAATTAATTAATTAATGTTAAATAACACTATTAATATAATATAAAATGGAAAAAGATCAAAAATCAAAAACCACTTACCATTCCTCGGGAGGACAGCGACCACACGCGACGAGAGTTGAACACATACTGACTGATGTGTTCACCTCTGTTTCAGACCCATACGAATGGGTGATGCAATTTTTTGTATAGGGGAGGGTCGCTATCAAACCCGAAAAAGGGCAATAAACAGTGACAAATAATATAGTAAACAATAATGAATTAATAGTAGTTGTTAAATAATTAAATAATTTTTAAATAATTGTTAAATAATAATAATGAAATATAATATAAAATGGAAAACTAGAACTAAAAACCACTTACCATTCCTCAGGTAGACAGCGACCACACGCGACGAGAGTTGAACACATACTGACTGATGTGTTCACCTCTGTTTCATACCCATAAGTATGGGTGATGCAATTTTTTTTGTATAGGGGAGGGTCGCTACCAAAACCCGAAAAATGGCAAGTTTACTTATATTTAGTTATTCAATTAACTTTGAATACTAATATACTTAAAAATACTATATATGCCGTGGTACGGATTAAATCTGATACGTAGTGATAGTGTTTTTTTTACCTATGGTTTGCGTGTGTTTTTGCCAATTACTCATAACTTGAGTGCTTGGTGCTTTTTACACGTGACTAGACTAGGTTAATTCTTATTGCGTAGACCTAATCGATGGACTTACTTAAAGTTGTACATTCATTTTCTCGCTTTAACATGCTAGAGCTTCCTGTACAACAAAATACTAATATTTCTTGTTCTTATTTTGAATATTTCTAGTAACTTGGAAAATATTCAAACATACTTTACATAATACATAAGGGCAAGCACCGTATATCTCAGGCGCTTGCAAGCGAGTCGTCCTGTCCACGTCACACGGAGGTTCGTTTTTTTACCCAAAAATGGCAGACGGGCATTGGGGCTCTCTGCCACTTGTGCAGGGGGTGACCGTTCTGTCGAATGGCACGGGTGCAGATCCGCACAGTTCTGTTGTGTCGTATTAACAACGAAACACAACTCGCTGTGCTAAGACCGAGCGCCCCGATTCCTCAGGATTCCGTAGGAGAGGATCTAGACCGACTGCAACGAAGCTTGCTCAGATCGACTCCCGGTTTCCCTAGGACGCCGTAGGAGAGGATCTAGACCGTCTGCAACTAAGCTTGCTCAGATCAACTCCCGGTCTCTCGACCTCGACAGGCAATAGTGGACCCCTACCCAACTAACAGCCCCCCAATGTCAAGTCACTGGGCAACTCATGATTCAGAGTCATGCAGACACTAGAACCAGAGCGTGCGGGCGACAGCCCCCAATCGTCGGTACGGTACGCACACATCGGCGTACATCGGTAAGCTGGGTGGGGGGGTGCAGCCGTTCTGCGACGTAGGGCATTGCCTCTGAAACGGGTCCCCGCAAAACGAGACGCATAGATCTAACCTAGACCCCTCGTCGCCCAACCTGGCGAATCATTGGCCCCCTGAGAGAGGATTTCACTGATTTCTCAGACCAACTCCCGATCTTTGTCCCGGACAGACAAAAGCGGACCCCTCCACCAGCCAGCGGTCGCTAACATGGCGCCGCCCGAACGATATAAGTCGCCCGGCTCAGATTCATTGGCCAATTGCGCATTATCTTAACCCACCCACGATGCGACGCTTTTCAATTGACGGCTACCCGCGACGTCAAGACAACGGTGAGTCCCCTACCTATTGATGTAGTATACCTTACTTATCGTTCATAATACTTATTTTAATCTTACTATTTATCTATAAATACTGAGACTGATACTCAATACTCCTAAATCTACCATACCTTGGCGTTGTTTAAATGGAGCGGCATGGATGTGGGCAAGCAGCAGCGCGAGCACTCGAGGGTTCACATAAATATGACCCAATGGGTACGGCACTGGCACCAGCCACAACTCATACCGAACCTGACATATGCGGCAAACCACATCCTGCACCATGTAAACACGGATACGGGGCGCAGCTAATGCATATGTAATAGCGATACAAACAAAAAGCTTACAATACGATACAAAGTGCTTATTAAGCTCCTTAGTCAGATTAGCTAACATAGCTACTCTGACTGCGAACTGTCATGTGACCTTAATGGCTACACCAAAACCGTACGGAGGCCTTACATGAAGGTCGTTCTTCCAACATGGACATTAGTCAAGGGGGCGTCACTAGTCATGAATGCAAACGCATCGCATGGTAACGTTATCTGCCCTCGACCTATTCACTAGTGGAAGGCGTCCACCAACGAAACGACCAACCTACGGGGCGTATTGTCAACATGCGTTGAACGTGCTATCCGTGGCATGTGTACGATAAGGTACCCCCGCTGAGACCACACGTTCAAGAGACAGTACGATTTCCTAATCATACCCTACTTAATCGCTGACAAATAAGAAAAATTGGGTGAATTAGAGCTATGCTCTAACCTAAGTATTTTCCCTCTAGGTCTCCTCACAGGATAAACTAAAGCGCAAGAAAAATACAATAACTTATAAATTTTGTAAATACTTGTATAACCTATAAAAGCTATCCTTAACTGTAAGGAGGTGTTTTTCCCTACCTACGACAAGGGTTAAACACAGTAACAAGTAAATTTGGTTTACCTAGCTAGTCAAGATTTAAAGTTTAGCCCAAGTTTTGAGGCTTCAAAGGTGTTTTAGAAAAAATTTTTTTAAAAATTATTTAAATGTTTTTGGAAATTCCGGAATTTCCTTTAACATATCAAGTCTTTTATGCAACCACAAATGTAGAGAATTTGTGTATTTTCGCGTTTTCCCCCGTCTTTCTAATTCGAATGAATTAACTTTCATTCGAATTGAAAGTTTTATATTAACTTTTGTACGAATCGAGTTATTTTACCGATAAGCGGTCTGGATGTGAACAAGCAGCAGCACAAGTACTCGAGGGTTCACATAAATGTGACCCAATGGGTACGGCACTGGAGCTTGCTATAATTTATTCAAATTTACTAAAATTGACTTAAATTGTCCTTGATTTGATTTTAATCCCTACGCATAAAAGTCAGTACCGACCGATACTCCGACTGACTTTTATTATTCTATTCTGCCTATGACATTACCTTTACAAAAAATATCTAACCCGGGTAATAATGATTTAAATCACTTTAAGATACCGATGTAGTCATTATATTCAGTTGCATGTACAAAGATACATGCAACTGCATATAGCGCAAACCAAGTGCGGTGAAACTACACAATACACTAACACAATACACTAACTAGTGAAACTACCCCACTTCCAAAGTTTCCCTATGCTGGTACTATTTTTCATAATTATACAAATATAAACAAAAAATATATATAAAATATATAATATGAATAAGGTATACGTAAGGTATACGATATATAGAAATTTATTAGTTGAGAAATTCAAAAAACAAAACAAAAATTAAAAACATTGAAACAAAAAACACAAAAACAAACAAAAACCGAAAATAGCAAGCAAAAATTGTTATAAAAGTGTCATAATAGACACTCCTATAACAACCATGAGAGGCCTTTTGGCCTAAAACTACTTTACAGGCACGCCCAGAAACGTTTTTCGTCCCTGGCCTGAAAGGGACTCATCAGTGGGCTTTATCATATATATAAGCGCTTACACACATAACTAGTATGTGTGCAATCACCCATACATACACAGAAAACATGGCCAAAAATGGCTAAGGCAGAGATTGATAATTTTTAATTTTTAATTGCCTCGTAGAGGCAGTAAACATTGATAAAAATGTAGTAAACAAATTAATTAATTAATGTTAAATAACACTATTAATATAATATAAAATGGAAAAAGATCAAAAATCAAAAACCACTTACCATTCCTCGGGAGGACAGCGACCACACGCGACGAGAGTTGAACACATACTGACTGATGTGTTCACCTCTGTTTCAGACCCATACGAATGGGTGATGCAATTTTTTGTATAGGGGAGGGTCGCTATCAAACCCGAAAAAGGGCAATAAACAGTGACAAATAATATAGTAAACAATAATGAATTAATAGTAGTTGTTAAATAATTAAATAATTTTTAAATAATTGTTAAATAATAATAATGAAATATAATATAAAATGGAAAACTAGAACTAAAAACCACTTACCATTCCTCAGGTAGACAGCGACCACACGCGACGAGAGTTGAACACATACTGACTGATGTGTTCACCTCTGTTTCATACCCATAAGTATGGGTGATGCAATTTTTTTTTGTATAGGGGAGGGTCGCTACCAAAACCCGAAAAATGGCAAGTTTACTTATATTTAGTTATTCAATTAACTTTGAATACTAATATACTTAAAAATACTATATATGCCGTGGTACGGATTAAATCTGATACGTAGTGATAGTGTTTTTTTTACCTATGGTTTGCGTGTGTTTTTGCCAATTACTCATAACTTGAGTGCTTGGTGCTTTTTACACGTGACTAGACTAGGTTAATTCTTATTGCGTAGACCTAATCGATGGACTTACTTAAAGTTGTACATTCATTTTCTCGCTTTAACATGCTAGAGCTTCCTGTACAACAAAATACTAATATTTCTTGTTCTTATTTTGAATATTTCTAGTAACTTGGAAAATATTCAAACATACTTTACATAATACATAAGGGCAAGCACCGTATATCTCAGGCGCTTGCAAGCGAGTCGTCCTGTCCACGTCACACGGAGGTTCGTTTTTTTACCCAAAAATGGCAGACGGGCATTGGGGCTCTCTGCCACTTGTGCAGGGGGTGACCGTTCTGTCGAATGGCACGGGTGCAGATCCGCACAGTTCTGTTGTGTCGTATTAACAACGAAACACAACTCGCTGTGCTAAGACCGAGCGCCCCGATTCCTCAGGATTCCGTAGGAGAGGATCTAGACCGACTGCAACGAAGCTTGCTCAGATCGACTCCCGGTTTCCCTAGGACGCCGTAGGAGAGGATCTAGACCGTCTGCAACTAAGCTTGCTCAGATCAACTCCCGGTCTCTCGACCTCGACAGGCAATAGTGGACCCCTACCCAACTAACAGCCCCCCAATGTCAAGTCACTGGGCAACTCATGATTCAGAGTCATGCAGACACTAGAACCAGAGCGTGCGGGCGACAGCCCCCAATCGTCGGTACGGTACGCACACATCGGCGTACATCGGTAAGCTGGGTGGGGGGGTGCAGCCGTTCTGCGACGTAGGGCATTGCCTCTGAAACGGGTCCCCGCAAAACGAGACGCATAGATCTAACCTAGACCCCTCGTCGCCCAACCTGGCGAATCATTGGCCCCCTGAGAGAGGATTTCACTGATTTCTCAGACCAACTCCCGATCTTTGTCCCGGACAGACAAAAGCGGACCCCTCCACCAGCCAGCGGTCGCTAACATGGCGCCGCCCGAACGATATAAGTCGCCCGGCTCAGATTCATTGGCCAATTGCGCATTATCTTAACCCACCCACGATGCGACGCTTTTCAATTGACGGCTACCCGCGACGTCAAGACAACGGTGAGTCCCCTACCTATTGATGTAGTATACCTTACTTATCGTTCATAATACTTATTTTAATCTTACTATTTATCTATAAATACTGAGACTGATACTCAATACTCCTAAATCTACCATACCTTGGCGTTGTTTAAATGGAGCGGCATGGATGTGGGCAAGCAGCAGCGCGAGCACTCGAGGGTTCACATAAATATGACCCAATGGGTACGGCACTGGCACCAGCCACAACTCATACCGAACCTGACATATGCGGCAAACCACATCCTGCACCATGTAAACACGGATACGGGGCGCAGCTAATGCATATGTAATAGCGATACAAACAAAAAGCTTACAATACGATACAAAGTGCTTATTAAGCTCCTTAGTCAGATTAGCTAACATAGCTACTCTGACTGCGAACTGTCATGTGACCTTAATGGCTACACCAAAACCGTACGGAGGCCTTACATGAAGGTCGTTCTTCCAACATGGACATTAGTCAAGGGGGCGTCACTAGTCATGAATGCAAACGCATCGCATGGTAACGTTATCTGCCCTCGACCTATTCACTAGTGGAAGGCGTCCACCAACGAAACGACCAACCTACGGGGCGTATTGTCAACATGCGTTGAACGTGCTATCCGTGGCATGTGTACGATAAGGTACCCCCGCTGAGACCACACGTTCAAGAGACAGTACGATTTCCTAATCATACCCTACTTAATCGCTGACAAATAAGAAAAATTGGGTGAATTAGAGCTATGCTCTAACCTAAGTATTTTCCCTCTAGGTCTCCTCACAGGATAAACTAAAGCGCAAGAAAAATACAATAACTTATAAATTTTGTAAATACTTGTATAACCTATAAAAGCTATCCTTAACTGTAAGGAGGTGTTTTACCCTACCTACGACAAGGGTTAAACACAGTAACAAGTAAATTTGGTTTACCTAGCTAGTCAAGATTTAAAGTTTAGCCCAAGTTTTGAGGCTTCAAAGGTGTTTTAGAAAAAATTTTTTTAAAAATTATTTAAATGTTTTTGGAAATTCCGGAATTTCCTTTAACATATCAAGTCTTTTATGCAACCACAAATGTAGAGAATTTGTGTATTTTCGCGTTTTCCCCCGTCTTTCTAATTCGAATGAATTAACTTTCATTCGAATTGAAAGTTTTATATTAACTTTTGTACGAATCGAGTTATTTTACCGATAAGCGGTCTGGATGTGAACAAGCAGCAGCACAAGTACTCGAGGGTTCACATAAATGTGACCCAATGGGTACGGCACTGGAGCTTGCTATAATTTATTCAAATTTACTAAAATTGACTTAAATTGTCCTTGATTTGATTTTAATCCCTACGCATAAAAGTCAGTACCGACCGATACTCCGACTGACTTTTATTATTCTATTCTGCCTATGACATTACCTTTACAAAAAATATCTAACCCGGGTAATAATGATTTAAATCACTTTAAGATACCGATGTAGTCATTATATTCAGTTGCATGTACAAAGATACATGCAACTGCATATAGCGCAAACCAAGTGCGGTGAAACTACACAATACACTAACACAATACACTAACTAGTGAAACTACCCCACTTCCAAAGTTTCCCTATGCTGGTACTATTTTTCATAATTATACAAATATAAACAAAAAATATATATAAAATATATAATATGAATAAGGTATACGTAAGGTATACGATATATAGAAATTTATTAGTTGAGAAATTCAAAAAACAAAACAAAAATTAAAAACATTGAAACAAAAAACACAAAAACAAACAAAAACCGAAAATAGCAAGCAAAAATTGTTATAAAAGTGTCATAATAGACACTCCTATAACAACCATGAGAGGCCTTTTGGCCTAAAACTACTTTACAGGCACGCCCAGAAACGTTTTTCGTCCCTGGCCTGAAAGGGACTCATCAGTGGGCTTTATCATATATATAAGCGCTTACACACATAACTAGTATGTGTGCAATCACCCATACATACACAGAAAACATGGCCAAAAATGGCTAAGGCAGAGATTGATAATTTTTAATTTTTAATTGCCTCGTAGAGGCAGTAAACATTGATAAAAATGTAGTAAACAAATTAATTAATTAATGTTAAATAACACTATTAATATAATATAAAATGGAAAAAGATCAAAAATCAAAAACCACTTACCATTCCTCGGGAGGACAGCGACCACACGCGACGAGAGTTGAACACATACTGACTGATGTGTTCACCTCTGTTTCAGACCCATACGAATGGGTGATGCAATTTTTTGTATAGGGGAGGGTCGCTATCAAACCCGAAAAAGGGCAATAAACAGTGACAAATAATATAGTAAACAATAATGAATTAATAGTAGTTGTTAAATAATTAAATAATTTTTAAATAATTGTTAAATAATAATAATGAAATATAATATAAAATGGAAAACTAGAACTAAAAACCACTTACCATTCCTCAGGTAGACAGCGACCACACGCGACGAGAGTTGAACACATACTGACTGATGTGTTCACCTCTGTTTCATACCCATAAGTATGGGTGATGCAATTTTTTTTTTGTATAGGGGAGGGTCGCTACCAAAACCCGAAAAATGGCAAGTTTACTTATATTTAGTTATTCAATTAACTTTGAATACTAATATACTTAAAAATACTATATATGCCGTGGTACGGATTAAATCTGATACGTAGTGATAGTGTTTTTTTTACCTATGGTTTGCGTGTGTTTTTGCCAATTACTCATAACTTGAGTGCTTGGTGCTTTTTACACGTGACTAGACTAGGTTAATTCTTATTGCGTAGACCTAATCGATGGACTTACTTAAAGTTGTACATTCATTTTCTCGCTTTAACATGCTAGAGCTTCCTGTACAACAAAATACTAATATTTCTTGTTCTTATTTTGAATATTTCTAGTAACTTGGAAAATATTCAAACATACTTTACATAATACATAAGGGCAAGCACCGTATATCTCAGGCGCTTGCAAGCGAGTCGTCCTGTCCACGTCACACGGAGGTTCGTTTTTTTACCCAAAAATGGCAGACGGGCATTGGGGCTCTCTGCCACTTGTGCAGGGGGTGACCGTTCTGTCGAATGGCACGGGTGCAGATCCGCACAGTTCTGTTGTGTCGTATTAACAACGAAACACAACTCGCTGTGCTAAGACCGAGCGCCCCGATTCCTCAGGATTCCGTAGGAGAGGATCTAGACCGACTGCAACGAAGCTTGCTCAGATCGACTCCCGGTTTCCCTAGGACGCCGTAGGAGAGGATCTAGACCGTCTGCAACTAAGCTTGCTCAGATCAACTCCCGGTCTCTCGACCTCGACAGGCAATAGTGGACCCCTACCCAACTAACAGCCCCCCAATGTCAAGTCACTGGGCAACTCATGATTCAGAGTCATGCAGACACTAGAACCAGAGCGTGCGGGCGACAGCCCCCAATCGTCGGTACGGTACGCACACATCGGCGTACATCGGTAAGCTGGGTGGGGGGGTGCAGCCGTTCTGCGACGTAGGGCATTGCCTCTGAAACGGGTCCCCGCAAAACGAGACGCATAGATCTAACCTAGACCCCTCGTCGCCCAACCTGGCGAATCATTGGCCCCCTGAGAGAGGATTTCACTGATTTCTCAGACCAACTCCCGATCTTTGTCCCGGACAGACAAAAGCGGACCCCTCCACCAGCCAGCGGTCGCTAACATGGCGCCGCCCGAACGATATAAGTCGCCCGGCTCAGATTCATTGGCCAATTGCGCATTATCTTAACCCACCCACGATGCGACGCTTTTCAATTGACGGCTACCCGCGACGTCAAGACAACGGTGAGTCCCCTACCTATTGATGTAGTATACCTTACTTATCGTTCATAATACTTATTTTAATCTTACTATTTATCTATAAATACTGAGACTGATACTCAATACTCCTAAATCTACCATACCTTGGCGTTGTTTAAATGGAGCGGCATGGATGTGGGCAAGCAGCAGCGCGAGCACTCGAGGGTTCACATAAATATGACCCAATGGGTACGGCACTGGCACCAGCCACAACTCATACCGAACCTGACATATGCGGCAAACCACATCCTGCACCATGTAAACACGGATACGGGGCGCAGCTAATGCATATGTAATAGCGATACAAACAAAAAGCTTACAATACGATACAAAGTGCTTATTAAGCTCCTTAGTCAGATTAGCTAACATAGCTACTCTGACTGCGAACTGTCATGTGACCTTAATGGCTACACCAAAACCGTACGGAGGCCTTACATGAAGGTCGTTCTTCCAACATGGACATTAGTCAAGGGGGCGTCACTAGTCATGAATGCAAACGCATCGCATGGTAACGTTATCTGCCCTCGACCTATTCACTAGTGGAAGGCGTCCACCAACGAAACGACCAACCTACGGGGCGTATTGTCAACATGCGTTGAACGTGCTATCCGTGGCATGTGTACGATAAGGTACCCCCGCTGAGACCACACGTTCAAGAGACAGTACGATTTCCTAATCATACCCTACTTAATCGCTGACAAATAAGAAAAATTGGGTGAATTAGAGCTATGCTCTAACCTAAGTATTTTCCCTCTAGGTCTCCTCACAGGATAAACTAAAGCGCAAGAAAAATACAATAACTTATAAATTTTGTAAATACTTGTATAACCTATAAAAGCTATCCTTAACTGTAAGGAGGTGTTTTACCCTACCTACGACAAGGGTTAAACACAGTAACAAGTAAATTTGGTTTACCTAGCTAGTCAAGATTTAAAGTTTAGCCCAAGTTTTGAGGCTTCAAAGGTGTTTTAGAAAAAATTTTTTTAAAAATTATTTAAATGTTTTTGGAAATTCCGGAATTTCCTTTAACATATCAAGTCTTTTATGCAACCACAAATGTAGAGAATTTGTGTATTTTCGCGTTTTCCCCCGTCTTTCTAATTCGAATGAATTAACTTTCATTCGAATTGAAAGTTTTATATTAACTTTTGTACGAATCGAGTTATTTTACCGATAAGCGGTCTGGATGTGAACAAGCAGCAGCACAAGTACTCGAGGGTTCACATAAATGTGACCCAATGGGTACGGCACTGGAGCTTGCTATAATTTATTCAAATTTACTAAAATTGACTTAAATTGTCCTTGATTTGATTTTAATCCCTACGCATAAAAGTCAGTACCGACCGATACTCCGACTGACTTTTATTATTCTATTCTGCCTATGACATTACCTTTACAAAAAATATCTAACCCGGGTAATAATGATTTAAATCACTTTAAGATACCGATGTAGTCATTATATTCAGTTGCATGTACAAAGATACATGCAACTGCATATAGCGCAAACCAAGTGCGGTGAAACTACACAATACACTAACACAATACACTAACTAGTGAAACTACCCCACTTCCAAAGTTTCCCTATGCTGGTACTATTTTTCATAATTATACAAATATAAACAAAAAATATATATAAAATATATAATATGAATAAGGTATACGTAAGGTATACGATATATAGAAATTTATTAGTTGAGAAATTCAAAAAACAAAACAAAAATTAAAAACATTGAAACAAAAAACACAAAAACAAACAAAAACCGAAAATAGCAAGCAAAAATTGTTATAAAAGTGTCATAATAGACACTCCTATAACAACCATGAGAGGCCTTTTGGCCTAAAACTACTTTACAGGCACGCCCAGAAACGTTTTTCGTCCCTGGCCTGAAAGGGACTCATCAGTGGGCTTTATCATATATATAAGCGCTTACACACATAACTAGTATGTGTGCAATCACCCATACATACACAGAAAACATGGCCAAAAATGGCTAAGGCAGAGATTGATAATTTTTAATTTTTAATTGCCTCGTAGAGGCAGTAAACATTGATAAAAATGTAGTAAACAAATTAATTAATTAATGTTAAATAACACTATTAATATAATATAAAATGGAAAAAGATCAAAAATCAAAAACCACTTACCATTCCTCGGGAGGACAGCGACCACACGCGACGAGAGTTGAACACATACTGACTGATGTGTTCACCTCTGTTTCAGACCCATACGAATGGGTGATGCAATTTTTTGTATAGGGGAGGGTCGCTATCAAACCCGAAAAAGGGCAATAAACAGTGACAAATAATATAGTAAACAATAATGAATTAATAGTAGTTGTTAAATAATTAAATAATTTTTAAATAATTGTTAAATAATAATAATGAAATATAATATAAAATGGAAAACTAGAACTAAAAACCACTTACCATTCCTCAGGTAGACAGCGACCACACGCGACGAGAGTTGAACACATACTGACTGATGTGTTCACCTCTGTTTCATACCCATAAGTATGGGTGATGCAATTTTTTTTTGTATAGGGGAGGGTCGCTACCAAAACCCGAAAAATGGCAAGTTTACTTATATTTAGTTATTCAATTAACTTTGAATACTAATATACTTAAAAATACTATATATGCCGTGGTACGGATTAAATCTGATACGTAGTGATAGTGTTTTTTTTTACCTATGGTTTGCGTGTGTTTTTGCCAATTACTCATAACTTGAGTGCTTGGTGCTTTTTACACGTGACTAGACTAGGTTAATTCTTATTGCGTAGACCTAATCGATGGACTTACTTAAAGTTGTACATTCATTTTCTCGCTTTAACATGCTAGAGCTTCCTGTACAACAAAATACTAATATTTCTTGTTCTTATTTTGAATATTTCTAGTAACTTGGAAAATATTCAAACATACTTTACATAATACATAAGGGCAAGCACCGTATATCTCAGGCGCTTGCAAGCGAGTCGTCCTGTCCACGTCACACGGAGGTTCGTTTTTTTACCCAAAAATGGCAGACGGGCATTGGGGCTCTCTGCCACTTGTGCAGGGGGTGACCGTTCTGTCGAATGGCACGGGTGCAGATCCGCACAGTTCTGTTGTGTCGTATTAACAACGAAACACAACTCGCTGTGCTAAGACCGAGCGCCCCGATTCCTCAGGATTCCGTAGGAGAGGATCTAGACCGACTGCAACGAAGCTTGCTCAGATCGACTCCCGGTTTCCCTAGGACGCCGTAGGAGAGGATCTAGACCGTCTGCAACTAAGCTTGCTCAGATCAACTCCCGGTCTCTCGACCTCGACAGGCAATAGTGGACCCCTACCCAACTAACAGCCCCCCAATGTCAAGTCACTGGGCAACTCATGATTCAGAGTCATGCAGACACTAGAACCAGAGCGTGCGGGCGACAGCCCCCAATCGTCGGTACGGTACGCACACATCGGCGTACATCGGTAAGCTGGGTGGGGGGGTGCAGCCGTTCTGCGACGTAGGGCATTGCCTCTGAAACGGGTCCCCGCAAAACGAGACGCATAGATCTAACCTAGACCCCTCGTCGCCCAACCTGGCGAATCATTGGCCCCCTGAGAGAGGATTTCACTGATTTCTCAGACCAACTCCCGATCTTTGTCCCGGACAGACAAAAGCGGACCCCTCCACCAGCCAGCGGTCGCTAACATGGCGCCGCCCGAACGATATAAGTCGCCCGGCTCAGATTCATTGGCCAATTGCGCATTATCTTAACCCACCCACGATGCGACGCTTTTCAATTGACGGCTACCCGCGACGTCAAGACAACGGTGAGTCCCCTACCTATTGATGTAGTATACCTTACTTATCGTTCATAATACTTATTTTTCATTTTTGTACCTAGCTAGAGAATTGTTCGCGTATGAATTTTTAATTTTTAATTTTAAATATTTTTATTATGAATTATTAATCTTTTAAACTCTTAATTAATCGATTGAGGTTAAGTAGGAAGAATTATTAACGCGTAATCAGATACTATTGTTTAAATTAGAGAAAACGAGACGGAAGCGGGAATTAAGAGTTTTTTTTACCCTAGTTGTGTTGACCGTGATTTAGAGGTGAAAGATCGGGCAACTAACGATCTCTAACCTCCCCCACTGTATTCTCAACACATCTCTTTCTGCTTAAAGCTATATTCTCCTCTTTTTAGCTGAGCTACACCTATTATGGCTGTCGCGTACGTTTTTTGGATTTGTCCCTAGCTGTCCTAGGAAGAAACAAATTATTGTCAAAATATCTATCCCTATCTCTTTGTTCTACAGTATTCCTACATGTCATTACAAAGTGCAAAAACCAAACAAAAATGAAAAACATTGGCACAAAAAACACAAAAACAAACAAAAACCGAAAAACAAACAAAAATTGTTATAGAAATGTCAATAAAAGACACTCTCATAACAATTATAAGTAGGCCTTTTTGCCTAAAAACTACTTTACAGGCACCGCCCAGAAACGTTTTTCGTCCCTGGCCTGAAAGGGACTCATCAGTGGGCTTATCATATATATAAACGCTTACCCACATAACTAGTATGTGTGCAATCACCCATATATATACAGAGAAAATGGCCATGAATGGCTCAAGACGAAAATTAATTATTTAAATTGCCTCATAGAGGCGATCAAAATTGATGAATGATATAATATATAACAATTAACTAATAATTGTTAGATAATGAATGTAATGTTGTAATATGTAATATATAATCTAATATAAATGGAAAAAATCAAAAAAATCAAAAAAATCAAAAAACACTTACCATTCCTCAGGAAAACAGCGACCACACGCGACGAGAGTTGAACACACACTAACTGATGTGTTCACCTCGATTGCCCACTCCATTTAACAAGAGTGATGCAATTTTAGTTTTAGGGATGGGTCGATGTCAACCACAGCAATGGCACGTCGGTGGGAGGGTATGATCAATTAAGGAGGTAAAAGGAGGGGGGAAGGTTGGAATTAAGGTGGAGAAGGGGGTTAGAAAAGTAAAAGAATACGTAAAAAAGTAAAAAGTAGGAAAGAAGTGGTTAAAATAAAACTGTAAATAGAAATGACATCCTGCCACTACTGACAGCCCTCATTCGTGGCCTTTGTCGAGGTTAGCGATCTTGTCATATATAACTCTTAATGTAGTTGCTATAGTGTAGGAAAGGTCGAGAAGTAGAAAGATACCCTAATATTAAAAATTGTATTTTATTTAACTTAGCCCTTACTATACTCTACGATATTCCTGCCCGCGTGTGTTAGTAATTGGGGACACTCCAAAAGGCCTACCGTGTTAACATGGGAGAAAAACAATTTGAGTAAGATAGAACTTTTCAAGATTTGCCAATATAGGGCAGAAAAAGGTTAATCCATGAGTCAGTGAACAGGTCACATGAAGCCTATGAGTTGATATCTCCCAATCATAAATCAGGCCATGCTATGCATAAACCCCGAAGGGTAAAGCGGCGCATGACCCCGAAGGGAGCCTGATCAACAGGAGGCCTCAAATGGCCGTGAAACAACCGAACCATAAACCGTCCTTGTTTAGCCTATTTGACGAAGGGTTGTCCAAATGCCAGCCACATTACTCAATCCAGATGTGCATTCAACATTACCGGAACCAGTGTGGGTTGCTATGTTAGGAAATGTTTGATGAAAAACAAGGGATCCTATGAAAACGAAAAAATAAAACATAACACCTACCCACTCCTAATCTGTTTTTTACCTGAGTTTGGGTCTGATGGACCCAAAACCATAAGTCGCATCATTAGTCAGCCATCACGATTAATGACGGAGTTCTACCCTTCCTGAGCTAAGTGAACGATCGGAAGACAATTTTTCATTTTTGTACCTAGCTAGAGAATTGTTCGCGTATGAATTTTTAATTTTTAATTTTAAATATTTTTATTATGAATTATTAATCTTTTAAACTCTTAATTAATCGATTGAGGTTAAGTAGGAAGAATTATTAACGCGTAATCAGATACTATTGTTTAAATTAGAGAAAACGAGACGGAAGCGGGAATTAAGAGTTTTTTTTACCCTAGTTGTGTTGACCGTGATTTAGAGGTGAAAGATCGGGCAACTAACGATCTCTAACCTCCCCCACTGTATTCTCAACACATCTCTTTCTGCTTAAAGCTATATTCTCCTCTTTTTAGCTGAGCTACACCTATTATGGCTGTCGCGTACGTTTTTTGGATTTGTCCCTAGCTGTCCTAGGAAGAAACAAATTATTGTCAAAATATCTATCCCTATCTCTTTGTTCTACAGTATTCCTACATGTCATTACAAAGTGCAAAAACCAAACAAAAATGAAAAACATTGGCACAAAAAACACAAAAACAAACAAAAACCGAAAAACAAACAAAAATTGTTATAGAAATGTCAATAAAAGACACTCTCATAACAATTATAAGTAGGCCTTTTTGCCTAAAAACTACTTTACAGGCACCGCCCAGAAACGTTTTTCGTCCCTGGCCTGAAAGGGACTCATCAGTGGGCTTATCATATATATAAACGCTTACCCACATAACTAGTATGTGTGCAATCACCCATATATATACAGAGAAAATGGCCATGAATGGCTCAAGACGAAAATTAATTATTTAAATTGCCTCATAGAGGCGATCAAAATTGATGAATGATATAATATATAACAATTAACTAATAATTGTTAGATAATGAATGTAATGTTGTAATATGTAATATATAATCTAATATAAATGGAAAAAATCAAAAAAATCAAAAAAATCAAAAAACACTTACCATTCCTCAGGAAAACAGCGACCACACGCGACGAGAGTTGAACACACACTAACTGATGTGTTCACCTCGATTGCCCACTCCATTTAACAAGAGTGATGCAATTTTAGTTTTAGGGATGGGTCGATGTCAACCACAGCAATGGCACGTCGGTGGGAGGGTATGATCAATTAAGGAGGTAAAAGGAGGGGGGAAGGTTGGAATTAAGGTGGAGAAGGGGGTTAGAAAAGTAAAAGAATACGTAAAAAAGTAAAAAGTAGGAAAGAAGTGGTTAAAATAAAACTGTAAATAGAAATGACATCCTGCCACTACTGACAGCCCTCATTCGTGGCCTTTGTCGAGGTTAGCGATCATAAAATCGGTTTTTGGACCCTGACTATCTAACCTAGCTAAGCAACTATGCCATCATAAATAGTTGCTCCTAATGTGTTTTTTTGAAAAAATTTTTAAAGTTTTTTAACGGACATCAAGAATGTCCACAAATTTCTAGTAATATTGAAAAAATGAATGAAATGAAGAAATGATGAAAAATGAAGGATTGTTTATTAAATTAATTCTATTCCTTTTTCCCTAATGATCTGTTGTTTTTTTAACAACAGACAGAAAACAAACCCTAGTTCTTAGGCAGCAGGCAACAAAGGGAGGAAGCAAAAAGGATAAGATAACGGATAACGGAATATTATCAAATTTTGTTGGTAAGAAAAAACAAAAAACCAAATATTTAAAATATTTTAGCCTTGCTTGCCTAAGCCTAGCCTAAATGAAGAAGAACGCTAACTATTTCGTTACAAAAAATTTAGGTGATGGAGTGAATGACCGTCATTTGTCCGCAGTAAGTATTAGTAGCTCTTCGTATGAATGGCGACCATCCGGCGACCATGGACACGAGAAGGGGAGCCCCAAATGGCCCAACCTGAAGCTGGATGTGGTGTCGACAGACGATACTAGAGATAGTGTCTAGAAATCAGTCGCTTATACGTGGTTGTAGAGGTGGAAGGACATGCTCCGGGTGGAGGTTTGCGGGGAGTAGGCTGGTCAGTATTGTGGACGGACAGGACTGTCTAAGTGAAAACGGAAATAACCAAGATTACCGTAAACAAAGGTTGAATCTTCATAAACTAACTGTCCGTTGAGCCTATAGATTACATAATGTTTACGCTAGATCCAGACTATGCTCCAAATCTCTATTTTGACACGAGTTTTTATAAATTTTTTATGGGCGAGACAAAATATGGATGTCGCGGCAAGAGATATACATTATTTAAAATTATTGTGGGCTTCGCGTCGAAAGGGTTTTAGGTTGGCCGTCAGGCTGGAGTAAAACGAGGGGGAACGGACTGATATTACGCGGATAATGGCGGATAGACTAAAAAAATCGCGTCGTTCTTGGAATATTGTTGGCGGGAAAACCGAGATAAGAATGTGTAAAAAATAAAGGTTAAGAATATAAAGAAAGAATGTGAAGGTTAAGAATATAAATATGTATAAAAATTAAGAATATAAAAATGTAGTAATAATAATAATGAAGACCTGACAAAAAAATGGTGACTTTAATTCGGAAGGAGGGTGTCTAAAGGCTGTGAAAGATTGCCCGAAGGCGACAGAGTAGGCTGCCAAAAAGCTTTTCATCCCCTGCCAGGGGGAATCGTCAGTTGACTTTAAAATGGGGGGTTGTGTCTAGGGGGTGTTATTGCGAAGGTATATGACTGTGGTTATCTTCTTAAGAGGGGAAGTGTATGATAATATAGGCAATGAGCCATAATCATCCTTGTATAAGATATAGAAGTTTAGCGAGTAAGAGCGCGTATATGTGCATACGTGTAGAGAAGAGACAGTACACGTACATGCGTAAATAATATATATGAACACATATACGTGTACGCGCACGCACATATAGTTGGCCGTACTGCTTAGTGTCGGAATCAAGAAAACGAGAAAAAAATATATATATATTAGACTTACAATGTTCATTGGTTTGCAGAGGATAGCCCAAGTAGAGCTGGATCGTACGTAATGTTGATCTTGTAAATCTTCATAGGGCACTGAGATTGCCTCGTGTTGGTTTTTTAGAGTGAACACAGTTTCTTATAATAGGGTAACGCGATTGAATGATGCGGCGCGATGTAGAGTAATTGCGAAGTGGTGAATTTTGTAAAGGATAAAGAAGGTTGGCACTTGCACCCCTTGTGCGTGAACTGCGTTTTTAATTGATTGGGTAAGGTACGATGATTGTAAGAACGCGGCGAGATGATTACTTGGAATCGTTTGATGTGTTTTACACATAAGGTGAACACAATGTTTTTTTATATATAATGGGGTAACACGATTGAATGATGCGGCGCGATGTAGAGTAATTGAAAAGTGGTGAATTTTTGTAAAGGCTCTTAGTTGGCACTTTTACACCTTGTGCGTGAACTACGTTTTCGATTGATCGGGTATGGTATGTTGATTGTAAGAACGCGGCGAGGTGATAACTTGGAATCGTTTGATGTGTTTTACACATAAGGTGAAACACAATTTTTTATATATAATGGGGTAACACGATTGAATGATGCGGCGCGATGTAGAGTAATTGAAAAGTGGTGAATTTTTGTAAAGGCTCTTAGTTGGCACTTGTACACCTTGTGCGTGAACTACGTTTTTGATTGATCGGGTAAGGTACGTTGATTGTAAGAACGCGGCGAGATGATCACTAGGATTCGCTTTGATGTGTTTTACGCATAAGGCGAACACAGTGTTTTTTTATATATAATGGGGTGACACGATTGAATGATGCGGCGCGATGTAGAGCAATTGGGAAGTGCTGAATTTAGTAACGGATCTTAGATGGCACTTGTACACCTTGTGCGTGAACTGCGTTTTTGATTCATCGGGTAAGGTACGTCGATTGTAAGAACGCGGCGCGATGATCACTAGGATCTAACTGACTGGTGTGGATGTGGCTGACGAGTGTTATATAGTCTGGGAGTGAAAACAAGATGGACCAGAAGTGTAAGGAAGAGATACAGTTGTGGAATTCGGTGGAGAGAAAGGGAGAAAGATCTTTTAATGGGTTCTGTGTGTTGTTTTTGCTTTTTTAAGGTGTAGATAATGGGTGGTTTTTTCACAATTCGCGCGATACGCTTAGGGTATCGCTGTATGTGAGTTGAGTGAGCGAAAGGAGTGTGTGAAGGCAGGCGAGAACGAGATGATTGTGTAGGTACGCGGGTTGTGGTGCTACATGAGTTCCTTCATGGCAATTTTTTACGACCATCAAGGTTTTATGGCGGTTATTTATATGGCGGTAGATACGGCGAGTATGTGGATAGTCGCGAATGTGAATGGACTCTCGAGACGGTCGCGTGTTAGCATTAAAAAGATTAGTTCTGAGAAAAAATGTTGGGTCAAACAGTATTTTTATGGTTTTATATATGGTGATTATAAATTTTTTTCAGGGTCGCGTTAAGGGGTGGTTTTTTCTGAATTCAAGGGTATGTGAATGGTATGTGAGAGGGAAGGTGAGAACGCGATGGTTGTGTAGGTACGTGGTGTTTACGAGTTCTTCATGTGTTTTATGAGATATGGTAGTTTTTTTAGCGATCGGAAAAAAATTGTTATGGCGGTCATTTATATGACGGTAGAACGGGTGAGTATGTAAAAGGTCACGACTATGAATGGACTCTCGAGGCGGACACGCGTTATGAGAATAAATAATTATTAAAATCTCATTAAGAGAGTAATAAAAGAGATTAGTTCGTTCTGAGCCCTTATGGTTTTTATGAAAACTCGGTAAGAAGTTTAAGTAGAGGATGGTTGGAGCGATAGTTGAGATAGCGTGTACAAATTGAGGCTTCTATTCGCGAGGGGCACTGCTAAGCGTTAGTAATTTTGCTATGATATGTTAAGTATAGTGTATGATAGAATAGATGATTTTAGCCGAGAATGATTGAAAAAGGAGAGTTTTCTTAAGTTTTACGCGATGTGTAAATACTTGGTGATAAGCTAATATGGTGTGGGGCAATAGTGGAGTGGGCCAAAACCAGGTAGTTAGCTGTGACGCCAGACAAAGTCCGACTTAAGGCCGACAGTCCACCTGTGGGCTTCGTCAACTATCCCTCCTTGCCATGTACAATGTTTCTACGGTCTTAAGTATACCAAGTAGAGATAGGAGAAAGTAGTGAAAAAGATACGATACGGCTACTGGTAATAAGCTAATATGGTGTGGAGTGATAGGGGAGTGGGCCAAAACCAGGTAGTTAGCTGTGACGCCAGACAAAGTCCGACATAAGGCCGACAGTCCACCTGTGGGCTTCGTCCGCTATCCCTGTTTTACCATTTACAATATTTCTAAGTTTTTTAAGAATAACAAGCGCGATTTTAACTAACCTGAGGAAGTACAGGATTGTAGACCACCTACATAACAAAAGGAATTGTATGGTGGTCGCATCTTCGCTGTACTGTCATGCATCCCAGCCTGGATATATCAGTAGATATGGTCCAGGAAGGAGATGTCATGCACTCTGGAGTGTCTAACCTCGTACCGTCCCAGACGATCTGAAAGCAGCATAAAGGGTCCGACGCAACCAGAGTGAGGCGGGGTGCTAATGTTCTTAAATATTATGATTTGCTATTCCCCACGGGACAGGGTACCCTGACATGGAACCCTAACACACTTAACGTCTCCCTTCTCAAACCCCATGGTCATTCGAACCTACAGAAGGGAGATTTTTAGCTATCCTCACTGATGATGGCGGAAAAGAAAAATGTAAAAATCTCAAGCATAAAATCGGTTTTTGGACCCTGACTATCTAACCTAGCTAAGCAACTATGCCATCATAAATAGTTGCTCCTAATGTGTTTTTTTGAAAAAATTTTTAAAGTTTTTTAACGGACATCAAGAATGTCCACAAATTTCTAGTAATATTGAAAAAATGAATGAAATGAAGAAATGATGAAAAATGAAGGATTGTTTATTAAATTAATTCTATTCCTTTTTCCCTAATGATCTGTTGTTTTTTTAACAACAGACAGAAAACAAACCCTAGTTCTTAGGCAGCAGGCAACAAAGGGAGGAAGCAAAAAGGATAAGATAACGGATAACGGAATATTATCAAATTTTGTTGGTAAGAAAAAACAAAAAACCAAATATTTAAAATATTTTAGCCTTGCTTGCCTAAGCCTAGCCTAAATGAAGAAGAACGCTAACTATTTCGTTACAAAAAATTTAGGTGATGGAGTGAATGACCGTCATTTGTCCGCAGTAAGTATTAGTAGCTCTTCGTATGAATGGCGACCATCCGGCGACCATGGACACGAGAAGGGGAGCCCCAAATGGCCCAACCTGAAGCTGGATGTGGTGTCGACAGACGATACTAGAGATAGTGTCTAGAAATCAGTCGCTTATACGTGGTTGTAGAGGTGGAAGGACATGCTCCGGGTGGAGGTTTGCGGGGAGTAGGCTGGTCAGTATTGTGGACGGACAGGACTGTCTAAGTGAAAACGGAAATAACCAAGATTACCGTAAACAAAGGTTGAATCTTCATAAACTAACTGTCCGTTGAGCCTATAGATTACATAATGTTTACGCTAGATCCAGACTATGCTCCAAATCTCTATTTTGACACGAGTTTTTATAAATTTTTTATGGGCGAGACAAAATATGGATGTCGCGGCAAGAGATATACATTATTTAAAATTATTGTGGGCTTCGCGTCGAAAGGGTTTTAGGTTGGCCGTCAGGCTGGAGTAAAACGAGGGGGAACGGACTGATATTACGCGGATAATGGCGGATAGACTAAAAAAATCGCGTCGTTCTTGGAATATTGTTGGCGGGAAAACCGAGATAAGAATGTGTAAAAAATAAAGGTTAAGAATATAAAGAAAGAATGTGAAGGTTAAGAATATAAATATGTATAAAAATTAAGAATATAAAAATGTAGTAATAATAATAATGAAGACCTGACAAAAAAATGGTGACTTTAATTCGGAAGGAGGGTGTCTAAAGGCTGTGAAAGATTGCCCGAAGGCGACAGAGTAGGCTGCCAAAAAGCTTTTCATCCCCTGCCAGGGGGAATCGTCAGTTGACTTTAAAATGGGGGGTTGTGTCTAGGGGGTGTTATTGCGAAGGTATATGACTGTGGTTATCTTCTTAAGAGGGGAAGTGTATGATAATATAGGCAATGAGCCATAATCATCCTTGTATAAGATATAGAAGTTTAGCGAGTAAGAGCGCGTATATGTGCATACGTGTAGAGAAGAGACAGTACACGTACATGCGTAAATAATATATATGAACACATATACGTGTACGCGCACGCACATATAGTTGGCCGTACTGCTTAGTGTCGGAATCAAGAAAACGAGAAAAAAATATATATATATTAGACTTACAATGTTCATTGGTTTGCAGAGGATAGCCCAAGTAGAGCTGGATCGTACGTAATGTTGATCTTGTAAATCTTCATAGGGCACTGAGATTGCCTCGTGTTGGTTTTTTAGAGTGAACACAGTTTCTTATAATAGGGTAACGCGATTGAATGATGCGGCGCGATGTAGAGTAATTGCGAAGTGGTGAATTTTGTAAAGGATAAAGAAGGTTGGCACTTGCACCCCTTGTGCGTGAACTGCGTTTTTAATTGATTGGGTAAGGTACGATGATTGTAAGAACGCGGCGAGATGATTACTTGGAATCGTTTGATGTGTTTTACACATAAGGTGAACACAATGTTTTTTTATATATAATGGGGTAACACGATTGAATGATGCGGCGCGATGTAGAGTAATTGAAAAGTGGTGAATTTTTGTAAAGGCTCTTAGTTGGCACTTTTACACCTTGTGCGTGAACTACGTTTTCGATTGATCGGGTATGGTATGTTGATTGTAAGAACGCGGCGAGGTGATAACTTGGAATCGTTTGATGTGTTTTACACATAAGGTGAAACACAATTTTTTATATATAATGGGGTAACACGATTGAATGATGCGGCGCGATGTAGAGTAATTGAAAAGTGGTGAATTTTTGTAAAGGCTCTTAGTTGGCACTTGTACACCTTGTGCGTGAACTACGTTTTTGATTGATCGGGTAAGGTACGTTGATTGTAAGAACGCGGCGAGATGATCACTAGGATTCGCTTTGATGTGTTTTACGCATAAGGCGAACACAGTGTTTTTTTATATATAATGGGGTGACACGATTGAATGATGCGGCGCGATGTAGAGCAATTGGGAAGTGCTGAATTTAGTAACGGATCTTAGATGGCACTTGTACACCTTGTGCGTGAACTGCGTTTTTGATTCATCGGGTAAGGTACGTCGATTGTAAGAACGCGGCGCGATGATCACTAGGATCTAACTGACTGGTGTGGATGTGGCTGACGAGTGTTATATAGTCTGGGAGTGAAAACAAGATGGACCAGAAGTGTAAGGAAGAGATACAGTTGTGGAATTCGGTGGAGAGAAAGGGAGAAAGATCTTTTAATGGGTTCTGTGTGTTGTTTTTGCTTTTTTAAGGTGTAGATAATGGGTGGTTTTTTCACAATTCGCGCGATACGCTTAGGGTATCGCTGTATGTGAGTTGAGTGAGCGAAAGGAGTGTGTGAAGGCAGG
This sequence comes from Myopa testacea, assembly GCA_949629155.1. Taxonomy (NCBI): domain Eukaryota; kingdom Metazoa; phylum Arthropoda; class Insecta; order Diptera; family Conopidae; genus Myopa; species Myopa testacea. Next base: position 437,857 of record OX451345.1, on the reverse strand, counting down.
CGAGAACGAGATGATTGTGTAGGTACGCGGGTTGTGGTGCTACATGAGTTCCTTCATGGCAATTTTTTACGACCATCAAGGTTTTATGGCGGTTATTTATATGGCGGTAGATACGGCGAGTATGTGGATAGTCGCGAATGTGAATGGACTCTCGAGACGGTCGCGTGTTAGCATTAAAAAGATTAGTTCTGAGAAAAAATGTTGGGTCAAACAGTATTTTTATGGTTTTATATATGGTGATTATAAATTTTTTTCAGGGTCGCGTTAAGGGGTGGTTTTTTCTGAATTCAAGGGTATGTGAATGGTATGTGAGAGGGAAGGTGAGAACGCGATGGTTGTGTAGGTACGTGGTGTTTACGAGTTCTTCATGTGTTTTATGAGATATGGTAGTTTTTTTAGCGATCGGAAAAAAATTGTTATGGCGGTCATTTATATGACGGTAGAACGGGTGAGTATGTAAAAGGTCACGACTATGAATGGACTCTCGAGGCGGACACGCGTTATGAGAATAAATAATTATTAAAATCTCATTAAGAGAGTAATAAAAGAGATTAGTTCGTTCTGAGCCCTTATGGTTTTTATGAAAACTCGGTAAGAAGTTTAAGTAGAGGATGGTTGGAGCGATAGTTGAGATAGCGTGTACAAATTGAGGCTTCTATTCGCGAGGGGCACTGCTAAGCGTTAGTAATTTTGCTATGATATGTTAAGTATAGTGTATGATAGAATAGATGATTTTAGCCGAGAATGATTGAAAAAGGAGAGTTTTCTTAAGTTTTACGCGATGTGTAAATACTTGGTGATAAGCTAATATGGTGTGGGGCAATAGTGGAGTGGGCCAAAACCAGGTAGTTAGCTGTGACGCCAGACAAAGTCCGACTTAAGGCCGACAGTCCACCTGTGGGCTTCGTCAACTATCCCTCCTTGCCATGTACAATGTTTCTACGGTCTTAAGTATACCAAGTAGAGATAGGAGAAAGTAGTGAAAAAGATACGATACGGCTACTGGTAATAAGCTAATATGGTGTGGAGTGATAGGGGAGTGGGCCAAAACCAGGTAGTTAGCTGTGACGCCAGACAAAGTCCGACATAAGGCCGACAGTCCACCTGTGGGCTTCGTCCGCTATCCCTGTTTTACCATTTACAATATTTCTAAGTTTTTTAAGAATAACAAGCGCGATTTTAACTAACCTGAGGAAGTACAGGATTGTAGACCACCTACATAACAAAAGGAATTGTATGGTGGTCGCATCTTCGCTGTACTGTCATGCATCCCAGCCTGGATATATCAGTAGATATGGTCCAGGAAGGAGATGTCATGCACTCTGGAGTGTCTAACCTCGTACCGTCCCAGACGATCTGAAAGCAGCATAAAGGGTCCGACGCAACCAGAGTGAGGCGGGGTGCTAATGTTCTTAAATATTATGATTTGCTATTCCCCACGGGACAGGGTACCCTGACATGGAACCCTAACACACTTAACGTCTCCCTTCTCAAACCCCATGGTCATTCGAACCTACAGAAGGGAGATTTTTAGCTATCCTCACTGATGATGGCGGAAAAGAAAAATGTAAAAATCTCAAGCATAAAATCGGTTTTTGGACCCTGACTATCTAACCTAGCTAAGCAACTATGCCATCATAAATAGTTGCTCCTAATGTGTTTTTTTGAAAAAAATTTTTAAAGTTTTTTAACGGACATCAAGAATGTCCACAAATTTCTAGTAATATTGAAAAAATGAATGAAATGAAGAAATGATGAAAAATGAAGGATTGTTTATTAAATTAATTCTATTCCTTTTTCCCTAATGATCTGTTGTTTTTTTAACAACAGACAGAAAACAAACCCTAGTTCTTAGGCAGCAGGCAACAAAGGGAGGAAGCAAAAAGGATAAGATAACGGATAACGGAATATTATCAAATTTTGTTGGTAAGAAAAAACAAAAAACCAAATATTTAAAATATTTTAGCCTTGCTTGCCTAAGCCTAGCCTAAATGAAGAAGAACGCTAACTATTTCGTTACAAAAAATTTAGGTGATGGAGTGAATGACCGTCATTTGTCCGCAGTAAGTATTAGTAGCTCTTCGTATGAATGGCGACCATCCGGCGACCATGGACACGAGAAGGGGAGCCCCAAATGGCCCAACCTGAAGCTGGATGTGGTGTCGACAGACGATACTAGAGATAGTGTCTAGAAATCAGTCGCTTATACGTGGTTGTAGAGGTGGAAGGACATGCTCCGGGTGGAGGTTTGCGGGGAGTAGGCTGGTCAGTATTGTGGACGGACAGGACTGTCTAAGTGAAAACGGAAATAACCAAGATTACCGTAAACAAAGGTTGAATCTTCATAAACTAACTGTCCGTTGAGCCTATAGATTACATAATGTTTACGCTAGATCCAGACTATGCTCCAAATCTCTATTTTGACACGAGTTTTTATAAATTTTTTATGGGCGAGACAAAATATGGATGTCGCGGCAAGAGATATACATTATTTAAAATTATTGTGGGCTTCGCGTCGAAAGGGTTTTAGGTTGGCCGTCAGGCTGGAGTAAAACGAGGGGGAACGGACTGATATTACGCGGATAATGGCGGATAGACTAAAAAAATCGCGTCGTTCTTGGAATATTGTTGGCGGGAAAACCGAGATAAGAATGTGTAAAAAATAAAGGTTAAGAATATAAAGAAAGAATGTGAAGGTTAAGAATATAAATATGTATAAAATTTTAGTTTTTGAGCCTAGCTAGAAAAAGGTTTTCCGCGTATGATTTTGTTGTAAAATATATTATTTTAAAGGTTATTGTTATATTTTTATTTCTCTAAAAACTCTTAATATTGAAATTAGAATTATCCGCAGAAACGTTGCAGTCAAATAACCATGCAATTAAATACATTGACTAAAAAGGAGAAAAAGGAAGCGAGTGTTAAGAGTTTTTGCCCTAGGCGTTTTGGTTATGATGTAGAGATGAAGGATCGAGCAACTAACGACCTCTAATCTCCCTCACTGTATTCCCAACACGTTTGTTTTCTCCTGCTTAAGCTATATTCTCCTAATTTCACTGATCTAAACCTACAATGGCCGTCGCGTACGTTTGGGGTTTGTCCCTAGCTGTCCTAGAACCGAAAAAAATTATTGTCAATAATCTATCCCTATCACTATGTTCTATAGTATTCCTAAATGTTTAAATGTGAAACAAAAATTGACAAATTTATATTGAGAGCGAAAGGGATTAAAAACATAATAAAGCGACAAACTTCATTTATTATGAGCGAGATGGATCAAACGCAACCAAAGCAGGAAACCAGCAAGCAGCTATGCCTTAAAAAAGGCATTTCAATGTTAATACAATTTTCATCTCTTTGTTTGATTGGTTGCTTTGTCCTTATTCGCTTTAAAACCACTTTAAATAACAACTGATCACTTTGTATTAGCGCTCAATTAACAACTGATCACAATATTAGAAGGGTGCAAAAATAAAACAAAAAACCAGACAAATAAGGCTTATGGGAGCCTTTATTAATATGGACAAAAACAAAAAATATAAAATTGGAAATATCTTGAACTATGTATAAAACTATACTGAGAGAGAGAGAGAGAGAAAACTACCCGAAGGTAGCAGAATTGGCTATCAAAAAGCTTTTCATCCCTTGCCAAGGGGAATCATCAGTTGACTTTAAATATTGGGGTTTTTTTAGGGGTTAAAATGGAACCATCTTATGGTTGTTGTTTATTAACAGTGTTGTTAATTAGCAAATATAGATTACACTTATCATACTTCAAAAAAGGTGAAGGGTGTGTAAAATAATGATGAGACATGCGAAAAATAGTATTGTGAATATTAGCATATGTGTGTGTATGATTTAAATTAGTAGTTGTTTTTTTATGAATATTTTAAAGACTTACAATAATTTGAGTCTTCTTGACACCGTGTGGTAGCTCGGATATGTTTCGGTTATGTCATGCCTGTGTCCCGGAGTTTTCTGAGTTGTCAGCTACAATTTCCTTCTTCCGTTTGTGAGGGGAAAAAAACCAAAAACAAGCCTGGTTTTTCAAAACCGTTCATATAAAGCACTGTGTGTTAGAACAACACGATTGATTTGATCTAGTCAGAAGGTGTAATTTTTCCTTTTTTTCAACGCACATTGAGTTGCAAAAAATTTTTTTGGTCACTAACGCACTTTTGGAGTTTTCCTGTAACCGAACCATTGGAGACCCGCACAAGGTACAAACAAGATTGATAAAGGAGTGAATTGTCAACTACTTAGTTTATTGAAGTTAAGGGGGGAAAAAACAGAACCAAGCTGGATTTGGCCGATTGTATAAGGCACAGTGCGTCAAACCGACGCGATCAATTTGAAATGGCCATAATAAGAGTTAATTTTCACTCTTTTTCACCACACACTGATTTGAAAGAACAATTTTTTATAAAACTTGTTTTACAAACACTGACGCATTGTTTTGGTGATTTCCTGAAAATGAAAGACTGAAGACCGGCACGAGACACTCACAAAATTAGACTGACCGGTGAGACGGAGTGATCTTGAATTTTGTGCGGAAAATGTACGCCAAATTAGAGATAAGAAACGAGGTTTCCCTTGAAGAAAAGTTTTTGTTTACATAAGTTTGTGCATGGTGGTGATGAATTTGGTTGCAGTACCGGGTGTGTTATCTGTTTCAGCGAAAAAACAAACCAGCAGCCAAGAAACAAAGTGTTTTCCACCCTGTGACTGAGAGTAGCAATGTATGCGTTTGTTTGGGTTTTGTTGTGGCGACCTTTTTTGTTTTTAATTGTTTTATGGCCATCCTCATTATGGTGGCGAACGAAAACAAGAGGTTGTAAACAACGGATGGAGGTATGAAAGGGAAAACACAAACATCAAAACCTTGATGCGGAAAAAGGATCACATGATGCTCACCGACGATGAGAAGAAAAGATTTTTATATATAAACATACCAACAACTGGATCTCAAGCTCGGTAACTCAAAACCGAATAGATGATTTTTATGAGCGTGATCTGCTACGGCACTGAAGGTTTTTGTGCAAACAATTTCTAATGGTGTCTGTGAGGTGTTGGTATGAAATTGCTGTTTTTATTTTAGCGACCAATGGTCAGAGGAGGCAGGAGAAATTGTCAGTTCTAGGTAGTGGTCTTCAAAATAACAAAGATTGCCTGGTAACGGGCATAACGAATGCTCATTTTAAAGGGAGGAAAAATAGCATTTATTCCATGTACATAACGGCATGGGTAAGAAATGCTATAAATAATTTAAATACCATAATAGATCGCCCTTCTCACACACATAACTGTATGATCAGAAGTGACATAATGGTAGCTACGCGCCTAATGTAAACAATTTAATTGTTTCACACGGTCGTTGTGTGTGTATAACTTACACGAGCCATGTGTGAAAAATGACATGTGAAATAAAAACAAAAAATAAACTTTGGCACACTCATAACGGCGTGACAAATATATAAAAATAAAATAATATTTGGTACGCACATAACGGCGCGACAAATATTGGAACTAATCAAATTATGTATAAATAATAATATGCCATTATACAAAGATTGATTTTTGTATGCACATAACGGCATGACAAAGGACCAACCTTTTGTACGCACATAACGGCCTGGCGTATAGACTAAGGATGCGATATAAAATACAAATACAAAAATACACCTATTTCTAAACTTCTATTTTGTTGTTGTACGCCTTTAACGGCGTGTGCTATATAAAAAAGTTTTGTAATAATCCTTAAAGAAATATGACTTGAGCTAGGTCGACCTTGGCAGCCCCCATACGTGACTATAGTCCCGTCCAACCTTCGCGTTCATATATAAACCTTGAGAAGTAAGGAAAAAATAATAATCTAGCTAGCCTAAGTAAATAAAACTTGAAGAAGTATGAATTGAGCTAGATTGATCCTGGCAGCCCCCATACGTGACTATAGTCCAGTCCAACTTTCGCGTTCATATATACGCCTTAAGATATAGTCTAACAGTATTAACTTAGTTAAAAACATGCATTTAAATCGCAAGGGAGCGTTGCAAGTGCGAAGTAAGTAAAGAAAATAAGCCTTAGGTAAGTTATAAGTAAGGAAAAAATAAAAAATAAAAAAGGAAAAAATAATAATGACATGCTGCCACTTCTGGCACCCCCTTACGTGGCATAGTCCAGGTTAGCTAACATGTCATGTATAACTCTTATTGTAGTTGCTAATGGACAAAGAATACAAGCACTAAACTTAGGATACGTTACAATTAATTTAGCCCTCAATATACTCTGATATATTCCTCACAAGTGTGTTAGAGATTAGGGCCTATCAGGTTAGCCTAACGTGTTAGAGGGGGTGTATCTGTTTTTGCAAGATGAGGCTTGCAGACTGTTGTCAATGGTAGCATGAAACAAGGAGAAACCTGCATATGAGCCACTGGGTGGACCACACGAAGCCTATAAATTGGCCGACCCTACACATTTATTCAAGTTGGGGTAGCATCACATCTACATTTTCCAACTCCGGAAGGTTCTAACTATAAGGAGGCTTCGTATGGCACATTCCAACGGAGTTCTAGGCCGGTCTACCTTTATGCTTTTTGACGAAGGTTTTGTCCGGTGCTTCTGGAGGTCGAGCTGCCAGCAACTAGGCGCAAATACTCTATCCGAATAAGCATGCCGGAACCAGACTAGGTTGCTATATTATAAGTTTATTTGAGGAAAAACAAGGAGCCTGAGTGCAAAAAAAATAAAAAACAAAATAGTAATCACCTAATACTCCTAATCCATTTCTAAACCTGAGTGTGGGTCATATGGACCCAGAACCATAAGTCACGGCATTAATCAGCCATCACGATTAATGCAGGATTTCAGACCTGCCTAAGCTAAGTGAACGATTAAAGCATGAAATTTTAGTTTTTGAGCCTAGCTAGAAAAAGGTTTTCCGCGTATGATTTTGTTGTAAAATATATTATTTTAAAGGTTATTGTTATATTTTTATTTCTCTAAAAACTCTTAATATTGAAATTAGAATTATCCGCAGAAACGTTGCAGTCAAATAACCATGCAATTAAATACATTGACTAAAAAGGAGAAAAAGGAAGCGAGTGTTAAGAGTTTTTGCCCTAGGCGTTTTGGTTATGATGTAGAGATGAAGGATCGAGCAACTAACGACCTCTAATCTCCCTCACTGTATTCCCAACACGTTTGTTTTCTCCTGCTTAAGCTATATTCTCCTAATTTCACTGATCTAAACCTACAATGGCCGTCGCGTACGTTTGGGGTTTGTCCCTAGCTGTCCTAGAACCGAAAAAAATTATTGTCAATAATCTATCCCTATCACTATGTTCTATAGTATTCCTAAATGTTTAAATGTGAAACAAAAATTGACAAATTTATATTGAGAGCGAAAGGGATTAAAAACATAATAAAGCGACAAACTTCATTTATTATGAGCGAGATGGATCAAACGCAACCAAAGCAGGAAACCAGCAAGCAGCTATGCCTTAAAAAAGGCATTTCAATGTTAATACAATTTTCATCTCTTTGTTTGATTGGTTGCTTTGTCCTTATTCGCTTTAAAACCACTTTAAATAACAACTGATCACTTTGTATTAGCGCTCAATTAACAACTGATCACAATATTAGAAGGGTGCAAAAATAAAACAAAAAACCAGACAAATAAGGCTTATGGGAGCCTTTATTAATATGGACAAAAACAAAAAATATAAAATTGGAAATATCTTGAACTATGTATAAAACTATACTGAGAGAGAGAGAGAGAGAAAACTACCCGAAGGTAGCAGAATTGGCTATCAAAAAGCTTTTCATCCCTTGCCAAGGGGAATCATCAGTTGACTTTAAATATTGGGGTTTTTTTAGGGGTTAAAATGGAACCATCTTATGGTTGTTGTTTATTAACAGTGTTGTTAATTAGCAAATATAGATTACACTTATCATACTTCAAAAAAGGTGAAGGGTGTGTAAAATAATGATGAGACATGCGAAAAATAGTATTGTGAATATTAGCATATGTGTGTGTATGATTTAAATTAGTAGTTGTTTTTTTATGAATATTTTAAAGACTTACAATAATTTGAGTCTTCTTGACACCGTGTGGTAGCTCGGATATGTTTCGGTTATGTCATGCCTGTGTCCCGGAGTTTTCTGAGTTGTCAGCTACAATTTCCTTCTTCCGTTTGTGAGGGGAAAAAAACCAAAAACAAGCCTGGTTTTTCAAAACCGTTCATATAAAGCACTGTGTGTTAGAACAACACGATTGATTTGATCTAGTCAGAAGGTGTAATTTTTCCTTTTTTTCAACGCACATTGAGTTGCAAAAAATTTTTTTGGTCACTAACGCACTTTTGGAGTTTTCCTGTAACCGAACCATTGGAGACCCGCACAAGGTACAAACAAGATTGATAAAGGAGTGAATTGTCAACTACTTAGTTTATTGAAGTTAAGGGGGGAAAAAACAGAACCAAGCTGGATTTGGCCGATTGTATAAGGCACAGTGCGTCAAACCGACGCGATCAATTTGAAATGGCCATAATAAGAGTTAATTTTCACTCTTTTTCACCACACACTGATTTGAAAGAACAATTTTTTATAAAACTTGTTTTACAAACACTGACGCATTGTTTTGGTGATTTCCTGAAAATGAAAGACTGAAGACCGGCACGAGACACTCACAAAATTAGACTGACCGGTGAGACGGAGTGATCTTGAATTTTGTGCGGAAAATGTACGCCAAATTAGAGATAAGAAACGAGGTTTCCCTTGAAGAAAAGTTTTTGTTTACATAAGTTTGTGCATGGTGGTGATGAATTTGGTTGCAGTACCGGGTGTGTTATCTGTTTCAGCGAAAAAACAAACCAGCAGCCAAGAAACAAAGTGTTTTCCACCCTGTGACTGAGAGTAGCAATGTATGCGTTTGTTTGGGTTTTGTTGTGGCGACCTTTTTTGTTTTTAATTGTTTTATGGCCATCCTCATTATGGTGGCGAACGAAAACAAGAGGTTGTAAACAACGGATGGAGGTATGAAAGGGAAAACACAAACATCAAAACCTTGATGCGGAAAAAGGATCACATGATGCTCACCGACGATGAGAAGAAAAGATTTTTATATATAAACATACCAACAACTGGATCTCAAGCTCGGTAACTCAAAACCGAATAGATGATTTTTATGAGCGTGATCTGCTACGGCACTGAAGGTTTTTGTGCAAACAATTTCTAATGGTGTCTGTGAGGTGTTGGTATGAAATTGCTGTTTTTATTTTAGCGACCAATGGTCAGAGGAGGCAGGAGAAATTGTCAGTTCTAGGTAGTGGTCTTCAAAATAACAAAGATTGCCTGGTAACGGGCATAACGAATGCTCATTTTAAAGGGAGGAAAAATAGCATTTATTCCATGTACATAACGGCATGGGTAAGAAATGCTATAAATAATTTAAATACCATAATAGATCGCCCTTCTCACACACATAACTGTATGATCAGAAGTGACATAATGGTAGCTACGCGCCTAATGTAAACAATTTAATTGTTTCACACGGTCGTTGTGTGTGTATAACTTACACGAGCCATGTGTGAAAAATGACATGTGAAATAAAAACAAAAAATAAACTTTGGCACACTCATAACGGCGTGACAAATATATAAAAATAAAATAATATTTGGTACGCACATAACGGCGCGACAAATATTGGAACTAATCAAATTATGTATAAATAATAATATGCCATTATACAAAGATTGATTTTTGTATGCACATAACGGCATGACAAAGGACCAACCTTTTGTACGCACATAACGGCCTGGCGTATAGACTAAGGATGCGATATAAAATACAAATACAAAAATACACCTATTTCTAAACTTCTATTTTGTTGTTGTACGCCTTTAACGGCGTGTGCTATATAAAAAAGTTTTGTAATAATCCTTAAAGAAATATGACTTGAGCTAGGTCGACCTTGGCAGCCCCCATACGTGACTATAGTCCCGTCCAACCTTCGCGTTCATATATAAACCTTGAGAAGTAAGGAAAAAATAATAATCTAGCTAGCCTAAGTAAATAAAACTTGAAGAAGTATGAATTGAGCTAGATTGATCCTGGCAGCCCCCATACGTGACTATAGTCCAGTCCAACTTTCGCGTTCATATATACGCCTTAAGATATAGTCTAACAGTATTAACTTAGTTAAAAACATGCATTTAAATCGCAAGGGAGCGTTGCAAGTGCGAAGTAAGTAAAGAAAATAAGCCTTAGGTAAGTTATAAGTAAGGAAAAAATAAAAAATAAAAAAGGAAAAAATAATAATGACATGCTGCCACTTCTGGCACCCCCTTACGTGGCATAGTCCAGGTTAGCTAACATGTCATGTATAACTCTTATTGTAGTTGCTAATGGACAAAGAATACAAGCACTAAACTTAGGATACGTTACAATTAATTTAGCCCTCAATATACTCTGATATATTCCTCACAAGTGTGTTAGAGATTAGGGCCTATCAGGTTAGCCTAACGTGTTAGAGGGGGTGTATCTGTTTTTGCAAGATGAGGCTTGCAGACTGTTGTCAATGGTAGCATGAAACAAGGAGAAACCTGCATATGAGCCACTGGGTGGACCACACGAAGCCTATAAATTGGCCGACCCTACACATTTATTCAAGTTGGGGTAGCATCACATCTACATTTTCCAACTCCGGAAGGTTCTAACTATAAGGAGGCTTCGTATGGCACATTCCAACGGAGTTCTAGGCCGGTCTACCTTTATGCTTTTTGACGAAGGTTTTGTCCGGTGCTTCTGGAGGTCGAGCTGCCAGCAACTAGGCGCAAATACTCTATCCGAATAAGCATGCCGGAACCAGACTAGGTTGCTATATTATAAGTTTATTTGAGGAAAAACAAGGAGCCTGAGTGCAAAAAAAATAAAAAACAAAATAGTAATCACCTAATACTCCTAATCCATTTCTAAACCTGAGTGTGGGTCATATGGACCCAGAACCATAAGTCACGGCATTAATCAGCCATCACGATTAATGCAGGATTTCAGACCTGCCTAAGCTAAGTGAACGATTAAAGCATGAAATTTTAGTTTTTGAGCCTAGCTAGAAAAAGGTTTTCCGCGTATGATTTTGTTGTAAAATATATTATTTTAAAGGTTATTGTTATATTTTTATTTCTCTAAAAACTCTTAATATTGAAATTAGAATTATCCGCAGAAACGTTGCAGTCAAATAACCATGCAATTAAATACATTGACTAAAAAGGAGAAAAAGGAAGCGAGTGTTAAGAGTTTTTGCCCTAGGCGTTTTGGTTATGATGTAGAGATGAAGGATCGAGCAACTAACGACCTCTAATCTCCCTCACTGTATTCCCAACACGTTTGTTTTCTCCTGCTTAAGCTATATTCTCCTAATTTCACTGATCTAAACCTACAATGGCCGTCGCGTACGTTTGGGGTTTGTCCCTAGCTGTCCTAGAACCGAAAAAAATTATTGTCAATAATCTATCCCTATCACTATGTTCTATAGTATTCCTAAATGTTTAAATGTGAAACAAAAATTGACAAATTTATATTGAGAGCGAAAGGGATTAAAAACATAATAAAGCGACAAACTTCATTTATTATGAGCGAGATGGATCAAACGCAACCAAAGCAGGAAACCAGCAAGCAGCTATGCCTTAAAAAAGGCATTTCAATGTTAATACAATTTTCATCTCTTTGTTTGATTGGTTGCTTTGTCCTTATTCGCTTTAAAACCACTTTAAATAACAACTGATCACTTTGTATTAGCGCTCAATTAACAACTGATCACAATATTAGAAGGGTGCAAAAATAAAACAAAAAACCAGACAAATAAGGCTTATGGGAGCCTTTATTAATATGGACAAAAACAAAAAATATAAAATTGGAAATATCTTGAACTATGTATAAAACTATACTGAGAGAGAGAGAGAGAGAAAACTACCCGAAGGTAGCAGAATTGGCTATCAAAAAGCTTTTCATCCCTTGCCAAGGGGAATCATCAGTTGACTTTAAATATTGGGGTTTTTTTAGGGGTTAAAATGGAACCATCTTATGGTTGTTGTTTATTAACAGTGTTGTTAATTAGCAAATATAGATTACACTTATCATACTTCAAAAAAGGTGAAGGGTGTGTAAAATAATGATGAGACATGCGAAAAATAGTATTGTGAATATTAGCATATGTGTGTGTATGATTTAAATTAGTAGTTGTTTTTTTATGAATATTTTAAAGACTTACAATAATTTGAGTCTTCTTGACACCGTGTGGTAGCTCGGATATGTTTCGGTTATGTCATGCCTGTGTCCCGGAGTTTTCTGAGTTGTCAGCTACAATTTCCTTCTTCCGTTTGTGAGGGGAAAAAAACCAAAAACAAGCCTGGTTTTTCAAAACCGTTCATATAAAGCACTGTGTGTTAGAACAACACGATTGATTTGATCTAGTCAGAAGGTGTAATTTTTCCTTTTTTTCAACGCACATTGAGTTGCAAAAAATTTTTTTGGTCACTAACGCACTTTTGGAGTTTTCCTGTAACCGAACCATTGGAGACCCGCACAAGGTACAAACAAGATTGATAAAGGAGTGAATTGTCAACTACTTAGTTTATTGAAGTTAAGGGGGGAAAAAACAGAACCAAGCTGGATTTGGCCGATTGTATAAGGCACAGTGCGTCAAACCGACGCGATCAATTTGAAATGGCCATAATAAGAGTTAATTTTCACTCTTTTTCACCACACACTGATTTGAAAGAACAATTTTTTATAAAACTTGTTTTACAAACACTGACGCATTGTTTTGGTGATTTCCTGAAAATGAAAGACTGAAGACCGGCACGAGACACTCACAAAATTAGACTGACCGGTGAGACGGAGTGATCTTGAATTTTGTGCGGAAAATGTACGCCAAATTAGAGATAAGAAACGAGGTTTCCCTTGAAGAAAAGTTTTTGTTTACATAAGTTTGTGCATGGTGGTGATGAATTTGGTTGCAGTACCGGGTGTGTTATCTGTTTCAGCGAAAAAACAAACCAGCAGCCAAGAAACAAAGTGTTTTCCACCCTGTGACTGAGAGTAGCAATGTATGCGTTTGTTTGGGTTTTGTTGTGGCGACCTTTTTTGTTTTTAATTGTTTTATGGCCATCCTCATTATGGTGGCGAACGAAAACAAGAGGTTGTAAACAACGGATGGAGGTATGAAAGGGAAAACACAAACATCAAAACCTTGATGCGGAAAAAGGATCACATGATGCTCACCGACGATGAGAAGAAAAGATTTTTATATATAAACATACCAACAACTGGATCTCAAGCTCGGTAACTCAAAACCGAATAGATGATTTTTATGAGCGTGATCTGCTACGGCACTGAAGGTTTTTGTGCAAACAATTTCTAATGGTGTCTGTGAGGTGTTGGTATGAAATTGCTGTTTTTATTTTAGCGACCAATGGTCAGAGGAGGCAGGAGAAATTGTCAGTTCTAGGTAGTGGTCTTCAAAATAACAAAGATTGCCTGGTAACGGGCATAACGAATGCTCATTTTAAAGGGAGGAAAAATAGCATTTATTCCATGTACATAACGGCATGGGTAAGAAATGCTATAAATAATTTAAATACCATAATAGATCGCCCTTCTCACACACATAACTGTATGATCAGAAGTGACATAATGGTAGCTACGCGCCTAATGTAAACAATTTAATTGTTTCACACGGTCGTTGTGTGTGTATAACTTACACGAGCCATGTGTGAAAAATGACATGTGAAATAAAAACAAAAAATAAACTTTGGCACACTCATAACGGCGTGACAAATATATAAAAATAAAATAATATTTGGTACGCACATAACGGCGCGACAAATATTGGAACTAATCAAATTATGTATAAATAATAATATGCCATTATACAAAGATTGATTTTTGTATGCACATAACGGCATGACAAAGGACCAACCTTTTGTACGCACATAACGGCCTGGCGTATAGACTAAGGATGCGATATAAAATACAAATACAAAAATACACCTATTTCTAAACTTCTATTTTGTTGTTGTACGCCTTTAACGGCGTGTGCTATATAAAAAAGTTTTGTAATAATCCTTAAAGAAATATGACTTGAGCTAGGTCGACCTTGGCAGCCCCCATACGTGACTATAGTCCCGTCCAACCTTCGCGTTCATATATAAACCTTGAGAAGTAAGGAAAAAATAATAATCTAGCTAGCCTAAGTAAATAAAACTTGAAGAAGTATGAATTGAGCTAGATTGATCCTGGCAGCCCCCATACGTGACTATAGTCCAGTCCAACTTTCGCGTTCATATATACGCCTTAAGATATAGTCTAACAGTATTAACTTAGTTAAAAACATGCATTTAAATCGCAAGGGAGCGTTGCAAGTGCGAAGTAAGTAAAGAAAATAAGCCTTAGGTAAGTTATAAGTAAGGAAAAAATAAAAAATAAAAAAGGAAAAAATAATAATGACATGCTGCCACTTCTGGCACCCCCTTACGTGGCATAGTCCAGGTTAGCTAACATGTCATGTATAACTCTTATTGTAGTTGCTAATGGACAAAGAATACAAGCACTAAACTTAGGATACGTTACAATTAATTTAGCCCTCAATATACTCTGATATATTCCTCACAAGTGTGTTAGAGATTAGGGCCTATCAGGTTAGCCTAACGTGTTAGAGGGGGTGTATCTGTTTTTGCAAGATGAGGCTTGCAGACTGTTGTCAATGGTAGCATGAAACAAGGAGAAACCTGCATATGAGCCACTGGGTGGACCACACGAAGCCTATAAATTGGCCGACCCTACACATTTATTCAAGTTGGGGTAGCATCACATCTACATTTTCCAACTCCGGAAGGTTCTAACTATAAGGAGGCTTCGTATGGCACATTCCAACGGAGTTCTAGGCCGGTCTACCTTTATGCTTTTTGACGAAGGTTTTGTCCGGTGCTTCTGGAGGTCGAGCTGCCAGCAACTAGGCGCAAATACTCTATCCGAATAAGCATGCCGGAACCAGACTAGGTTGCTATATTATAAGTTTATTTGAGGAAAAACAAGGAGCCTGAGTGCAAAAAAAATAAAAAACAAAATAGTAATCACCTAATACTCCTAATCCATTTCTAAACCTGAGTGTGGGTCATATGGACCCAGAACCATAAGTCACGGCATTAATCAGCCATCACGATTAATGCAGGATTTCAGACCTGCCTAAGCTAAGTGAACGATTAAAGCATGAAATTTTAGTTTTTGAGCCTAGCTAGAAAAAGGTTTTCCGCGTATGATTTTGTTGTAAAATATATTATTTTAAAGGTTATTGTTATATTTTTATTTCTCTAAAAACTCTTAATATTGAAATTAGAATTATCCGCAGAAACGTTGCAGTCAAATAACCATGCAATTAAATACATTGACTAAAAAGGAGAAAAAGGAAGCGAGTGTTAAGAGTTTTTGCCCTAGGCGTTTTGGTTATGATGTAGAGATGAAGGATCGAGCAACTAACGACCTCTAATCTCCCTCACTGTATTCCCAACACGTTTGTTTTCTCCTGCTTAAGCTATATTCTCCTAATTTCACTGATCTAAACCTACAATGGCCGTCGCGTACGTTTGGGGTTTGTCCCTAGCTGTCATTAAATTTTTTCCTGCCTGGTTACCTTTGTGTCTGCTATACAATCATTTGCCATCACCTCATGATTGTGCCTAACCTAACCATTTAGATTAATTTAAATTAATCTAAAAATCTTAAATATTTATTTAAGATTTTGGACAATTGTTAACCAACAAATGTGGCGGACCGACAATTCTCTGGAGGATTGGAATCTTCAGAGATTTTTGAAAAACAGGAAAGAATGCAAAATTTTCCTCTTTCTGTAACCATCGGAAATGATCTGAGTTGGACTCAGAGATAGGTCATTTGACACCTATCTGGTTACAGCCTGTACTAGCTAGGCTAACTATTGCAATGAAATTACATTAACTAACTGGTTCCTAATTCCCTATCACATGGTTCTTTTTCACCAATGTGTGTTCGCTATATCTTATCTAATCTACCACTACTGCCTACACTATCATGAATGACCTGTCTGGTTCTCGTCACGTATTTTAGACTCGGAGGATAGCACCGTAACTTGGTGTATCCTGGCCGGTCTTTTGTAGGATTATTGAGTGGTAAACACTCGGAAAACCGTGCCTAAGTAACAGTCAACGAGAGAATTGGACACGAAAATGGACTGGTACGTAAAGGCGGACAAGACAGTCGTATAAACCCCTAACTTAACTAATGGGCAATTACTACTACCTGTCCAATCTACCCTATGCTGACAACCTTATCTATCCCAATAATTATATAAGTACATACAAATATATACAAACATATATAAGTATACATGTAGGTATACAAGAATTAATTGAGAAATTAAAAAACAAAACAAAAATGAGAAACATTGAAACAAAAAACACAAAAACAAACAAAAACCGAAAAAGCAAGCAAAAATTGTTATAAAAGTGTCATTAAGAGACACTCCCATAACAACCATGAGAAGGTCTTTTGACCTAAAACTACTTTACAGGCACGCCCAGAAACGTTTTTCGTCCCTGGCCTGAAGGGGACTCATCAGTGGGCTTTTTACATATATAAGCGCTTACACACACAACTAGTATGTGTGCAATCACCCATATATATACAGAAAAAATTGGCCAAAAATGGCTAAGGCAGAAAATTAATTTTTAGAGTTGACTCATAGAGGCAACAACATTAATAAAATTTATAATAAATAATAATTCATTAATAATAATATATATAGTAATATAATATAATATAATATAAATAATGAACGAAAAACGAAAAAACA
Organism: Myopa testacea; assembly: GCA_949629155.1. NCBI lineage: Eukaryota > Metazoa > Arthropoda > Insecta > Diptera > Conopidae > Myopa > Myopa testacea. The sequence goes on along the minus strand of OX451345.1, from coordinate 420,969 downwards.
CTTACCACTCCTCCGGGAGACAGCGACCACACGCGACGAGAGTTGAACACATACTAACTGATGTGTTCACCTCAATTGCATACTCCATATAATAAGAGTGATGCAATTTCGAATTTTTGGGGTGGGTCGATGTCAATCGGAAAAACGGCGAGTCAGAGGGAGGGTATGAACAAATAAGGGGATAGGGGAGGGGAAGTTGGAAATTAAAGGGGGTGGGGAAGAGATATAATAAATAATTAATATTAAATAATTTAATAAGTTAGTATAAAGATATATAGAATGTTATATAATAATAATTTTGGGAAGGGTTGACAGAGTTAGGATATTTATACTGATAAACTAAAAACCTAGGTATTGATCTGGCACAGCCCCCATACTACCAAGGCTACACGGCGTCTGGGCACACCCAGATCTTAAACCATGCACAACCTGACAGCGGTAAACCGGTCATTCAATATTTACATTGAATCTACCTATGTTTTCTTATATACAGATACTTTTTTATATAAATATACAAATGCAACATATATATATATAAAATATATATATATATTGCATAAATATGTATAATATAATAATGATATATAATCTAATAATAATAATAATTAGGTAGGGTTGACAAAATGGGATATTTTCAATATGATATGATAAATTAAAGACCTAGATATTGATCTAACACAGCCCCCATACTACCAGGGCTACACGGCGTCTGGGCTCACCCAGATCTTAAACCATGCACAACCTGACAGCGGTAAACCGGTCATTCAATATTTACATTGAATCTACCTATGTTTTCTTATATACAGATACTTTTTTATATAAATATACAAATGCAACATATATATATATAAATATATATATATATATTGCATAAATATGTATAATATAATAATGATATATAATCTAATAATAATAATAATTAGGTAGGGTTGACAAAATGGGATATTTTCAATATGATATGATAAATTAAACACCTAGATATTGATCTAACACAGCCCCCATACTACCAGGGCTACACGGCGTCTGGGCTCACCCAGATCTTAAACCATGCACGACCTGACAGCGGGAAACCGGTTATTCAATATTTACAGCTAGTCTGCTTATGTTTTTTGTATAAATATAAAATATATATTATATATAAATGATATATATGTGTTAAATATAATATAATAAATACTACTGAAATTAATAAATATGATAAATAATAAATAAATAGGTATAATATAATAAATAAATAATATATAAATAATATGATAAATTTTTTAGAATCCTAGATTGTCCCTAAAATACTGATACTATACGTCAAAAAATGAGCTACGATAAACTAAATGTCAGGAGTAAGCAGGGCTAGACCCCTTCCGCAGAGAACGGTGGTTGAGCATTACCCCAAAACTTATTAAAACCGTACCCGCTAAGAGACGGAATAGCACCTGTAAACCCCCCACATGTACATCGAATCTACACAACAATACCATGTGTCCTAACTTAGCCAATAAGTACACCACAGGAGAGACAAAATTGCAGCACAATGTGCCGCCACTCCTGTTGGTGACTGTCATACAGTCCGGAGAGGAACCCTGACAGGCAACCGAGGTAGGGGTGGATCGGGTGAAGGAGAGCCTTAACCTTCACTACGGATAGTCGATTCCAAATCATATCCAAGGCTGAGCCGCACACAAACGGTCTATCAGCGGACGGTGAAATGGAACCACCGTTTTTATGAAGGGGGGGAACCAACATCCGTGTCACCACATACGATCGGCGACCGGGCAGCGCCCCAAACCAGCCATATGCCCTTTTGGAACTACCCTTACCACCACACCTGTGAGCAAACCCACTTCGGATAGGTGCAGAGAAGTTCCAATAGACTGGGTCCTAAGATATTGGGAATCTACTACTAATCCCTTCTATACAATATGTATAGCCCGACTTGTTTAAACCTAATCCACTAGATAGGGTGGTCCCTCTGAGGGTCCTAGGCCAAAACTTAAGTTTCCCTCCTCTCCCCATATGGTCATTCGCACCTAACGGAGGAAAATTTCTAGCTAGTTGATGGCGACAAGATACAATTTCCTAATGAATAGTAAATTAAATTTTTTCCTGCCTGGTTACCTTTGTGTCTGCTATACAATCATTTGCCATCACCTCATGATTGTGCCTAACCTAACCATTTAGATTAATTTAAATTAATCTAAAAATCTTAAATATTTATTTAAGATTTTGGACAATTGTTAACCAACAAATGTGGCGGACCGACAATTCTCTGGAGGATTGGAATCTTCAGAGATTTTTGAAAAACAGGAAAGAATGCAAAATTTTCCTCTTTCTGTAACCATCGGAAATGATCTGAGTTGGACTCAGAGATAGGTCATTTGACACCTATCTGGTTACAGCCTGTACTAGCTAGGCTAACTATTGCAATGAAATTACATTAACTAACTGGTTCCTAATTCCCTATCACATGGTTCTTTTTCACCAATGTGTGTTCGCTATATCTTATCTAATCTACCACTACTGCCTACACTATCATGAATGACCTGTCTGGTTCTCGTCACGTATTTTAGACTCGGAGGATAGCACCGTAACTTGGTGTATCCTGGCCGGTCTTTTGTAGGATTATTGAGTGGTAAACACTCGGAAAACCGTGCCTAAGTAACAGTCAACGAGAGAATTGGACACGAAAATGGACTGGTACGTAAAGGCGGACAAGACAGTCGTATAAACCCCTAACTTAACTAATGGGCAATTACTACTACCTGTCCAATCTACCCTATGCTGACAACCTTATCTATCCCAATAATTATATAAGTACATACAAATATATACAAACATATATAAGTATACATGTAGGTATACAAGAATTAATTGAGAAATTAAAAAACAAAACAAAAATGAGAAACATTGAAACAAAAAACACAAAAACAAACAAAAACCGAAAAAGCAAGCAAAAATTGTTATAAAAGTGTCATTAAGAGACACTCCCATAACAACCATGAGAAGGTCTTTTGACCTAAAACTACTTTACAGGCACGCCCAGAAACGTTTTTCGTCCCTGGCCTGAAGGGGACTCATCAGTGGGCTTTTTACATATATAAGCGCTTACACACACAACTAGTATGTGTGCAATCACCCATATATATACAGAAAAAATTGGCCAAAAATGGCTAAGGCAGAAAATTAATTTTTAGAGTTGACTCATAGAGGCAACAACATTAATAAAATTTATAATAAATAATAATTCATTAATAATAATATATATAGTAATATAATATAATATAATATAAATAATGAACGAAAAACGAAAAAACACTTACCACTCCTCCGGGAGACAGCGACCACACGCGACGAGAGTTGAACACATACTAACTGATGTGTTCACCTCAATTGCATACTCCATATAATAAGAGTGATGCAATTTCGAATTTTTGGGGTGGGTCGATGTCAATCGGAAAAACGGCGAGTCAGAGGGAGGGTATGAACAAATAAGGGGATAGGGGAGGGGAAGTTGGAAATTAAAGGGGGTGGGGAAGAGATATAATAAATAATTAATATTAAATAATTTAATAAGTTAGTATAAAGATATATAGAATGTTATATAATAATAATTTTGGGAAGGGTTGACAGAGTTAGGATATTTATACTGATAAACTAAAAACCTAGGTATTGATCTGGCACAGCCCCCATACTACCAAGGCTACACGGCGTCTGGGCACACCCAGATCTTAAACCATGCACAACCTGACAGCGGTAAACCGGTCATTCAATATTTACATTGAATCTACCTATGTTTTCTTATATACAGATACTTTTTTATATAAATATACAAATGCAACATATATATATATAAAATATATATATATATTGCATAAATATGTATAATATAATAATGATATATAATCTAATAATAATAATAATTAGGTAGGGTTGACAAAATGGGATATTTTCAATATGATATGATAAATTAAAGACCTAGATATTGATCTAACACAGCCCCCATACTACCAGGGCTACACGGCGTCTGGGCTCACCCAGATCTTAAACCATGCACAACCTGACAGCGGTAAACCGGTCATTCAATATTTACATTGAATCTACCTATGTTTTCTTATATACAGATACTTTTTTATATAAATATACAAATGCAACATATATATATATAAATATATATATATATATTGCATAAATATGTATAATATAATAATGATATATAATCTAATAATAATAATAATTAGGTAGGGTTGACAAAATGGGATATTTTCAATATGATATGATAAATTAAACACCTAGATATTGATCTAACACAGCCCCCATACTACCAGGGCTACACGGCGTCTGGGCTCACCCAGATCTTAAACCATGCACGACCTGACAGCGGGAAACCGGTTATTCAATATTTACAGCTAGTCTGCTTATGTTTTTTGTATAAATATAAAATATATATTATATATAAATGATATATATGTGTTAAATATAATATAATAAATACTACTGAAATTAATAAATATGATAAATAATAAATAAATAGGTATAATATAATAAATAAATAATATATAAATAATATGATAAATTTTTTAGAATCCTAGATTGTCCCTAAAATACTGATACTATACGTCAAAAAATGAGCTACGATAAACTAAATGTCAGGAGTAAGCAGGGCTAGACCCCTTCCGCAGAGAACGGTGGTTGAGCATTACCCCAAAACTTATTAAAACCGTACCCGCTAAGAGACGGAATAGCACCTGTAAACCCCCCACATGTACATCGAATCTACACAACAATACCATGTGTCCTAACTTAGCCAATAAGTACACCACAGGAGAGACAAAATTGCAGCACAATGTGCCGCCACTCCTGTTGGTGACTGTCATACAGTCCGGAGAGGAACCCTGACAGGCAACCGAGGTAGGGGTGGATCGGGTGAAGGAGAGCCTTAACCTTCACTACGGATAGTCGATTCCAAATCATATCCAAGGCTGAGCCGCACACAAACGGTCTATCAGCGGACGGTGAAATGGAACCACCGTTTTTATGAAGGGGGGGAACCAACATCCGTGTCACCACATACGATCGGCGACCGGGCAGCGCCCCAAACCAGCCATATGCCCTTTTGGAACTACCCTTACCACCACACCTGTGAGCAAACCCACTTCGGATAGGTGCAGAGAAGTTCCAATAGACTGGGTCCTAAGATATTGGGAATCTACTACTAATCCCTTCTATACAATATGTATAGCCCGACTTGTTTAAACCTAATCCACTAGATAGGGTGGTCCCTCTGAGGGTCCTAGGCCAAAACTTAAGTTTCCCTCCTCTCCCCATATGGTCATTCGCACCTAACGGAGGAAAATTTCTAGCTAGTTGATGGCGACAAGATACAATTTCCTAATGAATAGTAAATTAAATTTTTTCCTGCCTGGTTACCTTTGTGTCTGCTATACAATCATTTGCCATCACCTCATGATTGTGCCTAACCTAACCATTTAGATTAATTTAAATTAATCTAAAAATCTTAAATATTTATTTAAGATTTTGGACAATTGTTAACCAACAAATGTGGCGGACCGACAATTCTCTGGAGGATTGGAATCTTCAGAGATTTTTGAAAAACAGGAAAGAATGCAAAATTTTCCTCTTTCTGTAACCATCGGAAATGATCTGAGTTGGACTCAGAGATAGGTCATTTGACACCTATCTGGTTACAGCCTGTACTAGCTAGGCTAACTATTGCAATGAAATTACATTAACTAACTGGTTCCTAATTCCCTATCACATGGTTCTTTTTCACCAATGTGTGTTCGCTATATCTTATCTAATCTACCACTACTGCCTACACTATCATGAATGACCTGTCTGGTTCTCGTCACGTATTTTAGACTCGGAGGATAGCACCGTAACTTGGTGTATCCTGGCCGGTCTTTTGTAGGATTATTGAGTGGTAAACACTCGGAAAACCGTGCCTAAGTAACAGTCAACGAGAGAATTGGACACGAAAATGGACTGGTACGTAAAGGCGGACAAGACAGTCGTATAAACCCCTAACTTAACTAATGGGCAATTACTACTACCTGTCCAATCTACCCTATGCTGACAACCTTATCTATCCCAATAATTATATAAGTACATACAAATATATACAAACATATATAAGTATACATGTAGGTATACAAGAATTAATTGAGAAATTAAAAAACAAAACAAAAATGAGAAACATTGAAACAAAAAACACAAAAACAAACAAAAACCGAAAAAGCAAGCAAAAATTGTTATAAAAGTGTCATTAAGAGACACTCCCATAACAACCATGAGAAGGTCTTTTGACCTAAAACTACTTTACAGGCACGCCCAGAAACGTTTTTCGTCCCTGGCCTGAAGGGGACTCATCAGTGGGCTTTTTACATATATAAGCGCTTACACACACAACTAGTATGTGTGCAATCACCCATATATATACAGAAAAAATTGGCCAAAAATGGCTAAGGCAGAAAATTAATTTTTAGAGTTGACTCATAGAGGCAACAACATTAATAAAATTTATAATAAATAATAATTCATTAATAATAATATATATAGTAATATAATATAATATAATATAAATAATGAACGAAAAACGAAAAAACACTTACCACTCCTCCGGGAGACAGCGACCACACGCGACGAGAGTTGAACACATACTAACTGATGTGTTCACCTCAATTGCATACTCCATATAATAAGAGTGATGCAATTTCGAATTTTTGGGGTGGGTCGATGTCAATCGGAAAAACGGCGAGTCAGAGGGAGGGTATGAACAAATAAGGGGATAGGGGAGGGGAAGTTGGAAATTAAAGGGGGTGGGGAAGAGATATAATAAATAATTAATATTAAATAATTTAATAAGTTAGTATAAAGATATATAGAATGTTATATAATAATAATTTTGGGAAGGGTTGACAGAGTTAGGATATTTATACTGATAAACTAAAAACCTAGGTATTGATCTGGCACAGCCCCCATACTACCAAGGCTACACGGCGTCTGGGCACACCCAGATCTTAAACCATGCACAACCTGACAGCGGTAAACCGGTCATTCAATATTTACATTGAATCTACCTATGTTTTCTTATATACAGATACTTTTTTATATAAATATACAAATGCAACATATATATATATAAAATATATATATATATTGCATAAATATGTATAATATAATAATGATATATAATCTAATAATAATAATAATTAGGTAGGGTTGACAAAATGGGATATTTTCAATATGATATGATAAATTAAAGACCTAGATATTGATCTAACACAGCCCCCATACTACCAGGGCTACACGGCGTCTGGGCTCACCCAGATCTTAAACCATGCACAACCTGACAGCGGTAAACCGGTCATTCAATATTTACATTGAATCTACCTATGTTTTCTTATATACAGATACTTTTTTATATAAATATACAAATGCAACATATATATATATAAATATATATATATATATTGCATAAATATGTATAATATAATAATGATATATAATCTAATAATAATAATAATTAGGTAGGGTTGACAAAATGGGATATTTTCAATATGATATGATAAATTAAACACCTAGATATTGATCTAACACAGCCCCCATACTACCAGGGCTACACGGCGTCTGGGCTCACCCAGATCTTAAACCATGCACGACCTGACAGCGGGAAACCGGTTATTCAATATTTACAGCTAGTCTGCTTATGTTTTTTGTATAAATATAAAATATATATTATATATAAATGATATATATGTGTTAAATATAATATAATAAATACTACTGAAATTAATAAATATGATAAATAATAAATAAATAGGTATAATATAATAAATAAATAATATATAAATAATATGATAAATTTTTTAGAATCCTAGATTGTCCCTAAAATACTGATACTATACGTCAAAAAATGAGCTACGATAAACTAAATGTCAGGAGTAAGCAGGGCTAGACCCCTTCCGCAGAGAACGGTGGTTGAGCATTACCCCAAAACTTATTAAAACCGTACCCGCTAAGAGACGGAATAGCACCTGTAAACCCCCCACATGTACATCGAATCTACACAACAATACCATGTGTCCTAACTTAGCCAATAAGTACACCACAGGAGAGACAAAATTGCAGCACAATGTGCCGCCACTCCTGTTGGTGACTGTCATACAGTCCGGAGAGGAACCCTGACAGGCAACCGAGGTAGGGGTGGATCGGGTGAAGGAGAGCCTTAACCTTCACTACGGATAGTCGATTCCAAATCATATCCAAGGCTGAGCCGCACACAAACGGTCTATCAGCGGACGGTGAAATGGAACCACCGTTTTTATGAAGGGGGGGAACCAACATCCGTGTCACCACATACGATCGGCGACCGGGCAGCGCCCCAAACCAGCCATATGCCCTTTTGGAACTACCCTTACCACCACACCTGTGAGCAAACCCACTTCGGATAGGTGCAGAGAAGTTCCAATAGACTGGGTCCTAAGATATTGGGAATCTACTACTAATCCCTTCTATACAATATGTATAGCCCGACTTGTTTAAACCTAATCCACTAGATAGGGTGGTCCCTCTGAGGGTCCTAGGCCAAAACTTAAGTTTCCCTCCTCTCCCCATATGGTCATTCGCACCTAACGGAGGAAAATTTCTAGCTAGTTGATGGCGACAAGATACAATTTCCTAATGAATAGTAAATTAAATTTTTTCCTGCCTGGTTACCTTTGTGTCTGCTATACAATCATTTGCCATCACCTCATGATTGTGCCTAACCTAACCATTTAGATTAATTTAAATTAATCTAAAAATCTTAAATATTTATTTAAGATTTTGGACAATTGTTAACCAACAAATGTGGCGGACCGACAATTCTCTGGAGGATTGGAATCTTCAGAGATTTTTGAAAAACAGGAAAGAATGCAAAATTTTCCTCTTTCTGTAACCATCGGAAATGATCTGAGTTGGACTCAGAGATAGGTCATTTGACACCTATCTGGTTACAGCCTGTACTAGCTAGGCTAACTATTGCAATGAAATTACATTAACTAACTGGTTCCTAATTCCCTATCACATGGTTCTTTTTCACCAATGTGTGTTCGCTATATCTTATCTAATCTACCACTACTGCCTACACTATCATGAATGACCTGTCTGGTTCTCGTCACGTATTTTAGACTCGGAGGATAGCACCGTAACTTGGTGTATCCTGGCCGGTCTTTTGTAGGATTATTGAGTGGTAAACACTCGGAAAACCGTGCCTAAGTAACAGTCAACGAGAGAATTGGACACGAAAATGGACTGGTACGTAAAGGCGGACAAGACAGTCGTATAAACCCCTAACTTAACTAATGGGCAATTACTACTACCTGTCCAATCTACCCTATGCTGACAACCTTATCTATCCCAATAATTATATAAGTACATACAAATATATACAAACATATATAAGTATACATGTAGGTATACAAGAATTAATTGAGAAATTAAAAAACAAAACAAAAATGAGAAACATTGAAACAAAAAACACAAAAACAAACATTAAGCTTTTTGTCCCTGGCTAAAACTAACCGTTAAGAATGAAAATTTTTTTAATATTTATTAATTAGTTTAAATACGAAAATTTAAGTAATCATTATATACTTTAATCAATTTTTTTATTAAAATGAGTTGAATGTTAGTTAAGATAAATTTAAATATGAAAATTTTAAATAATCGTTAAATATTTTAATCAATTTTCTATTGAAATGAATAAAATGTTAATTAAAAATTTTTAATTTTTCTCCCGTTTTTTATGTTCTAAGCCCTACACGTGTTGACTGGGGCAACTCCTAGGTGAAGAACCAAGCAACCATTGGTTCCTAACCCTGGTTTATTTCATCCACAATCATCACTTTTTTTCCCCTACGTAAGAGCTACCTAATCTGGAAGTCTATACTAAGATGGCTGTTTCGTACGTCATTTGTCCCGGTTCGAAAAAGAAAAAAGAAAAACCAAAAAAATTGTATACTTAAAAGCCTGCCTGATTTATCCATATAAAATAATAATAAAATAGATAAATAAACTTTAACAGAACACAAAAATGAAAACCCAAAAAACAAAACAAACATGAAAACACTGAAAACAAAAAACACAAAAACAAACAAAAACCGAGAAAGCAAGCAAAAAATTGTTATAAAAGTGTCATAAGAGACACTCCCATAACAATTTATGAGAAGGCATTTTTTGCCTAAAACTACTTTACAGGCACGCCCAGAAACGTTTTTCGTCCCTGGCCTGAAAGGGACTCATCAGTGGGCTTTTTATATATATATAAGCGCTTACACACACAACTAGTATGTGTGCAATCACCCATATATACGTAGGAAAAATTTTTGGCCAAAAATGGCTAAGGCAGAAATTAATTATTTGAATTGCCTCGTAGAGACACTAACGTAAACAAAACAATTAATAATAATTGTTGTTAATAGTTGTTAAAAAGTAGTTAACTAATTATTAAGTAATAATAATATAATATAATATAAAATAGAAAAACTAAAAACCACTTACCATCCCTCAGGAAGACAGCGACCACACGCGACGAGAGTTGAACACATACTGACTGATGTGTTCACCTCTGTTTCCTACCCATAAGCATGGGTGATGCCATTTTTTGTATAGGAGAGGGTCGCTACCAAAACCCGAAAAATGGCGCGTTTATTTATATTTAATAATATTATAATATAATGAAATTGATAATAATACTATCATACAATATAATATAATATAATGTAATATAATATAAAAAGGAACGATGGAAAATGAAAAAATCAAAAAAATCAAAAACCACTTACCATTCCTCAGGGAGACAGCGACCACACGCGACGAGAGTTGAACACATACTGACTGATGTGTTCACCTCTGTTTCATACCCATAAGTATGGGTGATGCAATCTTTTGTATAGGAGAGGGTCGCTACCAAAACCCGAAAAATGGCGCGTATATTTATATTTAATAATACTATAATATAATAAAATTAATAATAATATAATATAATGTAATATAATATAAAAAAGGAACGATGGAAAATGAAAAAATCAAAAAAATCAAAAAACCACTTACCATTCCTCAGGGAGACAGCGACCACACGCGACGAGAGTTGAACACATACTGACTGATGTGTTCACCTCTGTTTCATACCCATAAGCATGGGTGATGCAATTTTTGTATAGGGGAGGGTCGCTACCAAAACCCGAAAAATGGCGAGTTTACTTATATTTAGTTATTCAATTAACTTTGAATACTAATATACTTAAAAATACTATATATACCGTCGTGCGGATTAAATTTAATACGTAGTGATATTACTTTTACCTATGGTTTGCGTGTGTTTTTTTGCCCATTACTCATAACTTGAGTGCATGGTGTTTTTTTACACGTGACTAAACTAGGTTAATTTTTGTTGCATAGACCTAATCAATGTACTAACCTAAGGTTGTACAATCAATTTCCACTTTTAACTTGTTGAAAATTTCCTGCACAACAATACTAATACTTCAAACTCCTATTTTGAATATTTCCAATAACTGAGAAAATATTCAAACATACTTTACATAATAAATATGGGTAAAAACGCCGTATATCTCAGGCGCTTGCAAGCGAGCCACCCTGTCCACGGCACGCGGGGGTTCGTTTCTACCCCAATTTGGCAGACGGGCATTGGGGCTCTCTGCCACTTGTGCAGGGGGTGACCGTTCTGTCGAATGGCACGGGTGCAGATCCGCACAGTTCTGCTGTGTCGTATTAACATCGACAAAACTCGCTGTGCTAAGACCGAGCGCCCCGACTCCTCAGGATTCCCTAGGAGAGGATCTAGACCGACTGCAACGAAGCTTGCTCAGATCGACTCCCGGTCTCCCTAGGATGCCGTAGGAGAGGATCTAGACCGTCTGCAATTAAGCTTGCTCAGATCAACTCCCGGTCTTTCGACCTCGACAGGCAATAGTGGACCCCTACCCAACTAGCAGCCCACCAATGTCCAGTCACTGGGCAACTCATGATTTAGAATCATGCAGACACTAGAACCAGAGCGTGCGGGCGACAGCCCCCAATCGTCGGTACGGTACGCACACATCGGCGTACATCGGTAAGCTGGGTGGGGGGGTGCAGCCGTTCTGCGACGTAGGGCATTGCCTCTGAAACGGGTCCCCGCAAGTCGAGACGCATCGTATTAACACGAGACCCCTCGGTGCCCAACCTGGCGCTTCATTGGCCCCCTGAGAGAGGATTTTCACCGATTTCTCGGACCAACTCCCGATCTTTGTCCCGGACAGACAAAAGCGGACCCCTCCACCAGCCAGCGGTCGCTAACATGGCGCCGCCCGAACGATATAAGTCGCCCGGCTCAGCTTCATTGGCCAATTGCGCACTATCCTAATCTACCCACGACGCGACGCTTTCAATTGACGACTACCCACGACGTCAAGACAACGGAGAGTCCCATACCTATGTATGTAGTATACTCTATCTTAGTTAAGATTAAATTAAATTAAAATAATTAAAATTGTGCGTTTATAATCGTCACAATAAATGAAAAAATATAACTGCAAAATTATAAGTTGATAATCCCTAGAGGGGCCCTATTGGATCTACCCGGCAGTCCCCTTATCGTGACTATAGTCCAAGTAGGATCCTAGTGCCATATAAAATCTAACCCTGTGGTTGCGGTTAATTCTTTTACTTTTTTTAACAATCTACATAATGTTAGTTTTGAATAAGTATTATTATGTTTTTTATATATACTTTTGCCATATCTTAACTAGGGGACGGGGAGTCTTAGATAGGCTCAGAATTGGAGTTGGCGAGCGGTCTAAAACTCCTCTAGATGCAACTCATATTCATCGAATAATGAGAAGCATGTTAGACGGAATCCTGGGACCTACACCCGCTCCCTCTAAACTAATCCAATGACCAGACCTAACCTTAATTACGTTTTGCAAATTCCAATTAACTTTCTAAACTATCTTATATTTCTATACTTTTTTGAATGTATATATATATCTCATCTAATACCTTAGGGGTGATGGGAGGGACCTTAAGTACATCCAGATTTAAGTTAGGAGGAGGTCAAAAACCCTCAATAACCGGGACCTAGATTCATCGAATCTTGAAGTCACGGGATAATGAGAGAATATAAGGACCGCCCCCTTTTACCACCGGATACATCAAATGGTTTACTGACAAGTATGTGTCAACCACTGTTCCATGCTAGACCCACGAGCCAACTGTTCGGACATACTCCGTCACATAACCAAGCCATAAATGAACTCCGGAAAGAGTAATATCACAGGATTAGCCCATGTGAATATCAAAACAACAGCACATTGGCACTCTAATGTCCACCATATGACATCCCTCCTGTACCGGCTTCTCGTTACCTGAAAAAGGTTTGGCGAGTCACCTAAAGTACAGGGTGTGAGACAGGGACCTATGCCTACTCACACATTTGCCTAAATCCCCCAGGCTGGGTTCATCAAGGAACCCAACCATTAAGTCTACCAGCCAACAGCCATCATCGTTTGCATGGTAGATTTTTACCCTGCCGAAGCTATGGTTATATTTGGTCAGAACGTTAAGCTTTTTGTCCCTGGCTAAAACTAACCGTTAAGAATGAAAATTTTTTTAATATTTATTAATTAGTTTAAATACGAAAATTTAAGTAATCATTATATACTTTAATCAATTTTTTTATTAAAATGAGTTGAATGTTAGTTAAGATAAATTTAAATATGAAAATTTTAAATAATCGTTAAATATTTTAATCAATTTTCTATTGAAATGAATAAAATGTTAATTAAAAATTTTTAATTTTTCTCCCGTTTTTTATGTTCTAAGCCCTACACGTGTTGACTGGGGCAACTCCTAGGTGAAGAACCAAGCAACCATTGGTTCCTAACCCTGGTTTATTTCATCCACAATCATCACTTTTTTTCCCCTACGTAAGAGCTACCTAATCTGGAAGTCTATACTAAGATGGCTGTTTCGTACGTCATTTGTCCCGGTTCGAAAAAGAAAAAAGAAAAACCAAAAAAATTGTATACTTAAAAGCCTGCCTGATTTATCCATATAAAATAATAATAAAATAGATAAATAAACTTTAACAGAACACAAAAATGAAAACCCAAAAAACAAAACAAACATGAAAACACTGAAAACAAAAAACACAAAAACAAACAAAAACCGAGAAAGCAAGCAAAAAATTGTTATAAAAGTGTCATAAGAGACACTCCCATAACAATTTATGAGAAGGCATTTTTTGCCTAAAACTACTTTACAGGCACGCCCAGAAACGTTTTTCGTCCCTGGCCTGAAAGGGACTCATCAGTGGGCTTTTTATATATATATAAGCGCTTACACACACAACTAGTATGTGTGCAATCACCCATATATACGTAGGAAAAATTTTTGGCCAAAAATGGCTAAGGCAGAAATTAATTATTTGAATTGCCTCGTAGAGACACTAACGTAAACAAAACAATTAATAATAATTGTTGTTAATAGTTGTTAAAAAGTAGTTAACTAATTATTAAGTAATAATAATATAATATAATATAAAATAGAAAAACTAAAAACCACTTACCATCCCTCAGGAAGACAGCGACCACACGCGACGAGAGTTGAACACATACTGACTGATGTGTTCACCTCTGTTTCCTACCCATAAGCATGGGTGATGCCATTTTTTGTATAGGAGAGGGTCGCTACCAAAACCCGAAAAATGGCGCGTTTATTTATATTTAATAATATTATAATATAATGAAATTGATAATAATACTATCATACAATATAATATAATATAATGTAATATAATATAAAAAGGAACGATGGAAAATGAAAAAATCAAAAAAATCAAAAACCACTTACCATTCCTCAGGGAGACAGCGACCACACGCGACGAGAGTTGAACACATACTGACTGATGTGTTCACCTCTGTTTCATACCCATAAGTATGGGTGATGCAATCTTTTGTATAGGAGAGGGTCGCTACCAAAACCCGAAAAATGGCGCGTATATTTATATTTAATAATACTATAATATAATAAAATTAATAATAATATAATATAATGTAATATAATATAAAAAAGGAACGATGGAAAATGAAAAAATCAAAAAAATCAAAAAACCACTTACCATTCCTCAGGGAGACAGCGACCACACGCGACGAGAGTTGAACACATACTGACTGATGTGTTCACCTCTGTTTCATACCCATAAGCATGGGTGATGCAATTTTTGTATAGGGGAGGGTCGCTACCAAAACCCGAAAAATGGCGAGTTTACTTATATTTAGTTATTCAATTAACTTTGAATACTAATATACTTAAAAATACTATATATACCGTCGTGCGGATTAAATTTAATACGTAGTGATATTACTTTTACCTATGGTTTGCGTGTGTTTTTTTGCCCATTACTCATAACTTGAGTGCATGGTGTTTTTTTACACGTGACTAAACTAGGTTAATTTTTGTTGCATAGACCTAATCAATGTACTAACCTAAGGTTGTACAATCAATTTCCACTTTTAACTTGTTGAAAATTTCCTGCACAACAATACTAATACTTCAAACTCCTATTTTGAATATTTCCAATAACTGAGAAAATATTCAAACATACTTTACATAATAAATATGGGTAAAAACGCCGTATATCTCAGGCGCTTGCAAGCGAGCCACCCTGTCCACGGCACGCGGGGGTTCGTTTCTACCCCAATTTGGCAGACGGGCATTGGGGCTCTCTGCCACTTGTGCAGGGGGTGACCGTTCTGTCGAATGGCACGGGTGCAGATCCGCACAGTTCTGCTGTGTCGTATTAACATCGACAAAACTCGCTGTGCTAAGACCGAGCGCCCCGACTCCTCAGGATTCCCTAGGAGAGGATCTAGACCGACTGCAACGAAGCTTGCTCAGATCGACTCCCGGTCTCCCTAGGATGCCGTAGGAGAGGATCTAGACCGTCTGCAATTAAGCTTGCTCAGATCAACTCCCGGTCTTTCGACCTCGACAGGCAATAGTGGACCCCTACCCAACTAGCAGCCCACCAATGTCCAGTCACTGGGCAACTCATGATTTAGAATCATGCAGACACTAGAACCAGAGCGTGCGGGCGACAGCCCCCAATCGTCGGTACGGTACGCACACATCGGCGTACATCGGTAAGCTGGGTGGGGGGGTGCAGCCGTTCTGCGACGTAGGGCATTGCCTCTGAAACGGGTCCCCGCAAGTCGAGACGCATCGTATTAACACGAGACCCCTCGGTGCCCAACCTGGCGCTTCATTGGCCCCCTGAGAGAGGATTTTCACCGATTTCTCGGACCAACTCCCGATCTTTGTCCCGGACAGACAAAAAGCGGACCCCTCCACCAGCCAGCGGTCGCTAACATGGCGCCGCCCGAACGATATAAGTCGCCCGGCTCAGCTTCATTGGCCAATTGCGCACTATCCTAATCTACCCACGACGCGACGCTTTCAATTGACGACTACCCACGACGTCAAGACAACGGAGAGTCCCATACCTATGTATGTAGTATACTCTATCTTAGTTAAGATTAAATTAAATTAAAATAATTAAAATTGTGCGTTTATAATCGTCACAATAAATGAAAAAATATAACTGCAAAATTATAAGTTGATAATCCCTAGAGGGGCCCTATTGGATCTACCCGGCAGTCCCCTTATCGTGACTATAGTCCAAGTAGGATCCTAGTGCCATATAAAATCTAACCCTGTGGTTGCGGTTAATTCTTTTACTTTTTTTAACAATCTACATAATGTTAGTTTTGAATAAGTATTATTATGTTTTTTATATATACTTTTGCCATATCTTAACTAGGGGACGGGGAGTCTTAGATAGGCTCAGAATTGGAGTTGGCGAGCGGTCTAAAACTCCTCTAGATGCAACTCATATTCATCGAATAATGAGAAGCATGTTAGACGGAATCCTGGGACCTACACCCGCTCCCTCTAAACTAATCCAATGACCAGACCTAACCTTAATTACGTTTTGCAAATTCCAATTAACTTTCTAAACTATCTTATATTTCTATACTTTTTTGAATGTATATATATATCTCATCTAATACCTTAGGGGTGATGGGAGGGACCTTAAGTACATCCAGATTTAAGTTAGGAGGAGGTCAAAAACCCTCAATAACCGGGACCTAGATTCATCGAATCTTGAAGTCACGGGATAATGAGAGAATATAAGGACCGCCCCCTTTTACCACCGGATACATCAAATGGTTTACTGACAAGTATGTGTCAACCACTGTTCCATGCTAGACCCACGAGCCAACTGTTCGGACATACTCCGTCACATAACCAAGCCATAAATGAACTCCGGAAAGAGTAATATCACAGGATTAGCCCATGTGAATATCAAAACAACAGCACATTGGCACTCTAATGTCCACCATATGACATCCCTCCTGTACCGGCTTCTCGTTACCTGAAAAAGGTTTGGCGAGTCACCTAAAGTACAGGGTGTGAGACAGGGACCTATGCCTACTCACACATTTGCCTAAATCCCCCAGGCTGGGTTCATCAAGGAACCCAACCATTAAGTCTACCAGCCAACAGCCATCATCGTTTGCATGGTAGATTTTTACCCTGCCGAAGCTATGGTTATATTTGGTCAGAACGTTAAGCTTTTTGTCCCTGGCTAAAACTAACCGTTAAGAATGAAAATTTTTTTAATATTTATTAATTAGTTTAAATACGAAAATTTAAGTAATCATTATATACTTTAATCAATTTTTTTATTAAAATGAGTTGAATGTTAGTTAAGATAAATTTAAATATGAAAATTTTAAATAATCGTTAAATATTTTAATCAATTTTCTATTGAAATGAATAAAATGTTAATTAAAAATTTTTAATTTTTCTCCCGTTTTTTATGTTCTAAGCCCTACACGTGTTGACTGGGGCAACTCCTAGGTGAAGAACCAAGCAACCATTGGTTCCTAACCCTGGTTTATTTCATCCACAATCATCACTTTTTTTCCCCTACGTAAGAGCTACCTAATCTGGAAGTCTATACTAAGATGGCTGTTTCGTACGTCATTTGTCCCGGTTCGAAAAAGAAAAAAGAAAAACCAAAAAAATTGTATACTTAAAAGCCTGCCTGATTTATCCATATAAAATAATAATAAAATAGATAAATAAACTTTAACAGAACACAAAAATGAAAACCCAAAAAACAAAACAAACATGAAAACACTGAAAACAAAAAACACAAAAACAAACAAAAACCGAGAAAGCAAGCAAAAAATTGTTATAAAAGTGTCATAAGAGACACTCCCATAACAATTTATGAGAAGGCATTTTTTGCCTAAAACTACTTTACAGGCACGCCCAGAAACGTTTTTCGTCCCTGGCCTGAAAGGGACTCATCAGTGGGCTTTTTATATATATATAAGCGCTTACACACACAACTAGTATGTGTGCAATCACCCATATATACGTAGGAAAAATTTTTGGCCAAAAATGGCTAAGGCAGAAATTAATTATTTGAATTGCCTCGTAGAGACACTAACGTAAACAAAACAATTAATAATAATTGTTGTTAATAGTTGTTAAAAAGTAGTTAACTAATTATTAAGTAATAATAATATAATATAATATAAAATAGAAAAACTAAAAACCACTTACCATCCCTCAGGAAGACAGCGACCACACGCGACGAGAGTTGAACACATACTGACTGATGTGTTCACCTCTGTTTCCTACCCATAAGCATGGGTGATGCCATTTTTTGTATAGGAGAGGGTCGCTACCAAAACCCGAAAAATGGCGCGTTTATTTATATTTAATAATATTATAATATAATGAAATTGATAATAATACTATCATACAATATAATATAATATAATGTAATATAATATAAAAAGGAACGATGGAAAATGAAAAAATCAAAAAAATCAAAAACCACTTACCATTCCTCAGGGAGACAGCGACCACACGCGACGAGAGTTGAACACATACTGACTGATGTGTTCACCTCTGTTTCATACCCATAAGTATGGGTGATGCAATCTTTTGTATAGGAGAGGGTCGCTACCAAAACCCGAAAAATGGCGCGTATATTTATATTTAATAATACGTTAAGCTTTTTGTCCCTGGCTAAAACTAACCGTTAAGAATGAAAATTTTTTAATATTTATTAATTAGTTTAAATACGAAAATTTAAATAATCATTATATACTTTAATCAATTTTTTTATTAAAATGAGTTGAATGTTAATTAAGATAAATCTAAATATGAAAATTTTAAATAATCGTTAAATATTTTAATCAATTTTCTATTGAAATGAATAAATGTTAATTAAAAATTTTTAATTTTTCTCCCGTTTTTTATGTTCTAAGCCCTACACGTGTTGACTGGGGCAACTCCTAGGTGAAGAACCAAGCAACCATTGGTTCCTAACCCTGGTTTATTTCATCCACAATCATCACTTTTTTTCCCTACGTAAGAGCTACCTAATCTGGAAGTCTATACTAAGATGGCTGTTTCGTACGTCATTTGTCCCGGTTCGAAAAAGAAAAAAGAAAAACCAAAAAAATTGTATACTTAAAAGCCTGCCTGATTTATCCATATAAAATAATAATAAAATAGATAAATAAACTTTAACAGAACACAAAAATGAAAAACCAAAAAACAAAACAAACATGAAAACACTGAAAACAAAAAACACAAAAACAAACAAAAACCGAGAAAGCAAGCAAAAAATTGTTATAAAAGTGTCATAAGAGACACTCCCATAACAATTTATGAGAAGGCATTTTTTGCCTAAAACTACTTTACAGGCACGCCCAGAAACGTTTTTCGTCCCTGGCCTGAAAGGGACTCATCAGTGGGCTTTTTTATATATATATAAGCGCTTACACACACAACTAGTATGTGTGCAATCACCCATATATACGTAGGAAAAATTTTTGCCAAAAATGGCTAAGGCAGAAATTAATTATTTGAATTGCCTCGTAGAGGCAATACCGTAAACAAACCAATTAATAATAAATTGTTGTTAATAATTGTTAAAAAGTAGTTAAATAATGGTTAAGTAATAATGATATAATATAATATAAAATAGAAAAACTAAAAACCACTTACCATTCCTCAGGAAGACAGCGACCACACGCGACGAGAGTTGAACACATACTGACTGATGTGTTCACCTCTGTTTCTTACCCATAAGCATGGGTGATGCAATTTTTGTATAGGAGAGGGTCGCTACCAAAACCCGAAAAATGGCGCGTTTATTTATATTTAATAATATTATAATATAATAAATTAATAATAATACTATAATACAACATAATATAATATAATATAATGTAATATAATATAAAAAGGAACGATGAAAAATGAAAAGATCAAAAAAGTCAAAAAACCACTTACCATTCCTCAGGGAGACAGCGACCACACGCGACGAGAGTTGAACACATACTGACTGATGTGTTCACCTCTGTTTCATACCCATGAGCATGGGTGATGCAATTTTTGTATAGGGGAGGGTCGCTACCAAAACCCGAAAAATGGCGAGTTTACTTATATTTAGTTATTCAATTAACTTTGAATACTAATATACTTAAAAATACTATATATACCGTCGTGCGGATTCAATTTAATACGTAGTGATATTAATTTTACCTATGGTTTGCGTGTGTTTTTTGCCCATTACTCATAACTTGAGTGCATGGTGTTTTTTTACACGTGACTAAACTAGGTTAATTTTTGTTGCATAGACCATAATCAATAATCAATGTACTAACTTAAGGTTGTACAATCAATTTCACTTTTAACTTGTTGAAAATTTCCTGCACAACAATACTAATACTCCAAACTCCTATTTTGAATATTTCCAATAACTTAGAAAATATTCAAACATATTTTACATCATACGTATGGGCAAAAACGCCGTATGTCTCAGGCGCTTGCAAGCGAGCCACCTTTTTCCACGGCACGCGGGGGTTCGTTCCTACCCAAATTGGCAGACGGACATTGGGGATGTTTGCCACTCGTGCAGGGGGTGACCGTTCTGTCGATGGCACGGGTGCAGATCCGCACAGTCCGAGTGTGTCGTATTAACAACGAAGCACAACTCGCTGTGCTAAGACCGAGCTCCCGGACTCCTTAGGATTCCGTAGGAGAGGATCTAGACCGTCTGCAATTAAGCTTGCTCAGATCAACTCCCGGTCTTTCGACCTCGACAGGCAATAGTGGACCCCTACCCAACTAGCAGCCCACCAATGTCAAGTCACTGGGCAACTCATGATTTAGAATCATGCAGACACTAGAACCAGAGCGTGCGGGCGACCGCCCCCAATCGTCGGTACGGTACGCACACATCGGCGTACATCGGTAAGCTGGGTGGGGGGGTGCAGCCGTTCTGCGACGTAGGGCATTGCCTCTGAAACGGGTCCCCGCAAGTCGAGACGCATCGTATTAACACGAGACCCCTCGGTGCCCAACCTGGCGCTTCATTGGCCCCCTGAGAGAGGATTTTCACCGATTTCTCGGACCAACTCCCGATCTTTGTCCCGGACAGACAAAAGCGGACCCCTCCACCAGCCAGCGGTCGCTAACATGGCGCCGCCCGAACGATATAAGTCGCCCGGCTCAGATTCATTGGCCAATTGCGCACTATCCTAATCCACCCACGACGCGACGCTTTCAATTGACGACCACCCACGACGTCAAGACAACGGAGAGTCCCGTACCTATGTATGTAGTATACTCTATCTAATTAAAATTAAATTAAATTAAATTAAGATTATTAAAATTGTGCGTTTATAATCGTCACAATAATTGAAAAATTATATAATTGAAAAAGTATAAGTTGATAATCCCTAGAGGGGCCCTATTGGATCTACCCGGCAATCCCCTTATCGTGATTATAGTCCGAGTTGGATCCTAGTGCCATTTAAAATCTAACCCTGTGGTTGCGGTTAATTCTTTTAATTTTTTAACAATCTACATAATGTTAGTTTTGAATAAGTATTATTATGTTTTTATATATACTTTTGCCATATCTTAACTAGGGGACGGGGAGTCTTAGATAGGCTCAGAATTGGAATTGGTGATCGGTCTAAAACTCCTCTAGATGCAACTCATATTCATCGAATAATGAGAAGGATGTTAGACGGAATGCTGGGACCTACACCCGCTCCCTCTGAACTAATCCAATGACCAGACCTAACCTTAATTACGTTTTGCAAATTCCAATTAACTTTCTAAACTATCTTATATTTCTATACTTTTTTGAATGTATATATATATCTCATCTAATACCTTAGGGGTGATGGGAGGGACCTTAAGTACATCCAGATTTAAGTTAGGAGGAGGTCAAAAACCCTCAATAACCGGGACCTAGATTCATCGAATCTTGAAGTCACGGGATAATGAGAGAATATAAGGACCGCCCCCTTTACCACCGGATACATCAAATGGTTTACTGACAAGTATGTGTCAACCACTGTTCCATGCTAGACCCACGAGCCAACTGTTCGGACATACTCCGTCACATAACCAAGCCATAAATGAACTCCGGAAAGAGTAATATCACAGGATTAGCCCATGTGAATATCAAAACAACAGCACATTGGCACTCTAATGTCCACCATATGACATCCCTCCTGTACCGGCTTCTCGTTACCTGAAAAAGGTTTGGCGAGTCACCTAAAATACAGGGTGTGAGACAGGGACCTATGCCTACTCACACATTTGCCTAAATCCCCCAGGCTGGGTTCATCAAGGAACCCAACCATTAAGTCTACCAGCCAACAGCCATCATCGTTTGCATGGTAGATTTTTACCCTGCCGAAGCTATGGTTATATTTGGTCAGAACGTTAAGCTTTTTGTCCCTGGCTAAAACTAACCGTTAAGAATGAAAATTTTTTAATATTTATTAATTAGTTTAAATACGAAAATTTAAATAATCATTATATACTTTAATCAATTTTTTTATTAAAATGAGTTGAATGTTAATTAAGATAAATCTAAATATGAAAATTTTAAATAATCGTTAAATATTTTAATCAATTTTCTATTGAAATGAATAAATGTTAATTAAAAATTTTTAATTTTTCTCCCGTTTTTTATGTTCTAAGCCCTACACGTGTTGACTGGGGCAACTCCTAGGTGAAGAACCAAGCAACCATTGGTTCCTAACCCTGGTTTATTTCATCCACAATCATCACTTTTTTTCCCTACGTAAGAGCTACCTAATCTGGAAGTCTATACTAAGATGGCTGTTTCGTACGTCATTTGTCCCGGTTCGAAAAAGAAAAAAGAAAAACCAAAAAAATTGTATACTTAAAAGCCTGCCTGATTTATCCATATAAAATAATAATAAAATAGATAAATAAACTTTAACAGAACACAAAAATGAAAAACCAAAAAACAAAACAAACATGAAAACACTGAAAACAAAAAACACAAAAACAAACAAAAACCGAGAAAGCAAGCAAAAAATTGTTATAAAAGTGTCATAAGAGACACTCCCATAACAATTTATGAGAAGGCATTTTTTGCCTAAAACTACTTTACAGGCACGCCCAGAAACGTTTTTCGTCCCTGGCCTGAAAGGGACTCATCAGTGGGCTTTTTTATATATATATAAGCGCTTACACACACAACTAGTATGTGTGCAATCACCCATATATACGTAGGAAAAATTTTTGCCAAAAATGGCTAAGGCAGAAATTAATTATTTGAATTGCCTCGTAGAGGCAATACCGTAAACAAACCAATTAATAATAAATTGTTGTTAATAATTGTTAAAAAGTAGTTAAATAATGGTTAAGTAATAATGATATAATATAATATAAAATAGAAAAACTAAAAACCACTTACCATTCCTCAGGAAGACAGCGACCACACGCGACGAGAGTTGAACACATACTGACTGATGTGTTCACCTCTGTTTCTTACCCATAAGCATGGGTGATGCAATTTTTGTATAGGAGAGGGTCGCTACCAAAACCCGAAAAATGGCGCGTTTATTTATATTTAATAATATTATAATATAATAAATTAATAATAATACTATAATACAACATAATATAATATAATATAATGTAATATAATATAAAAAGGAACGATGAAAAATGAAAAGATCAAAAAAGTCAAAAAACCACTTACCATTCCTCAGGGAGACAGCGACCACACGCGACGAGAGTTGAACACATACTGACTGATGTGTTCACCTCTGTTTCATACCCATGAGCATGGGTGATGCAATTTTTGTATAGGGGAGGGTCGCTACCAAAACCCGAAAAATGGCGAGTTTACTTATATTTAGTTATTCAATTAACTTTGAATACTAATATACTTAAAAATACTATATATACCGTCGTGCGGATTCAATTTAATACGTAGTGATATTAATTTTACCTATGGTTTGCGTGTGTTTTTTGCCCATTACTCATAACTGTTAAGCTTTTTGTCCCTGGCTAAACCTAACCGTTAAGAATGAAAATTTTAAATATTTATTAATTAGTTTAAATACGAAAATTTAAATAATCATTATATACTTTACTAAATTTTTTATTAAAATGAGTTGAATGTGAATTAAGATAAATCTAAATATGAAAATTTTTAATAATCGTTAAATATTTTAATCAATTTTCTATTGAAATGAATAAGTGTTAATTAAAAAATTTTTAATTTTACTCCCGTTTTTTATGTTCTAAGCCCTACACGTGTTGACTGGGGCAACTCCTAGGTGAAGAACCAAGCAACCATTGGTTCCTAACCCTGGTTTATTTCATCCACAATCATCACTTTTTTCCCTACGTAAAAGCTACCTAATCTAGAAGTCTATACTAAGATGGCTGTTTCGTACGTCATTTGTCCCGGTTCGAAAAAGAAAAAAGAAAAACCAAAAAAATTGTATACTTAAAAGCCTGCCTGATTTATCCATATAAAATAATAATACAATAGATAAATAAACTTTAACAGAACACAAAAATGAAAAACCAAAAAACAAAACAAACATGAAAACACTGAAAACAAAAAAC
Organism: Myopa testacea; assembly: GCA_949629155.1. NCBI lineage: Eukaryota > Metazoa > Arthropoda > Insecta > Diptera > Conopidae > Myopa > Myopa testacea. Next base: position 395,907 of record OX451345.1, on the reverse strand, counting down.
ACAAAAACAAACAAAAACCGAGAAAGCAAGCAAAAAATTGTTATAAAAGTGTCATACGAGACACTCCCATAACAATTTATGAGAAGGCATTTTTTGCCTAAAACTACTTTACAGGCACGCCCAGAAACGTTTTTCGTCCCTGGCCTGAAAGGGACTCATCAGTGGGCTTTTTTATATATATATAAGCGCTTACACACACAACTAGTATGTGTGCAATCACCCATATATACGTAGGAAAAATTTTGGCCAAAAATGGCTAAGGCAGAAATTAATTATTTGAATTGCCTCGTAGAGACAATAACGTGAACAAAACAATTATTAATAATTGTTGTTAATAATTGTTAAAAAATTGTTAAGTAATAATAATATAATATAATATAAAATAGAGAAACTAAAAACCACTTACCATTCCTCAGGAAGACAGCGACCACACGCGACGAGAGTTGAACACATACTGACTGATGTGTTCACCTCTGTTTCCTACCCATAAGCATGGGCGATGCAATTTTTGTATAGGAGAGGGTCGCTACCAAAACCCGAAAAATGGCGCGTTTATTTATATTTAATAATACTATAATATAATAAAGTTAATAATAATACTATAATACAATATAATATAATATAATGTACTATAATATAAAAAGGAACGATGGAAAATGAAAAATCAAAAAAATCAAAAAACCACTTACCATTCCTCAGGGAGACAGCGACCACACGCGACAAGAGTTGAACACATACTGACTGATGTGTTCACCTCTGTTTCATACCCATAAGCATGGGTGATGCAATTTTTGTATAGGAGAGGGTCGCTACCAAAACCCGAAAAATGGCGCGTTTATTTATATTTAATAATACTATAATATAATAAAATTAATACTAATACTATAATACAATGTAATATAATATAATGTAATATAATATAAAAAAAGGAACGATGGAAAATGAAAAAATCAAAAAAATCAAAAAAACCACTTACCATTCCTCAGGGAGACAGCGACCACACGCGACGAGAGTTGAACACATACTGACTGATGCGTTCACCTCTGTTTCATACCCATTAGTATGGGTGATGCAATTTTTGTATAGGGGAGGGTCGCTACCAAAACCCGAAAACTGGCAAGTTTAATTATATTTAGTTATTCAACTTTGAATACTGATATACCTAAAATACTATATATACCATCGTGCTGATTAAATTTGATACATAGTGATAGTGTTTTTACCTATGGTTTGCGTGTGTTTTTGCCAATTCCTCCTAACTTGAGTGCATGGTGTTTTTACACGTGACTAAACTAGGTTAATTTTTATTGCGTAGACCTAATCAATGTACTAACTTAAGGTTGTACAATCAATTTCCACTTTTAACTTGTTGAAAATTTTTTGCACAACAATACTAATACTTCTTGCTCCTATTTTGAATATTTCCAATAACTTAGAAAATATTCAAACATAATTTACATAATAAATATGGGTAAAAACGCCGTATATCTCAGGCGCTTGCAAGCGAGCCACCCTGTCCACGGCACGCGGGGGTTCGTTTCTACCCCAATTTGGCAGACGGGCATTGGGGCTCTCTGCCACTTGTGCAGGGGGTGACCGTTCTGTCGAATGGCACGAGTGCAGATCCGCGCAGTTCTGTTGTGTCGTATTAACAACGAAACACAACTCGCTGTGCTAAGACCGAGCGCCCCGATTCCTCAGGATTCCCTAGGAGAGGATCTAGACCGACTGCAACGAAGCTTGCTCAGATCGACTCCCGGTTTCCCTAGGACGCCGTAGGAGAGGATCTAGACCGTCTGCAACTAAGCTTGCTCAGATCAACTCCCGGTCTCTCGACCTCGACAGGCAATAGTGGACCCCTACCCAACTAACAGCCCCCCAATGTCAAGTCACTGGGCAACTCATGATTCAGAGTCATGCAGACACTAGAACCAGAGCGTGCGGGCGACAACCCCCAATCGTCGATACGGTACGCACACATCGGCGTACATCGGTAAGCTGGGTGGGGGGGTGCAGCCGTTCTGCGACGTAGGGCATTGCCTCTGAAACGGGTCCCCGCAGAACGAGACGCATAGATCTAACCTAGACCCCTCGTTGCCCAACCTGGCGAATCATTGGCCCCCTGAGAGAGGATTTCACTGATTTCTCAGACCAACTCCCGATCTTTGTCCCGGACAGACAAAAGCGGACCCCTCCACCAGCCAGCGGTCGCTAACATGGCGCCGCCCGAACGATATAAGTCGCCCGGCTCAGATTCAGCGTCCAATTGCGCACTATCCCAATCCACCCACGACGCGACGTTTTCAACTGTCGCCTACCTACGACGTCAAGACAACGGAGAGTCCCATACCTATGTATGTAGTATACCCTACCTTAATTAAATTTAATTAAATTAAATTAAAAATAATTAAAATTGTGCGTTTTTAATCGACACAATAATTGAAAAAATATAACTGAGAAAGTATAAGTTGATAATCCCTAGAGGGGCGCTATTGGATCTACCCGGCAGTCCCCTTATCGTGACTATAGTCCAAGTAGGATCCTAGTGCCATATAAAATCTAACCCTGTGGTTGCGGTTAATTCTTTTACTTTTTTTAACAATCTACATAATGTTAGTTTTGAATAAGTATTATCATGTTTTTTATATATACTTTTGCCATATCTTAACTAGGGGACGGGGAGTCTTAGATAGGCTCAGAATTGGAGTTGGCGAACGGTCTAAAACTCCTCTAGATGCAACTCATATTCATCGAATAATGAGAAGCATGTTAGACGGAATCCTGGGACCTACACCCGCTCCCTCTAAACTAATCCAATGACCAGACCTAACCTTAATTACGTTTTGCAAATTCCAATTAACTTTCTAAAACTATCTTATATTTCTATACTTTTTTGAATGTATATATATATCTCATCTAATGCCTTAGGGGTGATGGGAGGGACCTTAAGTACATCCAGATTTAAGTTAGGAGGAGGTCAAAAACCCTCAATAACCGGGACCTAGATTCATCGAATCTTGAAGTCACGGGATAATGAGAGAATATAAGGACCGCCCCCTTTACCACCGGATACATCAAATGGTTTACTGACAAGTATGTGTCAACCACTGTTCCATGCTAGACCCACGAGCCAACTGTTCGGACATACTCCGTCACATAACCAAGCCATAAATGAACTCCGGAAAGAGTAATATCACAGGATTAGCCCATGTGAATATCAAAACAACAGCACATTGGCACTCTAATGTCCACCATATGATATCCCTCCTGTACCGGCTTCTCGTTACCTGAAAAAGGTTTGGCGAGTCACCTAAAGTACAGGGTGTGAGACAGGGACCTATGCCTACTCACACATTTGCCTAAATCCCCCAGGCTGGGTTCATCAAGGAACCCAACCATTAAGTCTACCAGCCAACAGCCATCATCGTTTGCATGGTGGATTTTTACCCTGCCGAAGCTATGGTTATATTTGGTCAGACCGTTAAGCTTTTTGTCCCTGGCTAAACCTAACCGTTAAGAATGAAAACGTTAAGCTTTTTGTCCCTGGCTAAAACTAACCGTTAAGAATGAAAATTTTTTTAATATTTATTAATTAGTTTAAATACGAAAATTTAAGTAATCATTATATACTTTAATCAATTTTTTTATTAAAATGAGTTGAATGTTAGTTAAGATAAATCTAAATATGAAAATTTTAAATAATCGTTAAATATTTTAATCAATTTTCTATTGAAATGAATAAAATGTTAATTAAAAATTTTTAATTTTTCTCCCGTTTTTTATGTTCTAAGCCCTACACGTGTTGACTGGGGCAACTCCTAGGTGAAGAACCAAGCAACCATTGGTTCCTAACCCTGGTTTATTTCATCCACAATCATCACTTTTTTTCCCCTACGTAAGAGCTACCTAATCTGGAAGTCTATACTAAGATGGCTGTTTCGTACGTCATTTGTCCCGGTTCGAAAAAGAAAAAAGAAAAACCAAAAAAATTGTATACTTAAAAGCCTGCCTGATTTATCCATATAAAATAATAATAAAATAGATAAATAAACTTTAACAGAACACAAAAATGAAAACCCAAAAAACAAAACAAACATGAAAACACTGAAAACAAAAAACACAAAAACAAACAAAAACCGAGAAAGCAAGCAAAAAATTGTTATAAAAGTGTCATAAGAGACACTCCCATAACAATTTATGAGAAGGCATTTTTTGCCTAAAACTACTTTACAGGCACGCCCAGAAACGTTTTTCGTCCCTGGCCTGAAAGGGACTCATCAGTGGGCTTTTTATATATATATAAGCGCTTACACACACAACTAGTATGTGTGCAATCACCCATATATACGTAGGAAAAATTTTTGGCCAAAAATGGCTAAGGCAGAAATTAATTATTTGAATTGCCTCGTAGAGACACTAACGTAAACAAAACAATTAATAATAATTGTTGTTAATAGTTGTTAAAAAGTAGTTAACTAATTATTAAGTAATAATAATATAATATAATATAAAATAGAAAAACTAAAAACCACTTACCATCCCTCAGGAAGACAGCGACCACACGCGACGAGAGTTGAACACATACTGACTGATGTGTTCACCTCTGTTTCCTACCCATAAGCATGGGTGATGCCATTTTTTGTATAGGAGAGGGTCGCTACCAAAACCCGAAAAATGGCGCGTTTATTTATATTTAATAATATTATAATATAATAAAATTGATAATAATACTATCATACAATATAATATAATATAATGTAATATAATATAAAAAGGAACGATGGAAAATGAAAAAATCAAAAAAATCAAAAACCACTTACCATTCCTCAGGGAGACAGCGACCACACGCGACGAGAGTTGAACACATACTGACTGATGTGTTCACCTCTGTTTCATACCCATAAGTATGGGTGATGCAATCTTTTGTATAGGAGAGGGTCGCTACCAAAACCCGAAAAATGGCGCGTATATTTATATTTAATAATAATATAATATAATAAAATTAATAATAATATAATATAATGTAATATAATATAAAAAAGGAACGATGGAAAATGAAAAAATCAAAAAAATCAAAAAACCACTTACCATTCCTCAGGGAGACAGCGACCACACGCGACGAGAGTTGAACACATACTGACTGATGTGTTCACCTCTGTTTCATACCCATAAGCATGGGTGATGCAATTTTTGTATAGGGGAGGGTCGCTACCAAAACCCGAAAAATGGCGAGTTTACTTATATTTAGTTATTCAATTAACTTTGAATACTAATATACTTAAAAATACTATATATACCGTCGTGCGGATTAAATTTAATACGTAGTGATATTACTTTTACCTATGGTTTGCGTGTGTTTTTTTGCCCATTACTCATAACTTGAGTGCATGGTGTTTTTTTACACGTGACTAAACTAGGTTAATTTTTGTTGCATAGACCTAATCAATGTACTAACCTAAGGTTGTACAATCAATTTCCACTTTTAACTTGTTGAAAATTTCCTGCACAACAATACTAATACTTCAAACTCCTATTTTGAATATTTCCAATAACTGAGAAAATATTCAAACATACTTTACATAATAAATATGGGTAAAAACGCCGTATATCTCAGGCGCTTGCAAGCGAGCCACCCTGTCCACGGCACGCGGGGGTTCGTTTCTACCCCAATTTGGCAGACGGGCATTGGGGCTCTCTGCCACTTGTGCAGGGGGTGACCGTTCTGTCGAATGGCACGGGTGCAGATCCACACAGTTCTGCTGTGTCGTATTAACATCGACAAAACTCGCTGTGCTAAGACCGAGCGCCCCGACTCCTCAGGATTCCCTAGGAGAGGATCTAGACCGACTGCAACGAAGCTTGCTCAGATCGACTCCCGGTCTCCCTAGGATGCCGTAGGAGAGGATCTAGACCGTCTGCAATTAAGCTTGCTCAGATCAACTCCCGGTCTTTCGACCTCGACAGGCAATAGTGGACCCCTACCCAACTAGCAGCCCACCAATGTCCAGTCACTGGGCAACTCATGATTTAGAATCATGCAGACACTAGAACCAGAGCGTGCGGGCGACAGCCCCCAATCGTCGGTACGGTACGCACACATCGGCGTACATCGGTAAGCTGGGTGGGGGGGTGCAGCCGTTCTGCGACGTAGGGCATTGCCTCTGAAACGGGTCCCCGCAAGTCGAGACGCATCGTATTAACACGAGACCCCTCGGTGCCCAACCTGGCGCTTCATTGGCCCCCTGAGAGAGGATTTTCACCGATTTCTCGGACCAACTCCCGATCTTTGTCCCGGACAGACAAAAGCGGACCCCTCCACCAGCCAGCGGTCGCTAACATGGCGCCGCCCGAACGATATAAGTCGCCCGGCTCAGCTTCATTGGCCAATTGCGCACTATCCTAATCTACCCCCGACGCGACGCTTTCAATTGACGACTACCCACGACGTCAAGACAACGGAGAGTCCCATACCTATGTATGTAGTATACTCTATCTTAGTTAAGATTAAATTAAATTAAAATAATTAAAATTGTGCGTTTATAATCGTCACAATAAATGAAAAAATATAACTGCAAAATTATAAGTTGATAATCCCTAGAGGGGCCCTATTGGATCTACCCGGCAGTCCCCTTATCGTGACTATAGTCCAAGTAGGATCCTAGTGCCATATAAAATCTAACCCTGTGGTTGCGGTTAATTCTTTTACTTTTTTTAACAATCTACATAATGTTAGTTTTGAATAAGTATTATTATGTTTTTTATATATACTTTTGCCATATCTTAACTAGGGGACGGGGAGTCTTAGATAGGCTCAGAATTGGAGTTGGCGAACGGTCTAAAACTCCTCTAGATGCAACTCATATTCATCGAATAATGAGAAGCATGTTAGACGGAATCCTGGGACCTACACCCGCTCCCTCTAAACTAATCCAATGACCAGACCTAACCTTAATTACGTTTTGCAAATTCCAATTAACTTTCTAAACTATCTTATATTTCTATACTTTTTTGAATGTATATATATATCTCATCTAATACCTTAGGGGTGATGGGAGGGACCTTAAGTACATCCAGATTTAAGTTAGGAGGAGGTCAAAAACCCTCAATAACCGGGACCTAGATTCATCGAATCTTGAAGTCACGGGATAATGAGAGAATATAAGGACCGCCCCCTTTTACCACCGGATACATCAAATGGTTTACTGACAAGTATGTGTCAACCACTGTTCCATGCTAGACCCACGAGCCAACTGTTCGGACATACTCCGTCACATAACCAAGCCATAAATGAACTCCGGAAAGAGTAATATCACAGGATTAGCCCATGTGAATATCAAAACAACAGCACATTGGCACTCTAATGTCCACCATATGACATCCCTCCTGTACCGGCTTCTCGTTACCTGAAAAAGGTTTGGCGAGTCACCTAAAGTACAGGGTGTGAGACAGGGACCTATGCCTACTCACACATTTGCCTAAATCCCCCAGGCTGGGTTCATCAAGGAACCCAACCATTAAGTCTACCAGCCAACAGCCATCATCGTTTGCATGGTAGATTTTTACCCTGCCGAAGCTATGGTTATATTTGGTCAGAACGTTAAGCTTTTTGTCCCTGGCTAAAACTAACCGTTAAGAATGAAAATTTTTTTAATATTTATTAATTAGTTTAAATACGAAAATTTAAGTAATCATTATATACTTTAATCAATTTTTTTATTAAAATGAGTTGAATGTTAGTTAAGATAAATCTAAATATGAAAATTTTAAATAATCGTTAAATATTTTAATCAATTTTCTATTGAAATGAATAAAATGTTAATTAAAAATTTTTAATTTTTCTCCCGTTTTTTATGTTCTAAGCCCTACACGTGTTGACTGGGGCAACTCCTAGGTGAAGAACCAAGCAACCATTGGTTCCTAACCCTGGTTTATTTCATCCACAATCATCACTTTTTTTCCCCTACGTAAGAGCTACCTAATCTGGAAGTCTATACTAAGATGGCTGTTTCGTACGTCATTTGTCCCGGTTCGAAAAAGAAAAAAGAAAAACCAAAAAAATTGTATACTTAAAAGCCTGCCTGATTTATCCATATAAAATAATAATAAAATAGATAAATAAACTTTAACAGAACACAAAAATGAAAACCCAAAAAACAAAACAAACATGAAAACACTGAAAACAAAAAACACAAAAACAAACAAAAACCGAGAAAGCAAGCAAAAAATTGTTATAAAAGTGTCATAAGAGACACTCCCATAACAATTTATGAGAAGGCATTTTTTGCCTAAAACTACTTTACAGGCACGCCCAGAAACGTTTTTCGTCCCTGGCCTGAAAGGGACTCATCAGTGGGCTTTTTATATATATATAAGCGCTTACACACACAACTAGTATGTGTGCAATCACCCATATATACGTAGGAAAAATTTTTGGCCAAAAATGGCTAAGGCAGAAATTAATTATTTGAATTGCCTCGTAGAGACACTAACGTAAACAAAACAATTAATAATAATTGTTGTTAATAGTTGTTAAAAAGTAGTTAACTAATTATTAAGTAATAATAATATAATATAATATAAAATAGAAAAACTAAAAACCACTTACCATCCCTCAGGAAGACAGCGACCACACGCGACGAGAGTTGAACACATACTGACTGATGTGTTCACCTCTGTTTCCTACCCATAAGCATGGGTGATGCCATTTTTTGTATAGGAGAGGGTCGCTACCAAAACCCGAAAAATGGCGCGTTTATTTATATTTAATAATATTATAATATAATAAAATTGATAATAATACTATCATACAATATAATATAATATAATGTAATATAATATAAAAAGGAACGATGGAAAATGAAAAAATCAAAAAAATCAAAAACCACTTACCATTCCTCAGGGAGACAGCGACCACACGCGACGAGAGTTGAACACATACTGACTGATGTGTTCACCTCTGTTTCATACCCATAAGTATGGGTGATGCAATCTTTTGTATAGGAGAGGGTCGCTACCAAAACCCGAAAAATGGCGCGTATATTTATATTTAATAATAATATAATATAATAAAATTAATAATAATATAATATAATGTAATATAATATAAAAAAGGAACGATGGAAAATGAAAAAATCAAAAAAATCAAAAAACCACTTACCATTCCTCAGGGAGACAGCGACCACACGCGACGAGAGTTGAACACATACTGACTGATGTGTTCACCTCTGTTTCATACCCATAAGCATGGGTGATGCAATTTTTGTATAGGGGAGGGTCGCTACCAAAACCCGAAAAATGGCGAGTTTACTTATATTTAGTTATTCAATTAACTTTGAATACTAATATACTTAAAAATACTATATATACCGTCGTGCGGATTAAATTTAATACGTAGTGATATTACTTTTACCTATGGTTTGCGTGTGTTTTTTTGCCCATTACTCATAACTTGAGTGCATGGTGTTTTTTTACACGTGACTAAACTAGGTTAATTTTTGTTGCATAGACCTAATCAATGTACTAACCTAAGGTTGTACAATCAATTTCCACTTTTAACTTGTTGAAAATTTCCTGCACAACAATACTAATACTTCAAACTCCTATTTTGAATATTTCCAATAACTGAGAAAATATTCAAACATACTTTACATAATAAATATGGGTAAAAACGCCGTATATCTCAGGCGCTTGCAAGCGAGCCACCCTGTCCACGGCACGCGGGGGTTCGTTTCTACCCCAATTTGGCAGACGGGCATTGGGGCTCTCTGCCACTTGTGCAGGGGGTGACCGTTCTGTCGAATGGCACGGGTGCAGATCCACACAGTTCTGCTGTGTCGTATTAACATCGACAAAACTCGCTGTGCTAAGACCGAGCGCCCCGACTCCTCAGGATTCCCTAGGAGAGGATCTAGACCGACTGCAACGAAGCTTGCTCAGATCGACTCCCGGTCTCCCTAGGATGCCGTAGGAGAGGATCTAGACCGTCTGCAATTAAGCTTGCTCAGATCAACTCCCGGTCTTTCGACCTCGACAGGCAATAGTGGACCCCTACCCAACTAGCAGCCCACCAATGTCCAGTCACTGGGCAACTCATGATTTAGAATCATGCAGACACTAGAACCAGAGCGTGCGGGCGACAGCCCCCAATCGTCGGTACGGTACGCACACATCGGCGTACATCGGTAAGCTGGGTGGGGGGGTGCAGCCGTTCTGCGACGTAGGGCATTGCCTCTGAAACGGGTCCCCGCAAGTCGAGACGCATCGTATTAACACGAGACCCCTCGGTGCCCAACCTGGCGCTTCATTGGCCCCCTGAGAGAGGATTTTCACCGATTTCTCGGACCAACTCCCGATCTTTGTCCCGGACAGACAAAAGCGGACCCCTCCACCAGCCAGCGGTCGCTAACATGGCGCCGCCCGAACGATATAAGTCGCCCGGCTCAGCTTCATTGGCCAATTGCGCACTATCCTAATCTACCCACGACGCGACGCTTTCAATTGACGACTACCCACGACGTCAAGACAACGGAGAGTCCCATACCTATGTATGTAGTATACTCTATCTTAGTTAAGATTAAATTAAATTAAAATAATTAAAATTGTGCGTTTATAATCGTCACAATAAATGAAAAAATATAACTGCAAAATTATAAGTTGATAATCCCTAGAGGGGCCCTATTGGATCTACCCGGCAGTCCCCTTATCGTGACTATAGTCCAAGTAGGATCCTAGTGCCATATAAAATCTAACCCTGTGGTTGCGGTTAATTCTTTTACTTTTTTTAACAATCTACATAATGTTAGTTTTGAATAAGTATTATTATGTTTTTTATATATACTTTTGCCATATCTTAACTAGGGGACGGGGAGTCTTAGATAGGCTCAGAATTGGAGTTGGCGAACGGTCTAAAACTCCTCTAGATGCAACTCATATTCATCGAATAATGAGAAGCATGTTAGACGGAATCCTGGGACCTACACCCGCTCCCTCTAAACTAATCCAATGACCAGACCTAACCTTAATTACGTTTTGCAAATTCCAATTAACTTTCTAAACTATCTTATATTTCTATACTTTTTTGAATGTATATATATATCTCATCTAATACCTTAGGGGTGATGGGAGGGACCTTAAGTACATCCAGATTTAAGTTAGGAGGAGGTCAAAAACCCTCAATAACCGGGACCTAGATTCATCGAATCTTGAAGTCACGGGATAATGAGAGAATATAAGCTTTTTTTCCCTGGCTAAAACTAACCGTTAAGAATGAAAATTTTTAATATTTATTAATTAGTTTAAATACGAAAATTTAAATAATCATTATATACTTTAATCAATTTTTTTATTAAAATGAGTTGAATGTTAATTAAGATGAATCTAATTATGAAAATTTTAAATAATCGTTAAATATTTTAATCAATTTTCTATTGAAACGAATAAATGTTAATTAAAAATTTTTAATTTTTCTCCCGTTTTTTATGTTCTAAGCCCTACACGTGCTGACTGGGGCAACTCCTAGGTGAAGAACCAAGCAACCATTGGTTCCTAACCCTGGTTTATTTCATCCACAATCATCACTTTTTTTCCCCTACGTAAGAGCTACCTAATCTGGAAGTCTATACTAAGATGGCTGTTTCGTACGTCATTTGTCCCGGTTCGAAAAAGAAAAAAGAAAAACCAAAAAATTGTATACTTAAAAGCCTGCCTGATTTATCCATATAAAATAATAATAAAATAGATAAATAAACTTTAACAGAACACAAAAATGAAAAACCAAAAAACAAAACAAACATGAAAACACTGAAAACAAAAAACACAAAAACAAACAAAAACCGAGAAAGCAAGCAAAAAATTGTTATAAAAGTGTCATAAGAGACACTCCCATAACAATTCTTGAGAAGGCATTTTTTGCCTAAAACTACTTTACAGGCACGCCCAGAAACGTTTTTCGTCCCTGGCCTGAAGGGGACTCATCAGTGGGCTTTTTTATATATATATAAGCGCTTACACACACAACTAGTATGCGTGCAATCACCCATATATACGTAGGAAAAGTTTGGCCAAAAATGGCTAAGGCAGAAATTAATTATTTGAATTGCCTCGTAGAGACAATAACGTAAACAAAACAATTATTAATAATTGTTGTTAATAATTGTTAAAAAGTTGTTAAGTAATAATAATATAATATAATATAAAATAGAAAAACTAAAAACCACTTACCATTCCTCAGGAAGACAGCGACCACACGCGACGAGAGTTGAGCACATACTGACTGATGTGTTCACCTCTGTTTCCTACCCATAAGCATGGGCGATGCAATTTTTGTATAGGGGAGGGTCGCTACCAAAACCCGAAAAATGGCGCGTTTATTTATATTTAATAATACTATAATATAATAAAATTAATAATAATACTATAATACAATACAATATAATATAATGTACTATAATATAAAAAATAACGCTGGAAATGAAAAATTAAAAAAATCAAAAAACCACTTACCATTCCTCAGGGAGACAGCGACCACACGCGACGAGAGTTGAACACATACTGACTGATGTGTTCGCCTCTGTTTCATACCCATAAGCATGGGTGATGCAATTTTTGTATAGGAGAGGGTCGCTACCAAAACCCGAAAAATGGCGAGTTTACTTATATTTAGTTATTCAATTAACTTTGAATACTCATATACTTAAAAATACTATATATACCGTCTTGCGGCTTAAATTTAATACGTAGTGATATTAACTTTACCTATGGTTTGCGTGTGTTTTTTTGCCCATTGCTCATAACTTGAGTGCATGGTGTTTTTTTACACGTGACTAAACTAGGTTAATTTTTGTTGCATAGACCTAATCAATGTACTAACTTAAGGTTGTACAATCAATTTCCACCTTTAACTTGTTGAAAATTTTCTGCACAACAATACTAATACTTCTTGCTCCTATTTTGAATATTTCCAATAACTTAGAAAATATTCAAACATACTTTACATAATAAATATGGGTAAAAACGCCGTATATCTCAGGCGCTTGCAAGCGAGCCACCCTGTCCACGGCACGCGGGGGTTCGTTTCTACCCCAATTTGGCAGACGGGCATTGGGGCTCTCTGCCACTTGTGCAGGGGGTGACCGTTCTGTCGAATGGCACGGGTGCAGATCCGCGCAGTTCTGTTGTGTCGTATTAACAACGAAACACAACTCGCTGTGCTAAGACCGAGCGCCCCGATTCCTCAGGATTCCCTAGGAGAGGATCTAGACCGACTGCAACGAAGCTTGCTCAGATCGACTCCCGGTTTCCCTAGGACGCCGTAGGAGAGGATCTAGACCGTCTGCAACTAAGCTTGCTCAGATCAACTCCCGGTCTCTCGACCTCGACAGGCAATAGTGGACCCCTACCCAACTAACAGCCCCCCAATGTCAAGTCACTGGGCAACTCATGATTCAGAGTCATGCAGACACTAGAACCAGAGCGTGCGGGCGACAACCCCCAATCGTCGATACGGTACGCACACATCGGCGTACATCGGTAAGCTGGGTGGGGGGGTGCAGCCGTTCTGCGACGTAGGGCATTGCCTCTGAAACGGGTCCCCGCAGAACGAGACGCATAGATCTAACCTAGACCCCTCGTTGCCCAACCTGGCGAATCATTGGCCCCCTGAGAGAGGATTTCACTGATTTCTCAGACCAACTCCCGATCTTTGTCCCGGACAGACAAAAGCGGACCCCTCCACCAGCCAGCGGTCGCTAACATGGCGCCGCCCGAACGATATAAGTCGCCCGGCTCAGACTCAGCGTCCAATTGCGCACTATCCCAATCCACCCACGACGCGACGTTTTCAACTGTCGCCTACCTACGACGTCAAGACAACGGAGAGTCCCATACCTATGTATGTAGTATACTCTATCTTAATTAAAAATTAAATTAAATTACATTAAAATAATTAAAATTGTGCGTTTTTTATCGTCACAATAATTCAAAAATTTAACTGCAAAAATATAAGTTGATAATCCCTAGAGGGGCCCTATTGGATCTACCCGGCAGTCCCCTTATCGTGACTATAGTCCAAGTAGGATCCTAGTGCCATATAAAATCTAACCCTGTGGTTGCGGTTAATTCTTTTACTTTTTTTAACAATCTACATAATGTTAGTTTTGAATAAGTATTATTATGTTTTTTATATATACTTTTGCCATATCTTAACTAGGGGACGGGGAGTCTTAGATAGGCTCAGAATTGGAGTTGGCGAACGGTCTAAAACTCCTCTAGATGCAACTCATATTCATCGAATAATGAGAAGCATGTTAGACGGAATCCTGGGACCTACACCCGCTCCCTCTAAACTAATCCAATGACCAGACCTAACCTTAATTACGTTTTGCAAATTCCAATTAACTTTCTAAACTATCTTATATTTCTATACTTTTTTGAATGTATATATATATCTCATCTAATACCTTAGGGGTGATGGGAGGGACCTTAAGTACATCCAGATTTAAGTTAGGAGGAGGTCAAAAACCCTCAATAACCGGGACCTAGATTCATCGAATCTTGAAGTCACGGGATAATGAGAGAATATAAGGACCGCCCCCTTTACCACCGGATACATCAAATGGTTTACTGACAAGTATGTGTCAACCACTGTTCCATGCTAGACCCACGAGCCAACTGTTCGGACATACTCCGTCACATAACCAAGCCATAAATGAACTCCGGAAAGAGTAATATCACAGGATTAGCCCATGTGAATATCAGAACAACAGCACATTGGCACTCTAATGTCCACCATATGACATCCCTCCTGTACCGGCTTCTCGTTACCTGAAAAAGGTTTGGCGAGTCACCTAAAGTACAGGGTGTGAGACAGGGACCTATGCCTACTCACACATTTGCCTAAATCCCCCAGGCTGGGTTCATCAAGGAACCCAACCATTAAGTCTACCAGCCAACAGCCATCATCGTTTGCATGGTAGATTTTTACCCTGCCGAAGCTATGGTTATATTTGGTCAGAACGTTAAGCTTTTTTTCCCTGGCTAAAACTAACCGTTAAGAATGAAAATTTTTAATATTTATTAATTAGTTTAAATACGAAAATTTAAATAATCATTATATACTTTAATCAATTTTTTTATTAAAATGAGTTGAATGTTAATTAAGATGAATCTAATTATGAAAATTTTAAATAATCGTTAAATATTTTAATCAATTTTCTATTGAAACGAATAAATGTTAATTAAAAATTTTTAATTTTTCTCCCGTTTTTTATGTTCTAAGCCCTACACGTGCTGACTGGGGCAACTCCTAGGTGAAGAACCAAGCAACCATTGGTTCCTAACCCTGGTTTATTTCATCCACAATCATCACTTTTTTTCCCCTACGTAAGAGCTACCTAATCTGGAAGTCTATACTAAGATGGCTGTTTCGTACGTCATTTGTCCCGGTTCGAAAAAGAAAAAAGAAAAACCAAAAAATTGTATACTTAAAAGCCTGCCTGATTTATCCATATAAAATAATAATAAAATAGATAAATAAACTTTAACAGAACACAAAAATGAAAAACCAAAAAACAAAACAAACATGAAAACACTGAAAACAAAAAACACAAAAACAAACAAAAACCGAGAAAGCAAGCAAAAAATTGTTATAAAAGTGTCATAAGAGACACTCCCATAACAATTCTTGAGAAGGCATTTTTTGCCTAAAACTACTTTACAGGCACGCCCAGAAACGTTTTTCGTCCCTGGCCTGAAGGGGACTCATCAGTGGGCTTTTTTATATATATATAAGCGCTTACACACACAACTAGTATGCGTGCAATCACCCATATATACGTAGGAAAAGTTTGGCCAAAAATGGCTAAGGCAGAAATTAATTATTTGAATTGCCTCGTAGAGACAATAACGTAAACAAAACAATTATTAATAATTGTTGTTAATAATTGTTAAAAAGTTGTTAAGTAATAATAATATAATATAATATAAAATAGAAAAACTAAAAACCACTTACCATTCCTCAGGAAGACAGCGACCACACGCGACGAGAGTTGAGCACATACTGACTGATGTGTTCACCTCTGTTTCCTACCCATAAGCATGGGCGATGCAATTTTTGTATAGGGGAGGGTCGCTACCAAAACCCGAAAAATGGCGCGTTTATTTATATTTAATAATACTATAATATAATAAAATTAATAATAATACTATAATACAATACAATATAATATAATGTACTATAATATAAAAAATAACGCTGGAAATGAAAAATTAAAAAAATCAAAAAACCACTTACCATTCCTCAGGGAGACAGCGACCACACGCGACGAGAGTTGAACACATACTGACTGATGTGTTCGCCTCTGTTTCATACCCATAAGCATGGGTGATGCAATTTTTGTATAGGAGAGGGTCGCTACCAAAACCCGAAAAATGGCGAGTTTACTTATATTTAGTTATTCAATTAACTTTGAATACTCATATACTTAAAAATACTATATATACCGTCTTGCGGCTTAAATTTAATACGTAGTGATATTAACTTTACCTATGGTTTGCGTGTGTTTTTTTGCCCATTGCTCATAACTTGAGTGCATGGTGTTTTTTTACACGTGACTAAACTAGGTTAATTTTTGTTGCATAGACCTAATCAATGTACTAACTTAAGGTTGTACAATCAATTTCCACCTTTAACTTGTTGAAAATTTTCTGCACAACAATACTAATACTTCTTGCTCCTATTTTGAATATTTCCAATAACTTAGAAAATATTCAAACATACTTTACATAATAAATATGGGTAAAAACGCCGTATATCTCAGGCGCTTGCAAGCGAGCCACCCTGTCCACGGCACGCGGGGGTTCGTTTCTACCCCAATTTGGCAGACGGGCATTGGGGCTCTCTGCCACTTGTGCAGGGGGTGACCGTTCTGTCGAATGGCACGGGTGCAGATCCGCGCAGTTCTGTTGTGTCGTATTAACAACGAAACACAACTCGCTGTGCTAAGACCGAGCGCCCCGATTCCTCAGGATTCCCTAGGAGAGGATCTAGACCGACTGCAACGAAGCTTGCTCAGATCGACTCCCGGTTTCCCTAGGACGCCGTAGGAGAGGATCTAGACCGTCTGCAACTAAGCTTGCTCAGATCAACTCCCGGTCTCTCGACCTCGACAGGCAATAGTGGACCCCTACCCAACTAACAGCCCCCCAATGTCAAGTCACTGGGCAACTCATGATTCAGAGTCATGCAGACACTAGAACCAGAGCGTGCGGGCGACAACCCCCAATCGTCGATACGGTACGCACACATCGGCGTACATCGGTAAGCTGGGTGGGGGGGTGCAGCCGTTCTGCGACGTAGGGCATTGCCTCTGAAACGGGTCCCCGCAGAACGAGACGCATAGATCTAACCTAGACCCCTCGTTGCCCAACCTGGCGAATCATTGGCCCCCTGAGAGAGGATTTCACTGATTTCTCAGACCAACTCCCGATCTTTGTCCCGGACAGACAAAAGCGGACCCCTCCACCAGCCAGCGGTCGCTAACATGGCGCCGCCCGAACGATATAAGTCGCCCGGCTCAGACTCAGCGTCCAATTGCGCACTATCCCAATCCACCCACGACGCGACGTTTTCAACTGTCGCCTACCTACGACGTCAAGACAACGGAGAGTCCCATACCTATGTATGTAGTATACTCTATCTTAATTAAAAATTAAATTAAATTACATTAAAATAATTAAAATTGTGCGTTTTTTATCGTCACAATAATTCAAAAATTTTTTAACTGCAAAAATATAAGTTGATAATCCCTAGAGGGGCCCTATTGGATCTACCCGGCAGTCCCCTTATCGTGACTATAGTCCAAGTAGGATCCTAGTGCCATATAAAATCTAACCCTGTGGTTGCGGTTAATTCTTTTACTTTTTTTAACAATCTACATAATGTTAGTTTTGAATAAGTATTATTATGTTTTTTATATATACTTTTGCCATATCTTAACTAGGGGACGGGGAGTCTTAGATAGGCTCAGAATTGGAGTTGGCGAACGGTCTAAAACTCCTCTAGATGCAACTCATATTCATCGACGTTAAGCTTTTTGTCCCTGGCTAAAACTAACCGTTAAGAATGAAAATTTTTAATATTTATTAATTAGTTTAAATGCGAAAATTTAAATAATCATTATATACTTTAATCAATTTTTTTTATTAAAATGAGTTGAATGTTAATTAAGATAAATCTAAATATGAAAATTTTTAATAATCGTTAAATATTTTAATCAATTTTCTATTGAAATGAATAAATGTTAATTAAAAGTTTTTAATTTTTCTCCCGTTTTTTATGTTCTAAGCCCTACACGTGTTGACTGGGGCAACTCCTAGGTGAAGAACCAAGCAACCATTGGTTCCTAACCCTGGTTTATTTCATCCACAATCATCACTTTTTTTCCCCTACGTAAGAGCTACCTAATCTGGAAGTCTATACTAAGATGGCTGTTTCGTACGTCATTTGTCCCGGTTCGAAAAAGAAAAAAGAAAAACCAAAAAAATTGTATACTTAAAAGCCTGCCTGATTTATCCATATAAAATGATAGTAAAATAGATAAATAAACTTTAACAGAACACAAAATGAGAAACCAAAAAACAAAACAAACATGAAAACACTGAAAACAAAAAACACAAAAACAAACAAAAACCGAGAAAGCAAGCAAAAAATTGTTATAAAAGTGTCATAAGAGACACTCCCATAACAATTTATGAGAAGGCATTTTTTGCCTAAAACTACTTTACAGGCACGCCCAGAAACGTTTTTCGTCCCTGGCCTGAAAGGGACTCATCAGTGGGCTTTTTATATATATATAAGCGCTTACACACACAACTAGTATGTGTGCAATCACCCATATATACGTAGGAAAAATTTTTGGCCAAAAATGGCTAAGGCAGAAATTAATTATTTGAATTGCCTCGTAGAGACACTAACGTAAACAAAACAATTAATAATAATTGTTGTTAATAATTGTTAAAAAGTAGTTAACTAATTATTAAGTAATAATAATATAATATAATATAAAATAGAAAAACTAAAAACCACTTACCATCCCTCAGGAAGACAGCGACCACACGCGACGAGAGTTGAACACATACTGACTGATGTGTTCACCTCTGTTTCCTACCCATAAGCATGGGTGATGCCATTTTTTTGTATAGGAGAGGGTCGCTACCAAAACCCGAAAAATGGCGCGTTTATTTATATTTAATAATATTATAATATAATAAAATTAATAATAATACTATCATACAATATAATATAATATAATGTAATATAATATAAAAAGGAACGATGGAAAATGAAAAAATCAAAAAAATCAAAAACCACTTACCATTCCTCAGGGAGACAGCGACCACACGCGACGAGAGTTGAACACATACTGACTGATGTGTTCACCTCTGTTTCATACCCATAAGTATGGGTGATGCAATCTTTTGTATAGGAGAGGGTCGCTACCAAAACCCGAAAAATGGCGCGTATATTTATATTTGATAATACTATAATATAATAAAATTAATAATAATATAATATAATGTAATATAATATAAAAAAGGAACGATGGAAAATGAAAAAATCAAAAAAATCAAAAAAACCACTTACCATTCCTCAGGGAGACAGCGACCACACGCGACGAGAGTTGAACACATACTGACTGATGTGTTCACCTCTGTTTCATACCCATAAGCATGGGTGATGCAATTTTTGTATAGGGGAGGGTCGCTACCAAAACCCGAAAAATGGCGAGTTTACTTATATTTAGTTATTCAATTAACTTTGAATACTAATATACTTAAAATACTATATATACCGTCGTGCGGATTAAATTTAATACGTAGTGATATTACTTTTACCTATGGTTTGCGTGTGTTTTTTTGCCCATTACTCATAACTTGAGTGCATGGTGTTTTTTTACACGTGACTAAACTAGGTTAATTTTTGTTGCATAGACCTAATCAATGTACTAACCTAAGGTTGTACAATCAATTTCCACTTTTAACTTGTTGAAAATTTCCTGCACAACAATACTAATACTTCAAACTCCTATTTTGAATATTTCCAATAACTTAGAAAATATTCAAACATACTTTACATAATAAATATGGGTAAAAACGCCGTATATCTCAGGCGCTTGCAAGCGAGCCACCCTGTCCACGGCACGCGGGGGTTCGTTTCTACCCCAATTTGGCAGACGGGCATTGGGGCTCTCTGCCACTTGTGCAGGGGGTGACCGTTCTGTCGAATGGCACGGGTGCAGATCCGCACAGTTCTGCTGTGTCGTATTAACATCGACAAAACTCGCTGTGCTAAGACCGAGCGCCCCGACTCCTCAGGATTCCCTAGGAGAGGATCTAGACCGACTGCAACGAAGCTTGCTCAGATCGACTCCCGGTCTCCCTAGGATGCCGTAGGAGAGGATCTAGACCGTCTGCAATTAAGCTTGCTCAGATCAACTCCCGGTCTTTCGACCTCGACAGGCAATAGTGGACCCCTACCCAACTAGCAGCCCACCAATGTCCAGTCACTGGGCAACTCATGATTTAGAATCATGCAGACACTAGAACCAGAGCGTGCGGGCGACAGCCCCCAATCGTCGGTACGGTACGCACACATCGGCGTACATCGGTAAGCTGGGTGGGGGGGTGCAGCCGTTCTGCGACGTAGGGCATTGCCTCTGAAACGGGTCCCCGCAAGTCGAGACGCATCGTATTAACACGAGACCCCTCGGTGCCCAACCTGGCGC
Organism: Myopa testacea; assembly: GCA_949629155.1. Taxonomy (NCBI): domain Eukaryota; kingdom Metazoa; phylum Arthropoda; class Insecta; order Diptera; family Conopidae; genus Myopa; species Myopa testacea. Next base: position 375,127 of record OX451345.1, on the reverse strand, counting down.
TTCATTGGCCCCCTGAGAGAGGATTTTCACCGATTTCTCGGACCAACTCCCGATCTTTGTCCCGGACAGACAAAAGCGGACCCCTCCACCAGCCAGCGGTCGCTAACATGGCGCCGCCCGAACGATATAAGTCGCCCGGCTCAGCTTCATTGGCCAATTGCGCACTATCCTAATCTACCCACGACGCGACGCTTTCAATTGACGACTACCCACGACGTCAAGACAACGGAGAGTCCCATACCTATGTATGTAGTATACTCTATCTTAATTAAGATTAAATTAAATTAAAATAATTAAAATTGTGCGTTTATAATCGTCACAATAATTGAAAAAATATAACTGCAAAAATATAAGTTGATAATCCCTAGAGGGGCCCTATTGGATCTACCCGGCAGTCCCCTTATCGTGACTATAGTCCAAGTAGGATCCTAGTGCCATATAAAATCTAACCCTGTGGTTGCGGTTAATTCTTTTACTTTTTTTAACAATCTACATAATGTTAGTTTTGAATAAGTATTATTATGTTTTTTATATATACTTTTGCCATATCTTAACTAGGGGACGGGGAGTCTTAGATAGGCTCAGAATTGGAGTTGGCGAACGGTCTAAAACTCCTCTAGATGCAACTCATATTCATCGAATAATGAGAAGCATGTTAGACGGAATCCTGGGACCTACACCCGCTCCCCCTAAACTAATCCAATGACCAGACCTAACCTTAATTACGTTTTGCAAATTCCAATTAACTTTCTAAACTATCTTATATTTCTATACTTTTTTGAATGTATATATATATCTCATCTAATACCTTAGGGGTGATGGGAGGGACCTTAAGTACATCCAGATTTAAGTTAGGAGGAGGTCAAAAACCCTCAATAACCGGGACCTAGATTCATCGAATCTTGAAGTCACGGGATAATGAGAGAATATAAGGACCGCCCCCTTTACCACCGGATACATCAAATGGTTTACTGACAAGTATGTGTCAACCACTGTTCCATGCTAGACCCACGAGCCAACTGTTCGGACATACTCCGTCACATAACCAAGCCATAAATGAACTCCGGAAAGAGTAATATCACAGGATTAGCCCATGTGAATATCAAAACAACAGCACATTGGCACTCTAATGTCCACCATATGACATCCCTCCTGTACCGGCTTCTCGTTACCTGAAAAAGGTTTGGCGAGTCACCTAAAGTACAGGGTGTGAGACAGGGACCTATGCCTACTCACACATTTGCCTAAATCCCCCAGGCTGGGTTCATCAAGGAACCCAACCATTAAGTCTACCAGCCAACAGCCATCATCGTTTGCATGGTAGATTTTTACCCTGCCGAAGCTATGGTTATATTTGGTCAGAACGTTAAGCTTTTTGTCCCTGGCTAAAACTAACCGTTAAGAATGAAAATTTTTAATATTTATTAATTAGTTTAAATGCGAAAATTTAAATAATCATTATATACTTTAATCAATTTTTTTTATTAAAATGAGTTGAATGTTAATTAAGATAAATCTAAATATGAAAATTTTTAATAATCGTTAAATATTTTAATCAATTTTCTATTGAAATGAATAAATGTTAATTAAAAGTTTTTAATTTTTCTCCCGTTTTTTATGTTCTAAGCCCTACACGTGTTGACTGGGGCAACTCCTAGGTGAAGAACCAAGCAACCATTGGTTCCTAACCCTGGTTTATTTCATCCACAATCATCACTTTTTTTCCCCTACGTAAGAGCTACCTAATCTGGAAGTCTATACTAAGATGGCTGTTTCGTACGTCATTTGTCCCGGTTCGAAAAAGAAAAAAGAAAAACCAAAAAAATTGTATACTTAAAAGCCTGCCTGATTTATCCATATAAAATGATAGTAAAATAGATAAATAAACTTTAACAGAACACAAAATGAGAAACCAAAAAACAAAACAAACATGAAAACACTGAAAACAAAAAACACAAAAACAAACAAAAACCGAGAAAGCAAGCAAAAAATTGTTATAAAAGTGTCATAAGAGACACTCCCATAACAATTTATGAGAAGGCATTTTTTGCCTAAAACTACTTTACAGGCACGCCCAGAAACGTTTTTCGTCCCTGGCCTGAAAGGGACTCATCAGTGGGCTTTTTATATATATATAAGCGCTTACACACACAACTAGTATGTGTGCAATCACCCATATATACGTAGGAAAAATTTTTGGCCAAAAATGGCTAAGGCAGAAATTAATTATTTGAATTGCCTCGTAGAGACACTAACGTAAACAAAACAATTAATAATAATTGTTGTTAATAATTGTTAAAAAGTAGTTAACTAATTATTAAGTAATAATAATATAATATAATATAAAATAGAAAAACTAAAAACCACTTACCATCCCTCAGGAAGACAGCGACCACACGCGACGAGAGTTGAACACATACTGACTGATGTGTTCACCTCTGTTTCCTACCCATAAGCATGGGTGATGCCATTTTTTTGTATAGGAGAGGGTCGCTACCAAAACCCGAAAAATGGCGCGTTTATTTATATTTAATAATATTATAATATAATAAAATTAATAATAATACTATCATACAATATAATATAATATAATGTAATATAATATAAAAAGGAACGATGGAAAATGAAAAAATCAAAAAAATCAAAAACCACTTACCATTCCTCAGGGAGACAGCGACCACACGCGACGAGAGTTGAACACATACTGACTGATGTGTTCACCTCTGTTTCATACCCATAAGTATGGGTGATGCAATCTTTTGTATAGGAGAGGGTCGCTACCAAAACCCGAAAAATGGCGCGTATATTTATATTTGATAATACTATAATATAATAAAATTAATAATAATATAATATAATGTAATATAATATAAAAAAGGAACGATGGAAAATGAAAAAATCAAAAAAATCAAAAAAACCACTTACCATTCCTCAGGGAGACAGCGACCACACGCGACGAGAGTTGAACACATACTGACTGATGTGTTCACCTCTGTTTCATACCCATAAGCATGGGTGATGCAATTTTTGTATAGGGGAGGGTCGCTACCAAAACCCGAAAAATGGCGAGTTTACTTATATTTAGTTATTCAATTAACTTTGAATACTAATATACTTAAAATACTATATATACCGTCGTGCGGATTAAATTTAATACGTAGTGATATTACTTTTACCTATGGTTTGCGTGTGTTTTTTTGCCCATTACTCATAACTTGAGTGCATGGTGTTTTTTTACACGTGACTAAACTAGGTTAATTTTTGTTGCATAGACCTAATCAATGTACTAACCTAAGGTTGTACAATCAATTTCCACTTTTAACTTGTTGAAAATTTCCTGCACAACAATACTAATACTTCAAACTCCTATTTTGAATATTTCCAATAACTTAGAAAATATTCAAACATACTTTACATAATAAATATGGGTAAAAACGCCGTATATCTCAGGCGCTTGCAAGCGAGCCACCCTGTCCACGGCACGCGGGGGTTCGTTTCTACCCCAATTTGGCAGACGGGCATTGGGGCTCTCTGCCACTTGTGCAGGGGGTGACCGTTCTGTCGAATGGCACGGGTGCAGATCCGCACAGTTCTGCTGTGTCGTATTAACATCGACAAAACTCGCTGTGCTAAGACCGAGCGCCCCGACTCCTCAGGATTCCCTAGGAGAGGATCTAGACCGACTGCAACGAAGCTTGCTCAGATCGACTCCCGGTCTCCCTAGGATGCCGTAGGAGAGGATCTAGACCGTCTGCAATTAAGCTTGCTCAGATCAACTCCCGGTCTTTCGACCTCGACAGGCAATAGTGGACCCCTACCCAACTAGCAGCCCACCAATGTCCAGTCACTGGGCAACTCATGATTTAGAATCATGCAGACACTAGAACCAGAGCGTGCGGGCGACAGCCCCCAATCGTCGGTACGGTACGCACACATCGGCGTACATCGGTAAGCTGGGTGGGGGGGTGCAGCCGTTCTGCGACGTAGGGCATTGCCTCTGAAACGGGTCCCCGCAAGTCGAGACGCATCGTATTAACACGAGACCCCTCGGTGCCCAACCTGGCGCTTCATTGGCCCCCTGAGAGAGGATTTTCACCGATTTCTCGGACCAACTCCCGATCTTTGTCCCGGACAGACAAAAGCGGACCCCTCCACCAGCCAGCGGTCGCTAACATGGCGCCGCCCGAACGATATAAGTCGCCCGTTAAGCTTTTTGTCCCTGGCTAAAACTAACCGTTAAGAATGAAAATTTTTTAATATTTATTAATTAGTTTAAATACGAAAATTTAAATAATCATTATATACTTTAATCGATTTTTTTATTAGAATGAGTTGAATGTTAATTAAGATAAATTTAAATATGAAAATTTTAAATAATCGTTAAATATTTTAATCAATTTTCTATCGAAATGAATAAATGTTAATTAAAAATTTTTAATTTTTCTCCCGTTTTTTATGTTCTAAGCCCTACACGTGTTGACTGGGGCAACTCCTAGGTGAAGAACCAAGCAACCATTGGTTCCTAACCCTGGTTTATTTCATCCACAATCATCACTTTTTTTCCCTACGTAAGAGCTACCTAATCTGGAAGTCTATACTAAGATGGCTGTTTCGTACGTCATTTGTCCCGGTTCGAAAAAGAAAAAAGAAAAACCAAAAAAATTGTATACTTAAAAGCCTGCCTGATTTATCCATATAAAATAATAATAAAATAGATAAATAAACTTTAACAGAACACAAAAATGAAAAACCAAAAAACAAAACAAACATGAAAACACTGAAAACAAAAAACACAAAAACAAACAAAAACCGAGAAAGCAAGCAAAAAATTGTTATAAAAGTGTCATAAGAGACACTCCCATAACAATTTATGAGAAGGCATTTTTTGCCTAAAACTACTTTACAGGCACGCCCAGAAACGTTTTTCGTCCCTGGCCTGAAAGGGACTCATCAGTGGGCTTTTTTATATATATATAAGCGCTTACACACACAACTAGTATGTGTGCAATCACCCATATATACGTAGGAAAAATTTTGGCCAGAAATGGCTAAGGCAGAAATTAATTATTTGAATTGCCTCGTAGAGACAATAACGTAAACAAAACAATTAATAATAATTGTTGTTAATAATTGTTAAAAAGTAGTTAAATAATTGTTAAGTAATAATAATATAATATAATATAAAATAGAAAAACTAAAAACCACTTACCATTCCTCAGGAAAGCAGCGACCACACGCGACGAGAGTTGAACACATACTGACTGATGTGTTCACCTCTGTTTTCTACCCATAAGCATGGGTGATGCAATTTTTGTATAGGAGAGGGTCGCTACCGAAACCCGGAAAATGGCGCGTTTTTTTATATTTAGAAATATTATAATATAATAAAATTAATAATAATACCATAATATAATATAATGTAATATAATATAAAAAGGAACGATGGAAAATGAAAAAATCAAACAAATCAAAAAACCACTTACCATTCCTCAGGGAGACAGCGACCACACGCGACGAGAGTTGAACACATACTGACTGATGTGTTCACCTCTGTTTCATACCCATAAGCATGGGTGATGCAATTTTTGTATAGGGGAGGGTCGCTACCAAAACCCGAAAAATGGCGAGTTTACTTATATTTAGTTATTCAATTAACTTTGAATACTAATATACTTAAAAAATACTATATATACCGTCGTGCGGATTAAATTTAATACGTAGTGATATTAATTTTACCTATGGTTTGCGTGTGTTTTTTTGCCCATTACTCATAACTTGAGTGCATGGTGTTTTTTTACACGTGACTAAACTAGGTTAATTTTTGTTGCATAGACCTAATCAATGTACTAACTTAAGGTTGTACAATCAATTTCCACTTTAACTTGTTGAAAATTTCCTGCCCAACAATACTAATACTTCTTGCTCCTATTTTGAATATTTCCAATAACTTAGAAAACATTCAAACATACTTTACATAATAAATATGGGTAAAAACGCCGTATATCTCAGGCGCTTGCAAGCGAGCCACCCTGTCCACGGCACGCGGGGGTACGTTTCTATCCCAATTTGGCAGACGGGCATTGGGGCTGTCTGCCACCCGTGTAGGGGGTGACCGTTCTGTCGATGGCACGGGTGCAGATCCGCACAGTCCGAGTGTGACGTATTAACAACGGACCACAAATCGCTGTGCTAAGACCGAGCTCCCGGACTCCTTAGGATTCCGTAGGAGAGGATCTAGACCGTCTGCAATTAAGCTTGCTCAGATCACCTCCCGGTCTTTCGACCTCGACAGGCAATAGTGGACCCCTATCCAGTTAGCAGCCCCCCAATGTCAAGTCAATGGGCAACCCATGATTCGGAGTCATGCAGACACTAGAACCAGAGCGTGCGGGCGACAACCCCCAATCGTCGATATGGTAAGCACACATCGGCGTACATCGGTAAGCTAGGTGGGGGGGTGCAGCCGTTCTGCGACGTAGGGCATTGCCTCTGAAACGGGTCCCCGCAGAACGAGACGCATAGATCATACCTAGACCCCTCGTCGCCCAACCTGGCGAGTCATTGGCCCCCTGAGAGAGGATTTTCACCGATTTCTCGGACCAACTCCCGATCTTTGTCCCGGACAGACAAAAGCGGACCCCTCCACCAGCCAGCGGCCACCAACATGGCGCCACCCGAACGATATGAGTCGCCCGGCTCAGATTCAGCGTCCAATTGCGCACTATCCCAATCCACCCACGACGCGACGTTTTCAACTGTCGCCTACCTACGACGTCAAGACAACGGAGAGTCCCATACCTATGTATGTAGTATACCCTACCTTAATTAAATTTAATTAAATTAAATTAAAAATAATTAAAATTGTGCGTTAATTAACACAATAATTGAAAAAATATAGCTGAAAAATTATAAGTTGATAATCCCTAGAGGGGCCCTATTGGATCTACCCGGCAGTCCCCTTATCGTGACTATAGTCCAAGTAGGATCCTAGTGCCATATAAAATCTAACCCTGTGGTTGCGGTTAATTCTTTTAATTTTTTAACAATCTACATAATGTTAGTTTTGAATAAGTATTATTATGTTTTTTATATACTTTTGCCATATCTTAACTAGGGGACGGGGAGTCTTAGATAGGCTCAGAATTGGAGTTGGCGAACGGTCTAAAACTCCTCTAGATGCAACTCATATTCATCGAATAATGAGAAGCATGTTAGATGGAATCCTGCGACCTACACCCGCTCCCTCTAAACTAATCCAATGACCAGACCTAACCTTAATTACGTTTTGCATATTCCAATTAACTTTCTAAACTATCTTATATTTCTATACATTTTTGAATGTATATATATATCTCATCTAATACCTTAGGGGTGATGGGAGGGACCTTAAGTACATCCAGATTTTAGTTAGGAGGAGGTCAAAAACCCTCAATAACCGGGACCTAGATTCATCGAATCTTGAAGTCACGGGATACTGAGAGAATATAAGGACCGCCCCCTTTACCACCGGATACATCAAATGGTTTACTGACAAGTATGTGTCAACCACTGTTCCATGCTAGACCCACGAGCCAACTGTTCGGACATACTCCGTCACATAACCAAGCCATAAATGAACTCCGGAAAGAGTAATATCACAGGATTAGCCCATGTGAATATCAAAACAACAGCACATTGGCACTCTAATGTCCACCATATGACATCCCTCCTGTACCGGCTTCTCGTTACCTGAAAAAGGTTTGGCGAGTCACCTAAAGTACAGGGTGTGAGACAGGGACCTATGCCTACTCACACATTTGCCTAAATCCCCCAGGCTGGGTTCATCAAGGAACCCAACCATTAAGTCTACCAGCCAACAGCCATCATCGTTTGCATGGTAGATTTTTACCCTGCCGGAGCTATGGTTATATTTGGTCAGAACGTTAAGCTTTTTGTCCCTGGCTAAAACTAACCGTTAAGAATGAAAATTTTTTAATATTTATTAATTAGTTTAAATACGAAAATTTAAATAATCATTATATACTTTAATCGATTTTTTTATTAGAATGAGTTGAATGTTAATTAAGATAAATTTAAATATGAAAATTTTAAATAATCGTTAAATATTTTAATCAATTTTCTATCGAAATGAATAAATGTTAATTAAAAATTTTTAATTTTTCTCCCGTTTTTTATGTTCTAAGCCCTACACGTGTTGACTGGGGCAACTCCTAGGTGAAGAACCAAGCAACCATTGGTTCCTAACCCTGGTTTATTTCATCCACAATCATCACTTTTTTTCCCTACGTAAGAGCTACCTAATCTGGAAGTCTATACTAAGATGGCTGTTTCGTACGTCATTTGTCCCGGTTCGAAAAAGAAAAAAGAAAAACCAAAAAAATTGTATACTTAAAAGCCTGCCTGATTTATCCATATAAAATAATAATAAAATAGATAAATAAACTTTAACAGAACACAAAAATGAAAAACCAAAAAACAAAACAAACATGAAAACACTGAAAACAAAAAACACAAAAACAAACAAAAACCGAGAAAGCAAGCAAAAAATTGTTATAAAAGTGTCATAAGAGACACTCCCATAACAATTTATGAGAAGGCATTTTTTGCCTAAAACTACTTTACAGGCACGCCCAGAAACGTTTTTCGTCCCTGGCCTGAAAGGGACTCATCAGTGGGCTTTTTTATATATATATAAGCGCTTACACACACAACTAGTATGTGTGCAATCACCCATATATACGTAGGAAAAATTTTGGCCAGAAATGGCTAAGGCAGAAATTAATTATTTGAATTGCCTCGTAGAGACAATAACGTAAACAAAACAATTAATAATAATTGTTGTTAATAATTGTTAAAAAGTAGTTAAATAATTGTTAAGTAATAATAATATAATATAATATAAAATAGAAAAACTAAAAACCACTTACCATTCCTCAGGAAAGCAGCGACCACACGCGACGAGAGTTGAACACATACTGACTGATGTGTTCACCTCTGTTTTCTACCCATAAGCATGGGTGATGCAATTTTTGTATAGGAGAGGGTCGCTACCGAAACCCGGAAAATGGCGCGTTTTTTTATATTTAGAAATATTATAATATAATAAAATTAATAATAATACCATAATATAATATAATGTAATATAATATAAAAAGGAACGATGGAAAATGAAAAAATCAAACAAATCAAAAAACCACTTACCATTCCTCAGGGAGACAGCGACCACACGCGACGAGAGTTGAACACATACTGACTGATGTGTTCACCTCTGTTTCATACCCATAAGCATGGGTGATGCAATTTTTGTATAGGGGAGGGTCGCTACCAAAACCCGAAAAATGGCGAGTTTACTTATATTTAGTTATTCAATTAACTTTGAATACTAATATACTTAAAAAATACTATATATACCGTCGTGCGGATTAAATTTAATACGTAGTGATATTAATTTTACCTATGGTTTGCGTGTGTTTTTTTGCCCATTACTCATAACTTGAGTGCATGGTGTTTTTTTACACGTGACTAAACTAGGTTAATTTTTGTTGCATAGACCTAATCAATGTACTAACTTAAGGTTGTACAATCAATTTCCACTTTAACTTGTTGAAAATTTCCTGCCCAACAATACTAATACTTCTTGCTCCTATTTTGAATATTTCCAATAACTTAGAAAACATTCAAACATACTTTACATAATAAATATGGGTAAAAACGCCGTATATCTCAGGCGCTTGCAAGCGAGCCACCCTGTCCACGGCACGCGGGGGTACGTTTCTATCCCAATTTGGCAGACGGGCATTGGGGCTGTCTGCCACCCGTGTAGGGGGTGACCGTTCTGTCGATGGCACGGGTGCAGATCCGCACAGTCCGAGTGTGACGTATTAACAACGGACCACAAATCGCTGTGCTAAGACCGAGCTCCCGGACTCCTTAGGATTCCGTAGGAGAGGATCTAGACCGTCTGCAATTAAGCTTGCTCAGATCACCTCCCGGTCTTTCGACCTCGACAGGCAATAGTGGACCCCTATCCAGTTAGCAGCCCCCCAATGTCAAGTCAATGGGCAACCCATGATTCGGAGTCATGCAGACACTAGAACCAGAGCGTGCGGGCGACAACCCCCAATCGTCGATATGGTAAGCACACATCGGCGTACATCGGTAAGCTAGGTGGGGGGGTGCAGCCGTTCTGCGACGTAGGGCATTGCCTCTGAAACGGGTCCCCGCAGAACGAGACGCATAGATCATACCTAGACCCCTCGTCGCCCAACCTGGCGAGTCATTGGCCCCCTGAGAGAGGATTTTCACCGATTTCTCGGACCAACTCCCGATCTTTGTCCCGGACAGACAAAAGCGGACCCCTCCACCAGCCAGCGGCCACCAACATGGCGCCACCCGAACGATATGAGTCGCCCGGCTCAGATTCAGCGTCCAATTGCGCACTATCCCAATCCACCCACGACGCGACGTTTTCAACTGTCGCCTACCTACGACGTCAAGACAACGGAGAGTCCCATACCTATGTATGTAGTATACCCTACCTTAATTAAATTTAATTAAATTAAATTAAAAATAATTAAAATTGTGCGTTAATTAACACAATAATTGAAAAAATATAGCTGAAAAATTATAAGTTGATAATCCCTAGAGGGGCCCTATTGGATCTACCCGGCAGTCCCCTTATCGTGACTATAGTCCAAGTAGGATCCTAGTGCCATATAAAATCTAACCCTGTGGTTGCGGTTAATTCTTTTAATTTTTTAACAATCTACATAATGTTAGTTTTGAATAAGTATTATTATGTTTTTTATATACTTTTGCCATATCTTAACTAGGGGACGGGGAGTCTTAGATAGGCTCAGAATTGGAGTTGGCGAACGGTCTAAAACTCCTCTAGATGCAACTCATATTCATCGAATAATGAGAAGCATGTTAGATGGAATCCTGCGACCTACACCCGCTCCCTCTAAACTAATCCAATGACCAGACCTAACCTTAATTACGTTTTGCATATTCCAATTAACTTTCTAAACTATCTTATATTTCTATACATTTTTGAATGTATATATATATCTCATCTAATACCTTAGGGGTGATGGGAGGGACCTTAAGTACATCCAGATTTTAGTTAGGAGGAGGTCAAAAACCCTCAATAACCGGGACCTAGATTCATCGAATCTTGAAGTCACGGGATACTGAGAGAATATAAGGACCGCCCCCTTTACCACCGGATACATCAAATGGTTTACTGACAAGTATGTGTCAACCACTGTTCCATGCTAGACCCACGAGCCAACTGTTCGGACATACTCCGTCACATAACCAAGCCATAAATGAACTCCGGAAAGAGTAATATCACAGGATTAGCCCATGTGAATATCAAAACAACAGCACATTGGCACTCTAATGTCCACCATATGACATCCCTCCTGTACCGGCTTCTCGTTACCTGAAAAAGGTTTGGCGAGTCACCTAAAGTACAGGGTGTGAGACAGGGACCTATGCCTACTCACACATTTGCCTAAATCCCCCAGGCTGGGTTCATCAAGGAACCCAACCATTAAGTCTACCAGCCAACAGCCATCATCGTTTGCATGGTAGATTTTTACCCTGCCGGAGCTATGGTTATATTTGGTCAGAACGTTAAGCTTTTTGTCCCTGGCTAAAACTAACCGTTAAGAATGAAAATTTTTTAATATTTATTAATTAGTTTAAATACGAAAATTTAAATAATCATTATATACTTTAATCGATTTTTTTATTAGAATGAGTTGAATGTTAATTAAGATAAATTTAAATATGAAAATTTTAAATAATCGTTAAATATTTTAATCAATTTTCTATCGAAATGAATAAATGTTAATTAAAAATTTTTAATTTTTCTCCCGTTTTTTATGTTCTAAGCCCTACACGTGTTGACTGGGGCAACTCCTAGGTGAAGAACCAAGCAACCATTGGTTCCTAACCCTGGTTTATTTCATCCACAATCATCACTTTTTTTCCCTACGTAAGAGCTACCTAATCTGGAAGTCTATACTAAGATGGCTGTTTCGTACGTCATTTGTCCCGGTTCGAAAAAGAAAAAAGAAAAACCAAAAAAATTGTATACTTAAAAGCCTGCCTGATTTATCCATATAAAATAATAATAAAATAGATAAATAAACTTTAACAGAACACAAAAATGAAAAACCAAAAAACAAAACAAACATGAAAACACTGAAAACAAAAAACACAAAAACAAACAAAAACCGAGAAAGCAAGCAAAAAATTGTTATAAAAGTGTCATAAGAGACACTCCCATAACAATTTATGAGAAGGCATTTTTTGCCTAAAACTACTTTACAGGCACGCCCAGAAACGTTTTTCGTCCCTGGCCTGAAAGGGACTCATCAGTGGGCTTTTTTATATATATATAAGCGCTTACACACACAACTAGTATGTGTGCAATCACCCATATATACGTAGGAAAAATTTTGGCCAGAAATGGCTAAGGCAGAAATTAATTATTTGAATTGCCTCGTAGAGACAATAACGTAAACAAAACAATTAATAATAATTGTTGTTAATAATTGTTAAAAAGTAGTTAAATAATTGTTAAGTAATAATAATATAATATAATATAAAATAGAAAAACTAAAAACCACTTACCATTCCTCAGGAAAGCAGCGACCACACGCGACGAGAGTTGAACACATACTGACTGATGTGTTCACCTCTGTTTTCTACCCATAAGCATGGGTGATGCAATTTTTGTATAGGAGAGGGTCGCTACCGAAACCCGGAAAATGGCGCGTTTTTTTATATTTAGAAATATTATAATATAATAAAATTAATAATAATACCATAATATAATATAATGTAATATAATATAAAAAGGAACGATGGAAAATGAAAAAATCAAACAAATCAAAAAACCACTTACCATTCCTCAGGGAGACAGCGACCACACGCGACGAGAGTTGAACACATACTGACTGATGTGTTCACCTCTGTTTCATACCCATAAGCATGGGTGATGCAATTTTTGTATAGGGGAGGGTCGCTACCAAAACCCGAAAAATGGCGAGTTTACTTATATTTAGTTATTCAATTAACTTTGAATACTAATATACTTAAAAAATACTATATATACCGTCGTGCGGATTAAATTTAATACGTAGTGATATTAATTTTACCTATGGTTTGCGTGTGTTTTTTTGCCCATTACTCATAACTTGAGTGCATGGTGTTTTTTTACACGTGACTAAACTAGGTTAATTTTTGTTGCATAGACCTAATCAATGTACTAACTTAAGGTTGTACAATCAATTTCCACTTTAACTTGTTGAAAATTTCCTGCCCAACAATACTAATACTTCTTGCTCCTATTTTGAATATTTCCAATAACTTAGAAAACATTCAAACATACTTTACATAATAAATATGGGTAAAAACGTTAAGCTTTTTGTCCCTGGCTAAAACTAACCGTTAAGAATGAAAATTTTTTAATATTTATTAATTAGTTTAAATACGATAATTTAAATAATCATTATATACTTTAATCAATTTTTTTATTAAATTGAGTTGACTGTTAATTAAGATAAATCTAAATATGAAAATTTTTAAATAATCGTTAAATATTTTAATCAATTTTCTATTGAAATGAATAAATGTTAATTAGAAATTTTTAATTTTTCTCCCGTTTTTTATGTTCTAAGCCCTACACGTGTTGACTGGGGCAACTCCTAGGTGAAGAACCAAGCAACCATTGGTTCCTAACCCTGGTTTATTTCATCCACAATCATCACTTTTTTTCCCCTACGTAAGAGCTACCTAATCTGGAAGTCTATACTAAGATGGCTGTTTCGTACGTCATTTGTCCCGGTTCGAAAAAGAAAAAAGAAAAACCAAAAAAATTGTGTACTTAAAAGCCTGCCTGATTTATCCATATAAAATAATAATAAAATAGATAAATAAACTTTAACAGAACACAAAATGAAAAACCAAAAAACAAAACAAACATGAAAACACTGAAAACAAAAAACACAAAAACAAACAAAAACCGAGAAAGCAAGCAAAAAATTGTTATAAAAGTGTCATAAGAGACACTCCCATAACAATTTATGAGAAGGCATTTTTTGCCTAAAACTACTTTACAGGCACGCCCAGAAACGTTTTTCGTCCCTGGCCTGAAAGGGACTCATCAGTGGGCTTTTTTATATATATATAAGCGCTTACACACACAACTAGTATGTGTGCAATCACCCATATATACGTAGGAAAAATTTTGGCCAAAAATGGCTAAGGCAGAAGTTAATTATTTGAATTGCCTCGTAGAGACAATAACGTAAACAAAACAATTATTAATAATTGTTGTTAATAATTGTTAAAAAATTGTTAAGTAATAATAATATAATATAATATAAAATAGAGAAACTAAAAACCACTTACCATTCCTCAGGAAGACAGCGACCACACGCGACGAGAGTTGAACACATACTGACTGATGTGTTCACCTCTGTTTCCTACCCATAAGCATGGGCGATGCAATTTTTGTATAGGAGAGGGTCGCTACCAAAACCCGAAAAATGGCGCGTTTATTTATATTTAATAATACTATAATATAATAAAATTAATAAAATTAATAATAATACTATAACACAATATAATATAATATAATGTACTATAATATAAAAAGGAACGATGAAAAATGAAAAAAATCAAAAAACCACTTACCATTCCTCAGGGAGACAGCGACCACACGCGACGAGAGTTGCACACATACTGACTGATGTGTTCACCTCTGTTTCATACCCATAAGCATGGGTGATGCGATTTTTGTATAGGAGAGGGTCGCTACCAAAACCCGAAAAATGGCGCGTTTATTTATATTTAATAATACTATAATATAATAAAATTAATACTAATACTATAATACAATATAATATAATATAATGTAATATAATATAAAAAAGGAACGATGGAAAATGAATAAATCAAAAAAAATCAAAAAAAACCACTTACCATTCCTCAGGGAGACAGCGACCACACGCGACGAGAGTTGAACACATACTGACTGATGTGTTCACCTCTGTTTTATACCCATAAGCATGGGTGATGCAATTTTTGTATAGGGGAGGGTCGCTACCACAACCCGAAAAATGGCGAGTTTGCTTATATTTAGTTATTCAATTAACTTTGAATACTAATATACTTAAAAATACTATATATACCGTCGTGCGGATTAAATTTAATACATAGTGATAGTGTTTTTACCTATGGTTTGCGTGTGTTTTTGCCAATTCCTCCTAACTTGAGTGCATGGTGTTTTTACACGTGACTAAACTAGGTTAATTTTTATTGCGTAGACCTAATCAATGTACTAACTTAAGGTTGTACAATCAATTTCCACTTTTAACTTGTTGAAAATTTTTTGCACAACAATACTAATACTTCTTGCTCCTATTTTGAATATTTCCAATAACTTAGAAAATATTCAAACATACTTTACATAATAAATATGGGTAAAAACGCCGTATATCTCAGGCGCTTGCAAGCGAGCCACCCTGTCCACGGCACGCGGGGGTTCGTTTTTACCCCAATTTGGCAGACGGGCATTGGGGCTCTCTGCCACTTGTGCAGGGGGTGACCGTTCTGTCGAATGGCACGGGTGCAGATCCGCGCAGTTCTGTTGTGTCGTATTAACAACGAAACACAACTCGCTGTGCTAAGACCGAGCGCCCCGATTCCTCAGGATTCCGCAGGAGAGGATCTAGACCGACTGCAACGAAGCTTGCTCAGATCGACTCCCGGTTTCCCTAGGACGCCGTAGGAGAGGATCTAGACCGTCTGCAACTAAGCTTGCTCAGATCAACTCCCGGTCTCTCGACCTCGACAGGCAATAGTGGATCCCTACCCAACTAACAGCCCCCCAATGTCAAGTCACTGGGCAACTCATGATTCAGAGTCATGCAGACACTAGAACCAGAGCGTGCGGGCGACAACCCCCAATCGTCGATACGGTACGCACACATCGGCGTACATCGGTAAGCTGGGTGGGGGGGTGCAGCCGTTCTGCGACGTAGGGCATTGCCTCTGAAACGGGTCCCCGCAGAACGAGACGCATAGATCTAACCTAGACCCCTCGTTGCCCAACCTGGCGAATCATTGGCCCCCTGAGAGAGGATTTCACTGATTTCTCAGACCAACTCCCGATCATTGTCCCGGACAGACAAAAGCGGACCCCTCCACCAGCCAGCGGTCGCTAACATGGCGCCGCCCGAACGATATAAGTCGCCCGGCTCAGATTCAGCGTCCAATTGCGCACTATCCCAATCCACCCACGACGCGACGTTTTCAACCGTCGCCTACCTACGACGTCAAGACAACGGAGAGTCCCATACCTATG
Organism: Myopa testacea; assembly: GCA_949629155.1. Lineage (NCBI taxonomy): Eukaryota > Metazoa > Arthropoda > Insecta > Diptera > Conopidae > Myopa > Myopa testacea. The sequence goes on along the minus strand of OX451345.1, from coordinate 358,743 downwards.
TATGTAGTATACTCTATCTTAATTAAAAATTAAATTAAATTACATTAAAATAATTAAAATTGTGCGTTTATAATCGTCACAATAATTGAAAAATTTAACTGCAAAAATATAAGTTGATAATCCCTAGAGGGGCCCTATTGGATCTACCCGGCAGTCCCCTTATCGTGACTATAGTCCAAGTAGGATCCTAGTGCCATATAAAATCTAACCCTGTGGTTGCGGTTAATTCTTTTACTTTTTTTAAACAATCTACATAATGTTAGTTTTGAATAAGTATTGTTATGTTTTTTATATATACTTTTGCCATATCTTAACTAGGGGACGGGGAGTCTTAGATAGGCTCAGAATTGGAGTTGGCGAATGGTCTAAAACTCCTCTAGATGCAACTCATATTCATCGAATAATGAGAAGCATGTTAGACGGAATCCTGGGACCTACACCCGCTCCCTCTAAACTAATCCAATGACCAGACCTAACCTTAATTACGTTTTGCAAATTCCAATTAACTTTCTAAACTATCTTATATTTCTATACTTTTTTGAATGTATATATATATCTCATCTAATACCTTAGGGGTGATGGGAGGGACCTTAAGTACATCCAGATTTAAGTTAGGAGGAGGTCAAAAACTCTCAATAACCGGGACCTAGATTCATCGAATCTTGAAGTCACGGGATAATGAGAGAATATAAGGACCGCCCCCTTTACCACCGGATACATCAAATGGTTTACTGACAAGTATGTGTCAACCACTGTTCCATGCTAGACCCACGAGCCAACTGTTCGGACATACTCCGTCACATAACCAAGCCATAAATGAACTCCGGAAAGAGTAATATCACAGGATTAGCCCATGTGAATATCAAAACAACAGCACATTGGCACTCTAATGTCCACCATATGACATCCCTCCTGTACCGGCTTCTCGTTACCTGAAAAAGGTTTGGCGAGTCACCTAAAGTACAGGGTGTGAGACAGGGACCTATGCCTACTCACACATTTGCCTAAATCCCCCAGGCTGGGTTCATCAAGGAACCCAACCGCGGTGAAACTACACAATACACTAACTAATGAATTACCCCACTTCAAAAATTTTTCTTAAAGCTGCTAGCCTAGCACTATTTCCCAATAGTTATATAAATATAGACAAAAATATATATAAACATAAGGTATACATAAGGTATACGATATATATAAGAATATGTTGAGAATTTAAAAACAAAACAAAAATGAAAAACATTGACACAAAAAACACAAAAACAAACAAAAACCGATAAACAAGCAAAAATTGTTATAGAAGTGTCAATAAAAGACACTCCCATAACAATTATAGGTAGGTCTTTTTTCCTAAAACTACGTTACAGGCACGCCCAGAAACGTTTTTCGTCCCTGGCCTGAAGGGGACTCATCAGTGGGCTTTCTATACATATGCAAGTGCTTACACACACAACTAGTATGTGTGCAATCACCCACATATACACAGAAAAAATGGCCAAAAATGGCTAAGGCAGAAATTAATTATATACCTTGCCTCGTAGAGGCAGCAAAATAGATAGATAGATAAGCAAACAAAAATTAATTGATGATTGTTAAATAATACTAATAGTGTAGTGTAATATGAAATAGAAAAAATGGAAAAAATGAAAAAATCAAAAAACCTACTTGCCATTCCTCAGGAGGACAGCGACCACACGCGACGAGAGTTGAACACATACTAACTGATGCGTTCACCTCTGTTTCATACCCATAAGTATGGGTGATGCAATTTTTATATACTTTTTTATATAGGAGAGGGTCGCTATCAAAACCCGAAAATGGCAAGTTTATCTATATTTAATAATACTATAATATTAAATTTTAAATTTTTTCCTGCCTGGTTACCTTTGTGTCTGCTATACAATCATTTGCCATCACCTCATGATTGTGCCTAACCTAACCATTTAGATTAATTTAAATTAATCTAAAAATCTTAAATATTTATTTAAGATTTTGGACAATTGTTAACCAACAAATGTGGCGGACCGACAATTCTCTGGAGGATTGGAATCTTCAGAGATTTTTGAAAAACAGGAAAAATGCAAAATTTTCCTCTTTCTGTAACCATCGGAAATGATCTGAGTTGGACTCAGAGATAGGTCATTTGACACCTATCTGGTTACAACCTGTACTAGCTAGGCTAACTATTGCAATGAAATTACATTAACTAACTGGTTCCTAATTCCCTATCACATGGTTCTTTTTCACCAATGTGTGTTCGCTATATCTTATCTAATCTAACACTACTGCCTACACTATCATGAATGACCTGTCTGGTTCTCGTCACGTATTTTAGACTCGGAGGATAGCACCGTAACTTGGTGTATCCTGGCCGGTCTTTTGTAGGATTATTGAGTGGTAAACACTCGGAAAACCGTGCCTAAGTAACAGTCAACGAGAGAATTGGACACGAAAATGGACTGGTACGTAAAGGCGGACAAGACAGTCGTATAAACCCCTAATTTAACTAATGGGCAATTACTACTACCTGTCCAATCTACCCTATGCTGACAACCTTATCTATCCCAATAATTATATAAGTACATACAAATATATACAAACATATATAAGTATACATGTAGGTATACAAGAATTAATTGAGAAATTAAAAACAAAACAAAAATGAGAAACATTGAAACAAAAAACACAAAAACAAACAAAAACCGAAAAAGCAAGCAAAAGTTGTTATAAAAGTGTCATTAAGAGACACTCCCATAACAACCATGAGAAGGTCTTTTGACCTAAAACTACTTTACAGGCACGCCCAGAAACGTTTTTCGTCCCTGGCCTGAAGGGGACTCATCAGTGGGCTTTTTACATATATAAGCGCTTACACACACAACTAGTATGTGTGCAATCACCCATATATATACAGAAAAAATTGGCCAAAAATGGCTAAGGCAGAAATTTAATTTTTAAGTTGACTCATAGAGGCAACAACATTAATAAAATTTATAATAAATAATAATTCATTAATAATAATATATATAGTAATATAATATAATATAATATAAATAATGAACAAAAAAACGAAAAAACACTTACCATTCCTCCGGGAGACAGCGACCACACGCGACGAGAGTTGAACACATACTAACTGATGTGTTCACCTCAATTGCATACTCCAAATAACAAGAGAGATGCAATTTCGAATTTTTGGGGTGGGTCGATGTCAATCGGAAAAACGGCGAGTCAGAGGGAGGGTATGAACAAATAAGGGGATAGGGGAGGGGAGGTTGGAAATTAAAGGGGTGGGGAAGAGATATAATAAATAATTAGAATGTTATATAATAATTTTGGGAGGGGTTGACAGAGTTAGGATGTTTATAATGATAAACTAAAAACCTAGATATTGATTTGGCACAGCCCCCATACTACCAAGGCTACACGGCGTCTGGGCACACCCAGATCTTAAACCATGCACAACCTGACAGCGGTAAACCGGTCATTCAATATTTACATTGAATCTACCTATGTTTTTTGATACATATACTTTTATATATAAATATACAAATGCAACATATATATATATAAAAATATATATATACATTGCATAAATATGTATAATATAGTAATGATATACAATATAATAATAATAATAATTAGGTAGGGTTGACAAAATGGGATATTTTCAATATGATATGATAAATTAAAGACCTAGATATTGATCTAACACATGCGGTGAAACTACACAATACACTAACTAATGAATTACCCCACTTCAAAAAAATTTTTTCTAAAGCTGCTAGCCTAGCACTATTTCCCAATAGTTATATAAATATAGACAAAAGTATATATAAACATAAGGTATACATAAGGTATACGATATATATAAGAATATGTTGAGAATTTAAAAACAAAACAAAAATGAAAAACATTGACACAAAAAACACAAAAACAAACAAAAACCGATAAACAAGCAAAAATTGTTATAGAAGTGTCAATAAAAGACACTCCCATGACAATTATAAGTAGGTGTTTTTTTCTAAAACTACGTTACAGGCACGCCCAGAAACGTTTTTCGTCCCTGGCCTGAAGGGGACTCATCAGTGGGCTTTTTATACATATGCAAGTGCTTACACACACAACTAATATGTGTGCAATCACCCACATATACACAGAAAAAATGGCCAAAAATGGCTAAGGCAAAAATTAATTATATACCTTGCCTCGTAGAGGCAGCAAAATAGATAGATAGATAAGTAAACAAAAATTAATTGATGATTGTTAAATAATACTAATAGTGTAGTATAATATGAAATAGAAAAAATGGAAAAAATGAAAAAATCAAAAAACCCACTTACCATTCCTCAGGAGGACAGCGACCACACGCGACGAGAGTTGAACACATACTAACTGATGCGTTCACCTCTGTTTCATACCCATAAGTATGGGTGATGCAATTTTTATATACTTTTTTATATAGGAGAGGGTCGCTATCAAAACCCGAAAAATGGCAAGTTTATCTATATTTAATAATACTATAATATAATAAAATATAAATAATAATAATAATATAATACAGTATAATATAATAAAAATGAAAAATCGAAAAATCAAAAACCACCTACCATTCCTCAAGCGGACAGCGACCACACGCGACGAGAGTTGAACACATACTAACTGATGCGTTCACCTCTGTTTCATACCATAAATATGGGTGATGCAATTTTTATATAATTTTTATATAGGAGAGGGTCGCTATCGAAACCCGAAAAATGGCAAGTTTATCCATATTTAATAATACTATAATATAATAAAATGACTAATAGTAATAATATAAATACAGTATAATATAATATAAAATGGCAAATTGAAAAAATCAAGAAACCCCACTTACCATCCCTCAGGAGGACAGCGACCGCACGCGACGAGGGTTGAACACATACTGATGTGTTCACCTCAATTGCGCACTCCAAATAATAAGAGTGATGCAATTTTCGAAATTTAGGGATGGGTCGATGTCAACCGGAGCAACGGCAAGTCATTCAGTACTAAATAATTTAATTTAATAAATTAATATATAAATAATAAATAAGTTTTGTATATAGTAATTAGGGAAGGGTTGACAGAGTTGGGATGTTATATAATGATACAAATCTAGATATTGAGCTAACACAGCCAATACTACCAGGTATGATGTTGCACGGCGTCTGGGCTCACCCAGCACTTTAAACCATGCACAAACCTGACAGCGGAAAACCGGTCATTCAACATGAACATCAAGTCTACTTATGTTTTTATATACATATAAAATATATAAATTATATAATGTACTAAATAAAAGTATATATAGTATTAAATAAAAATGAGGAAAGGGTTAACAGAGTTGGGATATGTTTATAATAGATTAAAGACCTAGATATTGATCTGAACAGCCAATACTACCAGGTATGATATTGCACGGCGTCCGGGCTCGCCCAGCACTTTAAACCATGCACAAACCTGACAGCGGAAAACCGGTCATTCAACATGTACATCAAGTCTGCTTATGTTTTTATATACATATAAAATATATAAATTATATAATGTATTAAATAAAAGTATATATAATATCAAGTAAAAATGAGGAAAGGGTTAACAGAGTTGGGATATGTTTATAATAGATTAAAGACCTAGATATTGATCTGAACAGCCAATACTACCAGGTATGATATTGCACGGCGTCCGGGCTCGCCCAGCACTTTAAACCATGCACAAACCTGACAGCGGAAAACCGGTCATTCAACATGAACATCAAGTCTACTTATGTTTTTATATACATATAAAATATATAAATTATATAATGTGCTAAATAAAAGTATATATAATATTAAATAAAAATGAGGAAAGGGTTAACAGAGTTGGGATATGTTTATAATAGATTAAAGACCTAGATATTGATCTGAACAGCCAATACTACCAGGTATGATATTGCACGGCGTCCGGGCTCGCCCAGCACTTTAAACCATGCACAAACCTGACAGCGGAAAACCGGTCATTCAACATGTACATCAAGTCTACTTTTGTTTTTATATACATATAAATATATAACTTATATAATGTATTAAATAAAAGTATATATAATATTAAGTAAAAGTGAGGAAAGGGTTAACAGAGTTGGGATATGTTTATAATAGATTAAAAACCTAGATATTGAACTGAACAGCCGATACTACCAGGTATGATATTGCACGGCGTCCGGGCTCGCCCAGCACTTTAAACCATGCACAAACCTGACAGCGGAAAACCGGTCATTCAACATGTACATCAAGTCTACTTATGTTTTTTTATATGGATATAAATTAATAGTATATAAAAACCCTATCGTCTAACCGCTACCTAAGCTAAAAATAGAAAATCTCCAGGATATATTCAAGGCACCGAACTAACCACCGCCCGTGTCCATGGTCCTTGAGTTAACCCAATCCATGGACCGGCTAAGAGTCAGCACGGAACCCCGACACACCCTGGCGACTTCATACCCCCTCTATGTAATACGGTAGTAGCTACGCTAAATAAACTGAATGCTGGGTTGATCCTCCCAATCCTCAAGGCTATTCCTCCACCAAGTCAATGGCACCGGTCATCACCAGTCAAATGCCAGACGAGCTAAAAGGAAACGCTCGAGGTTAAAGACCTACTCAACATGTACAATATTTCTACACAACGATATTGGGGGTCTAACTTAGCCTTAAGTGTCATAACCGGAGCGAATCACATGCAGCACAACGCTGCCAAGTGGCGTCCAGTCCATGAACTGTCATGCAAACGGAAGAGCGTGCAGCCGGACACTGAGGGCCAGGGCCGAGCGGGTGAGTAGGCGCCATACCTCCCGTCGCAGATAATGGTATCGAACAGCATTCTAGACTGAATCGGGTTAAAACCCGGTTAACAGTGCATGCATATCAACCTCTGCCAAGACGGAAGCCAGGGAGCCCTCCCCGGGCAACCCCCGCAGACAGGGACCGAACACAAGCCCCAGTTCACATGCCTAATGGAAAAAATACCTTGCGATAGATCTGCGTGGGTCAAAACCCACTTAACAGATTACGCTGTATATTTCCATCTGGGACAGGGCCTACGAATACTTAGGGAATATCTATATATGCACAATACACTGCAATATAACTTATGATATATGTATATGACTAACTGCATATACATATAACCATTCTGTTGCTAAAGCTCATTATATCAGAAGGGGTGGTACCAATCCAGGGACCTAGGCCAATCTAGAAGTGTACAAGTTCAGGGGTAGTACGACTCGTGTCTAATATTATAACGACCAACAAACAAAACATAAAACAAAACACCGGCAACCATCCTAATCTAAGACTCACTAATGGTTCGAACAAATGCGGTGAAACTACACAATACACTAACTAATGAATTACCCCACTTCAAAAAAATTTTTTCTAAAGCTGCTAGCCTAGCACTATTTCCCAATAGTTATATAAATATAGACAAAAGTATATATAAACATAAGGTATACATAAGGTATACGATATATATAAGAATATGTTGAGAATTTAAAAACAAAACAAAAATGAAAAACATTGACACAAAAAACACAAAAACAAACAAAAACCGATAAACAAGCAAAAATTGTTATAGAAGTGTCAATAAAAGACACTCCCATGACAATTATAAGTAGGTGTTTTTTTCTAAAACTACGTTACAGGCACGCCCAGAAACGTTTTTCGTCCCTGGCCTGAAGGGGACTCATCAGTGGGCTTTTTATACATATGCAAGTGCTTACACACACAACTAATATGTGTGCAATCACCCACATATACACAGAAAAAATGGCCAAAAATGGCTAAGGCAAAAATTAATTATATACCTTGCCTCGTAGAGGCAGCAAAATAGATAGATAGATAAGTAAACAAAAATTAATTGATGATTGTTAAATAATACTAATAGTGTAGTATAATATGAAATAGAAAAAATGGAAAAAATGAAAAAATCAAAAAACCCACTTACCATTCCTCAGGAGGACAGCGACCACACGCGACGAGAGTTGAACACATACTAACTGATGCGTTCACCTCTGTTTCATACCCATAAGTATGGGTGATGCAATTTTTATATACTTTTTTATATAGGAGAGGGTCGCTATCAAAACCCGAAAAATGGCAAGTTTATCTATATTTAATAATACTATAATATAATAAAATATAAATAATAATAATAATATAATACAGTATAATATAATAAAAATGAAAAATCGAAAAATCAAAAACCACCTACCATTCCTCAAGCGGACAGCGACCACACGCGACGAGAGTTGAACACATACTAACTGATGCGTTCACCTCTGTTTCATACCATAAATATGGGTGATGCAATTTTTATATAATTTTTATATAGGAGAGGGTCGCTATCGAAACCCGAAAAATGGCAAGTTTATCCATATTTAATAATACTATAATATAATAAAATGACTAATAGTAATAATATAAATACAGTATAATATAATATAAAATGGCAAATTGAAAAAATCAAGAAACCCCACTTACCATCCCTCAGGAGGACAGCGACCGCACGCGACGAGGGTTGAACACATACTGATGTGTTCACCTCAATTGCGCACTCCAAATAATAAGAGTGATGCAATTTTCGAAATTTAGGGATGGGTCGATGTCAACCGGAGCAACGGCAAGTCATTCAGTACTAAATAATTTAATTTAATAAATTAATATATAAATAATAAATAAGTTTTGTATATAGTAATTAGGGAAGGGTTGACAGAGTTGGGATGTTATATAATGATACAAATCTAGATATTGAGCTAACACAGCCAATACTACCAGGTATGATGTTGCACGGCGTCTGGGCTCACCCAGCACTTTAAACCATGCACAAACCTGACAGCGGAAAACCGGTCATTCAACATGAACATCAAGTCTACTTATGTTTTTATATACATATAAAATATATAAATTATATAATGTACTAAATAAAAGTATATATAGTATTAAATAAAAATGAGGAAAGGGTTAACAGAGTTGGGATATGTTTATAATAGATTAAAGACCTAGATATTGATCTGAACAGCCAATACTACCAGGTATGATATTGCACGGCGTCCGGGCTCGCCCAGCACTTTAAACCATGCACAAACCTGACAGCGGAAAACCGGTCATTCAACATGTACATCAAGTCTGCTTATGTTTTTATATACATATAAAATATATAAATTATATAATGTATTAAATAAAAGTATATATAATATCAAGTAAAAATGAGGAAAGGGTTAACAGAGTTGGGATATGTTTATAATAGATTAAAGACCTAGATATTGATCTGAACAGCCAATACTACCAGGTATGATATTGCACGGCGTCCGGGCTCGCCCAGCACTTTAAACCATGCACAAACCTGACAGCGGAAAACCGGTCATTCAACATGAACATCAAGTCTACTTATGTTTTTATATACATATAAAATATATAAATTATATAATGTGCTAAATAAAAGTATATATAATATTAAATAAAAATGAGGAAAGGGTTAACAGAGTTGGGATATGTTTATAATAGATTAAAGACCTAGATATTGATCTGAACAGCCAATACTACCAGGTATGATATTGCACGGCGTCCGGGCTCGCCCAGCACTTTAAACCATGCACAAACCTGACAGCGGAAAACCGGTCATTCAACATGTACATCAAGTCTACTTTTGTTTTTATATACATATAAATATATAACTTATATAATGTATTAAATAAAAGTATATATAATATTAAGTAAAAGTGAGGAAAGGGTTAACAGAGTTGGGATATGTTTATAATAGATTAAAAACCTAGATATTGAACTGAACAGCCGATACTACCAGGTATGATATTGCACGGCGTCCGGGCTCGCCCAGCACTTTAAACCATGCACAAACCTGACAGCGGAAAACCGGTCATTCAACATGTACATCAAGTCTACTTATGTTTTTTTATATGGATATAAATTAATAGTATATAAAAACCCTATCGTCTAACCGCTACCTAAGCTAAAAATAGAAAATCTCCAGGATATATTCAAGGCACCGAACTAACCACCGCCCGTGTCCATGGTCCTTGAGTTAACCCAATCCATGGACCGGCTAAGAGTCAGCACGGAACCCCGACACACCCTGGCGACTTCATACCCCCTCTATGTAATACGGTAGTAGCTACGCTAAATAAACTGAATGCTGGGTTGATCCTCCCAATCCTCAAGGCTATTCCTCCACCAAGTCAATGGCACCGGTCATCACCAGTCAAATGCCAGACGAGCTAAAAGGAAACGCTCGAGGTTAAAGACCTACTCAACATGTACAATATTTCTACACAACGATATTGGGGGTCTAACTTAGCCTTAAGTGTCATAACCGGAGCGAATCACATGCAGCACAACGCTGCCAAGTGGCGTCCAGTCCATGAACTGTCATGCAAACGGAAGAGCGTGCAGCCGGACACTGAGGGCCAGGGCCGAGCGGGTGAGTAGGCGCCATACCTCCCGTCGCAGATAATGGTATCGAACAGCATTCTAGACTGAATCGGGTTAAAACCCGGTTAACAGTGCATGCATATCAACCTCTGCCAAGACGGAAGCCAGGGAGCCCTCCCCGGGCAACCCCCGCAGACAGGGACCGAACACAAGCCCCAGTTCACATGCCTAATGGAAAAAATACCTTGCGATAGATCTGCGTGGGTCAAAACCCACTTAACAGATTACGCTGTATATTTCCATCTGGGACAGGGCCTACGAATACTTAGGGAATATCTATATATGCACAATACACTGCAATATAACTTATGATATATGTATATGACTAACTGCATATACATATAACCATTCTGTTGCTAAAGCTCATTATATCAGAAGGGGTGGTACCAATCCAGGGACCTAGGCCAATCTAGAAGTGTACAAGTTCAGGGGTAGTACGACTCGTGTCTAATATTATAACGACCAACAAACAAAACATAAAACAAAACACCGGCAACCATCCTAATCTAAGACTCACTAATGGTTCGAACAAATGCGGTGAAACTACACAATACACTAACTAATGAATTACCCCACTTCAAAAAAATTTTTTCTAAAGCTGCTAGCCTAGCACTATTTCCCAATAGTTATATAAATATAGACAAAAGTATATATAAACATAAGGTATACATAAGGTATACGATATATATAAGAATATGTTGAGAATTTAAAAACAAAACAAAAATGAAAAACATTGACACAAAAAACACAAAAACAAACAAAAACCGATAAACAAGCAAAAATTGTTATAGAAGTGTCAATAAAAGACACTCCCATGACAATTATAAGTAGGTGTTTTTTTCTAAAACTACGTTACAGGCACGCCCAGAAACGTTTTTCGTCCCTGGCCTGAAGGGGACTCATCAGTGGGCTTTTTATACATATGCAAGTGCTTACACACACAACTAATATGTGTGCAATCACCCACATATACACAGAAAAAATGGCCAAAAATGGCTAAGGCAAAAATTAATTATATACCTTGCCTCGTAGAGGCAGCAAAATAGATAGATAGATAAGTAAACAAAAATTAATTGATGATTGTTAAATAATACTAATAGTGTAGTATAATATGAAATAGAAAAAATGGAAAAAATGAAAAAATCAAAAAACCCACTTACCATTCCTCAGGAGGACAGCGACCACACGCGACGAGAGTTGAACACATACTAACTGATGCGTTCACCTCTGTTTCATACCCATAAGTATGGGTGATGCAATTTTTATATACTTTTTTATATAGGAGAGGGTCGCTATCATGTAAATTGGTTTTCCTAGCTAGTACAAATTTTAAAATTTTAGCCCAAATTTTTGAGGCTTCACGGGGAAAAAAAATTGAAAAATTTTAAAATGTTTTGGAAAATTCCGGAATTTTCCTTTAACATAACAAGTTTTTAGCAACCACAAAAGTAAAGGATTTGTGTTTTTCGCGTTTCTTCACGTCTTTCCAATTCGAGTGAATTAACTTTCAGTCGAATTGAAAATTTAAAAACTTTTTGTGCGATTCGAGTTTGTTTTACCGGTAAGCGGCCTAGAATGTGAGTAAGCAACAGCACAGGTACTCGAGGGTTCACGTAAATGTGACCCAATGGGTACGGCGCTGGCGCTTTACTATAATTTAATTCGAATTTCCGTTAACTTGATTGACTTCATTTGTCGTTGAACTGATTTTAATCCCTACGCATAAAGGTCAGTATCGCCCGATATTTTAACTGACTTTTATTTTTCTTTTCTGCCTATGACATTACCTTTACAAAAAATATCTAAACCGGATACAGTGACCGGGTACAGAAATATAATAACTTATCTTACTTTAGGATGCAAGATATATCCGATGCTTGCAGATATTCTGAAAAATAGTTTATGTGCAAATGTATGAAAAAGATTTTTTGAAAAAGATTTTTTGAAAAAGATTTTTTGGCTTTTATTGAATTTTGAAATTGACATTGGAAAATGGGAAAACTGGAGTAGCTAGTGTAGCCAAATTATAATTGTAGTGCAAACAGTGATTGTACAGTGTGGAGTGCAAGAACTGCAAAAATGTAAAAGGATTTTTAGAATTCGTGAAATGGAAATATTATACAATGTGGAATGCAAAATGTGAAACTATGGGAGACAACGAATTTTTAAAAATGTACAAAGTAAATGTGAAAGAGTGGAAGTACAATTTCCAGTTTGCGCGTGGAAGAAAAGATGAATTGTAAATGTATGAAGTAGGTGTAGAGATATACGATGTACAAATGTAGAATAAACATATAATAAATAAGTAATCGTAGGGATGTTCGACTGGCTATAACGCGACCGATACGCACACCGTGCAGTTTAAAGAAACAAAAATTACCCAGGTGTGAGCAATACAAGAACCAACGGAGGCTGTACGCCTTGGCTCAACAACACCGATAACATGCTGAACCAAGGCAAAACGTGACAGTCTCATTACTCAACGCGTAAGCAACAATATATTCAATTGCGTGTACAAAGATGCACGCAACTGTGTGTAGCTCATAAGATGTCGCCACTCGACACCCTAATCTACCGCAAAAGCAAAAATTAACAAACAAAACAAAAAATCAAAATCCAACACAAAAACAAAACAAACAAAACAAAAAAATGTTAATAATGCAAATCAAAATAATGTTACAGACAATCCCAAGAGGTTCCCTAAGGGCAATCCTCTTAATAGATTGTCTGTCGAACATTATGCCGAAACGGCTTACGTTATTTAGGCGTTTCCCAGAAACGTTTTTCGTCCAATGCCTAAAAAATTGGACTCGTCAGTGGGATTTGTGTTAGGTTGATAACTTCTAAACTTTTTTGGAACATACCCACTGAAGTGTGCGCAGTTCCATTGGATCATTTTCCGATGCATATTAAAAACTACAAGGTTAATTAAGAATTGAAAGGACACGATGACACCCATTTTTAGTTTATCCTTGAGAAGATCAAGGTCGATAGTGGAAAAATGAAAATTAAATTAGAATTTAAAAATTAATTGACACATAAAGATAAATAAATATGGTAATAACACGAAGTATATAACTACTTTTTATTTTACTTTTTATTACACGGTTTGTACAATGTTTCTTAATCTTACTAACCAACCATCAATTATTTTATTATTTATTAATTAATTAATTAGTAATGGATTCGTTTATTTCCAATTCACAATAACTCATCTTTAGTTACTAAGAACCAGCATATCAATCACTACGTTTAAAATATTATTTCCGATGCGTTCTGGATAGCGTCGGCAACACTCAAGATATTGCTTTACACCAACCTAACACTATTCATATAACGAGATACCAGGCACTAATTCAATTGTATTGTTATTTTATATTCTCTTGTTTCCTAATTTCGTCCCTCTCATATTGGGCTGAAAAAATCTGCTCACCCATAGCGGCTATTTGGTTTTGTTTGTTTTTCAGTGTTGTTTGGTTTTTGTCGTCAATTGTGTAAACCATGTTTTTTGTGTAAAACCGTGTTTTTACCCAGGTTGTTTTGATGCTGCTTTACCTACCTGCTGATGACTCCTGTAAGCGTGTATGGGATCATATGTTTTCGTCCAACTGTGGTCACTTGTTTTGTGGCTGTTTCGTCATGACGTCTGTCATCTGTTTGGATGGGATTTCTGGCCGGATGCAGTTGTGGCATCTGCGACAACGTACAGTATGTACGGTGGTTTTTTTCAGCCGATGGGCCCTAACCCATTGCTCTGGTGGTATATTATGTGTGTTTTTTTGAACTTTTCTAAAATTGGAACTTCCTAAATTCGTGGCACATAAAAGACTTACCAATTTGCATGCTCTTTATGCTTATTTTTGTCGGTTTTTCTGTTTGTCTTCGAGTCCATTGTTTGGTTGAATTCTCTGTTTAATCGCTTTGTGTTGTTTTTTAGACGATGGTTTCCCATTTCGCTCTTTCCATTTTGCTAATTCTCACAAATTTCCCCATTCCTTACACCCTCTGCAACTTTTGCAACCTTCCGCGATCTCTCAACCCTTTGATTTTTTCATTTTCCACCACAATTTTTCTCACTAATGTTTTCCGCTGCTTCTGTTTTTACGTCTATTATGCTCACTATTTTTTACTTAGATTTGCCTACACGAAATTTTCCACAGTTTTTCATTCTTCCCATTTCTTGCTGATAGTTTATGTTGCTTCCCTTGCACTTTTTTTACTTATTGCCAATTTTTTATTTATTATTTCTTTACTTCTCCAATTTTCAATTCCTTGTTCATTACTACTTGAGCTTAATCACCTTTGCACTATGAATTTTGCACATTTTCCGCATTTCCGATTTTTTTATGCATTTGTCTGTAATTTTTATTTTAACTGTTCGTTTCTACCATTTCCTGTGGAAGAATGGCGGAAGTTTCTTTTTGCCTTCTCTTTATTACGTTTCTTTCCCTATTGGATTTCTGTTCAAAGCTTTGTTTTGTGAATTTTTTACCTTCCTAGTCGTTTGGTACTCTTGGCTCTTTCCAGGGTTGTTAGTGGTGTGGTGAGTATCTGGTGAGTGTCAAACTTGCAAGTTGGCTGCCTTCACCCGTTTCCGCCTTTTCCTTTTGGTACTTGGTCGGTTTAACTAGCTTGCCTGGCTGCACCTAATACAAAACAAATAGCAATGGACTGGGTGAAAATAAATAAGTTGCGACATTAAATAGTTGGTCATATCAATCCAACAAATCCAAGAAAATCTTGGTTTTTTCGGCAGGGTGCTGGCAACAGCCCGCGGTGAACCGCATAACCTTGGTTAATATAAATAAATTAATTAAATATCGTATACATTCAATAGTTGCAACGTTAATTTGTTCATCACGGCAACCGAAAACAATCGAAAAAAATCCAGGTTACCCGTCAAGCCGCTGGTGAAAAAATCGCAAGTGAAGACGCATATCAATATTCTGGTTAGTGCAATTAAACCACATAAATTCAAGCATCCATCTTGGTTCATGAATCTGCTGCTGTTGTACACTTAGTGTGTTTTTGTTCTGTAAGTGATTTTTATTGGCTGTCCGTCCGACGTGTGGATTTTTCCGTGGGGTATTTTCGTTTTTTGTCTTATAGTATTCTATTTTTATTTATTCCTTCCTCTAACTCAATGTTTTTGTGCTTGTTTTTCTTGCAGATTTTCGGCGTTCGGTTTTTCGCCTGGTTTTGGTTGTCGTCGCTACTGTTTTGTTTCTAGCTGCCGTAGAATAGTTAGTTGCTGTTATTCGGTGTGCGTTTCTTTGCTGGTGCTTTTGGTTTGTTATTCTTTGTTGTAGTTTTTTGTGCTACCTAAAAAGTTTGTTTTCCAGCTGTCACTCTGCCACTCTAACTAGCTTGTTCGGCTATACTCGATACAAATAAAATTAGCAATAAATTGGGTAAATAATATGTTGCTACATTAATTGGTTGGTCACACAAACCCAACAGAAGATCCTGGTTTTTCAATAAGGCGCTGGCCAACCTGATGAACCGCATATCCATTCCCTTGGATAATAATCAAACTAGATGCCATACACAATCAATAAGTTGCAACGTTACTTGGTTCATCATACCAATCGAAAACTCCTGGTTACCCGTCAAGCCGCTGGTGAAAATCACAAGTGAAAAAATGCACACCAATTTCCTGGTTAGTGTGATTAATAACATAAATTCAAGCATCCATCTTGTTACAGGAATCTACTGTTGCTGTACACTTAGTGTGTTTGTTCTGTAAGTGATTTTGGCTGTCCGTCCGACGTGTGGATTTTCTAACTCGTGGGGTATTATGTTTTTAGTCTTATAGTATTCTATTTCTTATTCCTTTTTCTAATTCATTATTTCCCTTGCAGATTTTTCGGCGTTCAGTTTTCCGTTTGGTTTTGGTTGTCGTCGTCACTGTGTTATTTCCAGCTGCCTGAAATAGTTAGTTGCTGTTCTCCGGTGTGCGTTTTCTGCTGGCGCCCCCGGTTTGTTTAAAAGCGTTCGATGTGCGGGCAACCGCGGAAAGGAGGAGCAGTTTTTTCCAGCAGCCAGTGCAATACAACTTCACCGGAGTTTTTTGGGTATTTTTGTAGATTTTTGTATGTATTTAAGGTAGCTTCATATGTATAACTAAGGGTATTTTATGTATTTTTTTAGTTCCTTGTGTCCCAACAACCCGTGTTGGATTTGATTTACCCAGGATTCCGTGTTTTTTCAATAAAGCAGTTTGTTTAGATTGAAATTCCTTAACGTTCGTTGTGTTTAGCTGACAGCCAAATTTTTCCGTACACGTCACCAAATTGTTTTCTGCAGGGGTTTTTTGTTGGTCATTATTCCGGACTGTAGCTACGTTATTTGGCGTCCGTTTGGGTCTTCTTGTTTCCTTGGGTCAGATTACATTGAGAATTGATTGGCAAGTATTTCGAAGACAAATGGGGTGCAACTAGGAGCACAGGGTTGAGAGTCAAAGGCAGATTGAAGAAAAATTGACGAAAAAATCCAAAATTAACCCAATATAAACTCAAAGGTAAAGGGTAGATAGTTATAACAATCAAGTATTAGAATGAAGATAAAATAAAATAAAATAATTAAATAATTAAAAATAGCATTAGAATGAAAATAAAATAAAATAAAATAAAATAAAATAATTAAATAATTAAAGATATAGCTCACGTAGAATTGTATATGAAATTGTAAATAAAATAAAGTGAAAATAAAATAAAATAAAATAACCTAAAATAAACCAATTAATGGAGGTAAAATGGAAAGTTGAGATGAGAAGGATACAAGAAAAAATAGAATTGGAAGAAAAATTTATTATATGAATGAATAGGCAAATGAGAGATGAAAACATGAAAAATGGTACAGTAATAAATACTAAAATGCCAATGAAATTTAAATGACACTTTAACATAATTAGGATAAAATAAATAAACATGCAATTGAAAGTAAATTAAATTGCATTTATGCTAAAGGGTAACCTTACATTTGAACGTAAATTAATATATTTGAGACGCAAATTTCTGGATTTAAGATAAATGAAAACTGAACCCTGCACAAATTGTACTACCGTAAGTTGTAAATAGATTCAAAATACAATAGATAAAGATAAGGTAGGAAGGTAAATGACAATAGTACGAGTAGCCTACAAGATGAAAAAATGATAATAGATAGCTGAAGACCAACAATAAAAAATTTTTTAGGAGAAGAAATCTGAGTGAGAGTAACTTAAATTGAAAGTAACAATGCATATAATTGACACATGAGTTTGACGTTGAGAGAGTGGAAAAATACATAGCTGAGGATAGGAAATATACTCTGAACTCAACGTTTCAATTGAAAAGATACACTAGGAGTGCATGAAGCTGAATACCTCGGTGGCAATTTAAAAAGTATTGAACATAAGATCAGTGTGGATTAACATAAGTTAAATGGTATAAAGTGAAAATAATATAAACAAAGTTTAAATAATAAAATACGCAATTATTGTCACTTAAATGAAAATTAATTTAAACTAACCAGAACCGAAACAAAGTTAGGACGGAATTTCAAAACCTTGCCCCCAGAGACAATAAAAAATAAAAATAAAATGTAAATAACCCAAATACCCCAAAAAATTACAGGAATTAACCAGAATAAAAATAAAAATACCAATAAAATAAAATAAACTAAAATAAGAACAGAATAAACCAAATACACAATACACAACTACACATTAACCGAAATAAAAATAAAGATAAAGATAGTAATCTAAAAATTAATAACCAAGAAAAATTAACAGTCCAAATTCAAAACCAACTAAGACTAACCAACAAAATTAAACAGACTCTAAAACACGAATTAACTAAATTAAATTACACAGATTTTTCTCAACCCGATTAAATACGACTTATGGACTTAACTATAATTGGTTAATTAAAACAGAATGATACAGACTTAACGATACAGTTGAAATAGATACTGAACAGCTTACAATAATATAACCGTATTAGATAACCTAACATATTAAATAACAGCAAGTGGTTTGGCGTTAATTTGGTTTTTCACGTTCGTGTTTGTTTTTACTCATACACAACCGTGCCTTTGTGAAAATGGGTTTTTCCTGTTCGTTTGACCGTCGGCTATAAATTTCCATCCCGGCGAGGCCTGTGTTTGCGGGTGTTTCTCACGCATTTTCTGCCTTGTTCTGTCGGCTCAGTTACCTACGGTGGTGCGGTGCCGATACCTAGCCCGGCCTCCCTGACTGCGCGATCTTTTTACTTAATTGGTTCGTTGACTGTTTGTTTGTTTTGGTTTCCTAAGTGGCCTGTTTGCTTTTCCTTTGTCGGTGGGTTTCTTCGCTTGCGTTTTCACTTGGTGCGGCTTTTTGTGTCTCTGTGTTCCCTGAGGTTTTTTTGGTGGACAATGGCCCGATTGTCCGGTTCGGATCGGGGCTTGGTTTCTATGTTTGAAGTTGTTTCTGAATGTGTCCCTCTATCACCCCTGAGCTTTCCCAAGCCTATTGAAGGTGGATTTATAAACTTGACTGATTTTTTCGTTCCGCACTCAGTGAAGACTTTGCTTAGTTTTGGACCACGCTTTGTGATGCCTCGTGGGCCCACTATGATTGACGTGTTTGCTTCTACTATTTATTTGAATGACGCCTTTCTTTTCCACTCCAAGAATCCCATAGATTATATACGCGAGTGTTTGTCCGAAATGCAAAAGCAATACAGTGATGCTTTGGTCCGGGGTTCCCGTCCAACGGGTATGGAGCGCATTTTGGCTCGGATGTTTGAAGATACTCAATTGTTTCTTCGTGCACATTCAAACTTAGTAGTTGCTCAGTCCGACAAAGGCAAAAGTTTAGTTTTGTTGACCCGTGTGCAATACCACGAAAAGATGGTTGCCTGGATTGGGGCCTGTGTAGGCCGTGGTTTTTATCACGTCATGTCCGGTGGTTTGTCAACCCGTTATGAAGTTATTAAGTCGAGGTTTGAGGGCTTGGTCAAGGATCTGCTCGCTTGGTATAAACGTACTCGACCGCGGCCTTTCAGTAGGCAGATTTATTGGTCATTGGTGAGGTTCTCTGAACAGGTTGTGCGTTTGCCGTACCTTTACGGTATACTTAAGGTGCACAAAGATGGTGTGCCCTGTAGGCCCATCTGTGGGACGCAGTCCTGGTATACTTACCCCATTCAGCGTGTTGTTGCCACTGTACTTCGGGCTGCGTTGGGTGCCAATTTATTGTGTAACAACGTCCGTTGTGTAGATGATGTCCTGCGTCAAATGGTGACTATTCCCTTATGTGATGGCTATGAATTCGTCAAATTTGACGTGGTTGATATGTACACCCGCATGAGTAGGGATGACATCTTACGATTGTTGACCGCCGTTTTTTCTACTCCGTCATTTTCTAGTAGGTGTAGTATGCCTACTAATTTGTTATTGGAGTGTATCAAATACTGTTTCTTTGTTGCCAATTATTTTTCCTACGGTTCCGATGTCTACAGTCAATGTAGAGGTTTGCCTCAAGGTGCATGTGACTCCGGTCTGTTGGCTACTCTTTTGTTGGATTTCCAACTTCAGTTGCATTACGATGCCTTGTTCACGAGTAACATGATTGTTTTCTTCTGGAAGTATATGGACGACTTCCTTTTGTATATGCCGGTGGTCAATGTTGAGTACTTCAGGTCGCGGTTTGAAAATGTAACAAATTTGGAGTTGACACTAGAGCGCGAGTTGCCTGGTGGTCCGGAGTCCGTGTTACCCACTACCAACGTGTATGAGGGTTTGATGTCGTTCCTAGATTTATTCATTGTGCGTAGTTCTCATCGGTTGTCCTTCACTACGTATCGTAAGGTCACGGCTTCCCGGCGTATGATACACTTCCTGTCCCGAGATCGATATTCCTGGAAATGTAGTACCGTAGCTGGGTTTTTAAGGCGGACGTTGACACGGACCTCCAATCGTTTCCTTGTAGAGGACTTGACCTATTTAGAGCAACAGTTTTATGAGAACTCTTATCCCGTTTATTTTGTGGCTGACATGTTTTGCGAGCACGTTGGTTCGGATTTAGGTCGATCTTACTTGGGGGCCGACTCGCTTGTCGATAGGCGTGCCATATTGTTAGGGTATCTCTCTCGGTTTCCTTCGTTTGTGGGTTCTCGACCTAGTAAGCAATTGCGGCGCAAGGCGGCGCGAGCTCTGAGACGGCAGCGGCGGCAGGCTGGCTCTTCGGTAACCAGTGGTGCTGTGGTTCAAGTGACCGATGTTGCGGTGCACGTTCCGATTGGTTATATGCGTCCTATTAGGTATGTTTGTGAGGAAATCACGTCTCTAATTCAGAGAGTTACTCGTCAACAATCTCTGGGTATGCCCGTTTTCTCTAAGGCGGATACATTGTTTAGGGTTTTTGGTTTATCTCTGGCCGGTCTGCCCCCGGAGCCTATACCGACTAGTCCTGTATTGCCGCGTGCTTCCAATAAGCGTGCTTACTACTTGAGTTGTCGTGATTGTCGTATGGTGTTCGTGTTGGCTGCGCTCGGTTCCCCTGTGAATGTACTGCAACATGCCCTACAAAATGAAGCCACGGTGGTATCCAAACATGTTCGGTCTTATGGCCACGTTATGTGCGATAGATTAGTCCGACTACCTGCTGTTGGTAACGTGTCTATTGACCAGCAGTTGGCTGTGTATCAAGCTTTGTATGAAGCTGTCGGTGTGCAGTGTGATGTTGACTGTGTGCGTGGTTGCATACCGCTTTATATTCACAGTACTATTAAATACTGCCTGAAACGCTTGAGCGAAGCCGGGTGCTTGGATCATGCCACCTTGGGTTTGTCTGCTCCCCGTCGTCGACGAGTTGGGGGCCGCAGGTACTAAATATGTTCCCTCCATTTCAACGTTGTGTGTGTTATTCCCCTTTGGTCGTGGCTTACACGGTAGTTTGGTTGTCGTCTAGCTAGTTGCCTGATTATTTGTTTGGTTTGATTAAAGTATTCCGGTGGGGGCTGTTTGTCCTTTCCTTTGTCAGTTGTGTACGTTGGTTGTATAGTGAGTTTTTCCCAGACGTAACACTTGAATGTAGGATTTTTGTCGCAAATACAGCGCCGCGTACTGACAGCTGTGCCTTGAGTGTATTAAAACACGGAATTCTCTGTATAAAAACACCGAATTATTTACAGCCATTTTGTTCTTGACTATAATATAATATGTTGAGTTGAATCAATTGTATTAGCTTGAAAAGGTATTTTGTACTGTATTACTTCATCTTTTCTGTTTAAAATACAGAATTTTTACAGTCATTTGTTTGTGACTGTAATATATTAGATTAATTAAATTAAACTAAATCAAATTAAACTAAATTAAATTAAATCAAATCAGATTAAATTAATTGTATTAGCTTGAAACTATTGTATTGTATTACTTCATCTTTCCTGTTTGACCCACAGAATTTTTGCAGCCATTTTGTTTTTGACTGTACTGTATTATATTGAATTAATTGTATTAACTCGAAACTATTTGTATTGTATTACTTCATCCTATTGGTTACGTGACTTGTTGTACTTACTTGTGGACAATTGGAAATTGTGTCACGGTGCAGGCAAAAAATGTGTAACAGTTAATTTTTAGTTATTAATTATTAAAAAATATACGTTATTATATATTAATATATAATTTTAAAACACAGCAAATATATTGTATTGTTTAATGTGATTGGCCTAATAATTTCGAGGCACCAGTGTGTTTTCTTTTTGTGTGGCCAGGTTTTTCCTGTATTTGGGATATGGGGCTGCTTTGCTTCTTGCACGTAGATTTTCTTGTGGGTTCCGCTGTGGCTTCCTGTTTGATGGGTAGCTGCCGTGCTGGTCTTCCGGTTAATCCTGGTTGTACTGGCTCGGTGGTTCGTAACGTTGAGGTGGCACATTGTGTGTTTAACTTGGTTGGTGCTGCTTCCCTAGGAGCTCCTATGCATAAGGCGACTGGATAAGTGGCTTGTGAGAATAAGGTAGTCGTGGAAGTACGGGTAAAAAATGTATGGCAAATGTGCACGTCAAGATAATGAGAGTAGTACTTTCTCAATAGGGATACAAATACATATACCAAAAATACGGATAATTAAATAAACTAGTTTACACGGATACAGATGAAAAATAACATTCACAAGAAGTAACTCTACATGTAACAATTGTAAAAAATAAATTAATTTACAATAAAAATAACCGGAAATGAGTGATAGATGGACATAAGATATAGATGATTGCGAAACGGTGATGAGGATAATCTACTCTATTTTTATTTAGCTATTCAATTAACTTTGAATGCTAATATACCTAAAATACTATACAGGCCGTGGTAACATCTACGACTTGATCCCTGATGCGTACTGATAGTATTTTTACCTATGGTTTGCGTGTGTTTTTCCAACTACTCATAACTTGAGTGCTTGGTGTTTTTATACACGTGACTAGACTAGGGTACTTCTTATTTCATAGACCTAATCGATGGACTTACTTAAAGTTGTACATTAATTTTCTCGCTTTAACGTGCTAGCTTCCTGTACAACAAATATTAATAATTCTTGTTCTTATTTTGAATATTTTCAATAACTTAGAAAATATTCAAACATACTTTTACCTAATAAATATGGGCAAGCACCGTATATCCCAGGCGCTTGCAAGCGAATCGTCCTGTCCACGTCACACGGAGGTTCGTTTTTTACCCAAAATGGCAGACGGACATTGGGGCTATCTGCCACCTGTACAGGGGGTGACCGTTCTGTCGAATGGCACGGGTGCAGATCCGCACAGTTCTGTTGTGTCGTATTAACAACGAACACAACTCGCTGTGCTAAGACCGAGCGCCCCGATTCCTCAGGATTCCGTAGGAGGGGATCTAGACCGACTGCAACGAAGCTTGCTCAGATCGACTCCCGGTCTCCCTAGAATGCCGTAGGAGAAGATCTAGACCGACTGCAACTAAGCTTGCTCAGATCAACTCCCGGTCTTTCGACCTCGACAGGCAATAGTGGACCCCTACCCAACTAGCAGCCCCCCAATGTCAAGTCACTGGGCAACTCACGATTTTGAGTCCTGCAGACACTAGAATCAGAGCGTGCGGGCGACAGCCCCCAATCGTCGGTACGGTACGCACACATCGGCGTACATCGGTAAGCTGGGTGGGGGGGTGCAGCCGTTCTGCGACGTAGGGCATTGCCTCTGAAACGGGTCCCCGCAAAACGAGACGCATAGATCTAACCTAGACCCCTCGTCGCCCAACCTGGCGAATCATTGGCCCCCTGAGAGAGGATTTCACTGATTTCTCAGACCAACTCCCGATCTTTGTCCCGGACAGACAAAAGCGGACCCCTCCACCAGCCAGCGGTCGCTAACATGGCGCCGCCCGAACGATATAAGTCGCCCGGCTCAGATTCATTGGCCGATTGCGCATTGACCCCAATCCACCCACGATGCGACGTTTTCAACCGACGACTAACCGCGACGTCAAGACCACGGTAAGTCCCATACTTATATATGTAATATACCTTACTTATTGTTCAATAATGCGCGTAGCTTACTATTTATCTATAAATACAAAGACTAATACTAATACTCCTAGAATCTACCATACCTTGGCGTTGTTTAAATGGAGCGGCATGGATGTGGGCAAGCGGCAGCACAAGCACTCGAGGGTTCACATAAATATGACCCAATGGGAACGGCACTGGCACCAGCCACAACTCATACCGAACCTGACATATGCGGCAAACCACATCCCGCACCATGTAAACACGGATACGGGGCGCAGCTAATGCATATGTAATAGCAATACAAACAAAAAACTTACAATACGATACAAAGTGCTTATTAAGCTCCTTAGTCAGATTAGCTAACATAGCTACTCTGACTGCGAACTGTCATGTGACCTTTATGGCTACACCAAAACCGTATGGAGGCCTTACATGAAGGTCGTTCTTCCAACATGGACATTAGTCAAGGGGGCGTCACTAGTCATGAATGCGAACGCATCGCATGGTAACGTTATCTGCCCTCGACCTATTCACTAGTGGAAGGCGCCCACCAACGAAACGACCAACCTACGGGGCGTATTGTCAACATGCGTTGAACGTGCTATCCGTGGCATGTGCACGATTAGGTACCCCCGCTGAGACCACACGTTCAAGAGACAGTACGATTTCCTAATCCCTACTTAATCGCTGACAACTGAGAAAAAAAATGGGTGAATAGAGCTATACTCTAACCTAAGTATTTTCCCTCTAGGTCTCCTCACAGAATACACTAACAGCGGAAGAAGAATAAAATACAATAACTTATGATGTAAATTGGTTTTCCTAGCTAGTACAAATTTTAAAATTTTAGCCCAAATTTTTGAGGCTTCACGGGGAAAAAAAAAATTGAAAAATTTTAAAATGTTTTGGAAAATTCCGGAATTTTCCTTTAACATAACAAGTTTTTAGCAACCACAAAAGTAAAGGATTTGTGTTTTTCGCGTTTCTTCACGTCTTTCCAATTCGAGTGAATTAACTTTCAGTCGAATTGAAAATTTAAAAACTTTTTGTGCGATTCGAGTTTGTTTTACCGGTAAGCGGCCTAGAATGTGAGTAAGCAACAGCACAGGTACTCGAGGGTTCACGTAAATGTGACCCAATGGGTACGGCGCTGGCGCTTTACTATAATTTAATTCGAATTTCCGTTAACTTGATTGACTTCATTTGTCGTTGAACTGATTTTAATCCCTACGCATAAAGGTCAGTATCGCCCGATATTTTAACTGACTTTTATTTTTCTTTTCTGCCTATGACATTACCTTTACAAAAAATATCTAAACCGGATACAGTGACCGGGTACAGAAATATAATAACTTATCTTACTTTAGGATGCAAGATATATCCGATGCTTGCAGATATTCTGAAAAATAGTTTATGTGCAAATGTATGAAAAAGATTTTTTGAAAAAGATTTTTTGAAAAAGATTTTTTGGCTTTTATTGAATTTTGAAATTGACATTGGAAAATGGGAAAACTGGAGTAGCTAGTGTAGCCAAATTATAATTGTAGTGCAAACAGTGATTGTACAGTGTGGAGTGCAAGAACTGCAAAAATGTAAAAGGATTTTTAGAATTCGTGAAATGGAAATATTATACAATGTGGAATGCAAAATGTGAAACTATGGGAGACAACGAATTTTTAAAAATGTACAAAGTAAATGTGAAAGAGTGGAAGTACAATTTCCAGTTTGCGCGTGGAAGAAAAGATGAATTGTAAATGTATGAAGTAGGTGTAGAGATATACGATGTACAAATGTAGAATAAACATATAATAAATAAGTAATCGTAGGGATGTTCGACTGGCTATAACGCGACCGATACGCACACCGTGCAGTTTAAAGAAACAAAAATTACCCAGGTGTGAGCAATACAAGAACCAACGGAGGCTGTACGCCTTGGCTCAACAACACCGATAACATGCTGAACCAAGGCAAAACGTGACAGTCTCATTACTCAACGCGTAAGCAACAATATATTCAATTGCGTGTACAAAGATGCACGCAACTGTGTGTAGCTCATAAGATGTCGCCACTCGACACCCTAATCTACCGCAAAAGCAAAAATTAACAAACAAAACAAAAAATCAAAATCCAACACAAAAACAAAACAAACAAAACAAAAAAATGTTAATAATGCAAATCAAAATAATGTTACAGACAATCCCAAGAGGTTCCCTAAGGGCAATCCTCTTAATAGATTGTCTGTCGAACATTATGCCGAAACGGCTTACGTTATTTAGGCGTTTCCCAGAAACGTTTTTCGTCCAATGCCTAAAAAATTGGACTCGTCAGTGGGATTTGTGTTAGGTTGATAACTTCTAAACTTTTTTGGAACATACCCACTGAAGTGTGCGCAGTTCCATTGGATCATTTTCCGATGCATATTAAAAACTACAAGGTTAATTAAGAATTGAAAGGACACGATGACACCCATTTTTAGTTTATCCTTGAGAAGATCAAGGTCGATAGTGGAAAAATGAAAATTAAATTAGAATTTAAAAATTAATTGACACATAAAGATAAATAAATATGGTAATAACACGAAGTATATAACTACTTTTTATTTTACTTTTTATTACACGGTTTGTACAATGTTTCTTAATCTTACTAACCAACCATCAATTATTTTATTATTTATTAATTAATTAATTAGTAATGGATTCGTTTATTTCCAATTCACAATAACTCATCTTTAGTTACTAAGAACCAGCATATCAATCACTACGTTTAAAATATTATTTCCGATGCGTTCTGGATAGCGTCGGCAACACTCAAGATATTGCTTTACACCAACCTAACACTATTCATATAACGAGATACCAGGCACTAATTCAATTGTATTGTTATTTTATATTCTCTTGTTTCCTAATTTCGTCCCTCTCATATTGGGCTGAAAAAATCTGCTCACCCATAGCGGCTATTTGGTTTTGTTTGTTTTTCAGTGTTGTTTGGTTTTTGTCGTCAATTGTGTAAACCATGTTTTTTGTGTAAAACCGTGTTTTTACCCAGGTTGTTTTGATGCTGCTTTACCTACCTGCTGATGACTCCTGTAAGCGTGTATGGGATCATATGTTTTCGTCCAACTGTGGTCACTTGTTTTGTGGCTGTTTCGTCATGACGTCTGTCATCTGTTTGGATGGGATTTCTGGCCGGATGCAGTTGTGGCATCTGCGACAACGTACAGTATGTACGGTGGTTTTTTTCAGCCGATGGGCCCTAACCCATTGCTCTGGTGGTATATTATGTGTGTTTTTTTGAACTTTTCTAAAATTGGAACTTCCTAAATTCGTGGCACATAAAAGACTTACCAATTTGCATGCTCTTTATGCTTATTTTTGTCGGTTTTTCTGTTTGTCTTCGAGTCCATTGTTTGGTTGAATTCTCTGTTTAATCGCTTTGTGTTGTTTTTTAGACGATGGTTTCCCATTTCGCTCTTTCCATTTTGCTAATTCTCACAAATTTCCCCATTCCTTACACCCTCTGCAACTTTTGCAACCTTCCGCGATCTCTCAACCCTTTGATTTTTTCATTTTCCACCACAATTTTTCTCACTAATGTTTTCCGCTGCTTCTGTTTTTACGTCTATTATGCTCACTATTTTTTACTTAGATTTGCCTACACGAAATTTTCCACAGTTTTTCATTCTTCCCATTTCTTGCTGATAGTTTATGTTGCTTCCCTTGCACTTTTTTTACTTATTGCCAATTTTTTATTTATTATTTCTTTACTTCTCCAATTTTCAATTCCTTGTTCATTACTACTTGAGCTTAATCACCTTTGCACTATGAATTTTGCACATTTTCCGCATTTCCGATTTTTTTATGCATTTGTCTGTAATTTTTATTTTAACTGTTCGTTTCTACCATTTCCTGTGGAAGAATGGCGGAAGTTTCTTTTTGCCTTCTCTTTATTACGTTTCTTTCCCTATTGGATTTCTGTTCAAAGCTTTGTTTTGTGAATTTTTTACCTTCCTAGTCGTTTGGTACTCTTGGCTCTTTCCAGGGTTGTTAGTGGTGTGGTGAGTATCTGGTGAGTGTCAAACTTGCAAGTTGGCTGCCTTCACCCGTTTCCGCCTTTTCCTTTTGGTACTTGGTCGGTTTAACTAGCTTGCCTGGCTGCACCTAATACAAAACAAATAGCAATGGACTGGGTGAAAATAAATAAGTTGCGACATTAAATAGTTGGTCATATCAATCCAACAAATCCAAGAAAATCTTGGTTTTTTCGGCAGGGTGCTGGCAACAGCCCGCGGTGAACCGCATAACCTTGGTTAATATAAATAAATTAATTAAATATCGTATACATTCAATAGTTGCAACGTTAATTTGTTCATCACGGCAACCGAAAACAATCGAAAAAAATCCAGGTTACCCGTCAAGCCGCTGGTGAAAAAATCGCAAGTGAAGACGCATATCAATATTCTGGTTAGTGCAATTAAACCACATAAATTCAAGCATCCATCTTGGTTCATGAATCTGCTGCTGTTGTACACTTAGTGTGTTTTTGTTCTGTAAGTGATTTTTATTGGCTGTCCGTCCGACGTGTGGATTTTTCCGTGGGGTATTTTCGTTTTTTGTCTTATAGTATTCTATTTTTATTTATTCCTTCCTCTAACTCAATGTTTTTGTGCTTGTTTTTCTTGCAGATTTTCGGCGTTCGGTTTTTCGCCTGGTTTTGGTTGTCGTCGCTACTGTTTTGTTTCTAGCTGCCGTAGAATAGTTAGTTGCTGTTATTCGGTGTGCGTTTCTTTGCTGGTGCTTTTGGTTTGTTATTCTTTGTTGTAGTTTTTTGTGCTACCTAAAAAGTTTGTTTTCCAGCTGTCACTCTGCCACTCTAACTAGCTTGTTCGGCTATACTCGATACAAATAAAATTAGCAATAAATTGGGTAAATAATATGTTGCTACATTAATTGGTTGGTCACACAAACCCAACAGAAGATCCTGGTTTTTCAATAAGGCGCTGGCCAACCTGATGAACCGCATATCCATTCCCTTGGATAATAATCAAACTAGATGCCATACACAATCAATAAGTTGCAACGTTACTTGGTTCATCATACCAATCGAAAACTCCTGGTTACCCGTCAAGCCGCTGGTGAAAATCACAAGTGAAAAAATGCACACCAATTTCCTGGTTAGTGTGATTAATAACATAAATTCAAGCATCCATCTTGTTACAGGAATCTACTGTTGCTGTACACTTAGTGTGTTTGTTCTGTAAGTGATTTTGGCTGTCCGTCCGACGTGTGGATTTTCTAACTCGTGGGGTATTATGTTTTTAGTCTTATAGTATTCTATTTCTTATTCCTTTTTCTAATTCATTATTTCCCTTGCAGATTTTTCGGCGTTCAGTTTTCCGTTTGGTTTTGGTTGTCGTCGTCACTGTGTTATTTCCAGCTGCCTGAAATAGTTAGTTGCTGTTCTCCGGTGTGCGTTTTCTGCTGGCGCCCCCGGTTTGTTTAAAAGCGTTCGATGTGCGGGCAACCGCGGAAAGGAGGAGCAGTTTTTTCCAGCAGCCAGTGCAATACAACTTCACCGGAGTTTTTTGGGTATTTTTGTAGATTTTTGTATGTATTTAAGGTAGCTTCATATGTATAACTAAGGGTATTTTATGTATTTTTTTAGTTCCTTGTGTCCCAACAACCCGTGTTGGATTTGATTTACCCAGGATTCCGTGTTTTTTCAATAAAGCAGTTTGTTTAGATTGAAATTCCTTAACGTTCGTTGTGTTTAGCTGACAGCCAAATTTTTCCGTACACGTCACCAAATTGTTTTCTGCAGGGGTTTTTTGTTGGTCATTATTCCGGACTGTAGCTACGTTATTTGGCGTCCGTTTGGGTCTTCTTGTTTCCTTGGGTCAGATTACATTGAGAATTGATTGGCAAGTATTTCGAAGACAAATGGGGTGCAACTAGGAGCACAGGGTTGAGAGTCAAAGGCAGATTGAAGAAAAATTGACGAAAAAATCCAAAATTAACCCAATATAAACTCAAAGGTAAAGGGTAGATAGTTATAACAATCAAGTATTAGAATGAAGATAAAATAAAATAAAATAATTAAATAATTAAAAATAGCATTAGAATGAAAATAAAATAAAATAAAATAAAATAAAATAATTAAATAATTAAAGATATAGCTCACGTAGAATTGTATATGAAATTGTAAATAAAATAAAGTGAAAATAAAATAAAATAAAATAACCTAAAATAAACCAATTAATGGAGGTAAAATGGAAAGTTGAGATGAGAAGGATACAAGAAAAAATAGAATTGGAAGAAAAATTTATTATATGAATGAATAGGCAAATGAGAGATGAAAACATGAAAAATGGTACAGTAATAAATACTAAAATGCCAATGAAATTTAAATGACACTTTAACATAATTAGGATAAAATAAATAAACATGCAATTGAAAGTAAATTAAATTGCATTTATGCTAAAGGGTAACCTTACATTTGAACGTAAATTAATATATTTGAGACGCAAATTTCTGGATTTAAGATAAATGAAAACTGAACCCTGCACAAATTGTACTACCGTAAGTTGTAAATAGATTCAAAATACAATAGATAAAGATAAGGTAGGAAGGTAAATGACAATAGTACGAGTAGCCTACAAGATGAAAAAATGATAATAGATAGCTGAAGACCAACAATAAAAAATTTTTTAGGAGAAGAAATCTGAGTGAGAGTAACTTAAATTGAAAGTAACAATGCATATAATTGACACATGAGTTTGACGTTGAGAGAGTGGAAAAATACATAGCTGAGGATAGGAAATATACTCTGAACTCAACGTTTCAATTGAAAAGATACACTAGGAGTGCATGAAGCTGAATACCTCGGTGGCAATTTAAAAAGTATTGAACATAAGATCAGTGTGGATTAACATAAGTTAAATGGTATAAAGTGAAAATAATATAAACAAAGTTTAAATAATAAAATACGCAATTATTGTCACTTAAATGAAAATTAATTTAAACTAACCAGAACCGAAACAAAGTTAGGACGGAATTTCAAAACCTTGCCCCCAGAGACAATAAAAAATAAAAATAAAATGTAAATAACCCAAATACCCCAAAAAATTACAGGAATTAACCAGAATAAAAATAAAAATACCAATAAAATAAAATAAACTAAAATAAGAACAGAATAAACCAAATACACAATACACAACTACACATTAACCGAAATAAAAATAAAGATAAAGATAGTAATCTAAAAATTAATAACCAAGAAAAATTAACAGTCCAAATTCAAAACCAACTAAGACTAACCAACAAAATTAAACAGACTCTAAAACACGAATTAACTAAATTAAATTACACAGATTTTTCTCAACCCGATTAAATACGACTTATGGACTTAACTATAATTGGTTAATTAAAACAGAATGATACAGACTTAACGATACAGTTGAAATAGATACTGAACAGCTTACAATAATATAACCGTATTAGATAACCTAACATATTAAATAACAGCAAGTGGTTTGGCGTTAATTTGGTTTTTCACGTTCGTGTTTGTTTTTACTCATACACAACCGTGCCTTTGTGAAAATGGGTTTTTCCTGTTCGTTTGACCGTCGGCTATAAATTTCCATCCCGGCGAGGCCTGTGTTTGCGGGTGTTTCTCACGCATTTTCTGCCTTGTTCTGTCGGCTCAGTTACCTACGGTGGTGCGGTGCCGATACCTAGCCCGGCCTCCCTGACTGCGCGATCTTTTTACTTAATTGGTTCGTTGACTGTTTGTTTGTTTTGGTTTCCTAAGTGGCCTGTTTGCTTTTCCTTTGTCGGTGGGTTTCTTCGCTTGCGTTTTCACTTGGTGCGGCTTTTTGTGTCTCTGTGTTCCCTGAGGTTTTTTTGGTGGACAATGGCCCGATTGTCCGGTTCGGATCGGGGCTTGGTTTCTATGTTTGAAGTTGTTTCTGAATGTGTCCCTCTATCACCCCTGAGCTTTCCCAAGCCTATTGAAGGTGGATTTATAAACTTGACTGATTTTTTCGTTCCGCACTCAGTGAAGACTTTGCTTAGTTTTGGACCACGCTTTGTGATGCCTCGTGGGCCCACTATGATTGACGTGTTTGCTTCTACTATTTATTTGAATGACGCCTTTCTTTTCCACTCCAAGAATCCCATAGATTATATACGCGAGTGTTTGTCCGAAATGCAAAAGCAATACAGTGATGCTTTGGTCCGGGGTTCCCGTCCAACGGGTATGGAGCGCATTTTGGCTCGGATGTTTGAAGATACTCAATTGTTTCTTCGTGCACATTCAAACTTAGTAGTTGCTCAGTCCGACAAAGGCAAAAGTTTAGTTTTGTTGACCCGTGTGCAATACCACGAAAAGATGGTTGCCTGGATTGGGGCCTGTGTAGGCCGTGGTTTTTATCACGTCATGTCCGGTGGTTTGTCAACCCGTTATGAAGTTATTAAGTCGAGGTTTGAGGGCTTGGTCAAGGATCTGCTCGCTTGGTATAAACGTACTCGACCGCGGCCTTTCAGTAGGCAGATTTATTGGTCATTGGTGAGGTTCTCTGAACAGGTTGTGCGTTTGCCGTACCTTTACGGTATACTTAAGGTGCACAAAGATGGTGTGCCCTGTAGGCCCATCTGTGGGACGCAGTCCTGGTATACTTACCCCATTCAGCGTGTTGTTGCCACTGTACTTCGGGCTGCGTTGGGTGCCAATTTATTGTGTAACAACGTCCGTTGTGTAGATGATGTCCTGCGTCAAATGGTGACTATTCCCTTATGTGATGGCTATGAATTCGTCAAATTTGACGTGGTTGATATGTACACCCGCATGAGTAGGGATGACATCTTACGATTGTTGACCGCCGTTTTTTCTACTCCGTCATTTTCTAGTAGGTGTAGTATGCCTACTAATTTGTTATTGGAGTGTATCAAATACTGTTTCTTTGTTGCCAATTATTTTTCCTACGGTTCCGATGTCTACAGTCAATGTAGAGGTTTGCCTCAAGGTGCATGTGACTCCGGTCTGTTGGCTACTCTTTTGTTGGATTTCCAACTTCAGTTGCATTACGATGCCTTGTTCACGAGTAACATGATTGTTTTCTTCTGGAAGTATATGGACGACTTCCTTTTGTATATGCCGGTGGTCAATGTTGAGTACTTCAGGTCGCGGTTTGAAAATGTAACAAATTTGGAGTTGACACTAGAGCGCGAGTTGCCTGGTGGTCCGGAGTCCGTGTTACCCACTACCAACGTGTATGAGGGTTTGATGTCGTTCCTAGATTTATTCATTGTGCGTAGTTCTCATCGGTTGTCCTTCACTACGTATCGTAAGGTCACGGCTTCCCGGCGTATGATACACTTCCTGTCCCGAGATCGATATTCCTGGAAATGTAGTACCGTAGCTGGGTTTTTAAGGCGGACGTTGACACGGACCTCCAATCGTTTCCTTGTAGAGGACTTGACCTATTTAGAGCAACAGTTTTATGAGAACTCTTATCCCGTTTATTTTGTGGCTGACATGTTTTGCGAGCACGTTGGTTCGGATTTAGGTCGATCTTACTTGGGGGCCGACTCGCTTGTCGATAGGCGTGCCATATTGTTAGGGTATCTCTCTCGGTTTCCTTCGTTTGTGGGTTCTCGACCTAGTAAGCAATTGCGGCGCAAGGCGGCGCGAGCTCTGAGACGGCAGCGGCGGCAGGCTGGCTCTTCGGTAACCAGTGGTGCTGTGGTTCAAGTGACCGATGTTGCGGTGCACGTTCCGATTGGTTATATGCGTCCTATTAGGTATGTTTGTGAGGAAATCACGTCTCTAATTCAGAGAGTTACTCGTCAACAATCTCTGGGTATGCCCGTTTTCTCTAAGGCGGATACATTGTTTAGGGTTTTTGGTTTATCTCTGGCCGGTCTGCCCCCGGAGCCTATA
The DNA here is from genome assembly GCA_949629155.1 of Myopa testacea. Taxonomy (NCBI): domain Eukaryota; kingdom Metazoa; phylum Arthropoda; class Insecta; order Diptera; family Conopidae; genus Myopa; species Myopa testacea. The sequence continues at coordinate 324,801 of OX451345.1, read as the reverse complement.
CCGACTAGTCCTGTATTGCCGCGTGCTTCCAATAAGCGTGCTTACTACTTGAGTTGTCGTGATTGTCGTATGGTGTTCGTGTTGGCTGCGCTCGGTTCCCCTGTGAATGTACTGCAACATGCCCTACAAAATGAAGCCACGGTGGTATCCAAACATGTTCGGTCTTATGGCCACGTTATGTGCGATAGATTAGTCCGACTACCTGCTGTTGGTAACGTGTCTATTGACCAGCAGTTGGCTGTGTATCAAGCTTTGTATGAAGCTGTCGGTGTGCAGTGTGATGTTGACTGTGTGCGTGGTTGCATACCGCTTTATATTCACAGTACTATTAAATACTGCCTGAAACGCTTGAGCGAAGCCGGGTGCTTGGATCATGCCACCTTGGGTTTGTCTGCTCCCCGTCGTCGACGAGTTGGGGGCCGCAGGTACTAAATATGTTCCCTCCATTTCAACGTTGTGTGTGTTATTCCCCTTTGGTCGTGGCTTACACGGTAGTTTGGTTGTCGTCTAGCTAGTTGCCTGATTATTTGTTTGGTTTGATTAAAGTATTCCGGTGGGGGCTGTTTGTCCTTTCCTTTGTCAGTTGTGTACGTTGGTTGTATAGTGAGTTTTTCCCAGACGTAACACTTGAATGTAGGATTTTTGTCGCAAATACAGCGCCGCGTACTGACAGCTGTGCCTTGAGTGTATTAAAACACGGAATTCTCTGTATAAAAACACCGAATTATTTACAGCCATTTTGTTCTTGACTATAATATAATATGTTGAGTTGAATCAATTGTATTAGCTTGAAAAGGTATTTTGTACTGTATTACTTCATCTTTTCTGTTTAAAATACAGAATTTTTACAGTCATTTGTTTGTGACTGTAATATATTAGATTAATTAAATTAAACTAAATCAAATTAAACTAAATTAAATTAAATCAAATCAGATTAAATTAATTGTATTAGCTTGAAACTATTGTATTGTATTACTTCATCTTTCCTGTTTGACCCACAGAATTTTTGCAGCCATTTTGTTTTTGACTGTACTGTATTATATTGAATTAATTGTATTAACTCGAAACTATTTGTATTGTATTACTTCATCCTATTGGTTACGTGACTTGTTGTACTTACTTGTGGACAATTGGAAATTGTGTCACGGTGCAGGCAAAAAATGTGTAACAGTTAATTTTTAGTTATTAATTATTAAAAAATATACGTTATTATATATTAATATATAATTTTAAAACACAGCAAATATATTGTATTGTTTAATGTGATTGGCCTAATAATTTCGAGGCACCAGTGTGTTTTCTTTTTGTGTGGCCAGGTTTTTCCTGTATTTGGGATATGGGGCTGCTTTGCTTCTTGCACGTAGATTTTCTTGTGGGTTCCGCTGTGGCTTCCTGTTTGATGGGTAGCTGCCGTGCTGGTCTTCCGGTTAATCCTGGTTGTACTGGCTCGGTGGTTCGTAACGTTGAGGTGGCACATTGTGTGTTTAACTTGGTTGGTGCTGCTTCCCTAGGAGCTCCTATGCATAAGGCGACTGGATAAGTGGCTTGTGAGAATAAGGTAGTCGTGGAAGTACGGGTAAAAAATGTATGGCAAATGTGCACGTCAAGATAATGAGAGTAGTACTTTCTCAATAGGGATACAAATACATATACCAAAAATACGGATAATTAAATAAACTAGTTTACACGGATACAGATGAAAAATAACATTCACAAGAAGTAACTCTACATGTAACAATTGTAAAAAATAAATTAATTTACAATAAAAATAACCGGAAATGAGTGATAGATGGACATAAGATATAGATGATTGCGAAACGGTGATGAGGATAATCTACTCTATTTTTATTTAGCTATTCAATTAACTTTGAATGCTAATATACCTAAAATACTATACAGGCCGTGGTAACATCTACGACTTGATCCCTGATGCGTACTGATAGTATTTTTACCTATGGTTTGCGTGTGTTTTTCCAACTACTCATAACTTGAGTGCTTGGTGTTTTTATACACGTGACTAGACTAGGGTACTTCTTATTTCATAGACCTAATCGATGGACTTACTTAAAGTTGTACATTAATTTTCTCGCTTTAACGTGCTAGCTTCCTGTACAACAAATATTAATAATTCTTGTTCTTATTTTGAATATTTTCAATAACTTAGAAAATATTCAAACATACTTTTACCTAATAAATATGGGCAAGCACCGTATATCCCAGGCGCTTGCAAGCGAATCGTCCTGTCCACGTCACACGGAGGTTCGTTTTTTACCCAAAATGGCAGACGGACATTGGGGCTATCTGCCACCTGTACAGGGGGTGACCGTTCTGTCGAATGGCACGGGTGCAGATCCGCACAGTTCTGTTGTGTCGTATTAACAACGAACACAACTCGCTGTGCTAAGACCGAGCGCCCCGATTCCTCAGGATTCCGTAGGAGGGGATCTAGACCGACTGCAACGAAGCTTGCTCAGATCGACTCCCGGTCTCCCTAGAATGCCGTAGGAGAAGATCTAGACCGACTGCAACTAAGCTTGCTCAGATCAACTCCCGGTCTTTCGACCTCGACAGGCAATAGTGGACCCCTACCCAACTAGCAGCCCCCCAATGTCAAGTCACTGGGCAACTCACGATTTTGAGTCCTGCAGACACTAGAATCAGAGCGTGCGGGCGACAGCCCCCAATCGTCGGTACGGTACGCACACATCGGCGTACATCGGTAAGCTGGGTGGGGGGGTGCAGCCGTTCTGCGACGTAGGGCATTGCCTCTGAAACGGGTCCCCGCAAAACGAGACGCATAGATCTAACCTAGACCCCTCGTCGCCCAACCTGGCGAATCATTGGCCCCCTGAGAGAGGATTTCACTGATTTCTCAGACCAACTCCCGATCTTTGTCCCGGACAGACAAAAGCGGACCCCTCCACCAGCCAGCGGTCGCTAACATGGCGCCGCCCGAACGATATAAGTCGCCCGGCTCAGATTCATTGGCCGATTGCGCATTGACCCCAATCCACCCACGATGCGACGTTTTCAACCGACGACTAACCGCGACGTCAAGACCACGGTAAGTCCCATACTTATATATGTAATATACCTTACTTATTGTTCAATAATGCGCGTAGCTTACTATTTATCTATAAATACAAAGACTAATACTAATACTCCTAGAATCTACCATACCTTGGCGTTGTTTAAATGGAGCGGCATGGATGTGGGCAAGCGGCAGCACAAGCACTCGAGGGTTCACATAAATATGACCCAATGGGAACGGCACTGGCACCAGCCACAACTCATACCGAACCTGACATATGCGGCAAACCACATCCCGCACCATGTAAACACGGATACGGGGCGCAGCTAATGCATATGTAATAGCGATACAAACAAAAAACTTACAATACGATACAAAGTGCTTATTAAGCTCCTTAGTCAGATTAGCTAACATAGCTACTCTGACTGCGAACTGTCATGTGACCTTTATGGCTACACCAAAACCGTATGGAGGCCTTACATGAAGGTCGTTCTTCCAACATGGACATTAGTCAAGGGGGCGTCACTAGTCATGAATGCGAACGCATCGCATGGTAACGTTATCTGCCCTCGACCTATTCACTAGTGGAAGGCGCCCACCAACGAAACGACCAACCTACGGGGCGTATTGTCAACATGCGTTGAACGTGCTATCCGTGGCATGTGCACGATTAGGTACCCCCGCTGAGACCACACGTTCAAGAGACAGTACGATTTCCTAATCCCTACTTAATCGCTGACAACTGAGAAAAAAAATGGGTGAATAGAGCTATACTCTAACCTAAGTATTTTCCCTCTAGGTCTCCTCACAGAATACACTAACAGCGGAAGAAGAATAAAATACAATAACTTATGATAATTTGGTATATAACTACATAACTAGAAACACGAAATTAGTACATAACTCCGTACCCAAGGATACGAAATTTTGTATATAACTGCATAACTAAATACTTGTATAACCTATAAGAGCTATCCTTACTGTAAGGAGGTGTTTTACCCTACCTGCGACAAAGGTTAAAATATCGTAACATGTAAATTGGTTTTCCTAGCTAGTACAAATTTTAAAATTTTAGCCCAAATTTTTGAGGCTTCACGGGGAAAAAAAAAAATTGAAAAATTTTAAAATGTTTTGGAAAATTCCGGAATTTTCCTTTAACATAACAAGTTTTTAGCAACCACAAAAGTAAAGGATTTGTGTTTTTCGCGTTTCTTCACGTCTTTCCAATTCGAGTGAATTAACTTTCAGTCGAATTGAAAATTTAAAAACTTTTTGTGCGATTCGAGTTTGTTTTACCGGTAAGCGGCCTAGAATGTGAGTAAGCAACAGCACAGGTACTCGAGGGTTCACGTAAATGTGACCCAATGGGTACGGCGCTGGCGCTTTACTATAATTTAATTCGAATTTCCGTTAACTTGATTGACTTCATTTGTCGTTGAACTGATTTTAATCCCTACGCATAAAGGTCAGTATCGCCCGATATTTTAACTGACTTTTATTTTTCTTTTCTGCCTATGACATTACCTTTACAAAAAATATCTAAACCGGATACAGTGACCGGGTACAGAAATATAATAACTTATCTTACTTTAGGATGCAAGATATATCCGATGCTTGCAGATATTCTGAAAAATAGTTTATGTGCAAATGTATGAAAAAGATTTTTTGAAAAAGATTTTTTGAAAAAGATTTTTTGGCTTTTATTGAATTTTGAAATTGACATTGGAAAATGGGAAAACTGGAGTAGCTAGTGTAGCCAAATTATAATTGTAGTGCAAACAGTGATTGTACAGTGTGGAGTGCAAGAACTGCAAAAATGTAAAAGGATTTTTAGAATTCGTGAAATGGAAATATTATACAATGTGGAATGCAAAATGTGAAACTATGGGAGACAACGAATTTTTAAAAATGTACAAAGTAAATGTGAAAGAGTGGAAGTACAATTTCCAGTTTGCGCGTGGAAGAAAAGATGAATTGTAAATGTATGAAGTAGGTGTAGAGATATACGATGTACAAATGTAGAATAAACATATAATAAATAAGTAATCGTAGGGATGTTCGACTGGCTATAACGCGACCGATACGCACACCGTGCAGTTTAAAGAAACAAAAATTACCCAGGTGTGAGCAATACAAGAACCAACGGAGGCTGTACGCCTTGGCTCAACAACACCGATAACATGCTGAACCAAGGCAAAACGTGACAGTCTCATTACTCAACGCGTAAGCAACAATATATTCAATTGCGTGTACAAAGATGCACGCAACTGTGTGTAGCTCATAAGATGTCGCCACTCGACACCCTAATCTACCGCAAAAGCAAAAATTAACAAACAAAACAAAAAATCAAAATCCAACACAAAAACAAAACAAACAAAACAAAAAAATGTTAATAATGCAAATCAAAATAATGTTACAGACAATCCCAAGAGGTTCCCTAAGGGCAATCCTCTTAATAGATTGTCTGTCGAACATTATGCCGAAACGGCTTACGTTATTTAGGCGTTTCCCAGAAACGTTTTTCGTCCAATGCCTAAAAAATTGGACTCGTCAGTGGGATTTGTGTTAGGTTGATAACTTCTAAACTTTTTTGGAACATACCCACTGAAGTGTGCGCAGTTCCATTGGATCATTTTCCGATGCATATTAAAAACTACAAGGTTAATTAAGAATTGAAAGGACACGATGACACCCATTTTTAGTTTATCCTTGAGAAGATCAAGGTCGATAGTGGAAAAATGAAAATTAAATTAGAATTTAAAAATTAATTGACACATAAAGATAAATAAATATGGTAATAACACGAAGTATATAACTACTTTTTATTTTACTTTTTATTACACGGTTTGTACAATGTTTCTTAATCTTACTAACCAACCATCAATTATTTTATTATTTATTAATTAATTAATTAGTAATGGATTCGTTTATTTCCAATTCACAATAACTCATCTTTAGTTACTAAGAACCAGCATATCAATCACTACGTTTAAAATATTATTTCCGATGCGTTCTGGATAGCGTCGGCAACACTCAAGATATTGCTTTACACCAACCTAACACTATTCATATAACGAGATACCAGGCACTAATTCAATTGTATTGTTATTTTATATTCTCTTGTTTCCTAATTTCGTCCCTCTCATATTGGGCTGAAAAAATCTGCTCACCCATAGCGGCTATTTGGTTTTGTTTGTTTTTCAGTGTTGTTTGGTTTTTGTCGTCAATTGTGTAAACCATGTTTTTTGTGTAAAACCGTGTTTTTACCCAGGTTGTTTTGATGCTGCTTTACCTACCTGCTGATGACTCCTGTAAGCGTGTATGGGATCATATGTTTTCGTCCAACTGTGGTCACTTGTTTTGTGGCTGTTTCGTCATGACGTCTGTCATCTGTTTGGATGGGATTTCTGGCCGGATGCAGTTGTGGCATCTGCGACAACGTACAGTATGTACGGTGGTTTTTTTCAGCCGATGGGCCCTAACCCATTGCTCTGGTGGTATATTATGTGTGTTTTTTTGAACTTTTCTAAAATTGGAACTTCCTAAATTCGTGGCACATAAAAGACTTACCAATTTGCATGCTCTTTATGCTTATTTTTGTCGGTTTTTCTGTTTGTCTTCGAGTCCATTGTTTGGTTGAATTCTCTGTTTAATCGCTTTGTGTTGTTTTTTAGACGATGGTTTCCCATTTCGCTCTTTCCATTTTGCTAATTCTCACAAATTTCCCCATTCCTTACACCCTCTGCAACTTTTGCAACCTTCCGCGATCTCTCAACCCTTTGATTTTTTCATTTTCCACCACAATTTTTCTCACTAATGTTTTCCGCTGCTTCTGTTTTTACGTCTATTATGCTCACTATTTTTTACTTAGATTTGCCTACACGAAATTTTCCACAGTTTTTCATTCTTCCCATTTCTTGCTGATAGTTTATGTTGCTTCCCTTGCACTTTTTTTACTTATTGCCAATTTTTTATTTATTATTTCTTTACTTCTCCAATTTTCAATTCCTTGTTCATTACTACTTGAGCTTAATCACCTTTGCACTATGAATTTTGCACATTTTCCGCATTTCCGATTTTTTTATGCATTTGTCTGTAATTTTTATTTTAACTGTTCGTTTCTACCATTTCCTGTGGAAGAATGGCGGAAGTTTCTTTTTGCCTTCTCTTTATTACGTTTCTTTCCCTATTGGATTTCTGTTCAAAGCTTTGTTTTGTGAATTTTTTACCTTCCTAGTCGTTTGGTACTCTTGGCTCTTTCCAGGGTTGTTAGTGGTGTGGTGAGTATCTGGTGAGTGTCAAACTTGCAAGTTGGCTGCCTTCACCCGTTTCCGCCTTTTCCTTTTGGTACTTGGTCGGTTTAACTAGCTTGCCTGGCTGCACCTAATACAAAACAAATAGCAATGGACTGGGTGAAAATAAATAAGTTGCGACATTAAATAGTTGGTCATATCAATCCAACAAATCCAAGAAAATCTTGGTTTTTTCGGCAGGGTGCTGGCAACAGCCCGCGGTGAACCGCATAACCTTGGTTAATATAAATAAATTAATTAAATATCGTATACATTCAATAGTTGCAACGTTAATTTGTTCATCACGGCAACCGAAAACAATCGAAAAAAATCCAGGTTACCCGTCAAGCCGCTGGTGAAAAAATCGCAAGTGAAGACGCATATCAATATTCTGGTTAGTGCAATTAAACCACATAAATTCAAGCATCCATCTTGGTTCATGAATCTGCTGCTGTTGTACACTTAGTGTGTTTTTGTTCTGTAAGTGATTTTTATTGGCTGTCCGTCCGACGTGTGGATTTTTCCGTGGGGTATTTTCGTTTTTTGTCTTATAGTATTCTATTTTTATTTATTCCTTCCTCTAACTCAATGTTTTTGTGCTTGTTTTTCTTGCAGATTTTCGGCGTTCGGTTTTTCGCCTGGTTTTGGTTGTCGTCGCTACTGTTTTGTTTCTAGCTGCCGTAGAATAGTTAGTTGCTGTTATTCGGTGTGCGTTTCTTTGCTGGTGCTTTTGGTTTGTTATTCTTTGTTGTAGTTTTTTGTGCTACCTAAAAAGTTTGTTTTCCAGCTGTCACTCTGCCACTCTAACTAGCTTGTTCGGCTATACTCGATACAAATAAAATTAGCAATAAATTGGGTAAATAATATGTTGCTACATTAATTGGTTGGTCACACAAACCCAACAGAAGATCCTGGTTTTTCAATAAGGCGCTGGCCAACCTGATGAACCGCATATCCATTCCCTTGGATAATAATCAAACTAGATGCCATACACAATCAATAAGTTGCAACGTTACTTGGTTCATCATACCAATCGAAAACTCCTGGTTACCCGTCAAGCCGCTGGTGAAAATCACAAGTGAAAAAATGCACACCAATTTCCTGGTTAGTGTGATTAATAACATAAATTCAAGCATCCATCTTGTTACAGGAATCTACTGTTGCTGTACACTTAGTGTGTTTGTTCTGTAAGTGATTTTGGCTGTCCGTCCGACGTGTGGATTTTCTAACTCGTGGGGTATTATGTTTTTAGTCTTATAGTATTCTATTTCTTATTCCTTTTTCTAATTCATTATTTCCCTTGCAGATTTTTCGGCGTTCAGTTTTCCGTTTGGTTTTGGTTGTCGTCGTCACTGTGTTATTTCCAGCTGCCTGAAATAGTTAGTTGCTGTTCTCCGGTGTGCGTTTTCTGCTGGCGCCCCCGGTTTGTTTAAAAGCGTTCGATGTGCGGGCAACCGCGGAAAGGAGGAGCAGTTTTTTCCAGCAGCCAGTGCAATACAACTTCACCGGAGTTTTTTGGGTATTTTTGTAGATTTTTGTATGTATTTAAGGTAGCTTCATATGTATAACTAAGGGTATTTTATGTATTTTTTTAGTTCCTTGTGTCCCAACAACCCGTGTTGGATTTGATTTACCCAGGATTCCGTGTTTTTTCAATAAAGCAGTTTGTTTAGATTGAAATTCCTTAACGTTCGTTGTGTTTAGCTGACAGCCAAATTTTTCCGTACACGTCACCAAATTGTTTTCTGCAGGGGTTTTTTGTTGGTCATTATTCCGGACTGTAGCTACGTTATTTGGCGTCCGTTTGGGTCTTCTTGTTTCCTTGGGTCAGATTACATTGAGAATTGATTGGCAAGTATTTCGAAGACAAATGGGGTGCAACTAGGAGCACAGGGTTGAGAGTCAAAGGCAGATTGAAGAAAAATTGACGAAAAAATCCAAAATTAACCCAATATAAACTCAAAGGTAAAGGGTAGATAGTTATAACAATCAAGTATTAGAATGAAGATAAAATAAAATAAAATAATTAAATAATTAAAAATAGCATTAGAATGAAAATAAAATAAAATAAAATAAAATAAAATAATTAAATAATTAAAGATATAGCTCACGTAGAATTGTATATGAAATTGTAAATAAAATAAAGTGAAAATAAAATAAAATAAAATAACCTAAAATAAACCAATTAATGGAGGTAAAATGGAAAGTTGAGATGAGAAGGATACAAGAAAAAATAGAATTGGAAGAAAAATTTATTATATGAATGAATAGGCAAATGAGAGATGAAAACATGAAAAATGGTACAGTAATAAATACTAAAATGCCAATGAAATTTAAATGACACTTTAACATAATTAGGATAAAATAAATAAACATGCAATTGAAAGTAAATTAAATTGCATTTATGCTAAAGGGTAACCTTACATTTGAACGTAAATTAATATATTTGAGACGCAAATTTCTGGATTTAAGATAAATGAAAACTGAACCCTGCACAAATTGTACTACCGTAAGTTGTAAATAGATTCAAAATACAATAGATAAAGATAAGGTAGGAAGGTAAATGACAATAGTACGAGTAGCCTACAAGATGAAAAAATGATAATAGATAGCTGAAGACCAACAATAAAAAATTTTTTAGGAGAAGAAATCTGAGTGAGAGTAACTTAAATTGAAAGTAACAATGCATATAATTGACACATGAGTTTGACGTTGAGAGAGTGGAAAAATACATAGCTGAGGATAGGAAATATACTCTGAACTCAACGTTTCAATTGAAAAGATACACTAGGAGTGCATGAAGCTGAATACCTCGGTGGCAATTTAAAAAGTATTGAACATAAGATCAGTGTGGATTAACATAAGTTAAATGGTATAAAGTGAAAATAATATAAACAAAGTTTAAATAATAAAATACGCAATTATTGTCACTTAAATGAAAATTAATTTAAACTAACCAGAACCGAAACAAAGTTAGGACGGAATTTCAAAACCTTGCCCCCAGAGACAATAAAAAATAAAAATAAAATGTAAATAACCCAAATACCCCAAAAAATTACAGGAATTAACCAGAATAAAAATAAAAATACCAATAAAATAAAATAAACTAAAATAAGAACAGAATAAACCAAATACACAATACACAACTACACATTAACCGAAATAAAAATAAAGATAAAGATAGTAATCTAAAAATTAATAACCAAGAAAAATTAACAGTCCAAATTCAAAACCAACTAAGACTAACCAACAAAATTAAACAGACTCTAAAACACGAATTAACTAAATTAAATTACACAGATTTTTCTCAACCCGATTAAATACGACTTATGGACTTAACTATAATTGGTTAATTAAAACAGAATGATACAGACTTAACGATACAGTTGAAATAGATACTGAACAGCTTACAATAATATAACCGTATTAGATAACCTAACATATTAAATAACAGCAAGTGGTTTGGCGTTAATTTGGTTTTTCACGTTCGTGTTTGTTTTTACTCATACACAACCGTGCCTTTGTGAAAATGGGTTTTTCCTGTTCGTTTGACCGTCGGCTATAAATTTCCATCCCGGCGAGGCCTGTGTTTGCGGGTGTTTCTCACGCATTTTCTGCCTTGTTCTGTCGGCTCAGTTACCTACGGTGGTGCGGTGCCGATACCTAGCCCGGCCTCCCTGACTGCGCGATCTTTTTACTTAATTGGTTCGTTGACTGTTTGTTTGTTTTGGTTTCCTAAGTGGCCTGTTTGCTTTTCCTTTGTCGGTGGGTTTCTTCGCTTGCGTTTTCACTTGGTGCGGCTTTTTGTGTCTCTGTGTTCCCTGAGGTTTTTTTGGTGGACAATGGCCCGATTGTCCGGTTCGGATCGGGGCTTGGTTTCTATGTTTGAAGTTGTTTCTGAATGTGTCCCTCTATCACCCCTGAGCTTTCCCAAGCCTATTGAAGGTGGATTTATAAACTTGACTGATTTTTTCGTTCCGCACTCAGTGAAGACTTTGCTTAGTTTTGGACCACGCTTTGTGATGCCTCGTGGGCCCACTATGATTGACGTGTTTGCTTCTACTATTTATTTGAATGACGCCTTTCTTTTCCACTCCAAGAATCCCATAGATTATATACGCGAGTGTTTGTCCGAAATGCAAAAGCAATACAGTGATGCTTTGGTCCGGGGTTCCCGTCCAACGGGTATGGAGCGCATTTTGGCTCGGATGTTTGAAGATACTCAATTGTTTCTTCGTGCACATTCAAACTTAGTAGTTGCTCAGTCCGACAAAGGCAAAAGTTTAGTTTTGTTGACCCGTGTGCAATACCACGAAAAGATGGTTGCCTGGATTGGGGCCTGTGTAGGCCGTGGTTTTTATCACGTCATGTCCGGTGGTTTGTCAACCCGTTATGAAGTTATTAAGTCGAGGTTTGAGGGCTTGGTCAAGGATCTGCTCGCTTGGTATAAACGTACTCGACCGCGGCCTTTCAGTAGGCAGATTTATTGGTCATTGGTGAGGTTCTCTGAACAGGTTGTGCGTTTGCCGTACCTTTACGGTATACTTAAGGTGCACAAAGATGGTGTGCCCTGTAGGCCCATCTGTGGGACGCAGTCCTGGTATACTTACCCCATTCAGCGTGTTGTTGCCACTGTACTTCGGGCTGCGTTGGGTGCCAATTTATTGTGTAACAACGTCCGTTGTGTAGATGATGTCCTGCGTCAAATGGTGACTATTCCCTTATGTGATGGCTATGAATTCGTCAAATTTGACGTGGTTGATATGTACACCCGCATGAGTAGGGATGACATCTTACGATTGTTGACCGCCGTTTTTTCTACTCCGTCATTTTCTAGTAGGTGTAGTATGCCTACTAATTTGTTATTGGAGTGTATCAAATACTGTTTCTTTGTTGCCAATTATTTTTCCTACGGTTCCGATGTCTACAGTCAATGTAGAGGTTTGCCTCAAGGTGCATGTGACTCCGGTCTGTTGGCTACTCTTTTGTTGGATTTCCAACTTCAGTTGCATTACGATGCCTTGTTCACGAGTAACATGATTGTTTTCTTCTGGAAGTATATGGACGACTTCCTTTTGTATATGCCGGTGGTCAATGTTGAGTACTTCAGGTCGCGGTTTGAAAATGTAACAAATTTGGAGTTGACACTAGAGCGCGAGTTGCCTGGTGGTCCGGAGTCCGTGTTACCCACTACCAACGTGTATGAGGGTTTGATGTCGTTCCTAGATTTATTCATTGTGCGTAGTTCTCATCGGTTGTCCTTCACTACGTATCGTAAGGTCACGGCTTCCCGGCGTATGATACACTTCCTGTCCCGAGATCGATATTCCTGGAAATGTAGTACCGTAGCTGGGTTTTTAAGGCGGACGTTGACACGGACCTCCAATCGTTTCCTTGTAGAGGACTTGACCTATTTAGAGCAACAGTTTTATGAGAACTCTTATCCCGTTTATTTTGTGGCTGACATGTTTTGCGAGCACGTTGGTTCGGATTTAGGTCGATCTTACTTGGGGGCCGACTCGCTTGTCGATAGGCGTGCCATATTGTTAGGGTATCTCTCTCGGTTTCCTTCGTTTGTGGGTTCTCGACCTAGTAAGCAATTGCGGCGCAAGGCGGCGCGAGCTCTGAGACGGCAGCGGCGGCAGGCTGGCTCTTCGGTAACCAGTGGTGCTGTGGTTCAAGTGACCGATGTTGCGGTGCACGTTCCGATTGGTTATATGCGTCCTATTAGGTATGTTTGTGAGGAAATCACGTCTCTAATTCAGAGAGTTACTCGTCAACAATCTCTGGGTATGCCCGTTTTCTCTAAGGCGGATACATTGTTTAGGGTTTTTGGTTTATCTCTGGCCGGTCTGCCCCCGGAGCCTATACCGACTAGTCCTGTATTGCCGCGTGCTTCCAATAAGCGTGCTTACTACTTGAGTTGTCGTGATTGTCGTATGGTGTTCGTGTTGGCTGCGCTCGGTTCCCCTGTGAATGTACTGCAACATGCCCTACAAAATGAAGCCACGGTGGTATCCAAACATGTTCGGTCTTATGGCCACGTTATGTGCGATAGATTAGTCCGACTACCTGCTGTTGGTAACGTGTCTATTGACCAGCAGTTGGCTGTGTATCAAGCTTTGTATGAAGCTGTCGGTGTGCAGTGTGATGTTGACTGTGTGCGTGGTTGCATACCGCTTTATATTCACAGTACTATTAAATACTGCCTGAAACGCTTGAGCGAAGCCGGGTGCTTGGATCATGCCACCTTGGGTTTGTCTGCTCCCCGTCGTCGACGAGTTGGGGGCCGCAGGTACTAAATATGTTCCCTCCATTTCAACGTTGTGTGTGTTATTCCCCTTTGGTCGTGGCTTACACGGTAGTTTGGTTGTCGTCTAGCTAGTTGCCTGATTATTTGTTTGGTTTGATTAAAGTATTCCGGTGGGGGCTGTTTGTCCTTTCCTTTGTCAGTTGTGTACGTTGGTTGTATAGTGAGTTTTTCCCAGACGTAACACTTGAATGTAGGATTTTTGTCGCAAATACAGCGCCGCGTACTGACAGCTGTGCCTTGAGTGTATTAAAACACGGAATTCTCTGTATAAAAACACCGAATTATTTACAGCCATTTTGTTCTTGACTATAATATAATATGTTGAGTTGAATCAATTGTATTAGCTTGAAAAGGTATTTTGTACTGTATTACTTCATCTTTTCTGTTTAAAATACAGAATTTTTACAGTCATTTGTTTGTGACTGTAATATATTAGATTAATTAAATTAAACTAAATCAAATTAAACTAAATTAAATTAAATCAAATCAGATTAAATTAATTGTATTAGCTTGAAACTATTGTATTGTATTACTTCATCTTTCCTGTTTGACCCACAGAATTTTTGCAGCCATTTTGTTTTTGACTGTACTGTATTATATTGAATTAATTGTATTAACTCGAAACTATTTGTATTGTATTACTTCATCCTATTGGTTACGTGACTTGTTGTACTTACTTGTGGACAATTGGAAATTGTGTCACGGTGCAGGCAAAAAATGTGTAACAGTTAATTTTTAGTTATTAATTATTAAAAAATATACGTTATTATATATTAATATATAATTTTAAAACACAGCAAATATATTGTATTGTTTAATGTGATTGGCCTAATAATTTCGAGGCACCAGTGTGTTTTCTTTTTGTGTGGCCAGGTTTTTCCTGTATTTGGGATATGGGGCTGCTTTGCTTCTTGCACGTAGATTTTCTTGTGGGTTCCGCTGTGGCTTCCTGTTTGATGGGTAGCTGCCGTGCTGGTCTTCCGGTTAATCCTGGTTGTACTGGCTCGGTGGTTCGTAACGTTGAGGTGGCACATTGTGTGTTTAACTTGGTTGGTGCTGCTTCCCTAGGAGCTCCTATGCATAAGGCGACTGGATAAGTGGCTTGTGAGAATAAGGTAGTCGTGGAAGTACGGGTAAAAAATGTATGGCAAATGTGCACGTCAAGATAATGAGAGTAGTACTTTCTCAATAGGGATACAAATACATATACCAAAAATACGGATAATTAAATAAACTAGTTTACACGGATACAGATGAAAAATAACATTCACAAGAAGTAACTCTACATGTAACAATTGTAAAAAATAAATTAATTTACAATAAAAATAACCGGAAATGAGTGATAGATGGACATAAGATATAGATGATTGCGAAACGGTGATGAGGATAATCTACTCTATTTTTATTTAGCTATTCAATTAACTTTGAATGCTAATATACCTAAAATACTATACAGGCCGTGGTAACATCTACGACTTGATCCCTGATGCGTACTGATAGTATTTTTACCTATGGTTTGCGTGTGTTTTTCCAACTACTCATAACTTGAGTGCTTGGTGTTTTTATACACGTGACTAGACTAGGGTACTTCTTATTTCATAGACCTAATCGATGGACTTACTTAAAGTTGTACATTAATTTTCTCGCTTTAACGTGCTAGCTTCCAAGTAAATTTGGTTTTCCTAGCTAGTACAAATTTTAAAGTTTTTTAGCCCAAGTTTTGAGGCTTCAAAGGAATTTTTTGAAAAAATTTTTTTTAGAGAATTATTAAAATGTTTTGGAAAATTCCGGAATTTTCCTTTAACATAGCAAGTTATTTTATACAACCACAAAAGTAAAGGATTTGTGTTTTTTCGCGTTTTTCACGTCTTTCCAATTCGAATGAAATAACTTTCAATCGAATTGAAAATTTTTGGCTGACTTTTTCTGTACGAATGGCGTTTTTGCCGGTAAGCGGCCTGGATGTGAGTAAGCAACAGCACAAGTACTCGAGGGTTCACATAAATGTGACCCAATGGGTACGGCGCTGGCGCTTCACTCTAATTCATTCAAATTTTACGTTAACTTAATTGACTTCATTTGTCGTTCAACTGATTTTAATCCCTATGCATAAAAGTCAGTACCGCCCGATACTTGACTGACTTTTATTATACTATTCTGCCTATGACATTACCTATGGATGACCTATGGAAAATGTAACACAACAATGAGCAATGAAAACAAAATGTAAAGGTGATTGTAGAATAAAATGTAAAATAAAATAAAATGTAAAAAATAATAAAATGTAAAAATGTGTAAACTGTAAAAAATGTAAAGTGTAAAAATTGTAAAATGTAAAAAATGTAAAATGTAAAAATGTAACAAATGTGAAAATGTAAAATGTAAAAATGTATGAAATGTAAAATGTAAGAAAGTAATTGCAGGAATAAATGTAAAAATGTAAAAATTCAAAGGTAAAAAGGTAAAAAAGGTAAGAAAAATACAACCTTGCGAAAAGTAAAATTCCCGCAAAATTGTAAAATTCCAAACTTAATTCTAAACATATAGCGCGTAAGATGTCTTTAAATAACATCTAAATTCCGATAGTCAAGTTAAAAAACAAAACAAAAAATCGAAGCCAACACAAAAACAAAACAAACAAAACAAAAATTATTTACATTGAAAATCAAAATAATGCTGCAGACAATCCCAAGAGGATCCTTAAGGACAATCCTCTTAATAGATTGTCTGTCGGGCATTATGCCGAAAAAGGCTTACGTTATTAGGCGGGGGGTCCATAAACGTTTTTCGTCCAGCGCCTAAACTGGACTCATCAGTGGACATTTTTTTATTTTGAGAGAGATGATTTCGCCGGCTGCACACCAGTGTGTGCAAACCAACGCGTATAACCATTCAAAGAGTGTGAAGAGAGAAAAAAACTTATTAGAGAGATTTCTTTAGAGAGATATTTTTAACAATTTTCCTATGTATACGTGTTTTTTCTTATTTCTACGCGTGTTTAACTATTCTACCTACTCGTTGTTTGTTCTCTTTCGTCGCCCTTGTCCTCTCATTTCCGTTTCGTTTCACGTGAGCTTATTTTTTGCAAGGCTTTTGGTGAGCACGCATGTATGCGTTAGTGTGCTTGGTTGCGCCACTCTTTTCCGCTCACTTTTTGCCATTGCTTGCTCTTTTCCGCAACCTGTGTATGCTTTCCTAGTGTACGCTCATTGCGTTCCTAGTAGCTGCACTTGTTGCTTCCCGTAAGCTTTTGTTTTTGTTCCTCTCATTTGTTTTTTATATTCGTTTTTTATATATGTTTTTTATTTGTTTTTTACTTACTTTGTTCTTCCGCTTTACGGCGTTTCATTGTTTCCCACCGTATGTGGATTTTTTCTTCGGTTGCTTAGGTTTTCGGTTTCTTCGTGTCCGCTTCGATTTGATGTGGTCGTGTTTTTTCTCACTCTTGTCGGCTTATTCTATCCGACTTCCGATGGCCGCCATTCACCGTTTAGATGCCTGAAAATGTATTTTGTTGGTTCACACGTTTCATTTTCTGGTTTTCTCAGGCTTATTTTCCTGATTTTTTCTAATTTGTTTTTTAATTTTCTACGTTTCACCGAGTACCTGTTCGTTTTTGGCACTTTTCCCATTTTGCGCACTAATTTCCGTGTGTTTCCGGTCGTTTTGTTACCTTTTCTTTGCGTTTTTTCTTTTAATACGCACTCGACCGTTTTTCACACACTTTTCCTCTTATTCAACGGTTTTTCATGTTTTTCACGTATTTTTCTACAGTTTCCACGCTTTTTCGTGACTTACCGCACTTTTTCTGTAACCGCGTTTTTCGGACTACCGTATGCAAGCGCGGTTTCATTCATACTGATTTTTGGCAGCGCTGCTAGTGCAATTATATTCGTGGACATTTTGGCTTTTTTGCAGGCAACGTGAGAGCTTTTTCATGTTCCTATCTCGCTTTGTCGCGTGTCTTTGCGCAATTTTTCTGCGATTTTTTCAGAGCTTTTTGAACTCTTTTTCGTTTGAGTTTTGGCTTTCCTTTCTGCCCCTTTGTTCAATCTTTCTGCTCTGTCTTGTTGCCATGTTTTTTGCCATATTTCGCGTGCATTTTATTTTAGGAGTTGCAACCTTTCGCAGTTTGGTTCGTTGGTGGTGTCCGTTTTTTTATGTGGGTCCGAGTTTGATTGTCTGCACACCGGGTGAAACATACATACATTGAGTAAAACACATCATAACATGTCACACAGTAAACACTCTGGACCTACACTCACAGCCACACGACCACCCGTCATACACACTCTGTATACAGTGAAGGCAACACACATCGGCACACCCGGTCACCCATACAATACATAGAGAAGAAACAGAAGACACACGCCGCGACCGAAGCGAAACCCCCCTGCCGCGAGTGGTAACCACCACTAACGCGACACTGCGACCAATCACACAGACATGCAACGACACTCAGTCACGCCAGCCAAACACTCGACCCATTACCCTATTCAACATCACAACGTCTATCCGGCCCCAGCCATTAGCAGCCCGCGGAAGGTGGGTACCACCTGTTTGCGAACCGCCCAGCGACGCCATATCACGTCGGTTTGTGCAATAGTCCGTTCAGTTCGTTGTTCAGTCGCTTACGTTCAGTACGTGTCACTATCCGCCTTTGGATTTTTGCGGTCCTTTTTCCTCGGTTTTTCTGCTTTTTACCACAGTTTCCCATTTCCTCCGTTTAGTTTTCTGTTTGCCTTCTGCGGCTTCTGTGCGACTTTTCTCCCTTCATGTTCTCCGTGTTCATGTTTTCCGATGGTGATTCCGATTGCGTACATAGTTAGAATGCCTCATTCTTCACCGACCAGCTATAGCCTTCATCGCTATATAATTAATTACCTATAGTACATATAATTACAATTATACTTAAATTACACATAATACTTAAATTACACATAATGATGACATATGATGATAAATGATGATGCCTAGCAAAAAATCATTGTTGGATATTTTATAATAATAATACTACTAGTAATAATAATAAGACAAATACAATAAGTAACAGATAGTATTATTATTTCCGATACGTAAATCTATAAAAGTGTATTGAACGCACTACATTAGAGATAAAACAAAATGAAATTAACACAACAATAAGTGGCAGTGATGATAGGTCAAATCCACTTTCCAGTCAAATCAAAATTCAAAAATTTCAAAAATCTTAAAAATTTTAAAATCTTTTTTAAAAATTTTTTTAAAAATCCTTTTACCCAAATCCAACCCAAAATACATCAACCCAAATTATCATTCACTATTGTGTCCATTCACTGTACTTTATCTCCTTGCATATAAATCCTATAAACAATTAGATTTTTCAGTTCCCCAGCGTCATGCACATAACGACGTTTCTCGGTGATTCTCAAATATTCGAATACCAAAAGAAGTTAAAATTACTTAAGTTAAATTTAACTAAATCCAATCAAACCGATCAGATCAGGTCAAACCAAACTGAAAAATCCAATTAAATTAAATTAGTCAATCCATCCCAAAAAATCAATATAAAAATTATTATTATTTATGAAAATTATTAAAAATTAATCCAAATGATCAATATAAAAATTATTAAAAATTATTAAAATTCATCCAAATGAACTCCCAATAGATTGGATTAACCAACTTAAGTTAACCTAAAAGAGCATGCACAAATAGGAGTTTTTCCTATTTTTGAGTTTGTTCAATTGACTCTGAACACTCAATATACACTACCAAGCGATAAGCAACAACAGCGATAAGCAACAAGAGTTTTTCTTATTTTGAGTTTGTTCAATTGACTCAGAACACTCAATATACACTACCACGCAATAAGCAACAACAAGCATCAACAAGCGTAGTGTTTCTTATGATACCTAGGGTTTGCGTGAGTTTTTTGTCAGCTGCCCATGACTTGGCTCGCTGATGTTTTTCACGTGACTAGAGTAACTTAGTTTTTTAGCTTATAAACCTAACCATTGATCTAGTTTTAAGTTGTGAGTTCAGTTTTCACCTTTAACTTGTTGAAACCTTCCTGCACAAAACTACTACTACTTCTTGTTCTTATTTTGAATATTTTCAATAACTTAGAAAATATTCAAACATACTTTTTACCTAATAAATATGAGCAAGCACCGTATATCCCAGGCGCTTGCAAGCGAATCGTCCTGTCCACGTCACACGGAGGTTCGTTTTTTTACCCAAAATGGCAGACGGACATTGGGGCTATCTGCCACCTGTACAGGGGGTGACCGTTCTGTCGAATGGCACGGGTGCAGATCCGCACAGTTCTGTTGTGTCGTATTAACAACGAACACAACTCGCTGTGCTAAGACCGAGCGCCCCGATTCCTCAGGATTCCGTAGGAGGGGATCTAGACCGACTGCAACGAAGCTTGCTCAGATCGACTCCCGGTCTCCCTAGAATGCCGTAGGAGAAGATCTAGACCGACTGCAACTAAGCTTGCTCAGATCAACTCCCGGTCTTCCGACCTCGACAGGCAATAGTGGACCCCTACCCAACTAGCAGCCCCCCAACGTCAAGTCACTGGGCAACTCACGATTTAGAGTCATGCAGACACTAGAATCAGAGCGTGCGGGCGACAGCCCCCAATCGTCGGTACGGTACGCACACATCGGCGTACATCGGTAAGCTGGGTGGGGGGGTGCAGCCGTTCTGCGACGTAGGGCATTGCCTCTGAAACGGGTCCCCGCAAAACGAGACGCATAGATCTAACCTAGACCCCTCGTCGCCCAACCTGGCGAATCATTGGCCCCCTGAGAGAGGATTTCACTGATTTCTCAGACCAACTCCCGATCTTTGTCCCGGACAGACAAAAGCGGACCCCTCCACCAGCCAGCGGTCGCTAACATGGCGCCGCCCGAACGATATAAGTCGCCCGGCTCAGATTCATTGGCCGATTGCGCATTGACCCCAATCCACCCACGATGCGACGCTTTCAACAGACGACTAACCGCGACGTCAAGACCACGGTAAGTCCCATACTTATATATGTAATATACTTTACTTATTGTACAATAATGCGCGTAGCTTACTATTTATCTATAAATACAAAGACTAATACTAATACTCCTAGAATCTACCATACCTTGGCGTTGTTTAAATGGAGCGGCATGGATGTGGGCAAGCGGCAGCACAAGCACTCGAGGGTTCACATAAATATGACCCAATGGGAACGGCACTGGCACCAGCCACAACTCATACCGAACCTGACATATGCGGCAAACCACATCCCGCACCATGTAAACACGGATACGGGGCGCAGCTAATGCATATGTAATAGCGATACAAACAAAAAACTTACAATACGATACAAAGTGCTTATTAAGCTCCTTAGTCAGATTAGCTAACATAGCTACTCTGACTGCGAACTGTCATGTGACCTTTATGGCTACACCAAAACCGTACGGAGGCCTTACATGAAGGCCGTTCTTCCAACATGGACATTAGTCAAGGGGGCGTCACTAGTCATGAATGCGAACGCATCGCATGGTAACGTTATCTGCCCTCGACCTATTCACTAGTGGAAGGCGTCCATCAACGAATCGACCCACCTACGGGGCGTATTGTCAACATGCGTTGAACGTGCTATCCGTGGCATGTGTACGATAAGGTACCCCCGCTGAGACCACACGTTCAAGAGACAGTACGATTTCCTAATCCCTACTTAATCGCTGACAAATGAGAAAAATTGGGTGAATTAGAGCTATGCTCTAACCTAAGTATTTTCCCTCTAGGTCTCCTCACAGGATAAACTAAAGCGCAAGAAAATACAATAACTTATGATATTTCTTGTATATAACTACATAACTAACATACGAAATTTTGTATATAACTCCGTAACCAAACATACGAAATTTTGTATATAACTACATAACTAGATTACTAGATACTTGTATAACCTATAAGAGCTATCCTTAACTGTAAGGAGGTGTTTTACCCTACCTACGACAAGGGTTAAAATATCGTAACAAGTAAATTTGGTTTTCCTAGCTAGTACAAATTTTAAAGTTTTTTAGCCCAAGTTTTGAGGCTTCAAAGGAATTTTTTGAAAAAATTTTTTTTAGAGAATTATTAAAATGTTTTGGAAAATTCCGGAATTTTCCTTTAACATAGCAAGTTATTTTATACAACCACAAAAGTAAAGGATTTGTGTTTTTTCGCGTTTTTCACGTCTTTCCAATTCGAATGAAATAACTTTCAATCGAATTGAAAATTTTTGGCTGACTTTTTCTGTACGAATGGCGTTTTTGCCGGTAAGCGGCCTGGATGTGAGTAAGCAACAGCACAAGTACTCGAGGGTTCACATAAATGTGACCCAATGGGTACGGCGCTGGCGCTTCACTCTAATTCATTCAAATTTTACGTTAACTTAATTGACTTCATTTGTCGTTCAACTGATTTTAATCCCTATGCATAAAAGTCAGTACCGCCCGATACTTGACTGACTTTTATTATACTATTCTGCCTATGACATTACCTATGGATGACCTATGGAAAATGTAACACAACAATGAGCAATGAAAACAAAATGTAAAGGTGATTGTAGAATAAAATGTAAAATAAAATAAAATGTAAAAAATAATAAAATGTAAAAATGTGTAAACTGTAAAAAATGTAAAGTGTAAAAATTGTAAAATGTAAAAAATGTAAAATGTAAAAATGTAACAAATGTGAAAATGTAAAATGTAAAAATGTATGAAATGTAAAATGTAAGAAAGTAATTGCAGGAATAAATGTAAAAATGTAAAAATTCAAAGGTAAAAAGGTAAAAAAGGTAAGAAAAATACAACCTTGCGAAAAGTAAAATTCCCGCAAAATTGTAAAATTCCAAACTTAATTCTAAACATATAGCGCGTAAGATGTCTTTAAATAACATCTAAATTCCGATAGTCAAGTTAAAAAACAAAACAAAAAATCGAAGCCAACACAAAAACAAAACAAACAAAACAAAAATTATTTACATTGAAAATCAAAATAATGCTGCAGACAATCCCAAGAGGATCCTTAAGGACAATCCTCTTAATAGATTGTCTGTCGGGCATTATGCCGAAAAAGGCTTACGTTATTAGGCGGGGGGTCCATAAACGTTTTTCGTCCAGCGCCTAAACTGGACTCATCAGTGGACATTTTTTTATTTTGAGAGAGATGATTTCGCCGGCTGCACACCAGTGTGTGCAAACCAACGCGTATAACCATTCAAAGAGTGTGAAGAGAGAAAAAAACTTATTAGAGAGATTTCTTTAGAGAGATATTTTTAACAATTTTCCTATGTATACGTGTTTTTTCTTATTTCTACGCGTGTTTAACTATTCTACCTACTCGTTGTTTGTTCTCTTTCGTCGCCCTTGTCCTCTCATTTCCGTTTCGTTTCACGTGAGCTTATTTTTTGCAAGGCTTTTGGTGAGCACGCATGTATGCGTTAGTGTGCTTGGTTGCGCCACTCTTTTCCGCTCACTTTTTGCCATTGCTTGCTCTTTTCCGCAACCTGTGTATGCTTTCCTAGTGTACGCTCATTGCGTTCCTAGTAGCTGCACTTGTTGCTTCCCGTAAGCTTTTGTTTTTGTTCCTCTCATTTGTTTTTTATATTCGTTTTTTATATATGTTTTTTATTTGTTTTTTACTTACTTTGTTCTTCCGCTTTACGGCGTTTCATTGTTTCCCACCGTATGTGGATTTTTTCTTCGGTTGCTTAGGTTTTCGGTTTCTTCGTGTCCGCTTCGATTTGATGTGGTCGTGTTTTTTCTCACTCTTGTCGGCTTATTCTATCCGACTTCCGATGGCCGCCATTCACCGTTTAGATGCCTGAAAATGTATTTTGTTGGTTCACACGTTTCATTTTCTGGTTTTCTCAGGCTTATTTTCCTGATTTTTTCTAATTTGTTTTTTAATTTTCTACGTTTCACCGAGTACCTGTTCGTTTTTGGCACTTTTCCCATTTTGCGCACTAATTTCCGTGTGTTTCCGGTCGTTTTGTTACCTTTTCTTTGCGTTTTTTCTTTTAATACGCACTCGACCGTTTTTCACACACTTTTCCTCTTATTCAACGGTTTTTCATGTTTTTCACGTATTTTTCTACAGTTTCCACGCTTTTTCGTGACTTACCGCACTTTTTCTGTAACCGCGTTTTTCGGACTACCGTATGCAAGCGCGGTTTCATTCATACTGATTTTTGGCAGCGCTGCTAGTGCAATTATATTCGTGGACATTTTGGCTTTTTTGCAGGCAACGTGAGAGCTTTTTCATGTTCCTATCTCGCTTTGTCGCGTGTCTTTGCGCAATTTTTCTGCGATTTTTTCAGAGCTTTTTGAACTCTTTTTCGTTTGAGTTTTGGCTTTCCTTTCTGCCCCTTTGTTCAATCTTTCTGCTCTGTCTTGTTGCCATGTTTTTTGCCATATTTCGCGTGCATTTTATTTTAGGAGTTGCAACCTTTCGCAGTTTGGTTCGTTGGTGGTGTCCGTTTTTTTATGTGGGTCCGAGTTTGATTGTCTGCACACCGGGTGAAACATACATACATTGAGTAAAACACATCATAACATGTCACACAGTAAACACTCTGGACCTACACTCACAGCCACACGACCACCCGTCATACACACTCTGTATACAGTGAAGGCAACACACATCGGCACACCCGGTCACCCATACAATACATAGAGAAGAAACAGAAGACACACGCCGCGACCGAAGCGAAACCCCCCTGCCGCGAGTGGTAACCACCACTAACGCGACACTGCGACCAATCACACAGACATGCAACGACACTCAGTCACGCCAGCCAAACACTCGACCCATTACCCTATTCAACATCACAACGTCTATCCGGCCCCAGCCATTAGCAGCCCGCGGAAGGTGGGTACCACCTGTTTGCGAACCGCCCAGCGACGCCATATCACGTCGGTTTGTGCAATAGTCCGTTCAGTTCGTTGTTCAGTCGCTTACGTTCAGTACGTGTCACTATCCGCCTTTGGATTTTTGCGGTCCTTTTTCCTCGGTTTTTCTGCTTTTTACCACAGTTTCCCATTTCCTCCGTTTAGTTTTCTGTTTGCCTTCTGCGGCTTCTGTGCGACTTTTCTCCCTTCATGTTCTCCGTGTTCATGTTTTCCGATGGTGATTCCGATTGCGTACATAGTTAGAATGCCTCATTCTTCACCGACCAGCTATAGCCTTCATCGCTATATAATTAATTACCTATAGTACATATAATTACAATTATACTTAAATTACACATAATACTTAAATTACACATAATGATGACATATGATGATAAATGATGATGCCTAGCAAAAAATCATTGTTGGATATTTTATAATAATAATACTACTAGTAATAATAATAAGACAAATACAATAAGTAACAGATAGTATTATTATTTCCGATACGTAAATCTATAAAAGTGTATTGAACGCACTACATTAGAGATAAAACAAAATGAAATTAACACAACAATAAGTGGCAGTGATGATAGGTCAAATCCACTTTCCAGTCAAATCAAAATTCAAAAATTTCAAAAATCTTAAAAATTTTAAAATCTTTTTTAAAAATTTTTTTAAAAATCCTTTTACCCAAATCCAACCCAAAATACATCAACCCAA
This sequence comes from Myopa testacea, assembly GCA_949629155.1. Taxonomy (NCBI): domain Eukaryota; kingdom Metazoa; phylum Arthropoda; class Insecta; order Diptera; family Conopidae; genus Myopa; species Myopa testacea. The sequence continues at coordinate 299,532 of OX451345.1, read as the reverse complement.
ATTATCATTCACTATTGTGTCCATTCACTGTACTTTATCTCCTTGCATATAAATCCTATAAACAATTAGATTTTTCAGTTCCCCAGCGTCATGCACATAACGACGTTTCTCGGTGATTCTCAAATATTCGAATACCAAAAGAAGTTAAAATTACTTAAGTTAAATTTAACTAAATCCAATCAAACCGATCAGATCAGGTCAAACCAAACTGAAAAATCCAATTAAATTAAATTAGTCAATCCATCCCAAAAAATCAATATAAAAATTATTATTATTTATGAAAATTATTAAAAATTAATCCAAATGATCAATATAAAAATTATTAAAAATTATTAAAATTCATCCAAATGAACTCCCAATAGATTGGATTAACCAACTTAAGTTAACCTAAAAGAGCATGCACAAATAGGAGTTTTTCCTATTTTTGAGTTTGTTCAATTGACTCTGAACACTCAATATACACTACCAAGCGATAAGCAACAACAGCGATAAGCAACAAGAGTTTTTCTTATTTTGAGTTTGTTCAATTGACTCAGAACACTCAATATACACTACCACGCAATAAGCAACAACAAGCATCAACAAGCGTAGTGTTTCTTATGATACCTAGGGTTTGCGTGAGTTTTTTGTCAGCTGCCCATGACTTGGCTCGCTGATGTTTTTCACGTGACTAGAGTAACTTAGTTTTTTAGCTTATAAACCTAACCATTGATCTAGTTTTAAGTTGTGAGTTCAGTTTTCACCTTTAACTTGTTGAAACCTTCCTGCACAAAACTACTACTACTTCTTGTTCTTATTTTGAATATTTTCAATAACTTAGAAAATATTCAAACATACTTTTTACCTAATAAATATGAGCAAGCACCGTATATCCCAGGCGCTTGCAAGCGAATCGTCCTGTCCACGTCACACGGAGGTTCGTTTTTTTACCCAAAATGGCAGACGGACATTGGGGCTATCTGCCACCTGTACAGGGGGTGACCGTTCTGTCGAATGGCACGGGTGCAGATCCGCACAGTTCTGTTGTGTCGTATTAACAACGAACACAACTCGCTGTGCTAAGACCGAGCGCCCCGATTCCTCAGGATTCCGTAGGAGGGGATCTAGACCGACTGCAACGAAGCTTGCTCAGATCGACTCCCGGTCTCCCTAGAATGCCGTAGGAGAAGATCTAGACCGACTGCAACTAAGCTTGCTCAGATCAACTCCCGGTCTTCCGACCTCGACAGGCAATAGTGGACCCCTACCCAACTAGCAGCCCCCCAACGTCAAGTCACTGGGCAACTCACGATTTAGAGTCATGCAGACACTAGAATCAGAGCGTGCGGGCGACAGCCCCCAATCGTCGGTACGGTACGCACACATCGGCGTACATCGGTAAGCTGGGTGGGGGGGTGCAGCCGTTCTGCGACGTAGGGCATTGCCTCTGAAACGGGTCCCCGCAAAACGAGACGCATAGATCTAACCTAGACCCCTCGTCGCCCAACCTGGCGAATCATTGGCCCCCTGAGAGAGGATTTCACTGATTTCTCAGACCAACTCCCGATCTTTGTCCCGGACAGACAAAAGCGGACCCCTCCACCAGCCAGCGGTCGCTAACATGGCGCCGCCCGAACGATATAAGTCGCCCGGCTCAGATTCATTGGCCGATTGCGCATTGACCCCAATCCACCCACGATGCGACGCTTTCAACAGACGACTAACCGCGACGTCAAGACCACGGTAAGTCCCATACTTATATATGTAATATACTTTACTTATTGTACAATAATGCGCGTAGCTTACTATTTATCTATAAATACAAAGACTAATACTAATACTCCTAGAATCTACCATACCTTGGCGTTGTTTAAATGGAGCGGCATGGATGTGGGCAAGCGGCAGCACAAGCACTCGAGGGTTCACATAAATATGACCCAATGGGAACGGCACTGGCACCAGCCACAACTCATACCGAACCTGACATATGCGGCAAACCACATCCCGCACCATGTAAACACGGATACGGGGCGCAGCTAATGCATATGTAATAGCGATACAAACAAAAAACTTACAATACGATACAAAGTGCTTATTAAGCTCCTTAGTCAGATTAGCTAACATAGCTACTCTGACTGCGAACTGTCATGTGACCTTTATGGCTACACCAAAACCGTACGGAGGCCTTACATGAAGGCCGTTCTTCCAACATGGACATTAGTCAAGGGGGCGTCACTAGTCATGAATGCGAACGCATCGCATGGTAACGTTATCTGCCCTCGACCTATTCACTAGTGGAAGGCGTCCATCAACGAATCGACCCACCTACGGGGCGTATTGTCAACATGCGTTGAACGTGCTATCCGTGGCATGTGTACGATAAGGTACCCCCGCTGAGACCACACGTTCAAGAGACAGTACGATTTCCTAATCCCTACTTAATCGCTGACAAATGAGAAAAATTGGGTGAATTAGAGCTATGCTCTAACCTAAGTATTTTCCCTCTAGGTCTCCTCACAGGATAAACTAAAGCGCAAGAAAATACAATAACTTATGATATTTCTTGTATATAACTACATAACTAACATACGAAATTTTGTATATAACTCCGTAACCAAACATACGAAATTTTGTATATAACTACATAACTAGATTACTAGATACTTGTATAACCTATAAGAGCTATCCTTAACTGTAAGGAGGTGTTTTACCCTACCTACGACAAGGGTTAAAATATCGTAACAAGTAAATTTGGTTTTCCTAGCTAGTACAAATTTTAAAGTTTTTTAGCCCAAGTTTTGAGGCTTCAAAGGAATTTTTTGAAAAAATTTTTTTTAGAGAATTATTAAAATGTTTTGGAAAATTCCGGAATTTTCCTTTAACATAGCAAGTTATTTTATACAACCACAAAAGTAAAGGATTTGTGTTTTTTCGCGTTTTTCACGTCTTTCCAATTCGAATGAAATAACTTTCAATCGAATTGAAAATTTTTGGCTGACTTTTTCTGTACGAATGGCGTTTTTGCCGGTAAGCGGCCTGGATGTGAGTAAGCAACAGCACAAGTACTCGAGGGTTCACATAAATGTGACCCAATGGGTACGGCGCTGGCGCTTCACTCTAATTCATTCAAATTTTACGTTAACTTAATTGACTTCATTTGTCGTTCAACTGATTTTAATCCCTATGCATAAAAGTCAGTACCGCCCGATACTTGACTGACTTTTATTATACTATTCTGCCTATGACATTACCTATGGATGACCTATGGATAAGTAAATTTGGTTTTCCTAGCTAGTACAAATTTTAAAGTTTTTTAGCCCAAGTTTTGAGGCTTCAAAGGAATTTTTTTGAAAAAATTTTTTAGAAAATTATTAAAATGTTTTGGAAAATTCCGGAATTTTCCTTTAACATAGCAAGTTATTTTATACAACCACAAAAGTAAAGGATTTGTGTTTTTTCGCGTTTTTCACGTCTTTCCAATTCGAATGAAATAACTTTCAATCGAATTGAAAATTTTTGGCTGACTTTTTCTGTACGAATTGCGTTTTTGCCGGTAAGCGGCCTGGATGTGAGTAAGCAACAGCACAAGTACTCGAGGGTTCACATAAATGTGACCCAATGGGTACGGCGCTGGCGCTTCACTCTAATTCATTCAAATTTTACGTTAACTTAATTGACTTCATTTGTCGTTCAACTGATTTTAATCCCTATGCATAAAAGTCAGTACCGCCCGATATTTGACTGACTTTTATTATACTATTCTGCCTATGACATTACCTATGGATGACCTATGGAAAATGTAACACAACAATGAGCAATGAAACAAAATGTAAAGGTGATTGTAGAATAAAATGTAAAATAAAATAAAATGTAAAAAATAAAATGTAAAAAATGTGTAAACTGTAAAAAAAGTAAAATGTAAAAATTGTAAAATGTAAAAATGTAAAAATGTAAAAGTGTAACAAATGTGAAAATGTAAAATGTAAAAATGTAAGAAATGTAAACTGTTAGAAAGTAATTGCAGGAATAAATGTAAAATTGTGAAAATTCAAAAGGTAAAAAGGTAAAAAAGGTAAGAAAAAAGGTAAGAAAAATACAACCTTGCGAAAAGTAAATTTCCGCAAAATTGTAAAATTCCAAACTTAATTCTAAACATATAGCGCGTAAGATGTCTTTAAATAACATCTAAATTCCGATAGTCAAGTTAAAAAACAAAACAAAAAATCGAAGCCAACACAAAAACAAAACAAACAAAACAAAAATTATTTACATTGAAAATCAAAATAATGCTGCAGACAATCCCAAGAGGATCCCTAAGGACAATCCTCTTAATAGATTGTCTGTCGGGCATTATGCCGAAAAAGGCTTACGTTATTAGGCGGGGGGTCCAGAAACGTTTTTCGTCCAGCGCCTAAACTGGACTCATCAGTGGACTTTTTTTAATTTTTAGAAATATCTTTCGTCGGCTACACACCAGTGTGTGCACACCAACGCGTGTAAATAATCAAGAGAGTGTAAAGAGAGAGAAGACTTATTAGAGAGTTTTTTTCATATTTTTTAGAGAGTTTTTTTCATATTTTTTAGAGAGATTTTTGAAGATTTTTCTATATACATATTTTTATATTCTTTATTCCTACGCCTGTTTACTATTCTACCTACCCGTTATTATTTTTCTTCCGCCCCCCTTGTCCTCTCATTTCCGTTTCCTCATACCCCCTTCTATCGTTGATAGTGCGGTAAGTTCCGCTGTGTATGCTCGTGAGCTTATTTTTTGCAAGGCTTTTTGGGTAGACACGCGTGTATGCGTTAGTGTGCTTTACTGCGCCACTCTTTTTTCAACCACTTTTTTGCCATTGCTTGCTCTTTTCCGCACGCTATCCACGTATACGCTTATTTCTCTCCTAGTAGCTGCGCATTGTTTCTTAGCTTGTACGTGTTTGTTTTTTGTTTTTTGTTGTTTTCGTTTCCTATTTCCCGTTCTTTTTGCCTTCCGCTCCCTCGCTCACTTCCTCTAAATGTAATATGTGTGGACTTACCTTCGAGTGGTTTTTTCAGCATGCGGTCGTTTGCCTATTTTTGTTTGGTTGCTTCGGCACTATTCTCGGCTTCGCTGCTTCCGTTTCCGTCGACTGCGTCGCTCTGCGCCAGCGTTGTTTGCCGATTGTCTTCTGGCCGACTTCGCTAGCACTCTTCGCTCATCAGGCATGAATATGTTTTTTGTGTGTTTTTATTGCTGTGTTTTGTTTGTGTTTTTTGTTCAGCATACTTATTCTTTCGCACTTACTCTTCAGCACAATTACTTTTGTTATTGTTTTTTCCTATATTTTCTTTGTGCTTATACTATTGCACACTTGCTTTTCTGATTTTTGCTTAATTTTCCCTACTTTCTTCCTCATTTGTTGCGCTTTTTTGCTATTTTTATCCCACTTAATTCCTATATTTGTCGTTTATTGCTGTTTCTTCCCACTACTACACACTTTTTCGTTCTTGTTCCTTTCTATTAGCCCTTTTCCTCATTTTTCTATCTAACCACTTTATAAACCAACTCCGTGAGTCCCGATTACACTTTTTGTCCTCCTTTCCGCGCTACGCTCGGGCACTAACTCTGAGTATTTGCACAATTACATATTCCTATTTCCCGTTCTCTTCGCCATTTTCCTGCATTTAAAATAGTTTTTGTTTTTAATTTCCTTCCGCGTTTTCGCGAGCCGCTATATGTTCGAACGGTTTCCGACACACTGACTCTTGGCAGCGCCGTCTGTGCAGTTTTGTTGGCTGTTTATCTAGGCAACGTGATTGAAAGTTTTCTCAGCTTCCAATCTCAGTTCGTTGAGCGTCTTTGGTTGGCTTTTTTTGAGTGTTTTTTATGGCTTTTCGAAACTTTTGTTTTATGCTCTCGCTACTTTGCTTGGTTTGCCGTTCCGGCCTGTTTCCACACTTTGTTGCTGTTTTTGCATACGTACACTTCCCAATTCGCAGGCTTTTTCGATTGCTTCAGTTCGACAGTAGCGTCCGTGTATGTGTAAGTCCATGTTTTCAGTAGCTGTACATTGAGTGACCACGACATTGAGCAAAAACACACCACCGAGTAAGCGACCATCACACATGTGGTAGAAACCTGCTTAACAACCTAACTACAATGCTATTCGCTATGTGCGGGCCAAAGAACATACGTCCCAAGTGGGAAAATCACGAATACGCACGAACACACGACCAACCGACCAACCGTCACAAGCACCCTGTACACAGTGAAGGCAACACACATCGGCACCACAGTTACACATACAGAACGTAGAGGACCACACGCAGCGGCCGAAGCGGAAAACCACCCATGCCGCGAGTGGTAACCACCACTCACGCGACACCGCGACCAATCACCGAACTACAACGACCCTCAAATCACCAGATCGCCACTCAACCCTCTGCCCTAGTCGATACCGCAACGTCTACCTGTCCGAACCATCAGCAACCCGCGGACTGTGGGCAGCACGTATGCGCGAGCCGCCCCGCGACGCCATATCGAAACCGTTTGTGCAATAGTCTGTCCGGTTTGTTGTTCAGTCGCTCACGTCCAGTACGTGCCACTATCTGCCTTTGGGTTTTGCGGCCCTCTTTCTTCGGCTTTCGGCCCTTTTTCTGCCCTTTTTTTTACAGTTTCCCAACTCCTCCAGTTAGTTTTCTGTTTTCCTTCTGCGGCTCCCATGCGACTTTTCCTTCATGTTCTCCGTGTTCTTTGGTGATGACGATTGCGTACATAGCTAGAATGCCTCATTCTTCACCGACAAGCTATAGCCCTCATCACTATATACTTAAATTATATATAGTACATATAATTATATACTTAAATTACACATAATACTTAAATTACACATAATGATGACATATGATGATAAATGATGATGCTTAGCATGAAAATCATTGTTGGATTTTTGATAATAATAATACTACTAGTAATAATAATAAGACAGATACAATAATTAGTAGATAGTATTAATATTTCCGATACATAAACTATAAAAGTGTATTGAACGCACTACATTGGAGATAAAACAAAATGAAATTAACACAACAATAAATGGCAGTGATGATAGGTCAAATCCAGTTCCCACCAACCAAAAATCAAGTTAGCTCCAACAGCTAAATCAAGTCAAAATAAAAATTTTTTTAAAAATTTTTTTACCCAAATCCAACCCAAAAATACATCAACCGAAATTATCACTCACTATTGTGTCCATTCACTGTATTTTATTTCCTTGCATATAAATCCTATAAACAATTAGATTTTTCAGTTTCCAAGCGTCATGCACATGACGACGTTTCTCGGTGATTCTCAAATATTCGAATACCAAAAGAAGTTAAAATTACCTAAGTTAAATTTTACCTAAATCCAATCAAACCGATCAGATCCAGTCAAATCAACTGAAGAATCCAATTAAATTAAATTAAATTAGTCAATCCATCCCAAAAAAATCAATATAAAAATTATCATTTATAAAAATTATTGAAAATTAATCCAAATGATCAATATAAAAATTATTAAAAAATTATTAAAAATTATTAAAATTCATCCAATGAACTCACAAACAGAATGGATTAACCAACTTAAGTCAAACTAAATAGGCATGCAAAAATATGAGTTTTTCCTATTTTGAGTTTGTTCAATTGACTCTGAACACTCAATATACACTACCAAGCGATAAGCAACAACAGCGATAAGCAACAAGAGTTTTTCTTATTTTGAGTTTGTTCAATTGACTCAGAACACTCAATATACACTACCAAGCAATAAGCAACAACAAGCATCAACAAGCGTAGTGTTTCTTATGATACCTAGGGTTTGCGTGAGTTTTTTGTCAGCTGCCCATAACTTGGCTCGCTGATGTTTTCCACGTGACTAGAGTAACTTAGTTTTTTAGCTTGTAGACCTAACCAATGATCTAGTTCAAAGTTGTGAGTTCAGTTTTCACCTTTAACTTGTTGAAACCTTCCTGCACAACGCTACTACTACTTCTTGTTCTTATTTTGAATATTTTCAATAACTTAGAAAATATTCAAACATACTTTTACCCAATAAATATGGGCAAGCACCGTATATCCCAGGCGCTTGCAAGCGAATCGTCCTGTCCACGTCACACGGAAGTTCGTTTTTTTACCCAAAATGGCAGACGGACATCGGGGCTATCTGCCACCTGTACAGGGGGTGACCGTTCTGTCGAATGGCACGGGTGCAGATCCGCACAGTTCTGTTGTGTCGTATTAACAACGAACACAACTCGCTGTGCTAAGACCGAGCGCCCCGATTCCTCAGGATTCCGTAGGAGGGGATCTAGACCGACTGCAACGAAGCTTGCTCAGATCGACTCCCGGTCTCCCTAGAATGCCGTAGGAGAAGATCTAGACCGACTGCAACTAAGCTTGCTCAGATCAACTCCCGGTCTTTCGACCTCGACAGGCAATAGTGGACCCCTACCCAACTAGCAGCCCCCCAATGTCAAGTCACTGGGCAACTCACGATTTAGAGTCATGCAGACACTAGAATCAGAGCGTGCGGGCGACAGCCCCCAATCGTCGGTACGGTACGCACACATCGGCGTACATCGGTAAGCTAGGTGGGGGGGTGCAGCCGTTCTGCGACGTAGGGCATTGCCTCTGAAACGGGTCCCCGCAAAACGAGACGCATAGATCTAACCTAGACCCCTCGTCGCCCAACCTGGCGAATCATTGGCCCCCTGAGAGAGGATTTCACTGATTTCTCAGACCAACTCCCGATCTTTGTCCCGGACAGACAAAAGCGGACCCCTCCACCAGCCAGCGGTCGCTAACATGGCGCCGCCCGAACGATATAAGTCGCCCGGCTCAGATTCGTTGGCCGATTGCGCATTGACCCCAATCCACCCACGATGCGACGTTTTCAACAGACGACTAACCGCGACGTCAAGATCACGGTAAGTCCCATACTTATATAAGTAATATACCTTACTTATTGTTCAATAATGCGCGTAGCTTACTATTTATCTATAAATACAAAGACTAATACTAATACTCCTAGAATCTACCATACCTTGGCGTTGTTTAAATGGAGCGGCATGGATGTGGGCAAGCGGCAGCACAAGCACTCGAGGGTTCACATAAATATGACCCAATGGGAACGGCACTGGCACCAGCCACAACTCATACCGAACCTGACATATGCGGCAAACCACATCCCGCACCATGTAAACACGGATACGGGGCGCAGCTAATGCATATGTAATAGCGATACAAACAAAAAGCTTACAATACGATACAAAGTGCTTATTAAGCTCCTTAGTCAGATTAGCTAACATAGCTACTCTGACTGCGAACTGTCATGTGACCTTTATGGCTACACCAAAACCGTACGGAGGCCTTACATGAAGGCCGTTCCTCCAACATGGACATTAGTCAAGGGGGCGTCACTAGTCATGAATGCGAACGCATCGCATGGTAACGTTATCTGCCCTCGACCTATTCACTAGTGGAAGGCGTCCATCAACGAATCGACCCACCTACGGGGCGTATTGTCAACATGCGTTGAACGTGCTATCCGTGGCATGTGTACGATAAGGTACCCCCGCTGAGACCACACGTTCAAGAGACAGTACGATTTCCTAATCCCTACTTAATCGCTGACAAATGAGAAAAATTGGGTGAATTAGAGCTATGCTCTAACCTAAGTATTTTCCCTCTAGGTCTCCTCACAGGATAAACTAAAGCGCAAGAAAATACAATAACTTATGATATTTCTTGTATATAACTACATAACTAACATACGAAATTTTATATATAACTCCATAACCAAACATACGAAATTTTGTATATAACTACATAACTAGATTACTAGATACTTGTATAACCTATAAGAGCTATCCTTAACTGTAAGGAGGTGTTTTACCCTACCTACGACAAGGGTTAAAATATCGTAACAAGTAAATTTGGTTTTCCTAGCTAGTACAAATTTTAAAGTTTTTTAGCCCAAGTTTTGAGGCTTCAAAGGAATTTTTTTGAAAAAATTTTTTAGAAAATTATTAAAATGTTTTGGAAAATTCCGGAATTTTCCTTTAACATAGCAAGTTATTTTATACAACCACAAAAGTAAAGGATTTGTGTTTTTTCGCGTTTTTCACGTCTTTCCAATTCGAATGAAATAACTTTCAATCGAATTGAAAATTTTTGGCTGACTTTTTCTGTACGAATTGCGTTTTTGCCGGTAAGCGGCCTGGATGTGAGTAAGCAACAGCACAAGTACTCGAGGGTTCACATAAATGTGACCCAATGGGTACGGCGCTGGCGCTTCACTCTAATTCATTCAAATTTTACGTTAACTTAATTGACTTCATTTGTCGTTCAACTGATTTTAATCCCTATGCATAAAAGTCAGTACCGCCCGATATTTGACTGACTTTTATTATACTATTCTGCCTATGACATTACCTATGGATGACCTATGGAAAATGTAACACAACAATGAGCAATGAAACAAAATGTAAAGGTGATTGTAGAATAAAATGTAAAATAAAATAAAATGTAAAAAATAAAATGTAAAAAATGTGTAAACTGTAAAAAAAGTAAAATGTAAAAATTGTAAAATGTAAAAATGTAAAAATGTAAAAGTGTAACAAATGTGAAAATGTAAAATGTAAAAATGTAAGAAATGTAAACTGTTAGAAAGTAATTGCAGGAATAAATGTAAAATTGTGAAAATTCAAAAGGTAAAAAGGTAAAAAAGGTAAGAAAAAAGGTAAGAAAAATACAACCTTGCGAAAAGTAAATTTCCGCAAAATTGTAAAATTCCAAACTTAATTCTAAACATATAGCGCGTAAGATGTCTTTAAATAACATCTAAATTCCGATAGTCAAGTTAAAAAACAAAACAAAAAATCGAAGCCAACACAAAAACAAAACAAACAAAACAAAAATTATTTACATTGAAAATCAAAATAATGCTGCAGACAATCCCAAGAGGATCCCTAAGGACAATCCTCTTAATAGATTGTCTGTCGGGCATTATGCCGAAAAAGGCTTACGTTATTAGGCGGGGGGTCCAGAAACGTTTTTCGTCCAGCGCCTAAACTGGACTCATCAGTGGACTTTTTTTAATTTTTAGAAATATCTTTCGTCGGCTACACACCAGTGTGTGCACACCAACGCGTGTAAATAATCAAGAGAGTGTAAAGAGAGAGAAGACTTATTAGAGAGTTTTTTTCATATTTTTTAGAGAGTTTTTTTCATATTTTTTAGAGAGATTTTTGAAGATTTTTCTATATACATATTTTTATATTCTTTATTCCTACGCCTGTTTACTATTCTACCTACCCGTTATTATTTTTCTTCCGCCCCCCTTGTCCTCTCATTTCCGTTTCCTCATACCCCCTTCTATCGTTGATAGTGCGGTAAGTTCCGCTGTGTATGCTCGTGAGCTTATTTTTTGCAAGGCTTTTTGGGTAGACACGCGTGTATGCGTTAGTGTGCTTTACTGCGCCACTCTTTTTTCAACCACTTTTTTGCCATTGCTTGCTCTTTTCCGCACGCTATCCACGTATACGCTTATTTCTCTCCTAGTAGCTGCGCATTGTTTCTTAGCTTGTACGTGTTTGTTTTTTGTTTTTTGTTGTTTTCGTTTCCTATTTCCCGTTCTTTTTGCCTTCCGCTCCCTCGCTCACTTCCTCTAAATGTAATATGTGTGGACTTACCTTCGAGTGGTTTTTTCAGCATGCGGTCGTTTGCCTATTTTTGTTTGGTTGCTTCGGCACTATTCTCGGCTTCGCTGCTTCCGTTTCCGTCGACTGCGTCGCTCTGCGCCAGCGTTGTTTGCCGATTGTCTTCTGGCCGACTTCGCTAGCACTCTTCGCTCATCAGGCATGAATATGTTTTTTGTGTGTTTTTATTGCTGTGTTTTGTTTGTGTTTTTTGTTCAGCATACTTATTCTTTCGCACTTACTCTTCAGCACAATTACTTTTGTTATTGTTTTTTCCTATATTTTCTTTGTGCTTATACTATTGCACACTTGCTTTTCTGATTTTTGCTTAATTTTCCCTACTTTCTTCCTCATTTGTTGCGCTTTTTTGCTATTTTTATCCCACTTAATTCCTATATTTGTCGTTTATTGCTGTTTCTTCCCACTACTACACACTTTTTCGTTCTTGTTCCTTTCTATTAGCCCTTTTCCTCATTTTTCTATCTAACCACTTTATAAACCAACTCCGTGAGTCCCGATTACACTTTTTGTCCTCCTTTCCGCGCTACGCTCGGGCACTAACTCTGAGTATTTGCACAATTACATATTCCTATTTCCCGTTCTCTTCGCCATTTTCCTGCATTTAAAATAGTTTTTGTTTTTAATTTCCTTCCGCGTTTTCGCGAGCCGCTATATGTTCGAACGGTTTCCGACACACTGACTCTTGGCAGCGCCGTCTGTGCAGTTTTGTTGGCTGTTTATCTAGGCAACGTGATTGAAAGTTTTCTCAGCTTCCAATCTCAGTTCGTTGAGCGTCTTTGGTTGGCTTTTTTTGAGTGTTTTTTATGGCTTTTCGAAACTTTTGTTTTATGCTCTCGCTACTTTGCTTGGTTTGCCGTTCCGGCCTGTTTCCACACTTTGTTGCTGTTTTTGCATACGTACACTTCCCAATTCGCAGGCTTTTTCGATTGCTTCAGTTCGACAGTAGCGTCCGTGTATGTGTAAGTCCATGTTTTCAGTAGCTGTACATTGAGTGACCACGACATTGAGCAAAAACACACCACCGAGTAAGCGACCATCACACATGTGGTAGAAACCTGCTTAACAACCTAACTACAATGCTATTCGCTATGTGCGGGCCAAAGAACATACGTCCCAAGTGGGAAAATCACGAATACGCACGAACACACGACCAACCGACCAACCGTCACAAGCACCCTGTACACAGTGAAGGCAACACACATCGGCACCACAGTTACACATACAGAACGTAGAGGACCACACGCAGCGGCCGAAGCGGAAAACCACCCATGCCGCGAGTGGTAACCACCACTCACGCGACACCGCGACCAATCACCGAACTACAACGACCCTCAAATCACCAGATCGCCACTCAACCCTCTGCCCTAGTCGATACCGCAACGTCTACCTGTCCGAACCATCAGCAACCCGCGGACTGTGGGCAGCACGTATGCGCGAGCCGCCCCGCGACGCCATATCGAAACCGTTTGTGCAATAGTCTGTCCGGTTTGTTGTTCAGTCGCTCACGTCCAGTACGTGCCACTATCTGCCTTTGGGTTTTGCGGCCCTCTTTCTTCGGCTTTCGGCCCTTTTTCTGCCCTTTTTTTTACAGTTTCCCAACTCCTCCAGTTAGTTTTCTGTTTTCCTTCTGCGGCTCCCATGCGACTTTTCCTTCATGTTCTCCGTGTTCTTTGGTGATGACGATTGCGTACATAGCTAGAATGCCTCATTCTTCACCGACAAGCTATAGCCCTCATCACTATATACTTAAATTATATATAGTACATATAATTATATACTTAAATTACACATAATACTTAAATTACACATAATGATGACATATGATGATAAATGATGATGCTTAGCATGAAAATCATTGTTGGATTTTTGATAATAATAATACTACTAGTAATAATAATAAGACAGATACAATAATTAGTAGATAGTATTAATATTTCCGATACATAAACTATAAAAGTGTATTGAACGCACTACATTGGAGATAAAACAAAATGAAATTAACACAACAATAAATGGCAGTGATGATAGGTCAAATCCAGTTCCCACCAACCAAAAATCAAGTTAGCTCCAACAGCTAAATCAAGTCAAAATAAAAATTTTTTTAAAAATTTTTTTACCCAAATCCAACCCAAAAATACATCAACCGAAATTATCACTCACTATTGTGTCCATTCACTGTATTTTATTTCCTTGCATATAAATCCTATAAACAATTAGATTTTTCAGTTTCCAAGCGTCATGCACATGACGACGTTTCTCGGTGATTCTCAAATATTCGAATACCAAAAGAAGTTAAAATTACCTAAGTTAAATTTTACCTAAATCCAATCAAACCGATCAGATCCAGTCAAATCAACTGAAGAATCCAATTAAATTAAATTAAATTAGTCAATCCATCCCAAAAAAATCAATATAAAAATTATCATTTATAAAAATTATTGAAAATTAATCCAAATGATCAATATAAAAATTATTAAAAAATTATTAAAAATTATTAAAATTCATCCAATGAACTCACAAACAGAATGGATTAACCAACTTAAGTCAAACTAAATAGGCATGCAAAAATATGAGTTTTTCCTATTTTGAGTTTGTTCAATTGACTCTGAACACTCAATATACACTACCAAGCGATAAGCAACAACAGCGATAAGCAACAAGAGTTTTTCTTATTTTGAGTTTGTTCAATTGACTCAGAACACTCAATATACACTACCAAGCAATAAGCAACAACAAGCATCAACAAGCGTAGTGTTTCTTATGATACCTAGGGTTTGCGTGAGTTTTTTGTCAGCTGCCCATAACTTGGCTCGCTGATGTTTTCCACGTGACTAGAGTAACTTAGTTTTTTAGCTTGTAGACCTAACCAATGATCTAGTTCAAAGTTGTGAGTTCAGTTTTCACCTTTAACTTGTTGAAACCTTCCTGCACAACGCTACTACTACTTCTTGTTCTTATTTTGAATATTTTCAATAACTTAGAAAATATTCAAACATACTTTTACCCAATAAATATGGGCAAGCACCGTATATCCCAGGCGCTTGCAAGCGAATCGTCCTGTCCACGTCACACGGAAGTTCGTTTTTTTACCCAAAATGGCAGACGGACATCGGGGCTATCTGCCACCTGTACAGGGGGTGACCGTTCTGTCGAATGGCACGGGTGCAGATCCGCACAGTTCTGTTGTGTCGTATTAACAACGAACACAACTCGCTGTGCTAAGACCGAGCGCCCCGATTCCTCAGGATTCCGTAGGAGGGGATCTAGACCGACTGCAACGAAGCTTGCTCAGATCGACTCCCGGTCTCCCTAGAATGCCGTAGGAGAAGATCTAGACCGACTGCAACTAAGCTTGCTCAGATCAACTCCCGGTCTTTCGACCTCGACAGGCAATAGTGGACCCCTACCCAACTAGCAGCCCCCCAATGTCAAGTCACTGGGCAACTCACGATTTAGAGTCATGCAGACACTAGAATCAGAGCGTGCGGGCGACAGCCCCCAATCGTCGGTACGGTACGCACACATCGGCGTACATCGGTAAGCTAGGTGGGGGGGTGCAGCCGTTCTGCGACGTAGGGCATTGCCTCTGAAACGGGTCCCCGCAAAACGAGACGCATAGATCTAACCTAGACCCCTCGTCGCCCAACCTGGCGAATCATTGGCCCCCTGAGAGAGGATTTCACTGATTTCTCAGACCAACTCCCGATCTTTGTCCCGGACAGACAAAAGCGGACCCCTCCACCAGCCAGCGGTCGCTAACATGGCGCCGCCCGAACGATATAAGTCGCCCGGCTCAGATTCGTTGGCCGATTGCGCATTGACCCCAATCCACCCACGATGCGACGTTTTCAACAGACGACTAACCGCGACGTCAAGATCACGGTAAGTCCCATACTTATATAAGTAATATACCTTACTTATTGTTCAATAATGCGCGTAGCTTACTATTTATCTATAAATACAAAGACTAATACTAATACTCCTAGAATCTACCATACCTTGGCGTTGTTTAAATGGAGCGGCATGGATGTGGGCAAGCGGCAGCACAAGCACTCGAGGGTTCACATAAATATGACCCAATGGGAACGGCACTGGCACCAGCCACAACTCATACCGAACCTGACATATGCGGCAAACCACATCCCGCACCATGTAAACACGGATACGGGGCGCAGCTAATGCATATGTAATAGCGATACAAACAAAAAGCTTACAATACGATACAAAGTGCTTATTAAGCTCCTTAGTCAGATTAGCTAACATAGCTACTCTGACTGCGAACTGTCATGTGACCTTTATGGCTACACCAAAACCGTACGGAGGCCTTACATGAAGGCCGTTCCTCCAACATGGACATTAGTCAAGGGGGCGTCACTAGTCATGAATGCGAACGCATCGCATGGTAACGTTATCTGCCCTCGACCTATTCACTAGTGGAAGGCGTCCATCAACGAATCGACCCACCTACGGGGCGTATTGTCAACATGCGTTGAACGTGCTATCCGTGGCATGTGTACGATAAGGTACCCCCGCTGAGACCACACGTTCAAGAGACAGTACGATTTCCTAATCCCTACTTAATCGCTGACAAATGAGAAAAATTGGGTGAATTAGAGCTATGCTCTAACCTAAGTATTTTCCCTCTAGGTCTCCTCACAGGATAAACTAAAGCGCAAGAAAATACAATAACTTATGATATTTCTTGTATATAACTACATAACTAACATACGAAATTTTATATATAACTCCATAACCAAACATACGAAATTTTGTATATAACTACATAACTAGATTACTAGATACTTGTATAACCTATAAGAGCTATCCTTAACTGTAAGGAGGTGTTTTACCCTACCTACGACAAGGGTTAAAATATCGTAACAAGTAAATTTGGTTTTCCTAGCTAGTACAAATTTTAAAGTTTTTTAGCCCAAGTTTTGAGGCTTCAAAGGAATTTTTTTGAAAAAATTTTTTAGAAAATTATTAAAATGTTTTGGAAAATTCCGGAATTTTCCTTTAACATAGCAAGTTATTTTATACAACCACAAAAGTAAAGGATTTGTGTTTTTTCGCGTTTTTCACGTCTTTCCAATTCGAATGAAATAACTTTCAATCGAATTGAAAATTTTTGGCTGACTTTTTCTGTACGAATTGCGTTTTTGCCGGTAAGCGGCCTGGATGTGAGTAAGCAACAGCACAAGTACTCGAGGGTTCACATAAATGTGACCCAATGGGTACGGCGCTGGCGCTTCACTCTAATTCATTCAAATTTTACGTTAACTTAATTGACTTCATTTGTCGTTCAACTGATTTTAATCCCTATGCATAAAAGTCAGTACCGCCCGATATTTGACTGACTTTTATTATACTATTCTGCCTATGACATTACCTATGGATGACCTATGGAAAATGTAACACAACAATGAGCAATGAAACAAAATGTAAAGGTGATTGTAGAATAAAATGTAAAATAAAATAAAATGTAAAAAATAAAATGTAAAAAATGTGTAAACTGTAAAAAAAGTAAAATGTAAAAATTGTAAAATGTAAAAATGTAAAAATGTAAAAGTGTAACAAATGTGAAAATGTAAAATGTAAAAATGTAAGAAATGTAAACTGTTAGAAAGTAATTGCAGGAATAAATGTAAAATTGTGAAAATTCAAAAGGTAAAAAGGTAAAAAAGGTAAGAAAAAAGGTAAGAAAAATACAACCTTGCGAAAAGTAAATTTCCGCAAAATTGTAAAATTCCAAACTTAATTCTAAACATATAGCGCGTAAGATGTCTTTAAATAACATCTAAATTCCGATAGTCAAGTTAAAAAACAAAACAAAAAATCGAAGCCAACACAAAAACAAAACAAACAAAACAAAAATTATTTACATTGAAAATCAAAATAATGCTGCAGACAATCCCAAGAGGATCCCTAAGGACAATCCTCTTAATAGATTGTCTGTCGGGCATTATGCCGAAAAAGGCTTACGTTATTAGGCGGGGGGTCCAGAAACGTTTTTCGTCCAGCGCCTAAACTGGACTCATCAGTGGACTTTTTTTAATTTTTAGAAATATCTTTCGTCGGCTACACACCAGTGTGTGCACACCAACGCGTGTAAATAATCAAGAGAGTGTAAAGAGAGAGAAGACTTATTAGAGAGTTTTTTTCATATTTTTTAGAGAGTTTTTTTCATATTTTTTAGAGAGATTTTTGAAGATTTTTCTATATACATATTTTTATATTCTTTATTCCTACGCCTGTTTACTATTCTACCTACCCGTTATTATTTTTCTTCCGCCCCCCTTGTCCTCTCATTTCCGTTTCCTCATACCCCCTTCTATCGTTGATAGTGCGGTAAGTTCCGCTGTGTATGCTCGTGAGCTTATTTTTTGCAAGGCTTTTTGGGTAGACACGCGTGTATGCGTTAGTGTGCTTTACTGCGCCACTCTTTTTTCAACCACTTTTTTGCCATTGCTTGCTCTTTTCCGCACGCTATCCACGTATACGCTTATTTCTCTCCTAGTAGCTGCGCATTGTTTCTTAGCTTGTACGTGTTTGTTTTTTGTTTTTTGTTGTTTTCGTTTCCTATTTCCCGTTCTTTTTGCCTTCCGCTCCCTCGCTCACTTCCTCTAAATGTAATATGTGTGGACTTACCTTCGAGTGGTTTTTTCAGCATGCGGTCGTTTGCCTATTTTTGTTTGGTTGCTTCGGCACTATTCTCGGCTTCGCTGCTTCCGTTTCCGTCGACTGCGTCGCTCTGCGCCAGCGTTGTTTGCCGATTGTCTTCTGGCCGACTTCGCTAGCACTCTTCGCTCATCAGGCATGAATATGTTTTTTGTGTGTTTTTATTGCTGTGTTTTGTTTGTGTTTTTTGTTCAGCATACTTATTCTTTCGCACTTACTCTTCAGCACAATTACTTTTGTTATTGTTTTTTCCTATATTTTCTTTGTGCTTATACTATTGCACACTTGCTTTTCTGATTTTTGCTTAATTTTCCCTACTTTCTTCCTCATTTGTTGCGCTTTTTTGCTATTTTTATCCCACTTAATTCCTATATTTGTCGTTTATTGCTGTTTCTTCCCACTACTACACACTTTTTCGTTCTTGTTCCTTTCTATTAGCCCTTTTCCTCATTTTTCTATCTAACCACTTTATAAACCAACTCCGTGAGTCCCGATTACACTTTTTGTCCTCCTTTCCGCGCTACGCTCGGGCACTAACTCTGAGTATTTGCACAATTACATATTCCTATTTCCCGTTCTCTTCGCCATTTTCCTGCATTTAAAATAGTTTTTGTTTTTAATTTCCTTCCGCGTTTTCGCGAGCCGCTATATGTTCGAACGGTTTCCGACACACTGACTCTTGGCAGCGCCGTCTGTGCAGTTTTGTTGGCTGTTTATCTAGGCAACGTGATTGAAAGTTTTCTCAGCTTCCAATCTCAGTTCGTTGAGCGTCTTTGGTTGGCTTTTTTTGAGTGTTTTTTATGGCTTTTCGAAACTTTTGTTTTATGCTCTCGCTACTTTGCTTGGTTTGCCGTTCCGGCCTGTTTCCACACTTTGTTGCTGTTTTTGCATACGTACACTTCCCAATTCGCAGGCTTTTTCGATTGCTTCAGTTCGACAGTAGCGTCCGTGTATGTGTAAGTCCATGTTTTCAGTAGCTGTACATTGAGTGACCACGACATTGAGCAAAAACACACCACCGAGTAAGCGACCATCACACATGTGGTAGAAACCTGCTTAACAACCTAACTACAATGCTATTCGCTATGTGCGGGCCAAAGAACATACGTCCCAAGTGGGAAAATCACGAATACGCACGAACACACGACCAACCGACCAACCGTCACAAGCACCCTGTACACAGTGAAGGCAACACACATCGGCACCACAGTTACACATACAGAACGTAGAGGACCACACGCAGCGGCCGAAGCGGAAAACCACCCATGCCGCGAGTGGTAACCACCACTCACGCGACACCGCGACCAATCACCGAACTACAACGACCCTCAAATCACCAGATCGCCACTCAACCCTCTGCCCTAGTCGATACCGCAACGTCTACCTGTCCGAACCATCAGCAACCCGCGGACTGTGGGCAGCACGTATGCGCGAGCCGCCCCGCGACGCCATATCGAAACCGTTTGTGCAATAGTCTGTCCGGTTTGTTGTTCAGTCGCTCACGTCCAGTACGTGCCACTATCTGCCTTTGGGTTTTGCGGCCCTCTTTCTTCGGCTTTCGGCCCTTTTTCTGCCCTTTTTTTTACAGTTTCCCAACTCCTCCAGTTAGTTTTCTGTTTTCCTTCTGCGGCTCCCATGCGACTTTTCCTTCATGTTCTCCGTGTTCTTTGGTGATGACGATTGCGTACATAGCTAGAATGCCTCATTCTTCACCGACAAGCTATAGCCCTCATCACTATATACTTAAATTATATATAGTACATATAATTATATACTTAAATTACACATAATACTTAAATTACACATAATGATGACATATGATGATAAATGATGATGCTTAGCATGAAAATCATTGTTGGATTTTTGATAATAATAATACTACTAGTAATAATAATAAGACAGATACAATAATTAGTAGATAGTATTAATATTTCCGATACATAAACTATAAAAGTGTATTGAACGCACTACATTGGAGATAAAACAAAATGAAATTAACACAACAATAAATGGCAGTGATGATAGGTCAAATCCAGTTCCCACCAACCAAAAATCAAGTTAGCTCCAACAGCTAAATCAAGTCAAAATAAAAATTTTTTTAAAAATTTTTTTACCCAAATCCAACCCAAAAATACATCAACCGAAATTATCACTCACTATTGTGTCCATTCACTGTATTTTATTTCCTTGCATATAAATCCTATAAACAATTAGATTTTTCAGTTTCCAAGCGTCATGCACATGACGACGTTTCTCGGTGATTCTCAAATATTCGAATACCAAAAGAAGTTAAAATTACCTAAGTTAAATTTTACCTAAATCCAATCAAACCGATCAGATCCAGTCAAATCAACTGAAGAATCCAATTAAATTAAATTAAATTAGTCAATCCATCCCAAAAAAATCAATATAAAAATTATCATTTATAAAAATTATTGAAAATTAATCCAAATGATCAATATAAAAATTATTAAAAAATTATTAAAAATTATTAAAATTCATCCAATGAACTCACAAACAGAATGGATTAACCAACTTAAGTCAAACTAAATAGGCATGCAAAAATATGAGTTTTTCCTATTTTGAGTTTGTTCAATTGACTCTGAACACTCAATATACACTACCAAGCGATAAGCAACAACAGCGATAAGCAACAAGAGTTTTTCTTATTTTGAGTTTGTTCAATTGACTCAGAACACTCAATATACACTACCAAGCAATAAGCAACAACAAGCATCAACAAGCGTAGTGTTTCTTATGATACCTAGGGTTTGCGTGAGTTTTTTGTCAGCTGCCCATAACTTGGCTCGCTGATGTTTTCCACGTGACTAGAGTAACTTAGTTTTTTAGCTTGTAGACCTAACCAATGATCTAGTTCAAAGTTGTGAGTTCAGTTTTCACCTTTAACTTGTTGAAACCTTCCTGCACAACGCTACTACTACTTCTTGTTCTTATTTTGAATATTTTCAATAACTTAGAAAATATTCAAACATACTTTTACCCAATAAATATGGGCAAGCACCGTATATCCCAGGCGCTTGCAAGCGAATCGTCCTGTCCACGTCACACGGAAGTTCGTTTTTTTACCCAAAATGGCAGACGGACATCGGGGCTATCTGCCACCTGTACAGGGGGTGACCGTTCTGTCGAATGGCACGGGTGCAGATCCGCACAGTTCTGTTGTGTCGTATTAACAACGAACACAACTCGCTGTGCTAAGACCGAGCGCCCCGATTCCTCAGGATTCCGTAGGAGGGGATCTAGACCGACTGCAACGAAGCTTGCTCAGATCGACTCCCGGTCTCCCTAGAATGCCGTAGGAGAAGATCTAGACCGACTGCAACTAAGCTTGCTCAGATCAACTCCCGGTCTTTCGACCTCGACAGGCAATAGTGGACCCCTACCCAACTAGCAGCCCCCCAATGTCAAGTCACTGGGCAACTCACGATTTAGAGTCATGCAGACACTAGAATCAGAGCGTGCGGGCGACAGCCCCCAATCGTCGGTACGGTACGCACACATCGGCGTACATCGGTAAGCTAGGTGGGGGGGTGCAGCCGTTCTGCGACGTAGGGCATTGCCTCTGAAACGGGTCCCCGCAAAACGAGACGCATAGATCTAACCTAGACCCCTCGTCGCCCAACCTGGCGAATCATTGGCCCCCTGAGAGAGGATTTCACTGATTTCTCAGACCAACTCCCGATCTTTGTCCCGGACAGACAAAAGCGGACCCCTCCACCAGCCAGCGGTCGCTAACATGGCGCCGCCCGAACGATATAAGTCGCCCGGCTCAGATTCGTTGGCCGATTGCGCATTGACCCCAATCCACCCACGATGCGACGTTTTCAACAGACGACTAACCGCGACGTCAAGATCACGGTAAGTCCCATACTTATATAAGTAATATACCTTACTTATTGTTCAATAATGCGCGTAGCTTACTATTTATCTATAAATACAAAGACTAATACTAATACTCCTAGAATCTACCATACCTTGGCGTTGTTTAAATGGAGCGGCATGGATGTGGGCAAGCGGCAGCACAAGCACTCGAGGGTTCACATAAATATGACCCAATGGGAACGGCACTGGCACCAGCCACAACTCATACCGAACCTGACATATGCGGCAAACCACATCCCGCACCATGTAAACACGGATACGGGGCGCAGCTAATGCATATGTAATAGCGATACAAACAAAAAGCTTACAATACGATACAAAGTGCTTATTAAGCTCCTTAGTCAGATTAGCTAACATAGCTACTCTGACTGCGAACTGTCATGTGACCTTTATGGCTACACCAAAACCGTACGGAGGCCTTACATGAAGGCCGTTCCTCCAACATGGACATTAGTCAAGGGGGCGTCACTAGTCATGAATGCGAACGCATCGCATGGTAACGTTATCTGCCCTCGACCTATTCACTAGTGGAAGGCGTCCATCAACGAATCGACCCACCTACGGGGCGTATTGTCAACATGCGTTGAACGTGCTATCCGTGGCATGTGTACGATAAGGTACCCCCGCTGAGACCACACGTTCAAGAGACAGTACGATTTCCTAATCCCTACTTAATCGCTGACAAATGAGAAAAATTGGGTGAATTAGAGCTATGCTCTAACCTAAGTATTTTCCCTCTAGGTCTCCTCACAGGATAAACTAAAGCGCAAGAAAATACAATAACTTATGATATTTCTTGTATATAACTACATAACTAACATACGAAATTTTATATATAACTCCATAACCAAACATACGAAATTTTGTATATAACTACATAACTAGATTACTAGATACTTGTATAACCTATAAGAGCTATCCTTAACTGTAAGGAGGTGTTTTACCCTACCTACGACAAGGGTTAAAATATCGTAACAAGTAAATTTGGTTTTCCTAGCTAGTACAAATTTTAAAGTTTTTTAGCCCAAGTTTTGAG